>CM032453.1:97707045-97799545 GCA_019049505.1 Pachyrhynchus sulphureomaculatus | reverse complement strand
TATCAGTTGCAACAGTCTATACCGGTCGTGCCTCATGACGTGTCCAAGGTATTCCAATTTGCCCTTTTTTAGCGTTCAGAACAGTTCCGGACCCTTTCCCATTCTTCCGAGCACCTCGTTATTAGTTACATGTTGTATCCTGGGAATCTTCAGGACACATCGATATAGCTACGTTTCGAAGGCATTTATTCTCCTCATCCTTCGTTGATCGACCTCATAACGTAGAACAGAGAAGACGTAGCAGCGCAACGTTCTGAAATTCAGTTGCAGACTTAGATTTTTCGAAGTGAATAAGGTCTGTCATCAGTTAAATTAATTGTTTTATGCATTGGTGATGTTTTCTGGCTAAAGAAGAAATAAATTTGAAAATTTACAATCTACTTTTGATGCAGATAACTGATGTCGATGAAGCCTCTCCCATCTAGATCTCTTAATATTGTACGTCATGGCTAACTTGGGGTGCTGGATTCGGTTCTGTGTTAGAGTCGTTCTTGTTCTCCTCTCGATGTTTTTATTGTGTATGTGGAATTGCATACGTATTTATAGCCCTTGATGTATTCTTTTAGTTTAGTTTAGTCTTAAGGATAACTTAAAAATGCATTGTGAGTATTATTCTTTATGTTTTTGTCTTCTATTCACACTGACTGGTGTACTACTAAATATTTATTTTCCTTTCCTCCATGGATTCAATAGAGTTACCGGGTCGCAGTTTGAATGTATTGGCACGTTGTTTACATGTTATAATCGTTTGAGTTTTGCTCTTGTTGAGACCTCTATGTCCTGTGAGAAAACCCCTATTTTTTTTGGTAATGAATAAATATGTACGAACATGTGTGTTAGTGTCGACTTTAATGTCATCCACCTACATTGGATGGCTCACTTGGTATAGAACTTTTCTAGGGTTTCTAAGGGCAAATCGTTTCTTACTTTCGTTCAGGATATTAGAAAAGGTATTTAAACATAGACAAACTTTGAAAGGATCGATTGTAATTGTATCTTCCTTATAATTGAGCACTAATTGAGGTGACATTACATGCTGGAGTAAATGAACAAGTATAGGGATTACTTTGTAATATCTCAGGATCTTTCATCAGTCAAGAATGTGGGACTGAATCAAATGCTTCTTGGCAATCTAAATATGTATGTATCTTTGCTTAGGTATTGCTTGTTCCATTATGATTCAATCTGTCTGTTCCGATGCGATTATATTATTCTCCACTGCATGCTCATAAATCTTGTGCGCTATACAAGAAGCAAGCAATATATAAATTGCTGGGAAACATGTAATGGATCAGTATTTTGAAGAATTCTTCATGTTAGTGTGGTCAGGAAGTAAATACGTTATACGTGTACCCTATGAAAGGTAGTCTGGTATTTTACTGAGGTCTTCCAAAAGTGAGTTGAAATGATGGGTTATATGTTTAAAAGTGGTTTTAAATCTCTTGTACCAAAAGTTAGAGATGCGAACGATTACAGCTGCCTTCTAGTTAAACGAGTCAGTTAACGACTGTACAACTTGTGAATCAGAAATTTTCTATTTGTCTAATCTGCCGTATACGTTTTTCCTCGTCAGTAATCCAAGGAGAATCTACATTATGAATAATGGGGCTAGGCTATATGGATTCCCAAAACTATTTCTAATATTCATTCAGGAGTTCCCGACAGAATTATTTCTCATTACTCTAAACCATTTATAAATAATTCTGTACCTCAGAGGTAAAGTGTCGTTATCCATCAAAATGTTCACATTTTCTAGTGGTAAACCGAGGAAAGTCTAAACTTTGAATATCGAAATCTTATATAAAAATGCCCATGGGGTTACATCATATAACAAAAAGAAATGTAATAACAATTCTGGAAATTAATTCCAGTAAAATTACTCACATGCAGTTACGATACTTTACCTCTGGGGTACAGAATTGGATTGACTTTTTTCTTTTTTTACTGCGCTTTTTGGTATTTGTATACTCAGATCTTTTCTCAGTTTCTTAATTTTATCATTTAAACGTCTTTCCAAAGGTGGTATAAAATTCTTCCTTCCGTGTTTTCTTAGATTTTGATGTCAAAGCCATTCATTCTCGTTTCAGCAACTGCTGCCGCGTACACGCCTGTATATAAGTCATTGAAACTGGTACGTTCTTCAAGGTACAGGGCAAAATTTTATAATCCAGTAAATTAGCGTAGTTGTTAGTTTTTTGCTGGTCCTCTGTTTTGGGATAGGTGGCTTACCCTTCGGATCTATTCCGTCAAACTCTGTTAACGCTTTAAAGAATTCAAATTTAATTTTGCATAGTGGTTCGTCCTTTTCATTTATTTTGAGAGATGGGTTTGGTTTTGGTGGCTCTCTGCTGAACTCAGTTCTTCAATATTTGTGGCATCTTTGTCAATAATTGCTTCCTCAGTAGCTCGTAAAGTAACGGTGGCCCTTGCTTGCTTTGAGTTGTGCCAGTAATTCTCAAGGTAAACTTATGTTTATTACTACTCACCTTTGATCAATCAGTCTTTGTTCTGAAAGATTGCTAAGCTCTAGACGTATTTCAGTTAACGCACTATGAAGTAGCGAATCTTATGCCTGCACAGATCTTTTCCTCTTCTGCTGAAGTAGCAACGCATCAGGTCTGTATTTAATTCTTCAGTCCACTGCATGCGCTGCCTGTCTCTTCCTGCCACTGCCACTAAAACACGGTTGGCTGGTTGAGCTAGAGATTGACAGGTGTTTACCATTGGTTCATTATCCCTAGCGGGGTCATTGATGTGTTCATTGAGCTGGTCGTTCCAGCGCCATCCTCGATCGTTACGACGGTTCTTCAAGGCGTGGGGCTTTCTATTAAGAACTCGTAATACTTATTTAAAAAGTCTTCAAGAGGTTAACCTTTTAGTCGTTTTTTGAGCAAGGCAGGACCTACCATGGGACTAGTTAAACTCAATCCCATTAGGGGACTAAGAAATTTCCTTCCTGATATTTGGGGAAGGAAGAGGTGAGATTAAGGTAAATTAGCTTATAGTCTAAGGTAGTTTTGTTATTTAGAAATTGAGGAAATAGGACAGCAGATAGCTGGCGCTCTTTTCACTATCTCCCGTGCGTAGCGATATCCCTCCAGCACTGCTGGATACAGTGTCTTACAGCCAGATTTATTATTATTAAGTAAATTATGTTCTTCTTTCTCACATTTGTTCAAAGTGATGTTTGGCTGACGGGCCTAAGCCAAGTCAGCACAAACGCATTACCATTGTGTATTAAGGAGTGACTTGACACTGTTACATGTTTTCAACATCACTGACTTCTGAATGTTTTTGTGTATGTTTGTGTCGAGTCCTAATTGTACTAAGTGTGGTGTGAATGTTATTGGTGTAAGGCCTGTTGCTGATATGATGAGGGGGACAATGATGACTTTTTCTTGTTTCCGTAGCTTTTTTATTTCTGTTGTAAGGTCTGTTTATTTGGAGATTTTTTTTGTATATTTCGTTTGGATGCTTGTGTCGTTGGGGACAACCATGTTAATTAGATAGGTGACTTTTCCTATATTGTATTGAAAAGTAATATCGGGTCTATTGGCGTGGACTGTTTTATCTGTATGGATACTGATGTCCAGGTAGAACTTGTAATCTTTATTTTCAAGTATGAATGCTAGTGTGTATTTGAAGTAGGGATCTGTGTTTTCTATGTGTTTTTATGTTGTGGCTAGTGCTTGGTGAACAACTTTTGTCGCTGAGTCAGGTCTGGCTATGTATTTCGTTTCGGCTAATATTTGACATCCGCTTGTTATGTGTTCGGTCGTTTCTTTACGCTGGTGGTATTTTCTGCATCTGTCTTCTGTAAAACTTGGGTATTTGAAGATATGCTTTTAGTAGTTTCTGGTTAGTATATTTCAGAGTGGATTGAGACAGAGGCAAAACAATAAGCCCTAAGCGAGTCTCCCTGAAATATACCCCTGTCTGATGTACAGCTCATTCGGTTTGTGTTTTTAGGTGGATTTTAGTTTTCCATGTTTTCATAATTTGCGCGAGAAATTGTCTGAGGTTTTGGTTGATTTTGTAGATTTCTAAGGCTCTGATTAACCCGTCGTGGGGTATGGATTCGAAGGCTTTTTTATTGTCTATGTAACCGATGTGAAGGATTCTGTGTTCTTTTCTGGTTTGTCCCATGATCACGCTATCTATGATCAGCTGCTCTTTGCATCCTCGGCTATTTTTCCTGCACCCCTTCTGCTTTTCTGTGAAAATATTCTTGTCTGTTAGGTGTTGTTCTATTTTCTTGGAAACTGTGGCTGTGATGATCTTGTATAGGGTTGTATAGGGGACAGGCAGTTTGACGAGTTTGTGGTGTCTGAGCTTTTAGGTTTGACGTATGTTAATCCTTGTGTAAAGAAAGTGGGGAATGAATGTAGTTGTAGAATGGCTTTGTTGGTTTGGTGTGTGAGTGCTTCGTGTGTGGTGGTAAACTGTTTGTACCAGAAGTTTAGTATATTGTCTATTCCAGGGCATTGCCAGTTTTGTGTGTGTGTGTGTGTGTGTGTGTGTGTGTGTGTGTATTTGATTGTTTCTGTAGTTTCTTGTGAAGTTAATGTGGAATTTTCTTGTTCTATCACATTTTTATGTTTGTCTTCTTCGGCTTTTATCCAGGTCCAGTTATTATTGTGTAGTTTGGGTTTTTACCAGATACTTTTCCAATAATCTGTGAGTTCTAGTTTGTTTGATGGTTCAGTCACTGTTGTCTGCTCCTTGTATATAGTTTTTCGGTAGAACTATTTTTTACTTCTTCAGAAGATGTTGTTGGTGTCTTTCCTCTCGTTTGATTTTTTTGTATCTACGGAGTCTTGCTGCATATATGGATAGTTTTTGTTTCAAAGTATCAAGGATTTTTGGCAGTGTTCGGTTGGAACATTTGGATTTGATCTTGTCTACACCCTGTGTGACACGTTTGGACGCGTTCCCCTTCATAAACTGGGTAAGGTGTCCTAGATCTCTTCTGATGTTGTTAATTTTAATTCTTATTTGCTATTTGGTTTTGTGTTGTGGGGGTTTCTTTGTCGTTGCGGGAGTTTTTGGTTATTTTGTGTTAGACTGGTGTTTGCTGCTACGTATATTTTTGTGTAAATATCTTCAATTGTGCTTAAGTCTGTTATGTACTGGGGTATTATGTGCTTGTTTATTGTGTTTAGGATTATTTGCGTGCTCTGTTTTAAGATTAAACGAAGGATGGAATTTCTTGTTATTGGGTCGGTGCCTGACCATCGAGATAAATGTGACTCCATTTCTGCTTTGAGTATTTGTATGAGAGTTGATTCGGGATGATGTTGTGTAGATGTCGTTGAAAGTGACGGGTGATTGATTTTGTTGTCTGTGATGTGGAGTCGTGCGGTTTTTGCAATTTGCCTTGTAATATTATTTTGAGTTATGCTTATGCTGGATGGTGGGTCTTATTGTGTGTGTTTTTGTGTTCGGCTGGGTAGTTGTGTGTGTGAGGTAGGTTCAGTACTTGCTCTATTGTTTTTATTGTTTTGTTGGTTTGTGTTCAGTTTAGTAGTTATTACTATTATTAATGTTATTGCTATTATTATTGTTATCTTTTTATTTCACTGCTATGACTAAAACCGGTATTCGAAAGAAATGCACCTTATCCTGTCTCATTCAAATATTGCCTCGTTAATTTACAAGTTTGGGCAATGACCCTCTTTTGAATTATTTGGGAGACATTTTTTGGTAAACAACTTCGCTGAAAATTTTGTTTAAGGTTATTGATCAAAACTACATATACAAAATTTTTATTGGAACAGTGAACAGTGATAGTAGGGTGGTAAGCGATTTTATTGCTACATGAATCACTTTTGCTACTTAGTTGTGCTTATGCTGAGCATCCGGGGGTATTATATCTCGCTCTCCAGGTTTCTTATACTTTCTGCATATATCTAAGATATTTTTCTTGTAGATTACTCTGTCATTAATTTTCGTCTCTTCTACTCAATCCTGAATCCATGAATCTTTTGATTTTAGGGAACGATTGACTTTTCCTTATCTACTTAAGGCACCCAATTTTTATATTGTTATTTTAAATTACAGGTGGAAATTTTCTGTGTAGGACCTACTTATGCCACGTTGTGAGAAGATCGTCGTTACTGGCTGCATCAAGAACCTTTTTAGTGTTCCGTACGGAACACTTATAAGATGACTTCGGTGTCTGTCCATCTGTCCGTCTCTCCGTCTGTCTGTCTGTCACACCCGATTTTCTCCGAAACTATTTATAATAGAAAGTTGAAATTTGGTAATAATATAGGAATTGATGGCCTCATCAGAGCCATGTAGTTTTGAAAGCTAAATTTTGACTTAGGGGGTTAGTTTTGGGGGGTGAAATCGAAAATGAAAAAAAAGTGTTTTACTAGTCGAGTGTGGTGTCAAATGAAAGCTTGTGAAAACACGAGTAATATATATATATATATATATATATATATATATATATATATATATATATATATATATATATATATATATATATATATATATATATATATATATGTAATACTTGCGCGCACTTTTCTTTGTATTATTTTTTAAAAAAATCGTGAAAAATCACTGTCCACCCGCCTTATCTCGAAAAGTACTTACCAAAAAATTTTGAAAAAATTCTGGAATATTCTCCACAGGGTGTAGATTGAACGAAAATTATCACCACCTTTAATAATTTATCTGGTATATAAAAAAAAACAAAAATTTCAAGGTCATCAGTTTTCAGTAAAGATTGGAAACAAACTTTGTTGAAAACTCATTTGGGGTGTGTTTTGTGAAGTCACCGATCATTTTATACCTCCGTAACAATTTTTTTTATTTTAAAAGCAATCAGCGTACGGAACACTAATTGCGCAAGTTCAACTTGCACTGGACCAGTTATTTAAAATTTAGAACAGTGTAAGTAGGTATTCAGAATTTTTCTTTTTATTGCTTACTCCTGATCCCTACATTGTTGGAAAATGGTAAGTAGAACTTCATCTCCTTCTGTTTCTACTGCTGATTGTGGATGATGGATTCTGAATTTTGTTAGCTGCCTGCGGGTCATTCTGTTTAACTCGTGAAGGTCCACTTCGGAGTACTTAAGCGACTTAAAGAAACAGGTGACCACTGAGATCTCCCAGATACTGATGGTAGTTATAAGATTTAAAGTGTATATCAAGAAGTTTAATAAGTATTAACCCGTACTTATGTTTAAATTTCGTTCTTAGGTTCGTGTGGTTGATGGGTGGTGGCCCGTGGCGTAGTAACTTGCTTGCGGTGCAGAAAATTTCAGTTTCCAAACCCATCAGGTCGGTATACTTTATGTATTACTTTATATAAATGTATTTGGCCCAGCCACGTACATAGAGAGCAGTTGTTTGCAGAAATGCAATAACGTCCGTGGCAGCACTACCACGTTGTCTAAAAGGTGCTGTGAAATACAAAAATGTATGTTTCGGCACTTGGACATGATTGATGGGTATTATGACATCTTCGCTGATATTCTGTAAGATATAAAAAAAGGATAAAATCCCTTTTCAGGCGGGGAGGTGAACAATAAGAAAGAAAAAAAAAACTATTTTGAGCCATACTCAGGTATTTATATGTGTCCTCTGGATTCAAAGACTCAATGTTTACGATGGATACTGAGTTAGTTTCTTTTTATCCTTTTGAATGTTTAGCAATGCACATTTATCAGGGCCAAATGCTATCTGAATTACTTTAACAAAAAGTTTAATTGTTTCAATTAACGAATGAAGGTTTCTACTTATTTTCGGCATAAAGCTTTATGTCGTCCGTGACCATAAGGTGTGATACCCTAATTATTATGACTATCTATTGAAAATTTGACCATTTTTAAAATTAAGATTCAAGAAACAAATTTTATTTAAAATTTAGCCATCGATAACCATGATTATTATTAATAGTAAAAAAAAGGTCCTTAATTATAAGAGTAATTCAAAAGTTTTTTCTAATGGTAAAACGAAGCATACCGACATAAAAGTATTTCAAATTTTGAAATACTTGCTAACTGTCGTTGCCACTACAATATTTTGCTATATCAAAATTTTTGATGAAACTTTTCTTTCCTGTATAGAAAACTATATTTCGTAGGGTCTCTCGATAAAAATCTAGAACAGAATAGATACTACCCCTATACAGACGGGATACTCTTATATAAATAGCGTATTATTGCTGATTTGTCCCTTTATAGAAGGAAGAATCTGGTTTAAATTACATATCCACTACCATATATGTGTTTACCTTTTACAGTAAGAATCATTATCTCTATGGCGAGAGTTTCCTTGGAGATTTTGTCACCAACATATTTTTTGTGATGATCAATTGAAGACAAAAGAAAATAAAGATACTGTATATCACACAATTTTTATCTCTATATAATTTTAAAGATCATCTAAAATCCATCGCATTCAGTACCTAATTTGGAAATCGGGATGAGGAATTTTACTTAATGTATGAGAATTATATTAAATATCTTCTTAATTTAAATTTTTCTTTCGCTAATTCAAATTAGTTTTTAGTTAATTTCCCGTTTAATGTAACCGCAAAATTGTGATAGAGAAGCAAGGGTATCGCTTCAGGGTAAGCTGTTTACCGACACAAACTCTAAATCTCGAGACAGATAAACTTACTTCGGCAGCCTAAATACTCAGAATTGAAATTCAGTTTTTAAAACATGCGAAAAAATATTAATTGAGATAAGATATAATAATTTATAAAAAATTGAGGTAATACTTTTTGGACAGTGTACTAATTTTTGCTATGAAATGAGAAGGTTTTTTTTTTCAAACGTTATATTTTCCGATAAAATCGACAGGAATCGTCATTTCTTCACATACTGGAGCCCATAAAAATTAACAGAATAGCCGCATTTTACCGATATAAGCGTTTACAAGGTAACACAACTTGTCACTCAAACGAAATTTTCAGACATAGAGAGATAGAAAGTTGGTTGAATTTAAGAAAGCTTAATGATTTAGATATATATACATGTGTATACTATATATATATATATATATATATATATATATATATATATATATATATATATATATATATATATATATATATATATATATATATATATATATATATATATATATATATATATATACACATATATTTATATATATATATATATATATATATATATATATATATATATATATATATATATATATTCTCCTCCTTCTCCTGTCTGAAAAAGATCTCTTTGCAAATGTTGCTCCGAGCAACAGTTTCTGAGATAGTGGTATGTTTGTTTCCATATATTAATTTCATTGTCAAATTCGTAAATGCGTTCCTTCACATGTTTCTTCACACTGTATAGTTACTTGGCAACGCTCAAAAATCAATCTGGTAATGATGTAGAATATCATATGTTCTATGACTTAACTGGCTTGTAGTAATACTGACAGAAAGTAATTTTTGACAGATATCAAGTAAGTTTTAGAAGTATTAACGAGCTCAAGCTCAACAATGTTTTAAATCTAGTTTATTATGAAGTACACTTTTGATGAGCAAACTGATATGATTTTAGTGTTTGGTTTTTGTAACGGCCACGGTGGCAAAAGTGCTCGCGTGTATTACCAAATATTTCTGCATCATCGGACTCCTAACCATCAGACTTTTGCCAATATTAAGAGGTGACTTCGAGAAATTGGACAATTTAAACCGATCAGGAATAATGCTGGGCGGCCTCCACAAGCTAAAGCACCCGATTATGAAGGGGAAATCCTTGAAATTGTACACGATAATCCTAGAATCAGCACTCGTTTAAATGAAAGTCAAACGGAAATATTAAAAAAGTACAACTAACCGGATCATTAGAAAACAAATTAATCACCCCTTTCATTTACAGTCCGCCTAGGAACTCTTACCTCCAGATCTTGGATCCCGAATGCATTTTTCACAAATTATTCAAGCACGCATAGCGACTGTTCCAGCTTTTCACACTAAAATCCTGTTTACAGACGAAGTACGCTTCACTCGACGTGGTATAACAAATATGCATAATCATGTTTACGCTGAAGAAAACCCACATGCTGTGCAACAAAGACAGTTTCAAAGTGAATTCAGTATTAATGTCTGGATGAGATTTGTCGCGAACTACTTGATCGGGCCGTTAAGATTATTAGATCGACTTCATGATGATATTTACTTGAATTTCATTCGCGAAACTATTCCTGAATATTTAAATTTATTATTGTTGTTAGCATGTTCGCCTTTAAGCATCCTCCAAATTTCAAAGACTATTCTTTTGGATCTGTCCTAAGCCTGGATGAAGTGTGAAGGAACGCGAATTTGACAATGGAATTAAAAAATGGAAACAAACATCCCACTAACTCAGAAACTGTTGCTTGGAGCAACATTTGCCAAGAGAGCTTTTTTAGACAGGAGAAGGTGGATATATATATATATATATATATACACATATATATATATATATATATATATATATATATATATATATATATATATATATATATATATATATATATATATATATATATATATATATATATATATATATATATATATATATATATATATATATATATATATATATATATATATATATACGTATTTATCCGTTCGTCTAACAATAAATTCGAGCAGAAAGCACAGCCGTACCATCCTTTTCTCGAAGCCACTCACGGCACTTTCGACCCCCCTGTAACTTCGTTGTGGATAAAGCTAGAAGCCTGAATTTTCAGTGACCAAGAGGACATACTATACTAGCTATATTCCTAAATTATCTACTATTTATACCTTATAGTTTACGAACTATCGCCAGTCGAAGTTCTTCAATTTTGCCAATGACACACTCACCGATCATCAAAATTCTAAGGTACTTCTAGCAGCCACACAAACTTTAAATTTTGAATTGAGTTAGCGTTTAGCCTATAAAGAAAGGAAAAACTGAAACATCCCTAAATTTCAGTCCCGTTTTCTAAATTGTACAGTCACTTAAGCCAAAAAAGAGGGTCAACCTCGGAATGAGAGATAATAAGCTATAAACTTGTATAAACTTTTATTTTGGCATCTAAAAGTTGTCTCAAAAGTCTCATAAAATCTCGTGTCCGCGTCTTAAGATATTCAAGGTCAAAGGTCACAAAAATCGTTTTTTCGCAAATATCTCGCTTCCTATGGTTTCAATGATTCTCGTATTTGCATCTATTATGAAAATTGTAGAGCATGAAATTCTCTATAAATATTTGTTCTAAACTTTTTTTTATACACTTAACCGTTTCTGAGATAGAGCGCGGAGAGCGCGCGCAGCGCTCAGCCATACATAGCATAATGCAAGGTCAATCGAGAGTCCCGGTAAATAATATGTCGTATAAACTTAACTAATCACTAAAAAATCCATAATTATGAATAATTTGTATTATTTATTAATTAATATATTATATTTATTAATATTTTTCATTTATCAAATATATTCGTTTAATAATACTTACCTACTTCGTGTAACTAAAAAATTGTTAAGTGAAATACTTTAAGTATATTTTAATTATAAAAAAGTATGAAGATGATGCTTCCATGACAGCAGGGCTAGAAGAGAATACAGTTATTAAAATAGAAGCAAAAGTCATGTTAAGACGAAATATTGACGTGAGTCTTGGCTTAGTCAACGGTTCTATCGGTATAGTACAAATAAAATTAAAAAAAATACATATTACATTTAATCATGAACATCTTTACGAGTTTGGTCCAATAAAACCTAAATTTGAAATGATTAATAGAGCTTATGTTCATCGCGAACAGTTTCCGATATGTATAGCTTAAGCTATTACTATAGCAAGTCAAGGGCTAAGTCTAAACAGTGCACTGATGGCCATCGGTTCTTCAGTGTTCACATGCGGTCAAGCATACGTGGCACTTTCGAGAGTGACAATTCTGGGCGGATTACATCTAATTAATGTCGACTTCGGTAGTATCAAAGCTCAGGAGTCCGCAATCGTTGAATATAATCGACTTAGAAGCACTTATCGTCCAGACTTGTCAAAAATTGTTACATCATAGCCTGTGAGAAAAACCAATAGAGACAGGGAGTAGGCTTTAAGAAAATCCATAGCTAACGTACAAGAAATATTACCCGAGAAGAAAAAAAAAGAGGACTACCTACAAAAAGAAATGAGATCCCATCAAAAACATAAAATGTAAAAAAAATGCCTAGCAACGCAGTCCCTCCACCACAAAAATTTGTGAGATCTCCTGTAAAACCAAGTCAGTTATTTTAGTTAGTATCTATGGAAGCACCTATTCAACAACTTTGTCATAAATTGTTATCTATTTAGTTACCTACTAACATTTATGGAGACCGTATCAATATTAGATATCTTTATTTCTATAATAAATATAATGACTTGGCAATCGCACTGCAACATAATCACATAAGAATAATCTACTATTTAAAATACTTTATTCTTAAGTGTACTGTTTAGACTTACTTAGCAATGGAAATAGTAGATTATTCTTATGTGATTATGTTGCGTGCGATTGCCAAGTCATTATATTTATTATAGAAGTAAAGATGTCTAATATTGATACGGTCACCATAAATGTTGGTAGGTAACTAAATAGATAACAATTTATGACAAAGTTGTTGAATAGGTGCTTCTATAGATACTAACTAAAATAACATGAGATCTCACAACTTTTTGTGGTGGAAGGACTGCGTTGCTTGCGAGACTTGGCATTTTTTTACTTTTTATGTTTTTGATGATATATATATATATATATATATATATATATATATATATATATATATATATATATATATATATATATATATATATATATATATATATATATATATATATATATATATATATATATATATGTATGTATATGTATATATATAGTGTTGCTCGGAGCAACATTTACCAAGATAGCTTTTTTAGACAAGAAAAAAGTTATGACAATTTAAAAATATACTCAGTACAATAAGTGACACCCCCTACAATTTACAACAAAACGGTGAGCTGATTTCGATTTCTCATCTCAGAAAACCCCTTAGCACCGAATCTTGTATAAATAGTACAATTATTAAGAAAGCTACTTAAGAGAAACTAAAATAAAAGTATAAATTTGACACCCTGCATCTCAAAAATTACGAATTTTTGGACTAAGGTAAGTTGGGTTACCTGTATATATATATATATATATATATATATATATATATATATATATATATATATATATATATATATATATATATACATATATATAAAACTATAGATTTCGTCCCTTTATCAGGTGTTATATATGGGATATATTTGAAATTGATACCTTATTTAATTGGATAGTTATTCTGCCAATATACGTGATCTAAAGACCCTAAAACGTGAAGAAATATAAAATCTCGGAAGGTGATTTTTTTATGAATACATGACTTTCCTTCAGGAAGGAAAGTAAAAATCCCAACATCTACTATAACTTCATTTCTTGTGTTTAAGGCTCAACAACTATATTCGAAAGATTTCTAGGATTTCTTTTAACAGATTTTTTATATAAAGTTACATAAGGTTTTAATTCCAAACACTAACATGGCAGCTCCGTTTAAATCAAATAGTAAGTCAAAAATTGGGGGTCCAGCATTTTTCGCAAGCAAGACTAAATTGTAATTCTTATTATAATATTTATTATTAGATTAACATACTTCTATCGTACAGGACGGCCGATAAGAAAATATTTCAATAAAATACAATTTGTACAACACTATTCTTAAAATTTCTTAAAATTTTGTGGTAAAAGACAGTTGTCGATAATCTAACAAATTAAAATATAGAATCATTATACACGACGACGTGAAAAGGGAATAACATCCTGGCGAATGCTTGACAATACCTCTAATTTTTTTTCCCAATCAGTGATAATTAATTCACCTTTTTCGTTTTTTTTTTGTGTACTAAATTTTCTTTTATTTACTGTTGCATACTTGTCTTAATGGAAACTTCGTGCCTATAAAATTGTACTTGTGGTTATAGTTACCGTTTATGTCGAATCTTCTTTCCGGGGAGACAGCCTCCGCTAGGGCATAAATACAGTTAGTATTCCTTCTAATCATTTAAGTTTCTAAATTTTTACATATTCTGCCATCTAACGCCCTTCTATATTTGTCTTTCCTATAATTATCTTTTGGCTTACAGAACTCTATCATTATTTTAAGAAACCCAATCTCGTTATTGTTCTTCTTTCCGCTCACAAAAATTGATAATTTTGTCCAACTACTAAGAAATTCATTTAATTTTTTTTTTCGAGATTTGGAGGATTTGAGCATATATTTTTTCTGTAGAGATATGGTATTTTTATGAATGAATCAGTACAATTAAAATAAGTAACCCTTTTACCCGGACTTGACTGAATGTTAATAATTTTTTGGCCCACTCTAGTAGCCCGCAGGGCCAGCTCTTAACGAAATGAAATTTAGGGCTGCCCATTTAATTGTGACAAATTTTTTATAGTGACACAGTCTAGGCCAAACTGATTGAGAATACAAAAAGACCGAATGTATCCTGAGTTTGAGGTAAGTGCTGACCTGTAGAAATCTATTTGGGTGAAGAGCTGAATATTGAACAGTTTCATTGAAACGTTGTAGATTTAAAAAATATTCAAATTCAGCCAGGAGAATTTACTTAAAAAATAGTACTGGCTTTGGTTTGTTTTATGAAGACTAAACGGAAGGACTAAGCGCAGTGAGAGAAGATTCCTACGTGAGGTACTTGGACTTCCATACCGCACGAGGATTTTGTCGGTGCGGTCCAGGAATCTTCAGTGTTATACCCAATAGCTGATAATAGTTTTTTTTTTGGTAAGCCTGAAGCCCCAGAGCTTTCAGTTTTTTTTAATAAACCAAAGATTATTTAAGAGCTTTTCTTAAACATTTCTAAGCGTTCTTAGATATTAGTTGTTCCATGTAGAAACCAAAAGGTGAAGGTATCTCTTTTAGGACCTTAGTCACTAATACAGCGGCACGAGAGCTACTTAAATGTATTAAATATTTTGCTTTAATTTCCAGCTCACTTTGTAATCTCCCGAACCACGGAAAAGTGCAGTGTGGTAGCTTAGAAGACATTGCGTTGAAACAAAAGTTACTACCTCTTTTACTATTGTGTTTTTTTTAAATATTATTTATTATATTGTTAATTAACCTGAACTAACCCGAGCCTTACATGCTAACTGCTTTAAGGTATTGTTCATTATTACATTTTTTTAGGGAAAACAGCGAATATTGTTTTTTCTTTCTATCTGCTCTCGCCATTACTCTAAACTGTATTTAGTCAATTTTAGTTAAGTGAATGCTTGCTCCAGCTCTGATATTCTACGAGTATTTTTATTGATTATATATTACTATAACATTTTGCCAGCTTGCTGCCTTTGCTCAATATGGTTTATTTTACACCACAAAAACTCAGGTAGCAGTTTTTTTTTTAAAAAAGTGAACGTTTCTGAACCCAACATAGTTATGTTGGGGCACTCCATTCTCATAGTATGGTCACTCAATTTGCTGGGCGTTAATTTTGGGCGCAAATATGTCTTGGCATGAACATGTTGCGAGCATAGCAAAGAGAGATTCCCAAAAGCTAGGAATATTATTTCAAAATCGAGAGCTTTACACTCCAGAACAACTGTTAATTCTGTACAAAGCTCAAATTCGACCAACGATGGAATACTGCTCCCATGTTTGGGGCTCTTCTCCCAAACACACACTGCATTTGTTGGATTCTATTCAGAAGAGGGGTGTTCGCCTGATTGGAGACTCGGAACTGGCCAGCAACCTTGATTCATTGGAACGTCGAAGAACGGTTGGCGACTTGAGTCTATTCTACAGGTACTTCATGGAAAGTATTCGATGGATGTAGCCTGCTTAATTCCTCCCAGAGCGGTGCATGCTAGAAATACAAGTCGCGCTAATGCTTCACATCCGTATAGGATTCACCTTGTTACTCCTAGTACACACTTTTTAAGCCGTCTTTTATATGGAGAAGATTTTTTTGCTTTGTTTTAAGACTTATAGTAAACTGACTGATCTGGAGGAACTTAGTAGAGCGAGCAACATCCAATTTTTTTATGGGCGTCTTGTTGAGAACCAGTAGCGCTCCTGTTTTCTTTGCACCTACCTAACGCCGATGGAGGTAGTTAGATGCTTGCTGTAGTTCTTTGAGATCCGACGTTGTTACTGCGGGCTTATTTTATTTATGGTGTAAACTTTTACTGTGCAAGTTTGTTAACAGTATTTTTTCCACTTTCTAATTACACTAAGTTTTGAAATGCATTATGAAAATAAGTTGTGAGTAGAAAAGGTGTATGAAGGTGAGCTACTAGCCTTAAATCAGAAAATATAAATTTTTCATTGAATTTGAGATTCGGTCAAATTCAAATAAAAAAACAATAGATTTAAATGCATCTATACACAATTTTACATAAGAGAGAAAAGCCAAAGGGACTTCCTCTGGTCCCCATACGATCCGCAACTGATGAGATAGTAATGAGTAAACGTAAAAGTAAAGGGTACAATGTAACGTACTTCGTAAAATACCTTAATGCAAATAAAATAAAGCTAAATACTTCGAACCTGTTTACTGATTTGATCTTATTTACTGCAAACATATGACAACCATTTATCATATATTTTTTTCTTATTTCAAAGGACTCCGTTTTATTCGTTAATGGATCTGAATTTTTAAATAAACAGGAGATTGATTTTATTCATGTTAAAAACATTTTTCTTTATGAAGAGTAAATATAACAGGGGCGTTCTGTGAATAACATGGAACTGGATCGACATACACGATGTTTCGATTCCATTATTGCGTTCAGTAATATTTCTGTTAAATATTGCATTGCAATCGAATAGAATTCGCAGTAGTTCTGTGTAAAGAAGATTTTTATTTTGTAACGGCAATAATAACAATAACAAGACCAATTTCTCGGAAAAGGAAAAAAGTAGCTAGACATTTCACATTTTCACTTTAAATCGTGACTTAAATTTTCAAGCTGGTTGTCTCACTCTCAATGATTTCCATAACATATTGTAAATTTCTTTCTTTTTATTATTAACATGAGTCTTCGTAGCTGTTCCTCTGGAGTGATCTATCTTTTGAGTTTTTTCATTTAGTTAGTTTGATTATATATAGTTTGTTATTATGTAAGTGATTAATAAAGTTACTTTTTAGAATTTCGCAATTTTTAGATATGCGTTTCTTTTCAAATTTATCCCTTAATTTTTATCAAACAATGAAATTTTCTTAGTCTAGACTAAATTTAGCCAAAATTACGTTTTTGTTCATATTACTGAGAGTATTGGTGCATTTTCATTGTTTGTGTCGTTTTCTGTAATGAGTAGTAAAACACGAAGCTCAGCTAGTGTTCAAACCTAAAACCAGAGTCGTTCTGAGAACATACCTGTTTTTTAATCTTAAAATGATAAAAACGTTGTAATACATACGGGGGTGGATTGATTAGTCTGGTAAATTTCTACGAAATGACGGGAAATTTTGTTAAGCAGCATGACTGTTAGTAAGCATAATTATTGTAACGGTTGTTAAGCAGCATGACTGTTAGTAAGCATAATTATTGTAACGGTTGTGTACAAAGTTTCAAAGAGATGCAAGGCACGGTTGTTTGTTGGCAACTATTATAAGTAATTGGTGTGATTAGCGCTCTAAAAGTGCTCCATCCTTAGGATAATACGTCTGCCCATACATCGGCCATTGCAATGGCAAAAGTGTATAATCTGGGCTTCGAAGTAGTTCGCTACCCATCCTATTTCCCAGACTTGGCCCGAAATATAGTTTTTTTGGTTCTTAACCTCAAAAATTGTCTTAAGCGGAAGAAGACATTTTCGATTAGTCAAGAGGTTATCTGTGCTGTAAATGATTTTTATG
The DNA here is from genome assembly GCA_019049505.1 of Pachyrhynchus sulphureomaculatus. Lineage (NCBI taxonomy): Eukaryota > Metazoa > Arthropoda > Insecta > Coleoptera > Curculionidae > Pachyrhynchus > Pachyrhynchus sulphureomaculatus. Next base: position 97,781,642 of record CM032453.1, on the reverse strand, counting down.
CACAATTTGAAACATTTTCTTTTCCGAAGGAATAAAAAAATTAAAAAATTGGAATCGCGCTGAACCAAATGTATTAAGCTTAATGAAGATTATGTTACGCTTTTGCAAAAAATATGTTATTTACTTTCTTTTGCAAAACTTTTGAATCCTCCTACGTATATATTTATACACATGGATAAACTTATATTTGAGTATTTGAAACATTTTAAAGCAAATAATCATACCAAAAAATAAACTCGAAGTTGTTAAAAATCTACCGTAATAGATACTTGTTAATTTTAATTAGATAATATTGTTTTAATTTACTTATATCTCATTCTTACTTCCATTGCTAAAGGAAAGTATTTTATTTGGAAATAAAACAACCATGTGAGGCTATTAAAATTTATAAACATTAAATTTTTAAAGTAGGAATAGAACATACGGTTTTTGAACCTGTCACTTTAGGTAAAGATGGTGAAAGAGGTAGCGCTCAATAAGTTTTGTATACTTTCCATAGTATTATGAGAATTATTCCTGGTTTTTGTTTGGAAAATGAATAAACTTAAGGTTAAAATTATTTACTCTCGAGCATATAAGAGGTCAACTGAGTGGATGAGGTGATGACAGGAATAGCTTCAATATATGATACTATACGTTCTTCGTACATTCTTTAAAATCCTAACAGAAATAGTATATAAAGTAATATGATTACAGACTGACTTAAATATATATATATATATATATATATATATATATATATATATATATATATATATATATATATATATATATATAATAAAGAAAGCAAAAGTTGCCGTATCTAACAAAATTCTTAAATATAAAATTAGTTGGGAAAATCGGCAAAGGGGCGCAACAAGTGTTCACACAGTGTTCATTTAGCCAATATTTCGGTCCTAGGTTGGGATCTTCATCAGGGCACAAACATATATATATATATATATATATATATATACGAAGGTGGTTCAATAAGTACACGTGTTAGGATTGAAGATGAAATTTTTTCAGAAACAAAGTCTCCTTTTAGGTATATACACTTTTCCCAGCTTCCTTGCTTTTTTTAACCCAAAAAATAGGAATTGTTCAACTTCCCAAAATACGCTTCTGTCTGGGTGATGACCTCCTTATTTGAGCTAAATTTTTTTCCTGTGAGCCATTTCTTCATATCTGGAAAAAAGAAGAAATCGCAGGGAGCCAGATCGGGCGAATACGGGGGCTGCAGCAACTCATAACGCAATTTATGTGGTTTGGCAGCGACCACTCCGCATGAGTATGCTGGAGCATTGTCGTGATGAAACAGCACTTTCTTTTTCGCTAAATGGGGCCGTGTTTCCTTCAATTTCTTGTCAAAGCGGTCCAATAACTCACTATTGTTTAGTCCATAGTCCAGTCCGTTCTTCCTTTTTCTAAGAACTTAAAGAGTATGATACACATAAACATATATACATATTATATATATATATATATATATATATATATATATATATATATATATATATATATATATATATAACATATATATATATATATATATATATATATATATATATATATATATATATATATATATATATATATATATATATATTTATATATATATATTTATATATATATATATATATATATATATATATATATATATATATATATATATTAATTTCTTGGGCTCTATAGTTCTTTTGTTTTAAGGATAGAGAAATTACATCACGTTTTAGTTAGAGGTTTATTGAAAACGTTTCGCCTAATTTGTAGGCTTCTTCAGTTCATCTAAAAATTGAAATTTTCAATCAATATACATTTTCCTCCCTTCTTTTATGATTTTAAATTTTGATTTTACAGGATTGTTTTGGATTTCAATAGGATGCACAAATTTTTTAATTATGAATATATAAAATTGTTAAAATTACAATGCAATGTAGAAGAATGCTAAGGCTGTCACATTTTGTAAAATAATTTTAGACATGTATAGGGAACGAAAGTTATTCTTTGGTTTGTTTATGTGTTTTTATTTATTAACTGCTAGTCAGTTATTATGGGAAGAGTCCGAAATAAATATGACTCAGGACCCCTAACGTCGCTTTTGTCATTTATATTGATTTTCTCTTTATTAATACAAATCATTTCATGGATTGATCTTTTAAAATAATTTGATTCTTTTTTTAAGATTCTTGTATTTTTAAAACCAAAAGAGTGTTTGGTGTTCTGATAGAGCTGTTGGGTTATTCTTATCATACTTATGGCCATTCAGTCTAGTTTCTAGATGTTGTTTAGTCATGCCGATATAGCAGCGGTTGCAGTTTTGACTAGGAATGGAATATACCAGGTTTGATTATTTCAGTAGTGGTATTTTGGATTTTCGGGGGGTTAAAAAGGTGTTTTAATGAGTTATGCGTTTTGTGGCAAACAGTTAAATTATGTTTTTTGAGGCCTGCCTTAATTTTTTCTGAAAGTCCTTAAATATATGGCATGGATAGGTATGTTGTAGCTGTTTTTTGTTTTGGTTGTTTATCTGGAGTATTATATAATTTGTGAATTGTGGTTTTTAAAACTTTGTTAATTAGATTAATCGGATAATTGTTGTTGGTTAAGACAGTTTTTATTTTTTCTATTATTTCTGCTCTACATTTAGAACTTGTTAGTTTTAAACCTGTCAATTAAATTTATAACGGTATTTTTCTTAAAATTTAAAGGATGGTGTGAATGGTAGTTTAGATATTTTCCAGAACTTGTTGGTTTTGTGTACCATTTGCTATTTATTTTGTTTTTTTCTCTTATTAGAGTTAGATCTAGGAAGTTTATGGCATTGTTTTGTTCTGTTTCGATGGTAAATTGTAATTTCTTGTTGAATTGGTTGAAGGCTTTGACTGTGTTTTCTATTTGGTTTTCTTGAAGTGCTAGAATGCAATCATTATTGACAGCTTAAGCAACAAACCTATTTTCTTTAAAAGATACGTAGATGATTCCATTCTTGCAATACAAGAAGATTAAATAGAAAACACAGTCAAGGCCTTCAACCAATTCAACAAAAAATTACAATTTACCATCGAAACAGAACAAAACAATGCCATAAACTTCCTAGATCTAACTCTGATAAGAGAAAAAAACAAAATAAATAGCAAATGGTACACAAAACCCAACAAGTTCTGGAAAATATCTAAACTATCATTCACACCATCCTTTAAACTTTAAGAAAAATACCGTTATAAATTTAATTGACAGAGGCTTAAAACTAACAAGTCCTAAATATAGAGCAGAAATAATAGAAAAAATAAAAACTATCTTAACCAACAACAATTATCCGATTAATCTAATTAACAAAATTTTTAAAAACCAGAATTCACAAATTATATAATAATCTAGATAAACAAAACCAAACAAAAAACAGCTACAACATACATATCCATGACATATATTCAAGGACTTTCAGAAAAAATTAAGGTACTCCTCAAAAAACATAATTTAACTGTTTGCCACAAAACGCATAACTCATTAAAACACCTTTTTACCCCCTAAAATCCAAAACACCACTACTGAAACAATCAAACCTGATATATTCCATTCCTTGTCAAAACTGCAACGGCTGCTATATCGGCATGACTAAACAACATCTAGAAACTAGACTGAATGACCATAAGTATGATAAGAATAACCCAACAGCTCTATCAAAACACATTCAACATTCAACAAACCAAACACTCTTTTGATTTTAAAAATACAAGAATCTTAAAAAAAGAATCAAATTATTTTAAAAGATCAATCCATGAAATGATTTGTATTAATAAAGAGAAAAAACAATATAAATGACAAAAGCGACGTTAGGGGTCTGAGTCATATTTATTTCGGACTCTTCTCATAATAACTCAATAGCAGTTAATAAATAAAAAAAACATAAACAAACCAAAGAATGACTTTCGTTCCCTATACATGTCTAAAATTATTTTACAAAATGTGACCGTCTTAGTAATACCTTTTAAAGAATGTTAAGTGTGCCTTCATTTCAACCCACATATGTAAGTTTTTATATATATTTTTGTGTGTATTTTTATTGTTTCACCTTCTACATTGTATTGTAAGTTTAAGAATTTTAATATATTCATAATTAAAAAATTTGTACATCCTATTGAACATCCAAAACAAGGGAGGAAAATGTATATTGATTGAAAATTTCAATTTTTAGATGAACTGAAGAAGCCTACAAATTAGGCGAAACGTTTTCAATAAACCTCTAACTAAAAAACGTGATGCAATTTCTCTATTCTTAAAACAAAAGAACCATAAAGCCCAAAAAATTAATATTATATATATATATATATATATATATATATATATATATATATATATATATATATATAAGAAAGAGGAAGGACAGGGTAACAGGGCACTGGCAACAAACAATCGTAAGTTTAACTACTGGGTAACGCCCTTATAAGAAGAAGAGATGAGCATTCAAAGATCTAAAGGCTCTAGTATCTGCTTTTTATTTTTGTTATCGAGCTTTCGCTGCCTAATGATAGCTTCTTCTGGATTCTAAAAATGCAAACCAGCTATAGAATAATAAATTTAAAACGTTCGTTTTCAAAATGTGATTCAATAAATTATAAGGCTGTATGAGAAATTACTTACCAAAATTTAGCAGTTACTTCATCTCTGGTGAAGACAAATTTGTATTTTTGTTGGCCAGGTAGTAGGTATGATTACAAAAACACGATAAAAAGAAACTTAGAGAGTTACGCAAGAATTAAGATAAAACGTTGTCAATAAACATTAATCCAAAACACTTTTTAAGACCGAACACAACTGTAAGAAAGACCATGATGTTGAAATGGTACTCCATTTTTAATTTTTGTTTTTTTGACATCGAGTTTAGTTACTTATTTAGTGATATTTGAGTCTGAACCGGATATTGTTGGGAGTCTATGTCGTCATCAGGTCGACAAAGAACCACAAAAAGCATTAAAGTTAGGGATGTGGTAAATCTTTGTGGTGGATGCTACTATTAGACAAATTATTTATTATTAATGATATTTATTTTTTATTTTTTATAGCAAAGGACTTAAATTTGATGAATGTTACTATTAGACGAGTTATTTATTATTAATTATATTAATTGTTTAATTTTATAACAAAGGGAGGACTCATAGACTAATTTAAAATATTTGAAAGAGATATTGGATGTTATTTATTATTTATCATATTTAATTTTTAGTTTTATAATTTTATAACCAGAAGACACAGAAAAATTAATTAGTAATATGTAAAAAGCGGGAATAACAGAAAGAGAAAAGAAACGTCAACTTTACTGGAAACTAATTTTTTCATAAAAATCGTTCTTTTTCATTGGTTTGGTATGATTTTGTGTTAGTAAATAGGTATACATCGAGCTCAATCCTTCTAGATTTTTTTTGTGATTGAGATTATTTTTACAAGTTTTTATGCAACACATTTCCAAGAAACTTCTGAAGTAATTAGTCTCAACATCTAGAATGAAGCTGTTGTTATATTGTACTCTGTGATCTGTATTCTCTACGTGTAAGCTCAAGCTAGTTGCGTTAGGTTTGTGTTTGCTATCACTTTTGTGTAACGCTAATCTCTTAGAGAGCTTTCGTGAAGTTTGTCCAACGTAGACCAAACCACATTGACAAGGAATGCCGTAGATTATATTAGATCTTTGTAAAGTATCGATTTTATCTTTTAAATTGGTAATAAAAACAATTCATTCTTTTTATGTTGTAATTAGCAATCTTAGTGTTTGTATTTTTTAAAAAAAAAGGCAAGGACTGGGAAAGACCTTCTATGTATTGTAACTTTCCTACTTTAATGTTGACATTAGCGAAGACAGTCGGATTGATTTGAAGGGGGGTCTTTGAAAATTCTTTTTAATTAGAGCTTTAGGTTAGGTCCAACAAGATGTTTTCCAACAGTTTTACATTCTTTTTTTAAAAGAGGGGTGGCAAATCTTATCTATTCTGTTTTTTAATCCTCTGATGATGTTCAGTTTCTGTTTCATAGGGTGATAAGAATGGAATGGAATATATCTACCCGAACTTGATTTTTTCCTATACCAGTCAAGTTTGACAATATTATTTTCAGAGCGTACAACCGTAGCATCCAAAAACGGAACAGCTCAGTCTATGAGTCCTCCCTTTGTTATAAAATTAAACAATTAATATAATTAATAATAAATAACTCATCTAATAGTAAAATTCATCAAATTTAAGTCCTTTTGCTATAAAATTAAAAAATAAATATCATTAATAATAAATAATTTGTCTAATAGTAGCATCCACCAAAAAAATTTACCACATCACTAACTTTAATGCTTTTGTGGTTTTTTGTCGACCTGATGACAACATAAACTACCAACAATATCCGATTCAGACTCAAATATAACTAAATAAGTTACTAAACTCGATGTCAAAAAAAAATTTAAAAATGGAGTACCATTTTCGGTCTTAAAAAGTGTTTTTGATTAATGTTTATTGACAATGTTTTATTTTAATACTTGTGTAACTCTCTAAGTGTCCTTTTATCATGTTTTTGTAATCATACCTACTACCTGGCCAACAAAAATGCAAATTTTATTGTCTTCACCAGAGATGAATTAACTGCTAAATTTTTGTAAGTAATTTCTCATTCAGCCTTTATAATTATTGAATCACATTTTAAAAACGAAGGTTTTAAGTTTATTTTTCTGTACCTGGTTTGCATTTTTAGAATCCAGAAGAAGCTACCATTAGGCAGCGCAAGCTCTATAAACAAAAATAAAAAGAAGATACTAGAGCCTTTAGATCTTTGATTGCTCTCATCTCTTCTCCTTATAAGGGCGTTTCCCAGTAGTTAAACTTACTATTGTTATATATATATATATATATATATATATATATATATATATATATATATATATACTATATATATATATATATATATATATATATATATATATATATATATATATATATATATATATAAATGGACTACTAGGAGGGCTTTGGAAGACTGAAAAGGCGAGGTCATAATGACACCATCGTTCTGGCTCAAAATTAGTAAAAAATTTTTGAGCTTCTCCAGCGACTGGAGGCTGCAAGTTTGCAATCGAGCCTACGTCTGAATAAAGCCAAATTCTGTTTGATGATTATAGATGGGTCTCAAACAATATTAATGTCCCTGATTCGGGGTATAGAGACAAGCCATAGCGTTATTTATCTCCGCACAAAAATAACAAACAAATGAGGATCGAGCCAGAAATAAAGCGAAGGATTGGGATGGCAAAGGAAGCTTTGGATAGACTAATTAAACTCTGCAGAAACCGTAATAACACTGAAGCAGCTAAAATAATAGTTTCTCCTATTGCAACCTATAGGTCAGAATCGTGGACACTGAACGCAGCCTGACGCAGAAAAATAGAGGCGTTCAAAATGATTTTCTATCGTAGGATGCTAAAGATCACATCGACGGCTCATAGAATGAACATCTCTATACTAAAAGATAAACGCGATCGTGAAAGGCTGCCTCCAAAGATTCAAAGACGGATTCTAAAATTCTTCGGTAACGTAATACGAAAGAACGGTATGGAGAAGATAATCATCCAAGGAAAAGTAGCCGGTAGAAGAACAAGACGATCTCCTGTAAGATTTATAGATCAAATCAAGGACCCCACAAACACGTCGGTTGCAGCAATCATGAAAACGGTAAAGGATAGAGTAGCACGGTGAAGAGTTACTCACTGCCATAAATGAGTTACGACGTTTGGAGTCGAACAACGACTAAAAAGAAAAAGAGAGAGAGATATTTAATTAAAAGTCACGTTTTTATATGAAAATTTAAATTATAAATCGAAAGTTAATGCTATAGTTATTACAATTTTGCATTTTTACGAATTTAATTACACATAAAAAGAATTTTATAGTCTTATATGGTGCATTGGCCAATTAAACCCCTAACTTCTAAATTAAAGTAGTATTTTTAAACTTAGACCTTTTAAGGAAATGGGCTAACGTCCACCAAAAGGATTGAGCTTTAGAAACTGGTTTGACTGTTGGAAGTTTATTTTGATAAGTTAAGAAGTACAATTATAAAACTAACTAAAATATTAAACCTTTCATTATAAGGTCCGGAAGATTATTTAAATATTTTTGACACAAATAAGAATGAAAATTATTTAAAATTTATCCCCAAAAATTATTATTCCCTTAACCTATTCGAAGGCCGTTTTTTTAAAAAATTCTTTATTTTTAAGTTATTATATATAATCATGTATTTGAAGACATTTATAATACTATAAATAAACAAAAAATATTCCAAGGAAGTATTAACGAGATTCAACCTAGAAAGCTGTTATCCTTCTTAAATTTATAATCCTAATGACAAAATAAGGCAGTTGCTCAACAGGCCCTTAAAAGGCATAGGTGCTGTACATATTCAAGCCACCTGTCACCCTCCCATCTCTCTAGAAGTTTAAGATTCTGTTGCAAATAGATAGAGCGTTTAAATCTGAGTATGAAGCCTCTTTAGCGAATCTGGCAGTGGGTATTAAAATTTACCCGTCTATACCTAAATAATAGATTGTTATTGTCCGCACAAAAAAAAAAAAATATCATATAATTGTACTAGGATTATTATTATCTTGCTACAATTTTTTTTTTTAGGCTACATGGTGTAAAAATCACAATAGTTCCAAAGTACACTAAATTACTCATTACTTTTTTCTATTGTAGACTAAATAAACGCATTGTTTTCTATAGATTTAGAAGGTTATATTCCAATTTATTGTTTCTGAATTATTGTAGATTGTGGAATTAGTGTAAATAAATAATTATTTATTTACACTAATTCAACTTTTTGCTGTCACTTAGGTACCAATATGTTTGTATATTATATATATATATATATATATATATATATATATATATATATATATATATATATATAATATTACATATACATATATATATTATATATATTATATTATATAATATATATATATAATATATATATATACATACATATACATACATATATATAATATATATATATATATATATATTATATATATATATAATATATATATATATATATATATATATATAATATATATATATATATATATATATAAATATATATATGGGTCATTCCACATCAACCGAGACACTGCACTCTCCAGGATTAAAAGGCAACAGAAAATAACTTTGATGGTCCCAGAATGATGTTCGCATATATAGAGCTTTCGAATGAAAACACGGTCTTTTTCGAAATTCAATATGGCGTACCACGAAATGACGAACACTAGAATCAGAAAAATTGAAGAAATTAATGTATACCAAGGAGAAAAAAAACCGAATATGTACGAAAAAAATGCATAATTAGTGTCAGAATGCTCATTTATATATATAGTAGATAAAGGTTAATTAAAAGAAATCAATACGGCGGCTAAAATTTAAAAAAAATATAATAAAAAATTTTAAAAAATGGCTGCTCTACAACATGCGCTCAAAATACAAAAATTTTAATCGTCGTGTAACTTATTTATGTTTACAATAAAAAGGACTAAATAAAACATGATTTCGAAACATGATATTTAAAAATGACGTTTCCAATATGGCCATTCAAAAAAAATTTCCAGACGAAATTGATATTAATCAGTGGCAAAAAAAAAAAAATTCTAAAGCGGACAATAATTTAAATGATAGAAAAATAACACAATTAAGAAATAAACAAAAATATAAAGTATGGTGTCGATAAAATGAAAAAAATTTTCGGAAAAGAAAAATACATAAAAATAAAAAAAAAATAATTCGTCGAAGAATAACAAGCTTTTTCTAGGATACTAATAAAACTGCTTACTTTAATTTTAGTTAAAGAAGACTAAGACAAATAATAAGAGTTTCTATACAAATGAAGCTCAAATGACCCTGACATATCAAAAAAAATTAGGTCAAAAACTTTAATACTTAATGTAATATATAAAGTGAGGTTGTAATCCGAAAAAATGTATCCTAAAGCTTTGACTATCATAGAAGAACTTGAGAAAGGAAGCGACAGTTGTAATAAGTTGTGATGAAATTCATTACAAGCTTACATAACGAAGTTGGGTTATATTGTATTTAAAAACATGTACCGTGGTTTTTTTACTTTTAGGATCATTGATTGTAGCAATTCTTATTATTCATGTTAATCTTTCTTAATTAAAACTAATGTAAGGTGTTTTATTAGTATCCTAGAAAAAAAGTTTATTATCCTTTAAAGAATATTTTATTTTTATTTTATATATTTTCCCGCCAATTTTTCGACACCATCTTATATTTTATTTATTACTTAATTGTGTTATTTTTGTATCACTTAAATTATTGTGTGTTTAGAATAACTTTTTTTGCCGTCAATTTCGTCTGTATTTTTTTTGACCCGCCATACTGAAAATGCGGTTTTTAAATATTGTCTCGAAATCATGTTTTGTTTAGTTTTTTTTTTTAACCATAAATAAGTTACACGATTATTAAAATTTTTGAATTTTGAGCGCCAGGTTGTAGCCGTCATTTTTTCCAATTATACATTAATTTCTTGAATTTTCTGATTCCATTCGCCATTTTGAGGACGCCATATTGAATTTCAACAAGGGCGATGTTTACATATATATATTGTATATATATATATATATATATTATATATATATATATATATATATATATATATATATATGTACAGACGATATAACGTTTAAAAATGCTATTTAATTTTTATGTTAAATTATTTTGCCATTGAACCGATCCAAATAATAACACAAATTAACAAGAGCTCGCGCTTTTCAAAACACGGGATTTTAAAGCTACAAATTATGAATAAACATGAATGAATTCGATGCTTGAACTTTTTAAGTGGTTTATTTAAATAGACTGTTTAGGTTACTCAAACGCAATATTTTATTTGATGACTTTCTAATTCTAACACAGAAAACATAAATAATTTAAAATAATAATGAATCGGTAAAGATTATCAACAAAAAATTTATTTAGTGACCTACCGATGTATTGTACAAATTCAAGTAAAAATTAGACGGTTAATATTTTAAAATAGTACATTATTTGACATACAGGAGCGACGATTGTCGTATCGGTGGTGAAATTAGACTTGTTGCTTATGCAAATCTATGATCCACACTTTATTATGAGGGATAGGTAACACTGAGTATTTCTACTATCATTACAAGGTATGTGAAAGTAATAACTGTAGATGGAAGTGTGGTTTTTCAATAGCATTACAATGAAAATAAGAATAATATTAGACAATAATTTAGGCGACAGCCGTACCAAGGCTCTACATATACGTATTTAAGGTGTAGGTAAATCATCTGCTCAGTATTTTCACTATATTTGGTTCAGATTTGTTAAGCCGCTACAGAAGAATTAAGAAAACAATACTGAAGAGTTCCTTTCAGTTATTAAAACTTCTTATATATTCCGATGTTTACGAAGCTATTTCGAAAATATTCGTACGTAGTTAATCGAATTTGACGTAGATGGCGTAGGTAAAATGCATAAACTATCACTGGTCGAACATTTTTTGTCACTGCCTCCAACCACTGCTCTCTTAAAGCACCGATCTTTTAAGTTCATCTTCATATTGGGTAACAATCCGAAGTCACATGGCGCCAAATCACGCGAATCAAGGGGGTAGGGGATGTCACCCATAGAATCCTTCGCCAAAAACTGTTGCGTACAGGTTCGGTTTAGTGTAAATTTACACTAAGTAACGTTAAACACATTACAACTGACCTTGAATGTGAGAAAAAACAGCCGAATTGTCGTACTGCTTTTATTAAGTCAGCAGCAGTTACCAGGAGTTCATTGTCTACGCCTGTGGTTTGCCTCTTTGTGCTTTGACACCCTGGAATATCTGTGGATGTAAAATCGATGACTTTAGTGCTTAAATGTCTCATAAGTGTAAGTAGAGTAAGTCTTTAAGTAAGTTATTGAAAGTTGTTGCTTTGCGATAGACATGAATGAAATTCTTGTAGGTGATTATAAGCAGACATATTTATGTTGCACCTATTTTTTTAATGTAAGTTTTAGAAGTAATAGTAAGTATATTTAGCCATATTACATATTTTTTGCTTATTATCTCTCCACTTAAACTACAAAACATTTAATCATCAATTTTTCGTTTTATTTTTCAAATGATAAATTAATTTTAAAAATCTATAAATGTCACATAATTTAAAGTGACCTGTTATATTTTATTTTTATGATTTATCAAATATTATTGCATACCTTATTTCAAAGATGTCTAGTTAGACTAGTATGTTCTTTTAATAAGATTTAAAAGAAAAAAAAATAATTTCATCAACCCGATAAACTTAATCTGAGCTTGTTTAGTAAACACGAATGATTAAAAAACCGCCTTTATAAAAAAGTTAGTCAATTTTGCTTGGAAAAGTTTTAGTTTGAATTAGTTTGGAAACTTCAATAACTTAAAATTTAATATTTTATCAAGTAAATCAATTTAGTAACACACTTATTCTTAATTTCCAGATTAAATATTTCTCATCTTTAGTAAAGATAGCAGAGTGATGAACTTCGAGTTAAAAAAATAGAATTTTAGTATTTATTGTATTGTAGATACCTAAAGATAATTGCAACTCGATATATAAAATAAAGTAACATTATATTATATTCAGGTTGTTTTGGAATATTAAACGTGAAAGTGCAACTGAAAACAAGAAAAAAGTCAATAGCAGCATGAGTTCGGAAATACTAAGTTTACTCTTTATGTGTGGAAAATATTTTAATAGTTAGCGCACTTGAAGTGACATTTTGTAACATACCATCGAACCGGTCCAAAGTACTTAAGCATAAAATAAAAATTGTGTTGTATACATTATTCCCTTAAATGATGGCTACTCAGAAAGAAATAAAATGTCTACAAGGCGTCTATTTTGTTAGCTCATCTTCTGTTAAATTTAAAATACTACATATTAAAGTGTCCTTGCCTCGGTGAGCAGCAACGGTGGCGCGCGAGGGATGACTGTAAAGCTCCAGCTCTCTTCTATTTTGGTTGTCTGACAATTGCATTCAGTTACATAGTCCTATAGGAAATATTAACATCATTCTTTAGTCTATAGTGTTAGCAACCTTAGCAGGCGGCAAATACAGGTAATGGCATAAAATCTGCTAAAAATTTGTAATTTCGCTAATCTTTTAAGGTACATTTTTATTAATAACTACTCAGTAAGATACAAATAATTTGCACCTTTGGCTGAGCCTAGTTCTAAAGGCGTACCTTCCCTCTGTCTGAAGCTATTCAAGGCGACAGAACGATAGAGGAATTGTTCCGCAAGTAGGTATACTTGGGATATAACCCTATAAAGCGCTGTTAAGGGGTAATTGGGTTTTTGAATAATAAAAATAATTATCGAGTTTTTTACTTTATTTTAAAACTTTATCATAAACAATATTGATAATCGATGCGAAAAACTTTTTAAATTTTTTTCAGAATCAATTATAATTGAATTAAAATTTATAAAATTAAAAAAAAATCACGTGACTACGAAAGCGCCACAATTTGGCTGCCATGTATTGTGACGTTATTATGTTAAAGTGTTTGTATATACTGTCAAAATTATTGAAGTTTAGTGCAAAAAAAATATATTGTTGGTTACTAATTTAATCTAATTTAATTCAATAATGTGTGACAATTTACGATGTCCATTTGGTCCAGGATATAACCTACCTGGATATATAAAATTTGAAACACCAAATAAAACAAAAATAACTCTATAACATTATTTTGATATGAATGATTATTAAATACATTACTATACTAAAATACTTACATCGAAGTGATATGCACAACAGAAAAAAATTTAATGTTGTTGAAGGATTAATACGTCGTGCTGCTTGAAACCATTGATTTCGACGTTTAACACCTTGTGACACATTTATAAACATTTTTTTTGGGAGTTGTTCTTGTAGTATCCGTACGAAATGGTGCGAAATTGGGCAGTCGCTAAGGCAGTTAGTCAAAATTTTACCAAATCCACCATACCACCACTCACACGGCCAGATAATTCCATTGCAACCACACCTGTTGAGAGAGCGAACTTGTTGGCTGAACTCTGCTTCACATTCTACTGTCGATTTCCAAGGAAAAACACCACCTACTATTCCCATATTGCAGTCAAGGATGCCCGATGTTGTCTTCAGACAGCGCATCATAAAGCGTATTTTAATGAAGCTAGACACCAAGAAGGCTTCTGGAGCTGACGGAATACCTGCCATAGTTCTCAACAACTTTTCAACCTATCCTACAGAAAGGGAATATTTCCTTCCTGCTGGAAATGTGCTACAGTTCAGCCGATACCTAAAAAAGGTAAGAAGACCTTGCCAAATAACTACCGACCAGTTGCACTGCTTTCAATAATATCGAAAGTCATGGAAAAGGTTATCAATGAGCATCTTCTAAAATATCTTGAACGATTCAATATTATTAGCGATCACCAATATGGTTTTCGTAAACATAGATCAACAGGAGATCTTCTGACTTATGTAACACATGTTTGGAACAACGCAATTGAACACTTTGGAGAATCTCGAGCGGTTGCTCTTGACATATCCAAGGCATTCGACCGTGTTTGGCACGATGGACTGTTGGCTAAGTTGCGCTCTTATGGTATGTCTGAAAGGTTCTGTTTGTGGCTCTCATGTTTCCTCAGAGAGCGTTCTTTACGAGTGGCGGTCGACGGATTTCTTTCTAACACCCTCACTATCAACGCCGGTGTGCCCCAGGGCTCCATACTGTCTCCCTACTCTCTTTCTCATTTACATTAACGATCTGCTGGAAAAGACCGGGAATCCAATCTATAGCTTTGCAGATGACAGTACGCTTGTCTCTTCATTCACCTTGAACGCTCGGACATCGGCTGCTCAGGCGAATATCCGCAGACAGCAGGAGGTCGTTCAACTTAACAAAGACCTGGAAGAAATTCTATCTTGGGGTGACGGTAACCAAGTGGAATTTAACGCTACAAAAACCCAAGCGGCAGTTTTTTCTAAAAAAAGTTAACGTTGCTGAACCCGACATAGTTATGTCGGGGCACTCCATTCCCTAGCATCGTCGCTCAATTTGTTGGGCGTTAGTTTGGGAGCAAATATGTCTTGGCATGAACATGTTGCAGGCATAGCAAGGAGAGCTTCTCAAAAGTTGGGAATATTATTTAGAACCAGAAAGCTTTACACCCCACAGCAACTGTTAATTCTTTACAAAGCCCAAATTCGACCAACTATGGGATACTGCTCCCACGTTTGGGGCTCCGCTCCCAAACATACACTGCATTTGTTGGATTCTGTTCAGAGAAGAGCGGTCCGTCTGATTGGGGACCCGGAATTGACCGGCGGCCTTGATTCGCTGGAACATCGAAGAACGGTTGGCGACTTGAGTCTGTTCTACAAGTATTATCATGGAAAGTGTTCGAAGGATGTAGCCCGCTTAATTCCTCCCAAAGTGGTGCATGTTAGAAATACACGTCGCGCTGGTGCTTCGCATCCGTATGAGGTTCAGCTTGTTACTCCGCGTACGACGCTTTTCAAGCAATCTTTTATATGGAGAACGTCATCCCTTTGGAATAATTTGCCCAGCGCTGTGTTTCCCACCGAGTACAATTTACAGCGATTCAAGAACAACGTGAATCGCTTTTTCCGCACTCGTGCCGCTCCTGGAGCGCTTTAGAGACTTCTCTGCAGCACGTGTGCTAGACCAATAAAAAAAAAAAAAAAAAAAAAAAAAAAAAAAAGAAACAAGCACGACAACTTTTTGGATTAGACATTTTCAATGAATTTATCAATACACTGATTGTAATAACAAGAACATATTGATTGAAAACTAGAATACTCGTATCAGCTCTTAGGGATGTCGAGGAGAGAAAAAAACATTATGACGCGCTCGGTTTTTTTTTCGGCGGAAATAACTTTTAATTATAACGAAAAAAAAATAGTTTTGTTATAAAACCTTTACATTTATGACAATTTTTTTTTTCAAAACCTGTGTTGTTCAACAGCACCCGAAAGATGGCCAATACTGTTTCAAAACTAGGCTTACATCAGCCAGAGGTGCGAATTATTTATATGTTACTTATTCTTGACGCTAGTATTACGATAAGTACTTTAACTATTGTTCGTTTTTTTTTTCATTCATCCTAGCTTAGCTGCACAGCCATAATACGGTGAAGCGCATCCTAATATGGATTGATGGATAAGCGAACAGCAAAAACCTACTGAAAATGGACTTTGTCCAGTGTTAGTATTTTCAATTTGTTAATAATTACAAATACCAGTATGTCTACATGAAACAACAATTGCTAGCCCTTGCTTAAAATTCTGTTAAATGTATTATTTGGTTTTCGAATCAAACATATTTAAATTAATATATTTTAGAGTTATTATATATTATTAAGTTACTCCTCCCCCTGTTAGCACCTTTCTAGGTAAAAATCAAAAGAAATAAAAAACAACCTAATTTTATATTCCTAGACTTTAAAAACTCCGGAAAGGATATATAACACGATATATAAGATGCAACCCCATTTAATTTCCACCTACCCATTTCGCACCTTATATATTTTACTATAAACATTTACACATAAAAATTTTTTCAACAAAAAAATAAAATGAAAAACTACCATATAAAACCATTGAAAATTATCGACTCCCACCTCTTTCATCCCCTTGGCCTGAAGCGAAATCGTTCAAAAACTATAGGCTCAATTTCCTTGTTATCTATGTATATTTATGTAAATCATTTATAACTTTTCATGGAGCTTAAACTATTGGATATATTTTATTGTGTAATAGTGATAATTCGTATTAATTCTGAGAGAGAGACTAGCTATAAAAAAATGTTCAACATTATAACATATATGAAATTATATCAAGTCGGATTCAAGAATATTTTACGAAGATTTTATATTATTCCAGTAATTTTATGTGGCGAAAATACATCAAAGGAGAACGGCAAACTTGATCTCTAACAGAGTCTAAGCTATTAAATGATATTTGATTTACGAGAAATCATGTGTAGCAGGTGTCATTACACCTAAATAAGAATTCAAAAATGTTTGTAACCTATTCAGTTGGATGCTAAATATCAAGTAATTTCTAAAGTTTTTGAGATAGTAGCAACTTTTTATGACACTAATAACTTTGTTTATGGAATAACTTCCTAAGGGCAAAGATGAAGCCTAATCTTTTCCGAATTTAAAAATTTCTCTAAACTTATAGGAACTAAATGAATGAAAGACTGACTAAAATACAAAATCTTTATTGATAAATTTTTGTTTCAATCTTGAATAGATTGTTTATAAAAAACTCTAAGAATTTCTCAACACTCACAACATTGGGCTTATGTATCAGTTTCCTTTTTACCATAAACAACTTTCTTATATTTTTTTTTTCTTCGAGTCGTTCTTAGTAAGTCAAGATGCAGGTCCCATACGTATTTAATTGCTAGTTGTGTCAAATTTTGTTTATATTGGAAATAACTGAATTAAATGAAATCTCTAACAGATCACCCTGTATTTCAAAACATTCCTTTATTCTCCAGAAAATACTAACACTTATCATGTAGGTGTTTCTTGATATTCACAGTATAGTTTTTATCCTGGATCCAAAAATTTCAACGTTCATTTTCACAGAAATTTTCCAGAATCCTGAATTATTGACTTCGAGTTTAACAAAAAGTTAATATTAATTTTAATATAGGATGAAAAGCTATGATGTGAACTTAAAAGTCATGTTATTTCCAGATATATGTATAGTATTTATATTTTCATGTGAAATTCCAAAGTTATCACTAGCTACATTATCCAATATCTCTTAAAATTATTTCATAGTCTAGAAAACTACCTTCTATGAACACACACAAACTTTTAGAGTGATGTCTGTTGTCTTGCTAAGATTTAGGCATTCTTTTATGTAAATTCATGTGTACAAAATATCCTGATCGAGACGCTGGTCTTCTTGATCAATTTTTAACCATCAATCGAGAGACATACATTATCACTATACATCCACCGTTAGGTTCTTCCGACCACAAACTGCTTTCGTTATCGAGTATTCTACAGATTAGTAGCAGAGAGGCGCCTAAACCGCCCAAGATTTGGTAATAGGAAGAATTCATAGAAAGTTTTCAAACTTTCGCTTAAACTATCGACGAAACGAAGAGAGGCACTCAATCAACGAATTAAAAATAAACATCTTGCATGCCCCAACAATTCCAGGTCTTTTCGATCAGTCGCTAAGGTCATTAGTCAAATTTCCCCAAATCCACTATACCACCACTGACATGGCCAGATAATACTATTGCAATAACACCTGTTGAAAAAGCCAATTTGTTGGCTGAAATCTTTGCTTCACATTCTACTATGGATTTCCAAGCAAAAACACCACTCACTCTTCTCATAGTGCAGTCAGGGATGCCCGATAATGTCTTCAGACTCTCTCTCTCTGTCTCTCTCTCTATCATAAAACATGTTCTAATGACACTAGGTACCCAAAAAGCTTCTAGTGCTGATAGAATACCTGCCATACAGTTCGGCCAATTTCCAAAAAAAAGCAAGAACACCTTGCGAAAAAACTACCAACCAGTCATATTGCTTCCAATAATATCGAAAAATATGGAAAAGGCTATCAACCAGCATCTTTTAAAATACCAAAGCAAAGATCAACAAGAAATCTTCTAAGTTACGTAACACATGTTTGGAACAACGGAGTTGAACACAAAGAAGAATCTCAACCGGTTGCACTTGATATATCCAAGGCATTCGACCGTGCTTAGCATGGCGGATTGTGAGCTAAGTTATGCTCTTATGGTAGGTCTGACAGCTTTCGTTTATGGCTCTCGAGTTTCCTCAAAGAGCATTCTTTATGAATGGTAGTCAACGAATTTCTTTCTAATACCTTTACTATCAATACCGGACAGTATGAAAAAAGTACCATTTTCGGACAAAAATTGTTGACACTCGGCATTTTACTAGATTTGACTAAATCAAACGGTAAAATACTCATTATATTGTAGTTTAAGATAGTCCTGCGGCAAAGAAGGTTAAAATTAACATAATCTATAAAAAATTCCCTAGAATACACATATTCCCAATTATAAACAAAACAACTAAAACAATATACCTTTATGTTAACAGATAAATTTCAATAAAATATTTCAGAAAAAAGTTTCAAAGTTTATTTTTAAATGATCTAAAAATTTAATGATATACGGAACATTTGTAAGATGTATAAATTAAGCGAAATCACAATTTTTATCAACCTCGCAATATTTTAGGAAAACCTAATGCAAAGTTATGAATCTTTCAATAGTCGCATATTATTATACTATTATACAATTCTTAAAATTTTACGCTAATAGTAATAAAACTAACATAACCTAATTCATAAAATAATAATAATAATTCGAAAACCTGTATATAAAGCATATCGAAACTAAAATTTTCTAATGCATAAATATAAATTTTACAATTAAAATCATCTAGCGCATATAAAATGGTAATATTACAAACAATATTTTTCAATTTAAAAATGAATGCACCTAGGAATTTGAATCTATTACAACCTAATACACAAAGCAATTAAATTTTGACAATAATTTATAATTTACAGAACTACAAACTCGGAATTTTTACATGCAATGGATATACAGTATTGTCAAATAAAAAATTTAATTCGTAATATTATTATTTCCTGCATTAGATTAGGGCAGGATTGAAAATATTTATATTTATGGGTTAGGATTTATTAGGTAAAATTCTTAGTTTTTAGTTCTGTAAATCATAAATTATTACGCCGAAATTTAATTGCTTCGTGCATTAGGTTGTAATAGATTTAAATTCCTAGGTGCATTCATTTTTTAAATTGAAAAGTATTGTTGGTAGCATTACCATTTTCTATGCACTAGACCGATGTTAATTTTAAAATTTATATTTATGCATTAGAAATTTTTAGTTTCGATAAACTTTGTATTATGTTTTGGAATTGTTATTTTATAAATTAGGTTATGTTAGTTTTATTACTACTAGTGTGTAATATGAATTATATAATAGTATAATAATATGGGACTATTGAAAAATGATTCATAACAAATTGGCATTAGATTTTCATAAAATATTTTAAGGTTGATAAAAATGTGATTTCGCTTGATTTATACATCTAAAAATGTTTTGTATATCATTAACCGTTTAGATTATTTAATAAAAAACTTTCAAAATATTTTATGAAAATGTATCTGTTAATATAAAGGTATATTGTTTTAGTTGTTTTGTTCATAACTATTTTTTTATAATCACGAATATGTGTATTCTAGGGAATTTTTTATAGGTTATGTTAATTTTAACCTTCTTCGCCGCAGTACTATCTTAAAGTATAATATTTTATGAGTATTTTACCGTTTGATTTATTCAAATCGGGTAAAATGCCGATTGTCAACACATTTTTGCCCATAAAATGACACTTTTCTTACACTGTACGGCGTTGTTAGTACTGGTATTAGAAAGACATTCGTCGACTGATAGTAATAAAAATGCAACTGGAATGAACGAGACATAACGCTATCTATTCCTAGGTATTTTTCAGGTAACAATGCTCTTTTATAATGAAGTTTTATTGCCGATTAAATCATTTTATTTACATAGCTTCCTATTGCCTCAACTATAATTACATATTTAGAGCAGTATACCCAAGAGTCAAGCCAGTTGGTGACAAATCAGTTAGTGTGTTAACAAAATGTCTTCTCCAGCGAAACGTCAAAAGTTTGGGCAGCTAATACATAATTAAAAGCGTATAGTTAAAAATATATTTGACTACGTTAAAAAAGATCAAAATTGTAATTTAAGTACAATATTTTAAGAGTATTTTCTCGTTTGACTTATTCATATCGGATAAAATACCGACTGTCAACAGATTTTTGCTCAAAAAATGGCACTTTTCTCACAGTGGACGCCGGTCCTCTATAATGTCTCCCACTATCTTTCTCTTTTATAAAGGGTGTTTTTTATAGAGGTATAGAACTTTGAAATGGAATAAAACAAAGATGAATTTTTTAAATTGACATGAAATTTACTGCATTCGAAAGATAATCTTCTGGCATTATAATTTAAATATGACTTCTGGCATATGACCACCACGGCTGGCTCGGACGTAGTCTAATCTGGAGGTCCAATTTTCGATGACTTTTTCCAACATTTGTGGCCGTATATCGGCAATAACGCGGCGAATATTGTCCTCCAAGTGGTCAATCGTTTCGGGCTTATCGGCGTTGCTAGCGACTTCACATATCCCCACAGAAAATAGTCCAGCGGCGTTAAATCGCACGATCTTGGAGGCCAATTGACGGGTCCGAAACGTGAAACTATGCGGTTACCAAACGTTTCCTTCAATAAATCAATTGTGGCACGAGCTGTGTGTCATGTTGCGCCGTCTTGTTGAAACCACAGCTCCTGCACATCATGGTTGTTCAATTGATGAACGAAAAAGTCAGTAATCATGGCTCTATAGCGGTCACCATTGACTGTAACGTTCTGACCAGCATCGTTTTTAAAGAAGTACGGACCAATGATTCCACCAGCCCATAAAGCACACCAAACGGTCAGTTTTTCTGGATGTAACGGTGTCTCAACATACACTTGAGGATTATCATCACTCCAAATACGGCAGTTTTGTTTATTGACGTATCCATTCAAACAAAAGTGAGCTTCATCGCTAAACAAAATTCGCTTATGAAAATCGGGATCAACGGTAATCTTGTTTTGGGCCCATTCACCGAATCTACGCCTTGCGAGGTGATCGTGTGGCTTCAATTGTTGCACGAGTTGGATTTTGTAAGCACGCAAACCAAGATCTTTCCGCAAAATCTTCCATAAAGTGGATGGACACATATACAATTCCTGTGCACGATGGCGGATAGACTGATTCGGGTCTTCCTCTACGCTACGCTCTACAGCAGCAATGACTTCTTCTGTACGCACTGTACGACGCCTCTGTGGATGCGTATTATCATTTAGAGTAAACGTGGTGCGAAAACGTTCCATAGTTAATCGAATTAATTGCTCTGATGGACGATTATGTTGACCGTAAAATGGACGTAGTGCGCGATACGTATTTCGAACAGAACTATGATTTTCAAAATAAATTTGCACAATTTGGAAGCGTTGTTCAGGCGTCAGTCTATTCATGTTGAAATGCCAAACCAAACTAAACATAAGTCACTTGACAGCTGACAAAATGGCCGCCAGTTAAAAAAGTGTTGCCAACTTAAAGTTTTATACCTCCATAAAAAACACCCTTTATTAACAATTTGTAATCCGATCTACAGCTTTAGAGATAACAGTACGCTTATTTCTTCATTCACTTTGAACGCTCAAACATCGGCTACTCATGCAAATATCCGCAGAAACAGGAAGTCGTACGACTTAATAAAGACCTGGAAGAAATCCTACCTTGAAGCCACAGGAACCAAGTAGAATTTAACGGGATAAAAATCCAAACGGTAGTTTTTTCTAAAAAAGCTAACATTGCAGAACTCGGAATAGATATACCGAGACACTCCATTCCGCTAGCATCGTCACTCAAGTTGCTGGTAGTTAAATCGGGAGCAAATATATTTTGGCATGAACATGTCGCATGCATAGTAAAGAGAGCTTCTCAAAAGCTGAGAATACTGTTTTGGACTAGAATGGGTTACACTCCACAAAACTGTTATTTCTGTACAAAGCTCAGATTCGAGCAACGCCGGAATACTACTTTCATGTTTGGATCTTTGCTCCTAAACGTGAACTGCATTTATTGAATTATATTCAAAAGAGAGCTGTTCGCTTGGTTGTAGATCCAGAACTCCCAAGAAACCTTGATACCTTTGAACATCGAAGAACAACGAAGAGCAACGAAATGAACCTATTCTACAAGTTTTTTCATGGAAAGTGTTTGATGGATGTAGCCAGCTTAATTCCTCCCAGAGCGACACATCACATCCGTATGAGGTTCAACGTGTTACTCCTGTTGCCCAGGAGTATGTTAACTACCGAGTACAACTTACAGTGATTCTGTACCAACGTGAATTTCTTTCTCTGCTACTGTTGCACTCTATTTGGATTGCTTGTGACTACACCATAGCCTACAATAAGGCTTATATCGGCTATAAAATTAGCAAAATAACCATGCTTAGCCTGGAAGCACATTTGTGGTTTAAGTCATAAAACTAATTATACTATAAGCAACAACCGCTATTACAACTGAAGTAAATAGTAATAACCTACATAAGTCTACTCCAGAGGAATTAGAAACTCGCTGTAGAAGGGAACAATAGCTGTAATAATAAAATGAAATAAAATAGCACGGACACTGTGAATAGAAAAGGTACACGTGTTTGGACCATTGCGTGATTCTCAGTAGCACATATTACACCCTGGTCTATAAATTTTTAGTGTCTCTTCTAACTTTTAAGATTCTCAGTTGATAACTTTATTAAGCGTTACTGATTAGGATCAAATAATTCGAAAATATGTATAGCACTATTTCTGTTTCTGGCAGCCTATAATTTTATAAAATTCTATTGGAAATTTGATACATTTCAGCTTATCATCAATCAATTTACTAGATTTATAGATTTGTATTAACGTTACCCCTTAAAAATAACCGGTTAAGTGCAAGTCGAACTTGCGCAATTAGTATATATATATATATATATATATATAGTATATATATATATATATATATATATATATATATATATATATATATATATATATATATATATATATATATATATATATATATATATATATATATATATATATATATATATATATATATATATACATATATGTATATATATATATATATATATATATATATATATATATATACATATATATATTATATATATATATATATATATATATATATATATATATATATATATATATATATTCGTGTTTTCACAAGCTTTCATTTGACACCACACTCGATGACCTAGTAAAAAAAAAAAAATTTTCACTTCCGATTTCACCCCCCAAAAGTAATCTCTTAAATCAAAATTTAACTTTAAAAACTACATGGCTCTGACGAGGTCCATCAATTCCTATATTATTACCAAATTTTAACGTTCTTTGACAAATAGTTTCGGAGAAATCGGATGTGACAGCCGGACAGACAGACACCGAAGTCATCTTATAAGTGTTCCGTACGGAACACTAATAATACAGCACGTCTGGAATACTGAGCTTTAAACATTTTTTAGTACCGTCGTTCTTCATTCCGATAATTTTTTCAGTTTCATTCTATCAAATATTTATAGAGCTGCTTGTTTCGAAATATTTTACTCTTGATTTCCATTTTTTGACTGCTCATATTTAACTGCCCAATCTGTTATTGAATATACAATTTGTATAATATATTACCGACTATTTAAATAAATAAATTTGTTTCTTTCGGATACCTATATCATTTACCGCTTTTGAACAGCAATATTTGTTTAAAATAAAAATATACGTAACATTTAAAATTTTAATAAAACTTGTAATAAAAATAACATTGTTTAACAGTGTTCTAACGATATCTACAAAATCACTCTCTGCCTAAAAAACATAAAATTGTCTCAGTAGCTACATTCTAAAATCTTTAAGTTTTGAGCGAAATGCCTCCCTTTTACGTTTACATTAAATCTAGGTGAACTTTGAGCATGCAAACATAATATATCACACAAGGTACGTTATTAGTCTTCTCCTTGCTGTTAGTATTAAGTTAGCCTCTTGTAACTATCGATACCGCACCTGGAGTATCGGTACTAAAGTACATAAAAGCTTTATAACAACGTTTTCCATTAATCGTATTCAAAATTCATGGAGAAAAATGTGCATTACGTACATGCTGATATTCTTAGAGCTTTAAGTAAATTTAAGGAAATATTAGGAAAAAAACTTAAACACATCAATTTATTTACCAAAATAGGATTTTCGAACAATTGCTCCAACTATTTAGAGCATTTCATTCTTAACGTATATTCTACTTCTTAAAAAATTTTCGTATTATGATTTTTGTACCCAAATTACATGGTTTTCGATGTACTGACATTTGAATAACAAAAACTGTTTATTTCATAAGTATACGTTAAAGTAAAAAGGTATGAGCAGGTGGTTCATATCTGCATAACAAATCTTTCCGATATACGTGTACTTCGTGTTTATTTTTAGATTCATTAGGAGGATTTGACAGCAATAGTTAATTTATAGTATCTATGTATTAATCCAAAAAGTAAGTTAATTCCTTATACTAAATACCGTAAAATAAACTAGATAATTCCTCGTTGTTTCCTAAGTTTTAGCCTCAAATAATTCCTTTTTGACATCTTGTTTATTGTTTCTAACTTGTACTAAGTTGGAAAAATTTCTTATTTCGAATTCATATTCAGAGCCAGGTTAACGTGCATAGGTAGTTCTAAACATTTCATGTGTATTACAAGAGGGTTGAACATTTATACTCAGAAACTTCTCCTGTTAATGTTCTCGTTATATAGACAGTCTTAAAATTTTAAAATTCCATTTTCTAAGATATAAAATCATTAATTGTGCAATTGTTAATGAATCTGATGTTGATTAGGACATATCTAATAAATTAAGAATCTGGTATGCAGAGTGTGTTCCACAAAAAAATATTCCAGTAGCAAATATCACAGGTATATTTTTAAATAAATGTGATTTTTGTTGAATGTCTTTCAAGTAATGATGAAATCAAGTCAAACTCTTAAACGTTCAAAGACATCGTCTTTTTTACTATTAATATGGTATGTTTAAATTAAAAATATTTCATAAATACTAATATTTTATCTTTACTTTAATAGGAAACTTCCACAAGTTATAGAGCTTAAAGGTACAATTCCTTTGGATTTCTCTTAAATCAATTTAAAAAGTGATGCTGACGTTTTGTCGGTCATCCTACCGGCTTCTACAGGGCTTGTTCCAGAAACTGACTTCTTCAGAATCTAGCACGAAAGTTTCGCCCTACATTTCGAAGAAGTAACTGCCCGAAACAAGCTGTCGAGAGGCCGGCAGGATGACCGGTGAAACATTAGCATCACTTTTTCAATCGATATCGGAGAAATCCAGAAGAATTGTACCTATACTTTGTTTATAACTTTATTTTATTTTCGAGAAATTACATAAACATTTTTTCAAATAAACAGGCAAGATGAACCAGTTATTTGTTTTGATAACGATAGTATTACTAATACTTTATTTCACAGTATTCACTAATAGTTATGAATACCAAACACGTGAATGATTCAGCACATTTTCAATACATTTAAGGCATCAACAAAACACGAATAACGATCTATTCTTAAAACATTCCAGTTAAGTGAAAAAAACAATCATTAATTGATAGATTATGTAATTTTTATATCGTATTCAAAAATATAATTTTAACACGGTATCATAATTGCTTTTTCTACGTCATCTACAAATACAATTACGTCACTGCATTTTCAACTGTTTTATTTTTAGTCATGTCCTAAATAAATAGATTTGCCTTTTTGTGTTTTTCTCAGATCAACGTAAATTAGCACTATTATGTAACTGTAGATGTCAACATACGCAAATTAAACTATTATAGAAATACAGAGTTTTGCTAAACAATAAGGACAAAAAGGACTTACATCCAAATCAGGTATATTTTTATACAGCACTAGATACTAAAACTGTTGATTTATAAGTAGAAAAAACAGTATAGTCCTATTGATTAGTTTGTGGCAGCTTTTTTTTACTGAAACTTACCCAGGCGAAAGGACACCTCTTATGTGAAAGAGTAGATCCTGGCTGTAGAAAACTGGAGTATGTTTCTTTTTATTATTTGGGACTACCTATTTAATATGCTATTTAGTATGTTCCTTCCTAGCATAGAAATAGGAAACTCCAGGTCTCATTAGGCTTGTCAAATTAAAATAATTTGGCGTCATCGTATCAAACTAGGTAATAAAACAAAGAAATCACAGATCAATTGAAATATTAATTTATTCTAATATAAGTAACACACTCTAATCTGGACCATTAGTTCTAATATAGTTTACGATTTATACAAGGAACTTCTTCTGTAAACAAATGTAATAGTTACATTTTGAAACAAAATAAACACA
This sequence comes from Pachyrhynchus sulphureomaculatus, assembly GCA_019049505.1. Taxonomy (NCBI): domain Eukaryota; kingdom Metazoa; phylum Arthropoda; class Insecta; order Coleoptera; family Curculionidae; genus Pachyrhynchus; species Pachyrhynchus sulphureomaculatus. Next base: position 97,754,471 of record CM032453.1, on the reverse strand, counting down.
TCTTCAATTTAAATTGATAACTGAAGAAAAAACTCTTGCCTTGCTATAAAAACGCTTAATAGAATATTCGCTCTTTTCTCATCTGTCAATCCATCCCAGGACAGCTCATAAGACGAGCTAGGAAAAACTGAAAAGAATAATAAAACTCAAAGTACTTATCACAATTCTAGTGCAAAGAATAAGTAAGATGCAATAATTTGCATCTCCCTGCTGCAAATTTAGCTGTCCTCTCTCGGGGACAGTTTAGGGCTACATACCCATAACGGCGTTCGGTTCGGCGAGTTGTTTGTTAAGAACCACCAATATGCAGCACTTGTGTCAGGGTTCTATCCCACGTACATAAAAATCAATACCAATAACTAAAATGGAACGGAGGTTATATTTTAGAAGTTATGCACTGTTCTTTTATCTGTTAATCCATCTTGGAACGTGGTTTGCCTTATTGAGGTCCATCTGTCAAGCTAAGATCGACAGAAAAGTAGATAGAAATTCAAAGTACTTAGCACATTACTTTCGCAAATAATAAATAAGATACAAATATTTGTATCTCTGGCTAAGCTCATTTTTCAAGGTGTACCTGATCTCTGTTGGAAGCCGTTTAAAGCCACAGACCGATAGATTAATTGTTCAGCGAGTTGCTATAATTACCACTAGACAGCACTTGCGTCAGGTTTCTACCCAACGTATATAAAAATCAACATTAAATATTTAAATTCAACAAAGTCCATATTGCAACAGTTATTCTCTGTTTTCTCATATATTCATCCATCTCGATCGAGAGAAAAAGAGAACAGAACTCAGAGTACTTATCACGGTACTAATGTAAAGAATAAGTAAGATATAATAATTTGAATCGCAGGTTTTCCTAAGCCTAGTTTTGAAAGCATATCTGCTCTCTGTTAGGGGCTATTTAGGGCCACAGTCCAATAGTGAAATTATTTAGCGCTTCTCTGGCAGTTACAGCTCGGTAGCGCTTGTGTCAGAGTTTTATCTCACATATATATAAATCGATATCAACTATTAAATTTGAATGAAGTCCGTAATTTAGCAAATAAACAGTCCCGACAGAGAGCAGGTATGCCTTCAAAACTAGACCTAATCTGACCAAAGATCCACATTATTGTATCTTCCTTATTCTTTGCGCTAGTATTTTGACTGTCGATTCTAGCTCGGATGATGAACTGCGATTAGGCGAAATGCTTTCCGAGACCGACTGATAAATGAGAAAACAGTGAATAACTCCCGTACTTTATTTACTTTAGTAGCGTTGCCTAGCGGTAATTAAATTAGCGAACTCTTTCTATTTGATGTCCATTAGTTTACTGTGAAGCATCGGGATACTGTTCACAGCTGATTACCATAAATTTTGTTTTACTGACATTGACGTTTATTTCCATTTTTCATCCCACTGCGTTTATAGAATTTAAAGGATGTTGGGGACCTTGGAGATTATCATTTAAAATGACGGTATCGTTGGCATATCTGGTGGTTCTTATAAGCTCATTATGGATTTTAACTCCAAATTTTATGTCTTGTAATACCTTCTTAAATATCCTGTTTAAATAAATGTTAAAAACTAGCGGTAATAAAACGCATCTTGCTCTGACGCCTCGTTGTATCTGACATTTATTGATTAAAAATTCGTTGACTCGAACCACTGCTTTTTGAAGAAATATTTAGTATAATCGTCATGTCCTTGTCGTCAATTTCTGTGACTCTCAAAATATCTTATGTTGCACCTTATCAATCGCTTTTTTGTAGTCGATGAAGCATACAAAAATGTTTTTAGGTTGGGCGAGACATATTTAGCGTAAACAGCGCTTCTCGGGCTCCAAGAGCATCTCTAACCAAACGGCGTCTTATTTGAGTCTCCTTTACATTTATGCCTTTTCTTTCATATATAATGAGGAGCAAAATCTTTAAAATGTAGCTTACCAACCTGTAGTCACTGCACTTTTTGCGCTTGGATTTTAGTAGTGTTATGAATACGGATTTTAGCCATTCTTCTAGTATTTCTTCAGTAGTATATATCGCATTCAATAGATTGACCAATATATCAATGTTATCCTCACACAGCATTTTTAGGAGCCCACTGGTATGTTATCCGGACACGTTTTTTTTTTAATTTTATAGATATTATAGCATAAAATACTTCGAATTTTAGAATTTCTGGTCTCTCACCTGTCTGTTGTCTCTCATATTATTCTTATGTTGCTTTTTTTGTCACATGACATCTGATATTTCTTTGGTAATCCATTGTTATTTTTAGTAATAATTGAGATATATTTCTTCATTAATATGATTATTTGTTCATGGAATGATGGTTATATTTCGTTAACGGTATTTTTAGTGGTCATTTTTAGTGTTCCGTATGGAACACTTATAAGATCACTTCGGTGTCTGTCTGTCTGTCTGTCTGTCACACCCGATTTTCTCCGAAACTATTCGACATAGAAAGTTGAAATTTGGTACTAATATAGGAATTGATGGCCTCATCAGAGCCATGTAGTTTTGAAAGTTATATTTTGACTTAAGGGGTTAATTTTGGGAGGTGAAATCGGAAGTGAAAAAAAATTTTTTTTACTAGGTCATCGAGTGTGATGTCAAATGAAAGCTTATGAAAACACGAGTAAAATATATATATATATATATATATATATATATATATATATATATATATAAATATATATATATATATATATATATATATATATATATATATATATATATATATATATATATATATATATATAATGTAATACTTGCGCACACTTTTCTTTGTATTATTTAATAAAATCGCGAACAATCTTTGTCCCCCCATCTTATTTCGAAAATTACTGATCAAAAAATTTTGAAAAAATTCTGGAATATTCTCCACGGGATGTAGATTGAACGAAAATTATCATGAGACCTTTAATAATTTATCTGGAATATAAAAAAAAATTTCAAGGTCATTAGTTTTCAGTAAAGATTGGAAACAAACTTTGTTGAAAACTCATTTGGGATGTGTTTTGTGAAGTCAGTGATAATTTTATACCACCGTGACAAATATTTTTATTTTAAAAGCAATCAACGTACGGATCACTAATTGTGCAAGTTCAATTTGCACTTGACCGGTTATTTTTTCGTATGTTTTGTTAGATCCGTTTATGTCTAATCTTTATTGATCTCGTCTATATTAAACTTTTTTATAATACGTCTTTCTTTGATATTTTTAACTTAATTTTAATAGCAATAATAAGATGATTTTGGTCAGATTCGACATCTTCACTGGAGTATGTTGTAACTTTACAGACTCTATTTCTGAATCTTTGGTCGACCAAGATATAATCGATCTTGTTTCTAATAATGTTATTAGAATTCTCGAAGTGCACTTGATACAATGTACTGGTCATGTGTTGATATTAAGTGGGCGGGCATTTATTTCTAGAACTGTAATTCTGGTATTTGTGGGTAAAGAATTTCTTATGTACTTAGCAAGTTCCGCCATTAAAAATATACCGATTCCATTTTTACCTTTCCTATCATCGGCTTTGCTTGTGGAGCTGTATTAAATACTAGCATTATGTCTGTATGTTCCCGAACTAGCTCTACGAATTTCGCTTATTAACATAATGTTTCATGCGTCTAGTTTCTTTAACAAGATCCTCGAATTTACCAGCTGCACAAAGGCTTCCCAGATTCTATGTTCCTATCTTTAATTTGTATTTTGCTACTTCAAGCTGGAAGATTCTTAGCACCCCCTGCTGATCAAAGAGCTACCCGTAACATGGGGATATAATTATTTCTTGTTACAGCCATGGAAAAATAATAAGAGTGTAATTTCCCGTTGCCTTTACTCCTTTGTATTCAGCCGCCTTTAACATGAGGTACAGGAGTTGTTGGTAGCCGCTCATTCTGAGTCAGACGTTACAGTACCTGTGGATCTGCGAGAAAGCTTTCATTTTCCTATTACCCTTCATATTTGAAAAGGATTCCGCATTCCACTCCGCATCTGTCACCGGGGGACGCGCCCTCTTTATGTTACAGATTCCTCTAACAGAATATATACAAATCTCACAAGTTATATGGTTGAGAGAAAAGAGACGTAGGGGCGGTAATGGCTTTCCATAAAAGCTTGGTGTTCACAGGAAGATCAAAAAAGAGCCCAAAAATGGAAAAGCAAAAAAAAGACGGGAGTCTAGACAAATGTAATAAAACTCAGTAAAAAATCGGAAGAAGAAAACCAGGAAATATTGGTAAACCAAAAAAATTGGAGAAAAACTGAAAAGAACTGGAGAAAAACTCTGAAGATAAAATAAAAAGTGTTTTCCCGCTCATAAACGACTCAAGCTTTTCAAATAATTTTACCTTATCGACTCTGAATCATATGATGAAAACTTGAAAAAATGCTGCACAGATGTGGCACCGTTCTGTCTTCTCTCGCGAAAAAAAACGTCTCCTTTACTGGAAATTTTAAAATAAGTCGAAAAGCAAACGAAACAGTCAAAAAAATCAGGTTCTTACCCAAAGGTGAGTTGTTAATACAAAACTATAGAACTTGGTTTTGGGTACGGCGTCACATAACAAACAGGAAAAAGAGGAAATTTGGTCACACTACATCATGATCGCGTGCAATTGAATAACTGTCATCTAATGTGCAATCAACCTAGAGAGCTATCTGCCTCGCCTTGGTCAGTATGGCATTCGAGATTACGAGGGTACCCTTGAAAATTAATCCAAAATAAGCAACTAGGTAAGGTAAAATATCGATATGTAAACGGATCCACCGACCCTGTGATAACCTACAAAAACATATTACTCGTAACGTGTAGCGGGATGCTAAGTAGACGTGTCGTAAAAAATGGACGCTAGTTCTTGTAATCTATTGAATTATGTAATTTAGCATATATCATGTTTTTGCGAAAAAATTTATAAGTGTAGGTAATCATAAGTTTTATATCTGAAACTGCCCTTGCAAATACAAAGTGTAACAGTACCAAAAATTAATTTTCAATCTTAAAAAGGTTAAGTATTTTTACTAATTAGGATTGTTCTCAAGGTTTTTGATAGTTTAATAGTCAACTTCTTGCCCATAATTATTTCAACAATTTGCATAACCGAAAAGTTTAATATATTAATAAGAATTTCTAATAATATTCTGGTCGCTGACTTTGCGTTTATATAAAATCATTGCTGATAAGTTGGCCGTTACTAAAGCCAAACAAAAAAGAAATAAATATTGATGAATACATTATTTAAAACATATTATGATATACTGCAATATATATTTTAAAGTTACGACTAAAGCCAAGAACACAATGATACCTTAAAAAAATATCCTTTTGAGTCTGTTACGAACATAAGTTGGCCACGAACCTCAAAATTAATTTAAAACTTCCTAAAAGCTTTTAATACATCCGCTGCTTTTGTAAATTATCATGTTTTAAGGCAACTCCACAAGTTCTTTGTGCATGCAGATAGAATACTTAATACAAGGTTGCATTATCAATCTATTCAGTTGCACTATTATTAAGTTAGTCTATTATAACAAACTGTCGATAACTACAGAATGGATACGAAAGTGCATAAAAGCTTTACAAGCACGTTGACGCGTACTTCCCATTAATCATATCTCTGAAGGAAAATTTCGTGTTCTACATAATATTTTGGAACGTTTAAATAAGTAAAAGGGGAAACTTTCTTTAAAGTTATTTTAGTTATTATTATTATTATTGCAGAAAAAGTCATAATTTCTACACATAAATACAACCTTAGATAAGCTAATGGTAATATTTAATATAAAGTCAAAGTATCAAATTACATCATAGTCATGATAATAGAATTGAGATCAGTGATTATTATTCTGACATAAGCGGCTATTCATTGAAATTATTTGAAAATAAAAGAGTGTTCTTCCGGCTCCACCTGCATGGATTACATGTCTACATTATCAAAGTAATAAAGGACATAAAAAAAAGTCGCTGAAGTTTAAACTAATCTTCTATTCTTTATTAGATACGTATTTGCTATAAGAGTTGCCTACGCAATTTTTCTAATCGCGTCGAATACAGTTTTTTTAAATAACATAAGAAATATATATATATATATATATATATATATATATATATATATATATATATATATATATATATATATATATACAAGAAAATATACAAGAAATGCTGATAGAATTAAATAACAAGTCTCGAGAAATAGGTCTAAAAATAAACTTCACCAAAACGAAATATCTGAACAACGAAACAGCCAGGAACTATGAATAAAAGGTGAAAGAATAGGAAGGTACAAACATTCGTATAGTAAGGACAAAAATCGAAATATTAAAAAATAATTTAAAGGCTGACTTCGATAGAGGAGTCTCGTTAGCTTGGTCAGCGTTTGGAAGGTTACAATCCACATTTAAACTGGACATTCCAAATACAATAAAAGCCAGAGTGTTCGATAAATATGTACTGCCGGTATTAACATATGGCACTAAAACGTGGGCTTTAAATATAAGTATAATGAATAAACTCCAAGTAACTCAAAGACCAATGAAGAGGAGAATGCTAAATATTAGACTCCAAGATCGTATTCCTAACATCGAGATACGAAGATCGAAAGTGACAAATGTAATATAATGAATATACGGTGGAATTGGACGGAGCATATCTCAAGGATGAATGACAAGAGATGGACACGCCGTATTGTTGAATGAAGACCTAGATAACATAAAAGTTGCAGAGGTAGACCACAGACAAGATGGACGGACGACATAAACAGATCTCACTGGAGACAATTTGGGGAGGCTTACATCCGACAATGGATGGAATAAGCTAATGATGATGGTGATATATATATATATATATATATATATATATATATATATATATATATATATATATATATATATATATATAATATTTTTCTGAATCTATGTTCATCAATTGTCGAAAAATTATATGTCGCATTAATTATAGTTTTCTGTTTTCTTTATCAATTGCAAAATAGTTCTATAGATATCACAGTATGTAAGAGACCTGAAAGATTTTTTTAAATCATTCTGTATATTATTCGCTAGATATTTTTTAAATTTAATAATCAATTTTAATGAGTTGAAAATCTAGCCCGGTATTTACACGTGAAAGAGAACTGCATCAAAATTGCATATATGCATACATATATATATATATATATATATATATATATATATATATATATATATATATATATATATATATATATATATATACACATATACTTGCATACATACATAACTGCGATGTATCTAAGTAGGTGGTGGCAACGGTGTATATATATATATATATATATATATATATATATATATATATATATATATATATATATATATATATATATATATATATATATATATATATATATATATATATACTCATCGGCCCATATGAAAGTAGAAATTAGAGCTCCTTTTTTTTATTAGGCAAACTTTTTAAAGTTCTAAGGTTCCACTCTATGAAAAGGTGTTTTTGTGAAAAATCTGCACACTCCTCCCCGTTATCAATTTTTAAATCGGGTTTAAGCTTGTAAAGTTGCACTGCACTGCAGGAGTTTTTTTGCGAAATAATCTCCTTTCTCCTAGACATCCATTTTTAGAATAAGTTTTCAGTAGAAAATCGTGGTTTCTAGAATTAGACCGTGTCAATTTGAAGTAACTTTCTGACGTTTCACACACAATTATACGAGGTATCTTCAAGACTCTTTATTCTTAAAGATTAGAATACCAAATTGATTCACTAAACTACTTTGCGTCTTATTTATGTATTGTTGGCATAATATAGCACATCATGCATATAAATGAATTTAAGACTACTAAATCTGAAATTACAATTTGAAAGTATTATTTATAAAATAATAAATTAGACTGTAACTACACATACCATCATTTTATAGTTCTGATGGCATAGTGATAAAATTGCATAAAATTAATAATTTTATTGGGAAATTATTTTTATTTTTTATGACTTCTTTTCTTAGGAAAGATAAGAGAGATAAGACTAAACACCTGTGACAAAACTCATATACCAATTAAAGAATATTAGGTAACCAGTAAAGTAAAAACTTCGGCATTTGTACCAGTATATACGCTATCTTTTACTGTGATAAAGTAGTAAATAAAAAATGATAAAATAATAATTAAGCTATAAAAAACAATGCCTATCATTCTACAAGTATTCCCTATAGATCGTCAGAGCCCTGGACAGAACACATCTCCGGTATCTTCTATGTGTAGTAAATGGCGACTAACAGAACAAATTAGACCGTAGATGCCCAGGCAACGCCCGGTGTGGTACCTGGGGATTGGCTTAGGCTGCTTAAAGTCGGCCTTATAAGCTAAAGTTTCGTAGCTGTGCCGATGTTCCCAGACTTTAGCTGTAAGAGAAATCTCTCAGGATCAGGATTTTCAGGTTATATGGTTAAAAATGATAATTTACTAAGAACAAAGCTCATATACTGTGTTTATCTACACCAAGTGGTACTAATTTTATAATAATTTTCGCCGTTCTTATATAAACGCTTAAGATCATTTACAGATTAATCAGCTAAAACCAAATTTGCTATACTAGACAAGTTTAATATCAGAACATTAACTGACTTAATCATCTAAATACCATTGACGATCAACGCCGTGAAGGTAAACCTTTCTTAATTAATCATGGCTATGTTCGGCTTATTGACGAACCAATACGCATTTCTGATTACGAAGCAGAGTTCGCTATTTCTTCTGGCCTCTCCTTGACGACCAATCCTGAGAATTTCACTTACACTGTAAATCTGCTATTGAATAATTCCGAGCATAAATTTCATTCAACATCTAGTGATTAGTGACAAAGAAATGGCTAAACCCAGCAAAATGAAACCTACAAATATTTTAAATAGGAAGAACTCCACAAAAATTTTAGAGTATTTCCTTGGCTCGAAGTTTGTTTCAGTTCAGACCACCAATCTGATTATGCCATGTTTCTGGTTTGGAAGGCACGGAAACTTAAATCCTCTTTTCGAAGAAATTACGTTCCAACGGCAAGTCCTGGTGTGATTGAAAGTGCAAAGAGATCGTATCTTCTAAACGTCTTACCAATGCCAATCTTATGAAAACCCTAACTGTATCAATTTCATATCTTCGTAAGTTTTCAACAGAGATGAAAAATAATGGACAAAATCAGGCAGGCTAAAAATTAAATAATTAGAAACAAACTCTCTGTCTTTCCCAATATTTCGAAGTCTTTTAAGTCGGTTTCTAATCCTAAAATTTCACTAAATCAGATAATATCAATACAGTAAGATACATGGAAAAAGCCAAGTTCTTAACTGAATTCCTTGCCTCATACTCTACCATCATTTTCCAAGGAAAAACCTCACCCGCTATTCTCAACGTGCAGACGAAGATACCCAATATTGTTTTCCGCGTATTATAAAACATATCTTAGTAGAGCTAAATACCCAAAAGACTTCTGGCATTAATGGAAAACCTGTCATCGTACACAAAAGATGTGCCAGCTAACTGATGCCTTTTTTATGTAGATTTCTTAAATTATCCTAGAGTAGGGAGTATTTCCTACTTGTTGAAAATGTCCTCGTGTTCAGTCGATACCTAAAAAATACAAGAAGGCCAAGCTAAACAATTATTAAGTTATGGAAATTGTGATAAATAAGCATCTTTTAAAATATCTGCAAGATCAATAGGAAATCTCAGCTTTAAAATAAAGCAGCTGAACAATATGAAGGCACTTCAGTGATTGCACTTGATATATCAAAGGTATCTGACCATGTTTGTCAGAATAGATTTTTGGCTAAGCTTCGCTCTTATGGCATGTCTGAAAGGATCTGTTTATAGCTCTCGAGTTTCCTCAGAGATCGTTCTTTGCAAGTGGCAGTTTTTTTCGACCACATCGCCAGAATCCCCGGTATACTACTCTATACGATAGCCCACTCTGTTTCCTCTTTACATTAATAATTGACTAGAAAACAAAAATTTAATCTCGAATTTTTTTGATGATAATACGCTTGTTCCTTCATTTACTTTAAACAATCGAATATCAACATTCTATGGGGTGAAGTAACTAAGTAACTCTTATCTCTTCCAAAAGCCAGACAGCTTTTTTTTTTCTAAAAAATGTTACGTTAAAGAACTCGATGTAACTATGTCGGGTTACTCCATTCAACTACCATGTCATTCAATTTTCTAGATGCTAAGGTTAGCCTTAGTACGTAGAGACTCGAAAACTGGGAATATTATTTCGTACTAGAAAACTTTATAATCCACAAGTGCTATACAATGCCCAAATGCGACCAACAATGGAATATTGTTCTTAAACTTATGATTTGATTTGATCTCAAACAAACTCTGCATTTATTAGATTCTACCCAGAAGAGCGTAACTGTGGATTCAAAATTCTCCAGAAATCTTATTTATTTTCAATATCGAAGAACGTTAGTGGCTTGAATCTATTCTATAAATACGTTCACGGGGAATGTTAGATGAATATAGCCCGCCTGATTCCTCCCAGAGCAGTGCACGTTAGGAATATACGTTGTACTAACACATTATATCCTTAGGCGGTTCAGCTTGTGACTTCTTGTACCACCCTTTTAAAAAAATCTTTTATATTGAGAATCTGGTCAATGAGCTACCTATATTCAAGTCCGACGTGAAACACTATTTCCATTCTTCTTCTAGTGATTTGGGGATTTTCTTGCAGCCAGTATGCAAAGCACTTAAAACAAACACGATTTTTAATTGATCTTTGTTAAGTTTTAAAGATAATTTACATATCTTTCAAGCTAATCAGCACCGAAATAAGTGAGTCACCTTCCAAAAAAGTTTTAAAGGTTATAATTGCAATGCAAAAGTTTTATACCAAAATTCGTATCAAATTTGCGTCTCTCTCAAATGATATATTTTTTTTTGAACAGCAAAGACGGTGTAAACGCTGAATTCAATAGTTACGAGATGTGAAATACAACATTAATGGAAAACGTTTTCACACCTTGTTTTCACCGTAAATAGTCTAATTATTAATAAAATCCTGTTATTCAAAATATCTTCCCAAACGACTGCAAAATGTAGGTACATTAGAGACAAAACGCACGCCGCGCCGCGCCGTCAAATTCCAGACAGTTGTGGTGAGTAACGGATTAGCACGAAAGTATAGTATATAATAGTATGTTGGGAATTTGGAATTTTTCGCACAATGACACTACTCAGTGTCTTTTACCACTACACCAAACATTTTATTTTTACACTCTACGCGCGTATCGCTAACCATATTGTATGAAGCTAATATTGTTAGCTAAACGCCCGCCGAGGGCAAAAATAAAGTGTTTGGTGCAGTGATATATACTGAATATAGTACATAATAATTAAAGATAATAAATATTATTATTTTTAAAATGTAATATTTGTAGAATAAGTAAGTCATGAAATACAATAAAATAAATTGCTTTAATAGTAAATGATTTCGTTGTTTTTTTTTGTGACGTATGGGTCAAATGCTAATTTTATACGTTATTTAAAACAACTGTAGCATACCAAATCATTCACAAGTGGAATTTCTATTTGCTCATGTTTGGTGTTCCTGTGGAATATTTAGACAAATATCCAAATTTTTTGTTAAATATGATAGACCGGAATAAGAATAAAATTTTATCTTTATTTTTTAATCAACAGATTTAAAACTTTCTCTAGTTCTTTTTACCTATGAAATATTTTCAAGTAATTTCTACCCTTTTTAGTGTTCCGTACGGAACACTTATAAGATCACTTCGGTGTCTGTCCGTCTGTCTGTCCGTCTGTCCGTCTGTCACATCCGATTTTCTCCGAAACTATTTGTCATAGAAAGTTGAAATTTGGTAGTAATATAGGAATTGATGGCCTCATCAGAGCCATGTAGTTTTGAAAGTTAAATTTTGACTTAGGGGGTTAGTTTTGGGGGGTGAAATCGGAAGTGAAAAAAAAATTTTTTTACTAAGTAATCGAGTGTGGTGTCAAATGAAAGCTTGTGAAAACACGAGTAAAAAATATATATATAATGTAATACTTGCGCGCACTTTTCTTTGTATTATTTTTAAAAAATCGCGAAAAATCGCTGTCCACCTCGGAAAGTACTTATCAAAAAATTTTGAAAAAATTCTGGAATATTCTCCACGGGGGGTAGATTGAACGAAAATTATCACGAGTGCATTACCTGTAATAATTTATCTGGTATATAAAAAAAACAGAAATTTCAAGGTCATCAATTTTCAGTAAAGATTGGAAATAAACTTTGTTGAAAACTTATTTGGGGTGTGTTTTGTGAAGTCACTGATCATTTTGTATCACCGTAACATAAGTTTTGACTTAAGGGATTCGTTTTGAGTGGTGAAACCGGAAGTGAAAAAAAAATTTTTTTACTAGGTCATCGAGTGTGGTGTCAAATGAAAGCTTGTGAAACCACGAGTAAAAAATATATATATATAATGTAATACTTGCGCACACTTTTCTTCGTATTACTTTTAAGAAATCGTGAAAAATCGCTGTCCCCTACCTTATCTCGAAAAGTACTAATCAAAAAATTTTGAAAAAACTCTGGAATATTCTCCACGGGGTATAGATTGAACGAAAATTATCATTACCTTTAATAATTTATCTGGTATAGAAAAAAAACAAAATTTCAAGGTCACCAGTTTTCAGTAAAGATTGGAAACAAACTTTGTTGAAAACTCATTAGTGGTGTGTTTTGCGAAGTCAGTGATCATTTTATACCACCCTAACAAAATTTTTTATTTTAAAAACAATCAACGTACGGAACACTAATTGTGCAAGTTCAGCTTGCACTTGACCGGTTATTTTTCATTGCTTTTTACAGTTCGTAAAATATTCCGTCATTATTTTGGGCTTTTCAACATGCAGTATACAAATACATCATTTACAGAAAAAATTCATGTCAAGTCAAGTGACACCAATATAAATATTTTATTAAAACTTTTTACTTTTAGGAGGCAACCGGGAAAAAATACCTAATCCTGAATAATAAATATTAACCTAAACACTAAAGCTGTCTTACTTTCAAAGATATTAATAGTATTTTCAAGAACGTTATAAAATATTTGAATTCAAAATAACAAAACATAAGACTAAAACAATCTTCAGAATTTATTATTACAAGATATTAGTCATATTAAAAATACCACATGCTAAAGGACTAATGTACATACTTAATTTGAGTGTCAAAAATATTTACGTAGAGAAAAGACTCTTCAAGAAAGCTCCGTAGTGCTTATTTTAAAAATGGCTTATTTGAAAATTAGTGTAAAAAGCTTTTATACTGCCAGAAAGTTAAACAAATAAAATAGAACTAGAATTTGTATAAAGTAATTAACAAAAAAAAAAACATTTTTTTAGTGTCCCTTACGGAACACTTATAAGATCACTTCGGGTGTCCGTCTGTCTGTCTATTTGTCTGTCTGCCTGTCACACCTGATTTTCTCCGAAACTATTTGGCATAGAAAATTGAAAGTTGGCACTAATAAAAGACACGGTACAAACTAATAAAATTACGATTCAAGAATGGCAAACATACTTTGAGAAATTATATAAAGAAGAAGAAAATAATGAAACCATACAACCATACTTGAAGAAGTGGAAGACGTAAATCTAGAAGTAACTTTAGAACAGACAGAAAGAATTATAAGAAGTCTTAAAAATCGAAAGGCCTCAGGACCAGATACGGACAAATACCTGCAGATTGGAAAACTAGCATAACAATCCCAATATTCAAAAAAGGATAAAAGACGTCCCCCGAAAACGACCGCGGAATAACGCTCCTAAATACTACCTTAAAAGTATTAACAAAAATCATACGGGAAAAAAATGAGCAAGGATATTCAAATAAGAGAGGAACAACAGAGATTCCGGAAAAATCGATCGATCATAGTTGCCATATTTATAGTGAGGCCATCGCTTTGTCTTATTCCGGTAGGTTAATAATTTTATATTCTTGGGAACAATGATAACAAGCTACGGAGACTTAATCAGGGAAGTAAAACAACAGTCTATGAAGGCATCACAAATAGCACGTTGTTTGACGGATACAGTATGGAAAAATAAATTCCTCATAGTGGAAAGTAAAATAAGAATATGATGAGGACAACAGAGATGATGAGGACAACAGACATGAAGGTGATTGGAACATACATGGAAAAACTATTCATAACAGAGTCAGCAATAAAGATCTACAAGAACTAAGTAAGATCCAAGAAATATCTAAATGGGCCAGAACTAGAAGAAAACAATGGAATAAACAAGTAGATCGGATGGACGACAACAGACTGGTAAAAAGGGCCAAACTCAATAAACCCTGCGGTAGAAGAACTAGGGGCAGACCCCCGAAAAGATGGAAGAAATGCTGGACGTCCACACATGGTGATAAAACAGGCAGTATGCTTACTTATATGACACACTATCTAAGAAAGAAGAAGATAGGAAATGGTGGCCTCATCAGAGCCGTGTAGTTTTGAAATTTAAATTTTAACTCAAGGGGTTAATTTTGGGGGGTGAAATCGAAAGTAAAAAAAAAATTTACCAGGTCACCGAGTGGGATGTTAAATAAAAGCTTATAAATTATATAATTTAATATTTGCGCACACTTCGCTTTGTATTATTTTTAAAGAATTGCGAAAAATCGCTGTTCACCCTCCTTATCTCGAAAAGTACTAATCAAAAAATTTTGAAGAAATTCTGGAATATTCTCTATAGGGTGTAGATTAAACGAATATATTCACGAGTGCATTACCTTTAACATTTATCTGGTATCTAAAAAACAAAAATTTCAAGGTCATCAGTTTTCAGTAAAGATGGGAAAAGCTTTGTTGAAAACTCATTTGGGATGTTTTTTGTGAAGTCACTGAACATTTTATACTTCCGTAACAAAAAATTTTATTTTAAAAGCAATCAACATACGGAACACTAATTGCGCAAGTTCAGCTTGCACTTGGCCAGTTTTTTCATCGAAGATTGAATATTTTAGAGTTAATTCAATCCAAATAATTAATAAAATAAAATAGGCATGTGCTGTTTTGTTGCAAATATTGCCCTTTTTCTGCTTGGATAATAATCATACCTCTAAATAATAATCTGTTTGTAAACTTTATGTTCTCTTTTAAATAACTTTAGGGTTCATATAATTTGGTTTCCCTGGCGGAAACAGTTATGTAACAAATTTTAAAATGAGGCAATTTCAAACATATGAGCACCTTAGTTAAGTAAAAATATATAAATTTAAAAGATTGTAACAAAGACTAACACAAATAAATTATAGTTACCATTTTCTAACTTTTTTACTGTTTTTCAACTAAATCTATATTTAAGTTAGGTTAATAAAGTATTCCTCCGGTATTATTATATATTAATTATTAGGATTTATTTTTAGCTTTTAGTTTGGTGCATTAATTTAAATGTGTAAGCTTTTTTAAACAACTCGTAGTTTGTCCTATTCTTTATAAATTACTTGAATGTTGTTAGCTCAAATATACCGGCCTAACATTTATTTTTAGGTTTTATTTGGCTGCATTTAATTTAAATGTGCCAGCTGTTGTAAAAACATTGTAGTTTGTCCCATTGCTTATAAATTACATGAATACTCTTACGTCAAATATGCCTTTATAAACGAAATTTCCTTTATACTGTGTAACAATGTCTTAAGATCTATTCATTTACACATGACCCCTCAGGGGCTAGTAGATTCATTCTACTAGTACGGGGAGTGACGTCCCCGAGGTTCCCGAGTCTCGTTTGTACTGTCCAGTGAAGTCCTTAAATGTTAAATCGGCAATCCTAATGTGTGAGTCACCGTGCAGAGAGGATGTATGGCTTAGTCGGTAAATAAGTCTTGAACGGTACCTATCAGAAACCGGGCGAAATCTGATAGAAGCTAGCCTTACTGGAGTATCCGAGCTCTGCTCCAGCGGACGTTTTATTTCTCAGGTCACTCGTGGGAACTACATATTCACTACTCAAAATTGTCCTCCATTAACCGGTTGTAAAAGACCGAGAATACAGTCTCCTACTCATTCAATAACAGAAGATTATGATAGATTTTTCAAGATCTCGTTAACAGAAGGATCTTTCAAAGCCACATCTCCATTTCTTATAAATAAATGTCTTCAAGCACACTTCGGAACCTTAAAAGATATCAGAAAGTTAGCAGATGGATCGTTATTGATTGAAACTGCAAATGAAAAACAGTCCTCCTTGGCAATCTCATTTAAAAAGCTACACACATATGAAGTTTCTACAGTTCCTCACCCTTCTCTCAACATCGTAAAAGGTATAATAACGTGCTCCGACCTTGCAAATTGCGACGACCAGGAAATCTTGGAAAACTTAGCGGATCAAGCAGTAGCATCAGTTTACAGGATTCCTCCCAAGAAGGGCTCCATTAGACCATCGTTCACATTTATATTATCATTCAGATTACATCAATTACCCAAAACAATAAAAGCAGGTTTTTACTCACTCAGAGTCAGACAATATTTCCCAAATCCAATTAGATGTTACAACTGTCAGAGATTTGGACACACTTCAACAAAGTGCTCCAATCAAGCTATATGCCCATCATGTGGTCAGATTAAACACCCTGAATCAGAATGTACTTCGGTTCCCATCTGTATAAATTGTACAGAAAATCACTCCCCAGCATATAGGGGCTGTAGAGTCTACAAACATGAATTTGAGATCCAAAAGATAAAAACTCTGGAAAACATTCCTTACCATGAGGCCAAAAGAAAAGTCAAGGATATGATCCCATCATTGAACCAACCATACAACGTAATTACGGCTAAAAAGCCACAAATGATATCTCAATCAACCCAGTGTGATCTCTCTCTCCCTTCAACAGCAGGGGAGACAGCTCCAACACATAACCAAGTCACCTTAACATCCTCCCCTTCGCAACCCCATCCTTTCCCCCATCCCTCAAAAACCGATGCTACTTCTTCCTCGACAACCCATCCTCCTCACCTCCCAACCTCTAACCCCTCTGACAACACCCCTTTGGAGAAATCCAAGGGTTACAATTTTACGAAACATCATTCTAACACCCCAACCATAAATCTAACCAGGATAGCCCCAAAAACAAACGAAAACCTTCAATCTAAGACAACAACGTCTTCGGATAAGAAAAACTCCCCGCACCAAAGACCCTCCAAAAAATCCAAGATCAAATAAATCTACTCCCAAAACTACCCCTAATTCTTCAAGAGAATCGATCTTGGAATTGACATCTCCAGATTCCATGGATTTGGAACCATCCCAATGATTCTAAATCCGGGCAACTTCGAATTACATATTCCACATTCAACCCAATCATTCAGTGGAACTGCAATGGGCTTTCTCCGAGACAAGAAGATCTCAATCTCTTATTAAACACATTCAAACCTGCCCTCATAGCCTTACAAGAGACGAATTTCAAGCAACAGTCTAAAATAAAACTAAATAAATATAATCTAGAATTCAAGAACAGAATAAATACAGCTAGAGCATCGGGAGGCGTCGCACTGTATATTCACAGTTCTCTGGAATATGAAAACATAAAAATCAACACAGACCTCGAAGCCATCGCAACTCGCTTACACTTCCCATCACCCACAACTATATGCAACATTTACTTACCACCATCCGACCCCATTCATGTGCAAACCATCCATTCCTTGATTAATCAACTTCCACCTCCCATGCTACTCTTGGGTGATTTCAACGCACACAATCCCCTGTGGGGTTCCCTCTCAACTTCTCCTCGAGGTAAAGATATGAAACAAATAATAGAAGATTTCAACCTAACTATTCTTAATCAACCAACTCCAACTCACATCAGCTCTGCTACAGGCACCTTCTCAGTCTTAGACCTGACTCTGTCGAGTCATTCTATATCTCATGCCTTCAAATGGGACATTGCTCCAGATACGTTCGGGAGCGATCACTACCCAATTATCATCTCGCATTCCCTCTCCCATCCCTACACTCGTCAGATTCCCGCTTGGAACCTCAAGAAAGCAGACTGGGAAAACTATGCTAGTACAATTACTCCCCCAACTACTCCCATTCAGAATACTGACGTCTTTCTCGAGGAATTAACCACAGCTATGATTTCGGCAGCAGACGCCTCTATCCCTCTTCTTCCTACTTTCCGCAGACGACAGGTTCCTTGGTGGACGAGAGACTGTGAGAAGGCCGTCAGAAACAGAAAGAGAGCACTAACACAATTAAAAAGACATCCTTCTCCTGATAATTTAACACAATTCAAAAAACTCAGAGCCTACGCGAAGAGAACATTAGCACAAGCCAAGAAAGAATCCTGGCAGAAATTTGTCAGTTCCTTAAATCAAACTACCACCTCGTCTTACCTTTGGCAATCCATCCAAAGAATGAAAGGTTCACCAACTCGTTCAATAAATATAATTCTTGACAATAAAATTCCAAAGGATGATCCGACAGAAATTGCAAATTTGTTCGCCTCTTTTTTCCAACAAAAATCCAATCATACTCATTCTCCATTTCCGAAAGCTACCACCTTTAACTTCAATACATCAACTTTACACAAGTATAACAATCCATTCTCAATGACAGAACTAAATAACTCTCTCAAACAATCAAAAAATTCAGCACCGGGACCGGACAAAATCCTGCTTCCTATGATAATTAACCTTCCACTGCCCATCAAAAAAATTCTATTAAATTTTTACAATCATTTATGGAAAAACAATCTTTTTCCAGAAGCATGGCTCCAATCTATAATCGTTCCTATCCATAAGGTGGGAAAACCGAAAACCATGATAGAAAGTTATCGTCCGGTTTCCCTTACCAATCATTTGGGAAAGGTGATGGAGAGAATGGTGAATGGCAGGCTCTCATGGTATCTTGAATTCAAAAACATTCTATCACCATATAAATTCGGCTTTAGAAAATATAGATCAACGATCGACCATCTATTATTACTTTCACAAGAAATTATTCAATCAATTAACCGTAAACATCACCATTTAATAGTTGCATTGGACTTGACTAACGCGTTCGATCTCACTGATAAAAATGTCATCCTTTACAAATTAAATGACCTAGGATTCGAGGGTTCCCTTCCTAAGTACATACACAACTTCCTCAAACAGAGGTCCTTCACAGTCAGAGTCAATGGTCAATATTCAAGTCCACACATACTCACCAGGGGCGTCCCACAGGGATCAGTGTTGAGTCCCACGCTATTCAACATTGCAATGATTTCCCTTATTGATCAATTACCCAACAACATCAAGTTTCAACTCTTTGCAGATGACATCATCCTACACCTCTCCTCTCCACAAAACTCCACCCTCACCTCATCCCTTCAACGAAGTTTAAATCACATCGAAAATTGGGCAAAAGACTATGGTTATAAATTCTCTCCCCAAAAATCCTCTGTATTGCATGTATGCCATAAACGAAATTGCACTAAATTAAACCCTCTCAATCTAAACAATACTCCCATTTCGGCCAAAGCTCAGCTAAACATACTAGGACTCACGTTCGATAGTCAACTAAATTGGGTTCCTCATATTAATTCACTCCGCACAAAGACTACTCAGGATCTGAATCTATTACGATCAATTGCAAATAAAGATTGGGGTGCAGACTTCTCTTCTCTCCACAACATTTACAGAGCCCTCATTTTATCTAAACTAAACTATGGCGATATGATCTATGACACTGCTTCAGAAGAAACAAAGAAAAAACTGGAAACAATACAGAACGAAGCATTGAGATTGATAACGGGAGCATACAAAACCTCACCAATTCCAAGTCTACAGTCTATTTCTTCTATTTCTCCCCTTTCCATCAACAGACAAGAATCATTAATAAAGTATTATACTAGGGCACTACACCGCCCTCACATGAAATTGCTACTGCACTTAGAAAACACCCTCTCTTCTCTCCCGTTCCATCCAAACTCATTCAAAGCCAGAGTCAGAACAGTCTTTAGATCTCTTTCACTCCCGAATCCGGCATATGATTATCCTTTAATTACAACTTTCCCTCCTTGGACACTCCCTCTCCCTCAGATTGACTTTTCACTACAGGTATTTCCCAAATTAAAATACAACTCGAGATACATACAAATAAAATTCCACACATTGATAGATCAAAAGTACTCAAACCATAATTTATATTATACAGATGGCTCTAAGACTGATCAAGGAGTTGGATCCGCTTATTATTCTCAAAATCACTCTAGAATATTTCAACTTCCCCATCATTTTTCAACATATGCGGCGGCGGAACTATATGCAATCAAAGAATGCGTAAGGTATATAGTTCAGTGTGAAAAAAAGGAAAGATACCTGATAGCCTCAGATTCATACAGTTCTCTTCAAGCTATGAACACTGGGAACTTACAACAAGCTTACATCAGACAAATATTGGATCTACTTCACATAGCCAAATTAAAAAACAGAGTGATATCCTTTTTATGGATCCCAAGTCATGTTGGAATACTCGGAAATGAAAAGGCTGACAAATTAGCCAAACTAGCTATATCAAAAGGAACAAATATAAAAAGCGAGAATCATCCCAAAGAATATCTTAGATTACTAAAAATAAAACACAATGAACTCTTCCAACTACAATGGGATTTATTGGAGCAAACAAATAAACTTTGGGAAATTAAACCTCTAGTTATACCTCCATTTCAGCTTAACCATCTCACTCGAAGAGAGAATTGCATTTGGAGGAGGCTATCCATTGGTCATACGTATATCACACACAATCATTTACTCAAGAATGAAGCTCCTCCGACATGCCAGACTTGTGACAGTCCACTCACGATTAAGCATCTCTTTGAAGATCCACGACACTCACACGACAGAATAAGACACAATATCACAACTCATAGACTCTCTCTACTATTATCCATGGAAAAAATCTCTAAAAATATGCCCAAAATAACAAATTATC
This sequence comes from Pachyrhynchus sulphureomaculatus, assembly GCA_019049505.1. Taxonomy (NCBI): domain Eukaryota; kingdom Metazoa; phylum Arthropoda; class Insecta; order Coleoptera; family Curculionidae; genus Pachyrhynchus; species Pachyrhynchus sulphureomaculatus. The sequence goes on along the minus strand of CM032453.1, from coordinate 97,733,494 downwards.
TTAAGAGTCTACAACTTCAAAACAAAATCTAATTACTACATCTCCATCATAGGCGCTATATGACCCTAGCAGTCGATGCGCCCAAATCCTCCATATAATCAATCAATCAATCAATCATTTACACATGATGGTTTATAAAAACGGAATACTAAATTCAAGGTGTGATACTGAATATATTTCGATTGTTAAAATCTAAATACTCTTTGTTAAACAAAGGTCTGTTTATCGACCAATACAGTCAACTTTCTCAATCCTTGTTACAACTTCTATGCCCTTGCAATTACACATTACTTATCTAAGTGCCGAAATTGCCATCCTGGGCGACTTGTGTCTAGCTTAAGTATCCTAATACCACCAACGAACAAGACCGGGGAGCTAATTCTTTCTTACTCGGTTGTTGTCTTACTCAGCTTATCGATGAACCAATATGGATGTCTGACCAAGGCAGAGTATTCGTCAGTTTTCTTAACCTTCCTACATTGAATATTAAACCAATCAGTAACAGAATGGCGCGAGATTTAGCACTAGAAGTCTACTATTTGGTTGGACATTTGTTTCAAATCTCAGTGCGCTAAGGAGACATGGAATCTTATTTTCTTTTATCGAAGAAATGCCCTCCCCACTGCAAACTTTGATTTGAAAACTGTCTAAATCGTGATATTTTACTTAGTGCCAGGAATAGATGTAAATAAATAATCGTATTGCTTTCAGTAATATGGAAATTTACAGAAAGGACTGTTAATCAGCATCTTTTTAAATATCTAGAAGGATTTAATATTTTTAACAAAGATCAATATAACAAAGCTCAAATGATTGCTGCCATGTTTGAATCTCTGCTTCCAAACATACGGTGGATTTGTCAGATTCTATTTAGAATATATTCGTTAGGTACGCTCATGGAAATTGGTCGATGTAGCTCGTTTGAGTCCAATCAGAGTGGTGCACGCCAAGAATACAGATCGCCCTAATACATCACATCCATATGAAGGTTAGTGTATTACGACTCCTACCATCCTTTTCGAGAATTCTTGTATGATGAATCCCATCCCATTAGAATGAATTGCCCAAGACTGTGATTCTCACCAAGTATAACTTGCAGCAATTCAAGATCAACTTGAATCGTTGTTTTCACCAACATCTTTCTCCTATAACGCTTGATAGATTTCCCTGCAAGACGTGTGCAGTGCTCATAAAAAAATATTAAACAAATTTCATGAGTCGTTATGTAGAAATACAAAAACAAAATATCATCACATCCATATGAAGGTTAGTGTATTACGACTCCTACCATCCTTTTCGAGAATTCTTGTATGATGAATCCCATCCCATTAGAATGAATTGCCCAAGACTGTGATTCTCACCGAGTATAACTTGCAGCAATTCAAGACCAACTTGAATCGTTGTTTTCACCAACATCTTTCTCCTATAACGCTTGATAGATTTCCCTGCAAGACGTGTGCAGTGCTCATAAAAAAATATTGAACAAATTTCATGAGTCGTTATGTAGAAATACAAAAAACAAAATAGCCAGTGTTTCTAGTGTTCCGTACGGAACACTTCGGTGTCTGTCTGTCCGCCTGTTTGTTTGTCTGTTCATCTGTCACACCCGATTTTCTCCGAAACTATAGAAAGTTGAAATTTGGCACTAATATAGAAATTGATGGCCCATCAGAGCTGTGTAGTTTTGAAAGTTAAATTTTGACTTAAGGGGTTAGTTTTGGGGGGTGAAATCGGAAGTAAAAAAAAATTACAAGGTCAGTGGGGTGCCAAATGAAAGCTTGTAAAACACGAGTTCAATATATATAATGTACTTGCGCAAATTTTTCTTTGTATTATTATTAAAAATTTGAGAAAAATCTTTGCCCCCCTTTATTTGGAAAAGTACTCATTAAAAAATTTTGAAAAAATTCTGGAATATTCTCCACACAGGGTGTAGATTGAACGAAAATTATCACGAGTGCATTACCTTTAATAATTTACCAGGTATACAAAAAAAACCAAAAATTTCAAGGTCATCAGTTTTTAGTAAAGATCGGAAAAAGACTTTGTTGATTACTCATTTGTGGTATGTTTTGTGAAGTCAGTGATCATTTTATACCTCTGTAACAATTTTTTTTTTATTTAATCGACGTACGGAACACTAACTGCGCAAGTCCGACTTTCACTTGGCAGGTTATTTATTTTAACACAAGCAATGAGATCTTTCAATTTGAGGTATATTGGTTTTATTTTTAACACTACTATCGTTTTTTAAAATTTCAACCTTTCAAACCTTTTAACACCTTAACATATATTGGCGATGCTTATAGAACTACGACATACAAAATTTTAGGAGAAATTAACAGTAAACAGACAGATGGTGTAGGTGTTCAAAACACTTTTGAACACCTACACCATCGGTTGGTTTTCGTTTTTAATTTTTAAATTTTAAACACAAGAAAAAAACAATTATGATAGTTTTATGACACAATTTTTACTTTTGAATTTGTATGTCACAGCTCTAATGAAAGGGGAACATAGAAATCATATCATTAAAATAACTTCTCGTGACCTTGTGTAATAACCAATATTTTTTTAATAGATAAAGAAAATGGAGAAAATATGAACAAGTTTGACAATCTGAAAAAATATTGAATGTAAACATTTCACAATTATTTTTTATATGAAAATAAAAAATAGGCAATAAATTTAAGAAAACAACAAATTAATTTTATTTTATTTAATTCTGTAAAAGCAAACCAATTTATAAAATACATTATTTTCGCTACTTTCTATTAAATAAAATTATATTGTCAGTTTTCTCAGTTATTATGTTAGTCTATTATAACAAATGAAACATGCAGGACGTATAGAAAAGTGCATAAAAGCTTTATGTTGATATGTGTTTTCCATTAATCATATTAGTGAGGAAAAATATAAGGAAAACCGTCCGTGAAAAAAGTATTTATAGTTATGTACCTAAGGCAATATATAACACGACTTACAACGATTTGTAAGTTAATAGAATATTTATTGTTTATGTACGGTTAAAACATTTTTGGATATTACTGCCAAAATAATTTTTATAAACCTAAAGGTTTCAGTTCAAATCTTTATTAGTACACATATAGTTTTCTCGTGAAAAAAATTCCGCACAAAATAAATATATATGAGAATAGTCCATTTTTGGCATGCTTTAACTTGGAAAATAATCACTGGAATCTGAGCAATGATATCAAAAATTCAGTAAACTTCATTTGCCATTTATAAGGAATTTATTTTTATGCTAGTTTTATTAATGGTTTAAGCACTTCATAATTATCAAACCTTTATAATTTATGTACTTAACACATGGGCTGAAAAGTCCCGGGCCTAACAAAGAAAACACGGTTTTTTTGGTTCAAAATTAGCTTTATTCATCAACGTAATCTCCATCAAGAGCAACGCAATCATTCCAGCGCCGCTCTAACATTTCAATACCACTTTTGTAGAACGATTTATCTTTTGCCTCAAAATAGGCCTCAGTTTCAGCGATAACCTCTTCATTCGTGCGAAATTTCTTACCGGCGAGCATTTTTTTCAGGTCTGCGAACAGCCAGTAGTCGCTGGGAGCCAAATCTGGCGAATACGGTGGATGTGGGAGCAATTCGAAGTTCAATTCATGTAGTTTTGACATTGTTTTGATTGACTTGTGACACAGTGCGTTGTCTTGATGAAACAAATTTTTTTCTTTGCCATATGCGGTCGTTTCTTTGCAATTTCGGCCTTCAAACGCTCCAATAATGCTACATAATATTCACTGTTGATGGTATTTCCTTTCTCAAGATAGTCGATGAATATTACACCACGCACATCCCAAAATACCGAGGCCATAACCTTTCCAGCCGATTGTTGTGCTTTCGGGCGCTTTGGACGAGGTTCACCAGTTGCTGTCCACTCAGATGACGATCGTTTTGATTCCGGAGTGAAGTGATGGATCCATGTTTCATCCATTGTCACATATCGACGCAAAAATTCCGGTTTGTTACGTTTAAACATGGCCAAACACTGCTCAGAATCATCAACACGTTCTTGTTTTTGATCAACAGTGAGCAAACGCGGCACCCACTTTGAACAGAGCTTTCTCATAGTCAAATGCTCATGCAATATAAAGCCAACACGTTCTTTTGATATCTTTACGATGTCAGCTAACTCACGCAACTTCACTTTTCGATCATTCAAAACGATTTTATGGATTTTTTTTGATGTTTTCTGGTGTTACCGCCTCATTTGGACGTCCACTGCGTTCTGCATCATCGGTGTCTCTACGACCACGTTTGAAGTCAGCAAACCAACGTTTTATTGTTGTTTCTGATGGAGCGGAGTCCCCATAACACTTTTCAAGCCATTGCTTCGCTTGAACGGTATTTTTTCCCATCAAGAAGCAGTGTAAAATTAAAACACGAAATTGTTTTTGATCCATTGTTTTGAAAATAACAAAAGTAGCGTCACTCTTAGCACAATAACTCACAAACTAATGAATAGAATATCATGAAATTTTAACAGCTGTCTTTTGAAGGTTAGTATTAACTGAAAAAAGGTGACTGCAATAAAACTAGCGCCATCTATGTGTTAGGCCCGGGACTTTTCAGCCCATGTGTTACACTGTTGTGTTATTTTGAAGACATAGATCACAACTTTGAAATTTGATTTACGATCATGATACGACTAGTATAGGATGCAAAGTATTGTGACTGTGATTTAGCGTTTTATTGAAAGTGTGTATATATACTGGCTCAAAATCTATTTTTTTTTTAAATAATAGGTTCTATTTATTCATTACAAATTTACTAGCAACTCTAAATTCTATATATTCCATAACTTTAAAGATATCTTTATTAGATATTCACATATTATGAAACTTTATAAAATAATGGATATATATGATTTAAAAATAATTAATTAAAGCCACAAATAAATTAACAAATTACCAAAATACGAATCAAATTTATTTAAATATTTCACTTGTGAATGTGGCTAAGGAACATACTTTAGCTCACAAGGCGATTGGCTTTCCTGTAAATGTCAGCATGCTTGTTAATCCGAATTTATACCCCTACGGAATCTGCTCTGAAAAAAATTTTAATTGTTATTTGTAGTTGTCAATTATTTCCCTACCTTAAATATTAGGGGAAATTTTACAGATTCGACTCCAGTTTTCCCTATCACCCATCGAACTACCCCATTACATATTCCATCATTACGCTCTCACCTATTTGACCCCACCATTATTCTTGCCACTGCGACCCGCCCATACCATTTTCGAAAATTTAGAAAATTTTAGAAAATATCCATTCATACTCCTCGTTTCTATTACTTTAAAACTTATATTTAATATGGTAACAATTTAACTCTTTATATTGTTAAAGAAAACAAGATACGGTTAGCAACACTGCATTAGACACATCTTGAAAACCTGGAACTTAAAGCTGAATACGATTTTAATGAGTTTCACACAAATGACGAATGCATGAAGATATCTTCGTATACATTTAATTTATTGACGTTTCTACGTACAATGAATGAAATATCCACTGAAGTAGAGAAATTTCCATCGCAAGACATCTTTAATGAAGTTCCTTGAAGATAATGACACTAAGTTTAGAAATATTTGTTTAATTTTTCACGTAGTATTTTTAGTAGTCTTTGTTCTATCTATTTTTTTTATTGATTCAACAAAACATTCTTAAAAGTGTTTTGTATATCTTATCTATTTCTAAAAACTCTTATAAAATACAAACCTATATATGTAAGAGTATATATTTTCAATTTTTACTATTTCAACAATTTAAAACTAAATAAAATTAGTATTTACTTGATTTTTATATTATTATTTTAGACAGTTTATGATAAATGCAGCAGTTCTGAAGGTTTCTGTTTATCTACTATTGCTATCAAAAATATTTTTAAAGTATGAGTATTATACATCGTGTTGTCTTTACTATCTTTTTAGATGAAAGATGGATTTTTTGAGGGAAACCTAGTTAGAATGAAACATCTTGACGTATATTTAGTAAAAAAAATGTGATAAAAAATAAAACTTTAAAATTGTGTTATCCTTCATGAAGTATTTTTACATCCATTAATACAGACTATTAAATAAACAATTGTTACATAAACCGTTCTTTTAATTTTATTTCTATGATTATTCTTTAGCAAAATATTTAAAAGATTTCCTATATAGTATATTTAAGTCTGTTCTGTAAGCGGTGTCGATCCAGTACATACAGTTTATAATTATTTTTCTCTTGATTTCTTGTAGCTATATTTCCAAACAACTAATTGATGAATAAAGGTTTTTGTTTTTCGTTAAAAGCTACATAATAATAATAAACATAAACAAAATAATCTACGGATTTTATATAAATATCGACTTTAAATAAAGTGAGGACCAAACTTTTATATTCACTGTATCCAAATATCGTATCGCTTACAAAAATACAAAATTTACATGAAAAAAGTAATTTATAATATAAATATCATCTACACAAACAATATCATGAATTAAAAATATAGTAATTAGTTGCTTGAGTATATGGTTTGCTTTGAATGTTGTAACATACATATATACAATTTTGTTAATTGGTAAAGTATAAATCTCTGGCAAACCCACTGGAAATTGTCTAACTGAAGAACGGGGTTTTACACTCCACAATAACTTTTTATCCTGTACAAAGCTCAAATTCTATTTACGGTGGTATGCTGCACCCGTGTTTAGGGCATTGTTTCCAAACATCTTCAGATAATTCTTGATTCAGCATAGGACTTAAGCTACCTTTACTTATATTGTGGTTTAGGCAAAGCTGACGAGTGACTGTATGGGGATTTTACTATCAGGTAACGACTTAATGTGTCAAAAAATGATTTATTGACGAAAACATTTATTGCTGCATTTTGTGAAACTGCAATTTGAGCGTAAAACCATAATGGTAAATTCTAGATATTACTTGTCTGACATACCATATGTTTAAATTGATCTGTTTTGCAATTATTGATATTTGAAATTAAGGAGATCAAATTAAAAAGAAAATTTAAGCTGGCTTGTGTCAAACATTTACTGTCCGGTAATGACTTAACGCGTAAAAAAAATGATTTATTGATGGAAACGTTTATTGCATTTTGCGAAACTGCAATGTGAGCAATTAACAGAAACTGAAAGAATCACTTTGTTAGTGATGGTTGGTTACGGAGACCGTAGGAGAACACAACAGGGGTGTGATCTTTTTAACGCAGAATATCCGAATCGAAAACCTATTACCCAATCCGTAGTTAGCAAAACATTAAAACGATTTAGACAATCAGGTTATGTTAAGGATCGTTCTAAATCTGGACCTCCAAAAGTTAAAACAAGCAATGATACAAAGTTACATGTTTTATTGGAAATTACAGAAAATCCCCATACAGCTTTGCCTATACCACAACATAGGTAAAGGTACCTTAAGTCGTATACTGAATGAAGAAAAATGGCATCCATACAAACTCATCCTACTGCAAGAATTATATGAAGATAACTACGATAGACGTGTTGAATTTGGCAAGGTCGTGAATCAATAATGATCGTAACCAAATTCATAATATTGTTTGGCCACATTTTATCTTCACGGAAGAGCTAACAGAGATAACTACCGGTACTGGTCTACTGAGAATCCCCACTGGATAATCGAGAGTCATTCTCAAAGTCCACAGAAGATAAACGCGTGGGCAGGGATTTGTGGACGTCATATCATTGGTACCTTTTTATCGATGGAAATCTTACAGGATAGCGGTGTTTATAGTTACTCCAAGAGCAAGTTATTCCATCTTGTGCAGATCTTTTCCCGATGAAAATAATTTGGATACTCCCAACAGGAATCTGTGGTATCAACAGGACCGAGCACCTCCTCACTATGAAATCAATGTTCGTTTGAATGCAATTTTTCCTAATCGATGGATAGGCAGAAAAGGTGCTGAGAATGGTCTGCAAGGAGTCTCGACCTTACCCCACTCGATTTTTTTTATGGGGTAATTTGGATTCCAAAGTTTACGAACTCGACCTGAAACTGTAGAAGATTTACAGCAAAAAATTCAATATGAAATAGCACAGATCATCCCGAATTCTCTGCAAAATTCTGTTCAGGCTGTTTATGACAGATTGGATCATTGCCTCGATCTTAACGGTAGCCATTTTGAGCAATTGTTACCTTAAAAATAAACTTAGAGTATTTATTAATAGTTTTTTCGTCTTTTTTTATTTTAAATTTCAAATGACAATAATTCCAAAACAATTCAATTTAGACATATAGTATGTTAGAAAAGTAATATCTAGAATTTTTAGTAGGACTCAAAAATAAAATATATATTTAAAAAAAAAATCAAGGTGGCGTAATTTCTTCGAACTGACAGTTCAAAACATTTTATTGTCAACGTCAGCATGTGCGTCGTATAACACCCTATAACTATTATTTAAACATTTTTTTGATACACTGATTAATAAACGCTGTGGAATCATTATTCCATACATAGGGGTACCCTGTATTTATATAAATACATATATATATATATATATATATATATATATATATATATATATATATATATATTTATATATATATATAAACACTTATTTCTACTTTTCTGGTATGGAATAAATTTTTTTGATTGGTCTCTGACCTATCCTGCATATCTTTTATAACATGAATTACTTTTTCTACATGGTCAGCAACTTACCAACAATTACTGCAGGCAGCGCGATTAAATAAGGGTCTTACTCCATACATAGAGTGACAATTGAAAACCACTAAAAATGGACCAACTAACATATATATTTGAGCAAGGTATGCACTGTTTTCTCATTTATCAATCCATCCTAAAACGTATTTCTCCGTATCACGGCTTATCAGTCGAGTCAGGATCAACAAACGGGAAAATAAACTTTTAAGTATTTTGTAGATATTTCAACCTGTTCTGGCTGTGGAATAAATTTATTTGCTAGGTCTCTGATTTATCTTGTATATTTTGTAGAATATTGTTTCTAAAATTCGATCTAAATCAAGTCTCAACGAAGGAATATTTAATAATTTCAAAATTATTATCTTTTTGTCTACCAGCTAAACGAAACTTCTAAGTTTAAAACATTAAGATATATTGTCCTTTATTTGAACTGTTATCGTAGTTCTGCGATATAGTTTCCTGATCACTCTTACGGCGTTAATATTAAGTTAGTTTTTTTTTTTACTCACGACGCACTTGATAAGTAAATGCGACAGTCTATTGAAACTTTGGAACTACGCTGACACGTCTGTTCTATTAATCATATGGAACGAAGAATACGGGAATAAATCTCATAAAAAAATTCTAAAAGCAAAATATTTAGCCTGACGAACGATTTTGGTAAAAATAATTGAAATTATTCTTAATATTTCAATAACAGTATTGTAATAAATACGTCTTGATAATTGCTAAAAAAGTATATGAATAAAATAATTGGTATGAAACTCTAAAATTTAAAATATGAAGTAAATGGAGTTCAGATAATATTCGAAGACGCTGAATTTAACATAACATATTTGTCTGCTTCCAAAATAAATGAGATTTTTTTAGCTTCGCAGTGGGAATATACGTTTCAATAATAATAGATTGAGCCATTTTAATCAGTTTTAAGGTAATTTGTTCCAATCAACCACTGACTGTAAGACCTTTATAAAATAATATTTAATGTATTTTAACTTTACTGAATTATAACTAGGGGTGAGCAACATTATGGTGCATAATGGTTGGTTGTCGTTCGCCGTATATTTATAAAACATCCTACAAATAATTTGATTTTGTTTAGGCAGAGTATATAACAACGTATTTTTATTTAATGTTTATTCAAGAGGACGTTCTGTATTAATAAATAGTTGGGAATATATATTTCATTGTTGCCGATTTTAAAAATATTTTATTATTCATACTATTTTCGGTCGACGGATTTCTTTCTGACACCTTCACTATCAACGCCGGTATGCCCCAAGGCTCCATACTGTCTCCTACTCTCTTTCTCATTTACATTAACGATCTGCTGGAAAAGACCGGGAATCCAATCTACATCTTTGCAGATGACAGTACGCTTATCTCTTCATTTACTTTGAACGCTCGGACATCGGCTACTCAGGCGAATATCCGCAGACAGCAGGAGGTCGTTCAACTTAACAAAGACCGGAAAGAAATTCTATCTTAGGATGACAGTAACCAAGTGGAATTTAACGCTACAAAAACCCAGGCGGCAGTTTTTTCTAAAAAAGTTAACGTTGCTGAACCCGACATAGTCATGTCGAGGCACTCCATTCCCTAACATCGTCACTCAATTTGTTGGGCGTTAATTTGGGACCAAATATGTTCTGGCATGAACATGTTGCAGGCATAGCAAGGAGAGCTTCTCAAAAGTTGGGAATATTATTTCGAACCAGAAAGCTTTACACTCCACAACAATCGTTAATTATTTACAACGCTCAAATTCGACCAACTATGGAATACTGCTCCCATGTTTGTGGCTCCGCTCCCACACACACACTGCATTTATTGGATTGTGTTCAGAGAAAAGCTGTTCGTCTGACTGGAGACCCGGAACTGACCGGCGGCCTTGATTCGCTGGATCATCGGTTGGCGACTTGAGTCTGTTCTACAAGTATTTTCATGGAAAGTGTTCTAAGGATATAGCACGCTTAATTCCTTCTAGAGCTGTGCATGTTAGAAATGCACGTCGCGCTAATACTTTACATCCGTATGAGTTTCAGCTTATTACTCCGCGTACAACGCTTTTCAAGCAGTCTTTTATATGGAGAACTTCATCCCTTTGGAATAATTTGACCAGGGTTGTGTTTCCCACCGAGTACAATTTACAGCGATTCAAGAACAACGTGACTCGCTTTTTCCGCACACGAGCCGCTCTTGGAGCGCTTTAGGGACTTCCCTGTAGCACGAGTGCTAGTCCATAAAAGAAAATTAATTTTAAATGGAACATCGTATAAAGTTACGGGTGTCTCTCCAAAAACGAAGAAAATTTTAATAATTTACAAATTTAAATGAAAAGGTATTAAGAATTTCAATAATAAGCAAGCAAATACAATGTGATTTAGTCCTTATATCTGACAGTCTTGGAGAGCTTGCAGTAATGCTTCAAGAACTTCGAAAATTATGTGCAGACGTAGGGTTGCAATTGAATACTGCAAAATATATGACGAACTTGGTTCCAAGCGAACAGATTAATGTCGCCAATAAAGAGGTAGAACTAGTGAAAAAATACAAATGGAACTGGGCGGGACATATAACCCGAATGTCGGATGGGAAATGGACTAAGAGGCTGCTTGAGTGGAGACCTAGGAGCGACAGACGTAGTAGGGGTAGATCTCCTACACGCTGGACCGACGATACCAAAAGACTGTGTGATAATTGGATACGAAGAGCCCAGGAGAGGAGAGAGTGGACTGAGATGGGGGAGGCCTATATTCAGCAGTGGACGCAAAGGGCTGATTGATGATGATGATGAAATATAATGTTATTATAATTATGTACGTTCTTATTTTTTTAATGGAACTGCTTAGAACAGTCGTACATCGACTGAAGAGTTGATTTTAAACACATTCTATACAGATATATATATATATATATATACATATATATATATATATATATATATATATATATATATATATATATATATATATATATATATAGATATATATATATATATATATATATATATATATATATATATATATATATATATATATATATATATATACATACATACATACATACATACATACATATATACATATACATATACATGTTAGCTTCATCAGGAGCGATGATTGACTACTCAATCATCGCTCCTGATGAAGCTAACATGGTTAGCGAAACGCGCGTCGAGTGCAAAAATAAAGTGTTTGGTGTAGTGGTGATATATACTGAGTAGTATCATTGTGCCAAAGATTCTACATTCCCAACTTAATATATATATATATATATATATATATATATATATATATATATATATATATATATAGAAGAAAGACCAAAGATATTGGGGTTGCAGCCAGCGGAAGGCCAAATAAAAGACTCTTTTGTTTAATAATCGAAAATTCTTTATTTTCATTATCAAGATTTCCAAAAGATATAAAAGAAATGTAAGTATTTAATTTAATTGTATAAAATTATTTTCTTATAAACTTAATATTCCTTAAATTAATAATTATTAAAATTATACTTACACACTATGAGATTAAAATTTTATAGAAACTGCATTTTGATTAAGCGTTAGTTCCACCATAATGGTTTAGTTTTGTGAAGAAGGTTTATTATTTATTTATGAATATATTTTGTAAAAGAAAGTGATATATTTAGATTTGAAAATGGAAAAATTAGTTTACCGGAACCATACTAACACATGGTACAACTTTAATTTATTTGTTGGCGGTCATAACACTAATGAGGTTAAGGTACCATTATTAATAGTATGTCAGGTGTTGGTTTCCGTATGTTTACAGAAACTTTTTTGGTGTTCGTAAGAAGCATGTGACATTTTGTTGTAAATTAAGACCGAGAATTAATGGATGTGTTATTAGGCAGGCTTCTGTCTTTTGACACTTTTACAGAAATCAAAAATATTTCAATAGGAAAAGAATTACAAACATTTTTCCAAAATGAAGATTTTTGTAAAACACCCTGTATATCTGAAACGGTACTAGCTATCGATATGCGGTTTTCACCATTGAGTTTATCATAAAAATTGAGCCTCACACACCGACATCAGTTATCGTCTATCTCCTTTAGATAAAGGGGTTTACCTTTAAAAGTGTCCAATTTGGACCACCCTGTACATGAAGAAGCATGGGATATAGACACAGACCATTCCCCTGTTCTACTCACCCTTAGTGTTACAATAATTCAAAGAAAAAACCCACCAAAATTAGTCAACAAAAGGAACAGACTGGGACAGCTTTAGATTGCAACTGGAAGTGATTGCTGTTCTTTCTGGATCAATGAAAACTCCTGAAGAACTGGATGAGGCAGTCGAGAAAATTACTTATGACATCCAACAAGCAGCTTGGGATAATACGCCAACTATTATTCCAAGGCAACAACTACCAGAAAGAAATCAGGAAATTAATCGCCGAAAAAAGAAAACTGAGGTCAATCTGGCATCAAACTAGAGATCCTGCTGACAAAACCACTTTAGACAACACTACTCAGTACCTAAAACGCGAAATCAAACGTATCAAACAAGAGTCCATATGAGAGTATCTTAGGGAGCTTGCTGCTGAGAAAAATACAGAGTACTCTCTCTAGAAAGCTACCAAAAGACTCAAGAGACCGATTATACAAAATCCTCCTATTAGAAACAGCAATGGAACTTGGGCCTGCAGTAACGATGCAGAAGAACTCCAAGAACAAACAGAATTTAATGAGGAGAGAGCAGTAATTAGGCCAGTCACTACAAAAGAAGTAGAAACAGAAATAAAGTACATCAACCCGAAAAAAGCTCCTGGTTTTGTCCTCATTACAGGTGAGATCTTGAGGCAGCTGCCAAAGAAAGTCATTAGAAAACTTATCCATCTCATCAATGCTTCATTTAGACTTAAATATGTCCAGAATTTATGGAAAGTAGCAAAAGTAATGATGATAGCGAAACCAGGGAAACCGCAACATGAAGTAACATCGTATAGACCCATATCACTGCTTCCTGTGATATTCAAGTTTTATGAAAAACTGCTGATAAAAAGACTCAAACCAATAATAGAAGAAAGAAAATTAATACCAGCACATCAGTTTGGTTTTAGAGAAAGCCATTCAACCGTTGATCAAGTCTGTCTACTATTTTTCTAGATGTGGCGCAGGCTTTTGACAAAGTATGGCACAAGAGGCTAATACAAAAGCTCCGTAGTTGCCTTCCTGAGCAGTACTGCACACTTTTGGAATCATATATAACCGACAGATACTTTAGAATTAAGCAGGAGGAGGCATATTCTGACTTGAGGCAGATCAGAGCTGGAGTCCCACAAGGAAGTGTCCTAGGACCAGTTTTATACCTACTGTACACGAGAGATATCCCTGAAAGTAGCGAAGATACTATTGCTACGTTTGCAGATGACACGACAATACTCTCAGTTGGCAATAGTCACGAAGAAGCAGTGAAAAACCTACAAACCGCTATGGACAAAATTTACAACTGGACCAAGAAGTGGAGAATAAAACCGAACGAATCCAAGTCCGTTCATGTTGATTTCACCAGTAAAAGAAGCCAGTCCCTTCCAGTTAGAATAAATGATATCCAGATCCCGCATGAAACACTGCAAAGTATCTGGGTATCACTCTTGATGCAAGACTCAGATGGAAAGTACATGTCAAAAAGAAACGCCAAGAACTAGAACTCAGATACAAGAAAATGCGATGGTTGCTTGGACGTGAAACCAAATTATCCATCCATAACAAAATACTTTTGTACAACCAAATACTCAAACTGGTATGGTGTTATGGCATCCAAATATGGGGGTGTGCCAGTGAAAGCAATATACAATTAATACAGAGATTTTAGAACAAAATATTAAGAAACATCACAGATGCTCCTTGGTACATCAGACACAGCGACATCCACAAGGATCTGGGTATTGACACTGTTAGAGAGACCATTACTAAGTACGCTAGGAACCATGAAGATAGGCTCCACAACCACGTGACTGTCGAGGCACTCCAACTCCTGGACAACACGAATCATACCAGATGCCTCAAAAGGATTAAACCTTATGAGTTAGTGTAATGAAGTAATTTTACAAAAGCAGAGCACAGTGCGAGAGTGTACACGTCAGTTTAGTGTATAAAGTATATAATAAGCTGCCAGAAACTATAACGACTACTATTGAGTAAGACCTAATTTTAGATAATTTAAGTTAGATACAAATTACTCATGGTTTTATCGATGAACAGATTGTAATATTACTTCGAAAGGAAAAATTATATATATATATATATATATATATATATATATATATATATATATATATATATAAATATATACATATATACATATATACATATATACATATATATATATATATATATATATATATATATATATATATATATATATATAAATATATACATATATATATATATATATATATATATATTATATATATATATATATATATATATATATATATATATATGTATATATATATATATATATATATATATATATATATATATATATATTATATATATATATATATATATATATATAATTGGGGGCACAACATATTAAAATAAGTAAATTAGATTGCTCTAAAATTTAGTACTGCTGTATTGATCAAAGCGGATCTAACCCAACTGCTACAAGAAAAAAGTATTTTAGGAATACAAAATCCTGAATCATCATTTACTTGTGACCAGATAAATCGTTTCCTATAACCAGTTATTCAATAAGATTTAACACTAATAATTAAAACTACAGGTTTCAAGCATATTATAGTATAGTAGGCTGTCAACAATGTTAACATAATGACTCGACAATTACCAGCATGATCAAGGGCTTTTCATAGCGGGCTCTCTAGACATGTATATATTCTCCAAGGGTTAATAAGCCTCTGGCCAATGTACGTGCAACGATTTCTAAGGTGCTGTCAATAACAAATATCTTCTACAAGGTGCCCTTAAATAGTTTTAAAATATTTTGTTTCAACCTCGTACTCGTACTATTATTAAGACTATAACATATAGGGTGACACAGAAAGTAGTTATTCGTAATTTATTAAACAAAAAATTGCGATTCGAGGAACAATATCAATTGTCTAAGTAATTTTTTAGTGCAGGTTAGCATGTGTCAGCAAAAACTACTGCCGACTTAGCCGGAAAGTCCGTAAATGTTTTCATTTTTATTATTTATTTGAATTTTATATAAGATTTCCTTTTTAAGAAAAGTAATAAGTTAAACAGATGATGTGAGTTTTGGCGAAGAAATTTAAAACGACAACATTGTAAATGTAGAATAGGTTGCCTAAAACTAAGTACATACAGTGATAAAATGACATTTAAACTAATAAATTATACGTTTATTTTAAATTAAAAACTTCTTGTCATAATAAAATTTAATAGCAAGTAGCTTTTATTGTTCAATTTGTTACGTCTTCTTTATTAGAAAAAAAAACTAAAAATTTGTTAAGATTTATAAATTGAATTTAAATAAATCCGACGTAGAGTTTGCAAATTATGTTATATTTTTATAGCACGATTTTTACAGAAATTTATTTCTTCATCTTACATAAGTTTTGTTTTAAAATTTTAAATAAGATATAATATTTTAATCTAATAAAACTAATGTAACACAAAAATTGTTAAAAAAGAATTAATAACTTTAATATATATTTAGCAGCTTCTGTGCTTGAGGCTTGAGTCTCAGTAACCCTTAAAAGTTGAAATAAAATTGTGTTTTTTTTTTTGTCAACTATATGTCAAAAGCTATGTGAATGTATATAAAAAATAAAAATTTTAATCGATTTTCTTTATTATGCCAAGCTACTCTTTACGGGAATGTGCTATTCTATTTAAATTTTAAATACGCAAAGAGAGGAAAAAGCTTGATATTTAGAATTTTGAAGTGACTCATTGCTGGAAACTTAATAAACTGTAATGGATTGAAGAAAATTTGAAGATAAACAATTTTGCTGTAAAATATTTATTACCTGTGCGGCCAGTAAACAAATAATTTATCTTTTGAAGCGTCTAACGTGGTGGGAATAGAAATTAGCATCTCGCTTGGTCATTTGAGCCCAGAGAGTAAATATGCTGAAGGTAATAACACTTTCTTTGTTTCTTAAAACGATGTGGTTTCATACACATATACACACACCTAAACAATCAACCTTGGTCATTCAAGAGTACAACAGTAGTTAATTTAGTGTGTTTTTATGCAGGTAAAATATTTTCATTGTTCAAAGTAGCGCCACCAAGCACTGCCACTGATGTCGTCTGTTAAGTGAACGCCATATTACTGCAAATATACATATTATTCTTAACTGACTCTGAAGTGTACTATTTTTAGATTTCCAAAATTTTGACCTAAATATATAGTTTTGTAAATGTTCATTTCTGTAAATTCTGTGAAAAAGGTCCAAAATGGACTAAAGGGAGAGTTCAGCACCGTTATAAAAAATAAAAAGTAGTTTCAATTAAGTTACATAGATATTTATCTAAAAAAAAAACACAAAAGGGAGGTTTCAATCGAATTGTGTTCATTTGATAGTTAACCTGTTCTAATATAAGATGTTTTTGATAAAGGGGTTTAGGTCTTGAAGAGAAATGAACATCTACAAATTTACTACTCAGTATATATCACCACTACACCAAACACTTTATTTTTGCACTCGACGCGCGTTTCGCTAACCATGTTAGCTTCATCAGGAGCGATGATTGACTGTCAATCATCGCTCCTGATGAAGCTAACATGGTTAGCGAAACGCGCGTCGAGTGCAAAAATAAAGTGTTTGGTGTAGTGGTGATATATACTGAGTAGTAGCATTGTGCCAAAGATTCCACATTCCCAACTTAGTACAAATTTCCTAATTTTTTTTTTCGTAATGGGACATTTGATATATCTAACACCAACTTCTTGTTAACGTTTGTATACTTTCGTTAACCTGACCATGAAAGTTATTAGACACACGTTTCTATTAGTAACATAATTTAAAAAGGATGCATCGAAGTTGACGTTGTTACGACTCTGTATGAGCTGCGCTTATTATACGAGTATTTTCGAAGGATAGTCTAAAATATACGGTTTTAATATTACGTGTAATATTTAAATGGTATTTATTATTATATTGTACATATTGAAACATAATTTTACAGTACAACTTATTTATTCATTTTTCTTGAGCTTAGACACTCCAGAATGAAAATAAATTTCTGTTAAAATCTTTTTTATAGAGAGTACCATTTTCTTTCAATTTCAAAAAATTTTTATAAAATACCTATTTTCGAAAATAGGAGTAGTGTGCCTTAAAAAAACAAAAATATATTTTTTTTCTTCGTAGGTGTATTTACAATTCATAATTTTCATATTGTACTTATTTTGCAAATTTACTTTTCAATGGCGAAATTTAAAATATTTTAATATTTTAAAGTTTATACTTACTAAATTATGTAATTGGAGAGGAAATTAAGGAAACATTTTGAAATGATACATATTTTAGTTTTATTTTAGTTTTGATTGGTAGGAAGGAAAAATATATTTAACCGATACAAGTTTCTGAAACAATTTGATTTGAAATTATTTAAGAAGCTAAAATGAAACGTTTTAGAGTATTTTTGATTCACTATTTACCAATTAGCCTGTTTTAATGTTTTAAAGGTCATCTTATGCAATAAAGTCATTTAAAAAAAAAAACGCTAATATGTGGCATGTGATTGAAAAAGTTTTTTTAAGTGCAATTTACATATAAATATAAAAATTAACTAAAGAAGTTGAAACCACTTTCGGCTATTCAAGGCGGGAATTTACTAAGAAAGTGACAGCTTATAGACGACTTAGTCTGAACATTTAAAAAATTTATTTTAAAAATCACAACAGAAAATTTAAAAAGCAATATACCAAACAGAATATTGGAGTCGAATAAATAGCTTAAAAGTGGGTTTTTTTAAATTAGTTCTAGTTGTTTCTAAGTTTCCTTTCTACTTGTGAAATTTGCACCCATAATTTTGAAATATTTAATATAAGAAAATATAAGTTTTATTTAGAAGTTATAAGGTTTGTGAAGTTTAGTTGTTTATTTCGACGTTTAAAGCTTGGTTTAGGCCTTAAAAGTACAAGATTATCCTAAGAAAATAAAAAACCGGCCAAGTGCAAGTAAAATTTGCACAATTAGTGTTCTGTACTGTGATTGCTGAAGTATTCTATGATATTCAGTCACACATTCATCTTCAGTACAAGAATTACCAAGAATCTAGAAAAAGTGAGACAAATTTGTAGTAAAAGTTTCAAATATTTATTACCAAAATATTGGTTTAAATATAAACAAATAAATTAGTCACCATGGAAATTTATTTTATCTGTGATTGGTCAAATGCTTAAAGCAGTAATGTACTGAAAAGTATTGAGTATATTACTGATTGTTCCAAATACATATTGATATTTCGTAGCTCTTAGCCCGGTTCAATTCACCACTTTCCACGAAGAAAATCTCCACCATATCGTCAAGTCACATAGTTTATATATATATATATATATATATATATATATATATATATATATATATATAAATATATATATGTATATATATATATATATATATATATATATATATATACATATAAATATATATATATATATATATATATATATATATATATATATATATTATATATATATATATATATATATATATACATATATATATATATATATATATATATATATATATATATACATATATATATATATATATATATATATATATATATTATATATATATATATATATATATACCAGATAAATTATCAAACGTAATGTACTCATGATAATGTTCACACAATCTTCACTTTGTGAAGAATATTCCAGAAAATTTTTTTTGGGTGGACAGCGATTTTGGATATTTTTTTAAAATAATATAAGTAAAAGTTTACGTGAGTATTACATGACATATACTTTTGACCTCGCGTTTTCATTTGACAGCCTACTCAATGCCCTCGCCCAAAAGTTTTTTTAGTTCTGATTTCACCCACCAAAATTAACCCCTTAAATCAAAATTTAACTTTCAAAACTACACGACTCTGATTGGGCCATCAATTACTATGTTTGTGTCAAACAGTTTCGGACAAAATCGGGTGTGACACACAGACAGAGAGACAGACACCGAAGTGTTCCCATAAGTGTTCCGTACGGAACATTAAAAACTGAAAAAATTTAACGGTTGAAGGAAAAAGGCCGAAAATATATCTGAGAGTAATTATTTCTAAAATCGTATTTTAAGGCAAAGCCACCTGGTAAAGCCAGTCTAACCTATAGTTAAGGGGATCTCCAGTGATTCGAATCTTTTGTAATCCTTTTTAAGTGTATTTCTGTTAATTTTAGTTTTGGAACAAGAAAATCCAAAATTTGTAATTCTATTGATATTAGTAATGTTTATAAAGGTAGAAAATTTAACCTATTTCATTTTTGGTAAATAATAACTTGTGAAAATTTTTTTGTCCAGAATCTTTTTGTTTTACAGCATAATTTTCTTCTCTTTATTCATGCATACCTGGCATAATGCAAAATCGGTGCCTATAAAGTTGTACTTGTGGTTATAGTTACCGTCTATGTAGACTCTTCTTTGAAGGAAGAGACTGCACTTGATGGTGCATAAATAAAGTTAGTATTTTCTTTTAAATTTCACATAATTATCTTTACCATATAATTTCTTTTTACATTATTGGGCATTCAATACTCTTCTTAATTTTCTATAATGAACTTTGGGTATATAACTTGATATTTCATAAAAAAAATGTCTTTCGGCATACAAAACTATATCATAATATAAGCAAACCATGCTTTTTTGGATTATCGATCGTCATAATTCTCTGCTACCACATATATATATATATATATATATATATATATATATATATATATATATATATATATATATATATATATATATATATATTGAGCACCACCACTAATGCTCATGGCAAAGAGAGGAGAAATGAGAAAACAACAGCCAATAGATTCAGTCAAATTACGAGAGCTGAACAAAGAAATATCCAGGGCAATAAGAAAAAACGTAAGAGAATACCACACGCACGAAGTCTCTAAGATAATAGAAGAGAATAGAGGAATAAATGTGTTGAGAAAAACCATATCTGAGGGCAGGAAAAACATCTGTAAACTCAGAAATGAAAAGAGGCAGACCACGGGAAATAAAGAGGAAATCCTGGACCTATTGGAAACATTTTATGTCACACTATATAAAAGCAAAAACGAAATACAAACCGGCCGAACAAGTTCCAAAGGTGATAAACCAAGGATCGGAGGATATACTGGATATTACCGTCAACGAAATAAGTACTTAATGACATGAAGAACAACAAATCACCTGGTGATGATGGTGTGGTTACCGAGATTATAAAAAGTGGAGGACTCCGTCTTCGTAGATTCATTTGTAAGTTGTTCAATGCATGCTTAGAAAAAGGAACAACACCTTCCCAATCACGGACTTAGCCAACTACCGACTTATAAGTTTGCTCTCCCATGTATATAAGTTGTTTATGTATATCATTATTAACAGGTTAACGTCTAAACTAGATCTTTATCAGACCCGAAAACAAGCGGGCTTCAGAGCCGGGTATGGCACCAGTGATCATCTGCAAGTTATCAAGACGCTCACTGAGAAAAGTGTAGAATATAATAAGCCTATTGTTCTTGATTTACGTGGATTACGAAAAGGCGTTCGATTCTATAAACCCACACAAAATGCTGACAGCGTTGGCCGATTGTAGAATAGATGGTGAAAAACTTAATCACCTTAGATTCGCAGACGACATCGCACTAATAGCGGACCGGGGCGATGATGCTCAAAGTATGCTTGACGATCTTTAAAAAGCATCCAGTAGAGTAGGCTTAAACATAAACAAATTAAAAACGCAATACATTACAAATCTGGTGTTAAGTGAGAAGTTGTCCGTTGATGGTGAAAGGATTGAACAGGTTAGCACCTACAAATACCCGGGGGACGAAATCCGCATTAGGAGAGATAACCAGACCTGTGAGATAAACAGAAGAATAGGATTGACCGGAGCAGAGTTCGGCAAGCTTAACCAAGTCTTCAGATCAGAAATCCCCATTAGTTTAAAGTATTTGAGCAGTGCATTTTGGCGTCACTAATCTACGGTGCGGAAACGCCGACCTTGACAAAAGCTACCATAAGCAAAATCCAAGTAATGCAACGAAAAATGGAAAGAGGAATGCTTGGCAGAAAGAATAGCCTGCTTGAAGTGGAATTGGGCGGGCCATGTGGCCAGAAGAATAGATAACCGCTGGACTAAAAGAGTTATTTAGTGGAGACCCAGACATGATGCATTTAGAAGCAGAGGACGTCCCCCGACACGATGGTCCGATGACATTAAGAGGATAGTTCCAGGCTGAATGACTGTTGCTAGGGATCGTATACAATGGTAAAGATTAAGGGAGACCTATGTCCAGCAGTTGACGCGATTGGCTGTTTGATGATGATATATATATATATATATATATATATATATATATATATATATACATATATATATATATATATATATATATATATATATATATATATATATCCACTTTCTGATTTTACTCTTTAACCATTTGTTGTATAGGTTTTGCTTGTTACTTTTATGATTTTTCAACCCTTCGTCCCACCAGAAATTTCTTTTCTCTTAATTGGCTAGTTTATTGCCCCTTGCCTCGTCTGCCGCTTGATCTACAAAAAGGTCTTCTGTTGTTCTATTACAGTAATCTTCGCTAAGTTTTTTTTTATCTAATCTCCTTTGATACAAATATTTGATACGGTCTTTGTCTAGACTCTCTAAATTTTATCTCGTTTCTTCCTTTTTGTCTATGGTATCGTCTTGGCTTTATTTTTTGCCAATTCTTTTGTAGATCTAACTTTCACAGATGATAGGTATAATTGTAATTATGATAAATGAACTATTTGAGTATTTGCCAATAAGGTACTCTTAGAAGATTATATTTTCTAATAATTGATCTTTCGTCCTATATTAAATCATCTTCAGAACTGAAGTGAAATTGGTATCAAAATATTTACAAAATTATATATATATATATATATATATATATATATATATATAAAATATATATATATACATATATACATATATATATATATATATATATATATATATATATATATATATATATATATAATATTTTGGGATTTGTAAATACGTTTCAATTATAAAGGAAACCATGAAAGTTTTTTATTTTAAGTTTTATTTAAAATATATGTAAATTTATAAATAAAACTACAATTTATCATTTATAATATGTATTAAAATAAAAATAATAACAAAAATAATATAATTATTTTTGATAGGAACCTTCGACACGTTCTAGAGCCGGTAAGTATAATTCTTCTGAACTTCTGTGTCATTTCAATAAGTGATGCTAAAAACGTTTTTTCGCTGATCATCCTGTCAGCATTTTCAGACCTCGTTCCGCAAACTTACGTCTTCGGAATTTAGCGCGAAAATGATTTAATTTGGCTTGTACACGCTTTTTATATTAGGGGATCAGGGGGGGGGGGTTAATCGATAATCCGTTTCCAGAACTTTGAGAGGTAAAGACTAGTGGCACGATTAAGAATGTTGGGATGTTTAGATATTTGGATGGACTCGCAAATTTTTCTAGGATAAAAAAGGAATTTGTTCCAAGTATTTCTGATTGGTTAAAGGCAATTCGATGTCCTGCTGCAAGCTGGTAGTCTGCTGGTGTTGAACTGGAAATGCTACAAAGACATATTGCCCCCTGATGTTCCCTAATTCTAGTACTTCGGCTTGTTACACCGATATAGCTTTTACCATAACTACATGGGATACTGCAGACTTTTGAATTTTCAAAAGAAATTTTGTCTTTAACAGATCTGACATATTGGCACAGTTTACGGCATGTAGAGAATCGCATTATTATTTTATGTTTTCGGAGAGTTTTCTAAATGCGACGTGGGATATTTTTATCGTATGGAAGAACTACAATCACAACAAATTAATCTGCTTGTCTTCTTATATTAGGGAACATATGGGGAGATGTATATTTTTGAACGGAGAGTTTTATATCTCGGTACTGGAAATTAATTCATTGAAGAATGAAAGTTAGGTGTTTTAGTTCTGATTGAAGAGGTTATTGATGAGTACTACAGCTCGATGATAGTAATCATCACTCAGTAGAGTGTTTTTGAGCGGGATGGTGCTGCGAGGAAGCGTTTAAATATTTATCCATGTGAGCGGGCTTTCTAAACTGAATGGCCCAAAGTAATATCTGATTCTCGATTGATAAAATGTCTATGAAAGCGAGGGTATTATTATTATTTTCAATAAGAAAGATGAAGCAAATATTTGGCTGTAAAGTGTGAGATCAATGAGAAAACTTTGAAGACATTCTGGACTGTGTGACTAAAGTATTATCAACGTAACGCTTCTAGACTTTCGTTTAAGGTGAAAATAGTCGATGGTTTGTTTTTTGAAGTGTTCCGTAAGTATGTTAGCAAAAACTGGAGAAAGTGGAGACCCCATTGCCGTGCCAGGTGTTTGTTCATATATTTCACCATTGTATAGGGAATAATTCTCGGCAATGAATGAGAATTAGAAGATCCTAGGGCAGTTTTTAATGTGGAAAATATCTCTTATCCTAGTTAAGGTATCAGGAACGAGAACTTAGATGAAGAGAGATTCGACATCGAAGCTGATGAAAATATCGTTGGGATTGAATTTGATTCCTTTGAATTGTTATACAAGATATGATGAGATTAAAATAATACTGTCTCTTTTGTCCGTGAAAGTTTAGCGATTTAGTATCACTTATTCAAACAGCACATGATAAATTCAGAAAAATTATACCTATATGCAATATAATAATGTTAATAAATTTTGAAAGTCTGTTTGGGCAAAATGCAACAAGGAGTTTATTTTAAGTATTCTTTAAAATAAACTTGTTAAAGATTAATACATTTGATAATAAATAACATGTTGCTTATTACCTCTGAGGATCTTATAACACCACACTCGTATAGAAATTAATTGACATTGAATCTATGTCCCGAAACAAAATAATAAATATCCGATCGCGTTAGATAATAACTAATGCTAAAGGGTTTGTCATATTATGGTTAGTCGTACAAATATTGATAATATAAGGGCACAACAATTACTACTGCGACTAAGGACCTTATTGCGGCCACTCGGTAGTAATGGAATTCGCGAAGGATTAATAAGAATTTTAGAATTTTTTTGCTTCTTGGTAACATTTTCTACTTTTTCATGGTAAAGATTTTGTAATAGATAAAGGCCCACTAACTATACGGGGAGTTTTAAACTCAGTGCCCTATTACAATTATCAACAATCCTACAAAAAAATTTAGTCTTAGGTCTTACAAAATAGTTTGCCTATGTAAGTTTTTCTTTTTAAATATGTCAGTTCTCGGCTTAATTGAAAGTCACCGGAACGTAAACTGGAAGTCGGTCATACTGAATACAGAATAAAAAACTAAGATAGGATTTTATTGTAAGCTGTATGATTTAGGTGTGATAAATAAATAAAGATAAAATTTGCATGTGAATATCTCAAAATCAGTTGAGCACAGGTATATAGCATATTTCGTATAAAGATCTAGAATTCTAAGAAGAATGAAGAAAACGTGGGTCATATAAACGATACACTTCATAAACATAAGTCAAAAACCAAACTCCAGCAGAAAAAGTCTTTGTGGGTTTTTAGGTACTTCTAAAAGACCGCAAAGTTTGAAACATGTTTTATATCACAACTAGCGCTTTGCTCTATTTGTTACATCAAAATAGGTTTAACTCCTTAAAATTACGAAAAAACAAACTAATAAATAAACGGACACCCAAATGTAACGTGGGCTCATTTCGAAAGTAATTCACAAATCTGAAAAGACACTTATATAAATTGATTATATATACATATATATATATATATATATATATATATATATATATATATATATATATATATATATATATATATATATATATATATATGTACTTATATATATATATATATATATATATATATATATATATATATATATATATATATATATCTGTCTGTCTGCCCGTTAGTGCGCTTATCACTGAAGAACCACTTATCCGATTTACGTACTTTTTTTTTTTAAACATACATATGTTCTCTGGCCAGATTATAGGTATATATATATAGGTAGCATAAGGAATGAGCAATGACGTAAAAATAGTGAATGATGTCGGAAAAAAGTTTGCCGCTAGCGCGTTGCCTTGAAATACACCGCCTAAACCATTAAATATGGAACAATATTATGTAGCAGAGAATATTTATAATCTATAATATATAAAATGCAATGTCTCTCTGTCTGTCTGTCTGTCTGTCCATTACTGCGTTTATCACGCGAAAAAACCACTTATCCGATTTATGTGTCTTTTTTTTTAATTCATACATATATTCTTTGGCCAGGTTACATAATAATAATAATAATCTATATCTATAATATATATAAAATGCAACGCCTCTCTGTCAGTCTGTCTGTCCATTAGTGTGCTTATCCCTCGAGATCCACTTATCCTATTTACGTGATTTTTTAAATTAATACATATGTTCTCTGACCAGGTTATAGATATATATTTTATTACATCTATAATATATATAAAATGTAACGTATATCTGTCTGTT
>CM032453.1:97627045-97702045 GCA_019049505.1 Pachyrhynchus sulphureomaculatus | reverse complement strand
GAGTACCAGTTCAACATCATGGTGTTTCTTACAGTTGTGTTTCTGTCTTAAAAAGTGTTTTTAAATGTTTATTGACAACGTTTTATTTTTAATACTTGTGTAACTCTCTAAGTGTCCTTTTAACATGTTTTTGTAATCATATCTACTACCTGGCCAAGAAAAATGCAAATTTTATTGTCTTCACCAGAGATGAATTAACTGCTAAATTTTTGTAAGTAATTTCTCATACAGCCATTCATTGAATCACATTTTAAAAAAACGAACATTTTGGTTTATTTCTTGTACCTGGTTTGCATTTTTAGAATCCAGAAGAAGCTACCATCAGGCAGCGAAAGCTCGATAACAAAAATAAAAAGCAGATAATAGAGCCTTTAAATCTTTGATTGCCCATCTCTTCTCCTTATAAGGGCGTTTTCCAGTAGTTAAACTTAGGATTGTTTGTTGCCAGTGCCTTGTTACTGTTCTTCCTCTTCATATATATATATATATATATATATATATATATATATATATATATATATATATATATATATATATATATATATATATATATACGTATATATATGTATATATATGTATATATATGTATATATATATATATATATATATATATATATATATATATATATATATATATATATATATATATATATATGACCATAACTAAGTATTGCTTCAGGTCACAGTAAAAGTTCTGTGCGATGTCAATAGAAATGACTATTTTTTATAGATCATAGCTGGAAGACGCCTCGACTCGAAAAGTAGCATTCGACTGATTGGGCTCTCAGAATTGTAAATCAGGTAATCATAAAATAGAATGAAACATACAAGACCCTTCAGACATGAATTTATCTCGCATTTGTCTGGGTTTATTCTAAGGAAAACGCCGTGAAGCTAAACCCGTAATGAGAACATACACAATAGAATAACGCTGAGAATTTGTCGTTTCAATTATAATTATCTTATTTGGAATATTGTCAAACTCAAGTCGCCAAACTAAATAATGTCCTAAAAATTGACTCTGGCATTAGAACTTTCCAAACAATTCTACCTGCGGCTGAAATTATCGTAATGAGAAGAAACAATTTAATTGTCTCCAGACTTCAGGATTAATTTTTAGTACCATGAACGGAATTTGTGCAAGATGAATCTCTCGTAATTATTCTAGCACATTTGAATAGTTTGACAGTGGTTTAAATATCAGATTTAGTTCGCAGATATGCTACAACTTTGTAATGACTTTAAAAACTTTCAATGTTGCATTGAGAGTGACAATATTAAGTAAGTAATTTTGGAACAAGAACGTCTACTCAACATATTAAAAGGTGCATAAAGATTCGTCAGAATATAATTTTTTTGTTAATTAACTTCTTATAATATGTTCTTTTTATCTTCAAAAATAACAGTTTTTTCTTTTCTTGCTCTATGGCACTTCAAATCTCGAACAAAATAACCTATCGATTACAAATTTTGTACATAAATAAAATTAAAGCGATACTGCTTAAGAGGGAGGTGACAAAGGTGGAGATCGATAAAGTCTTTACTGCTTTAATAATATCATGAAGATTTTTCCTGGTTACTGAAGAAATTTTAGCACAATTATTTGTAGTCAAAAAGAACTCGTGGACTTTCAGGACTCCGTCTAGGTATCGTCCTGAAACTTGTCAATCTGTCCTCAAAAACTACTGCTTGCAAGCTAGGCAATAACAGCTACTAGTTTACTTTTATTTTCTACTAGTGAGTTATTTCCCTGAACAAATTATTAATAATATAATACATAATAAAAAACAAAAATAAGAGCAGCTGGTGTTTTTAAAAATCAAACGATCACAATAAATCTTATTTAAAGTAAATTTTCACATATTATTTATTTTGTTCAGTATTTTTGAATGAAGTCTCCATATTTATTTATTTACTGTCCATTTAAATATTACGTTGTGCAATACTACTGTCATTACGTTGACCTAGATAATTGCACTCTGGAGATTATTTATATTGTATTTGTTTGAATTTTCATATATACATATATATATATATATATATATATATATATATATATATATATATATATATATATATATATATATATATATAAATAAAGTAGTTAAAGTTTTTTTTCTTTTTTTCGGGAAATCGGTCAGTAAAACGAAACTCATCTGTTGTCAAATACTATATTTCTTTGGTAATTCCCAACTTCATCAGGAATGTAAAAACTGAAAGTAGAAAAGGAAAAAAAAACTGTATATACTAAACAAGAATAAACAAAAGGAGACTCACGAACACAGAGTATCACAAAATCAAAGGTGATGTTAACATGTATCACACAATACTAACAAACAAAAACACAAACAAGACAAGGAACAACTCTGCCTCGATCACTATAAATTTACTGATAAATAATAAAGTAATTTGCT
Organism: Pachyrhynchus sulphureomaculatus; assembly: GCA_019049505.1. Classification (NCBI taxonomy): domain Eukaryota; kingdom Metazoa; phylum Arthropoda; class Insecta; order Coleoptera; family Curculionidae; genus Pachyrhynchus; species Pachyrhynchus sulphureomaculatus. The sequence continues at coordinate 97,699,631 of CM032453.1, read as the reverse complement.
TGAACAGTGGTTTGACTGTGTCGGTAGTAACCTATGCATTAATAGACTATCAGATTATACTGTAAATCTACAAGCTTAAGATGTTACAGTAGATATTGCTTATGTTCTTGATAATATGGATATATGTTCCCATAATTAAAATTAAAAAAAAATCGGCTTCTAGGAGAGATCACCTTCTAACAGATCAGTAGAAATGGGGAAGGGCCGTAGGCCCCTCGACTATGTCAATATCTGTATTTTGGTTATATTTTGCCGAATGCCGAAAGCAAACTTTTTATTTAAACTTAATATCTATTTTAAGGGGATTGGTTCAGGAAGAAATACACGATTAGTATTATATCTTACAATCTGCATCAGAAAATTGTGACATTTTATTTTATCTCGTGTATTTTATAACGTGCTGTAAACATTTCAGTTTTCTGGCTATCTATTGCGCTTAAATTTAATCCAAATATTTTCACTTACTCATATTTACTATGCTTCATTATCGTTTTATAAAAGAATTATGATATGATGATGTAATGCTGAAAATATATACCGATTCTAAATTTTGTAAATTGGAGGACAGTATTAAAAAAATTCTGGGCCAATCCCATTAAGAGTTCATATGCAAACTAGGCTACATAAATAATTTTTACATACCTATTTGATCAGTTTTATGTTAGCTGTTAGTTAGAAATGTTGTTTAAAGTACCATTACCTGAAAAATAATCAAATAAAGTTTTTTATATCACATCAAATTATTAAAATCTAATTAACTCTAAAAAATTACTACAGTTTCTTTAAAATCAACATTAATTTTCAGTTTGAGTGTAGTTGAATGTAAAAAGTCATTTGTCTTGCGATAGTACTTGGTTATGGAGTTATAAAACAACACTAAATCGCTGTATTGGTAATAGGTTTTATATATTCACTACTTAATAAAAATAAATCACATAGTATACATTTTTTAAAAAATCAGTTAAGCACAGCAAAACAATTCTGCTATAAAAAAAAAACATAGTATATCATTGTAACAGCTTAATGGCGGCTTTCTTATCGTGAAAATAAGCTGTAGACCGCGAGAGAATGGTTAGCTTCGGCATAAATCTAAGCCAAGAAAGTTAGATTTATGAGAAAGCTCAGCCCAAATTCTTTGGGAATCCGAGGGTATAATGTTTTAAAATTGCGTAATTCTGGTGTATGAAGAAAAGTTTTAGCATCATATGCCACAGTTAATGTCGGAAAAGTTGGGAAAATAAATTTTATATAACTTGAAAAGGTCTGAAAATATGCTCGTTAGCCTCCCATATTTATAATAATTACCTCAATTTATATTAAGATTAATTTTAAATGATGCACGTGTTTTAACAATGAAAGTGTATAATATTAAACATACTTTGAAACAAATGTTTCACAAAAATTACCAAACATTCCGACTTTTAAAAAAGTTTTTATTGGTGTGTTTTCAAGTTACAAATCATCATCAGAGTTTATTGTTGCATTTCACCAGATATCTTAGAAAATCAGTTGTAAAATGGTAAATGTGATTATTATACTTTCTGGAAATTCTTTTTGTCTCGAAATTGTAACTGTTTCCAGATTATTTCAAAATTGGACAATATTTGTATTTTAGAGATTCACGGAAATCATATTACAAAATCTATTTCATGAAAGCCAATCACAATTTTCACTACCCTTGATTTAGAATTATGAACAGTGTCACTTATCAATCAAGCAATTAAGCTAAAATAACCCGAGAAAATTGAGTAACTATGAAGAATAGATGACAGAGAATTTTATATGTTCATCAAATATTACTTTATGAAAGGCAAGGACAATAACAAGAAACGCTGCTAATATTTGTATAATAATATATGCCTCAACGTTAGGACATAAAGTTAACCTTAAAAAACACCAGGACCAAATAAAAGCTTTTCAGTAATTCTGCAGTAAGGAAAATACAATCTGGTACCGCATTTATGCAGAATATGTCGAACATGGCTATGTCCCTGACATGGCAATCTGGAAATATAGGTTTCATTCCTAAAGGATACATACAGTGGCGGCCCGTGGCTCCGTGGCGTAGTAACTTGCTTGAGGTGCAGAAGGTCTCGGGTTCGAATCCCGGCAGGTCGGTATATTTTATTTATTAATTTATTTAAGTATATTTGGCCTGGCCACGTATATAGCTAGTAGTTGATTGCAGAAATGAAATAACCTCTGTGGCATCAATACAGCGTTGTCTAAAAGGTGCTGCGAAATACAAAAATTTATGTTTCGGCACTTGGACAACGCTGACGGGTATTACGACATCCCCACCAATATCCGTAAGATATGAAAAAAGGGATGAAAACCCTACTCGTGCGGGGAGGTGAGCAATAAAAACACACCAAAGCGAACGCATATCGAACAATCAGCCCTTCATTTTTTTTTGCTAAAGACGCTGGAAAAATTGGCGTATATATATATATATATATATATATATATATATATATATATATACATATATATAATATATATATATATATATATATATATATATATATATATATATATATATATATATATATATATATATATATATTAGAAAACCCTGTACATAAACTTAAAAAAAATTAAATAAAAAGGAGATACACCAACAAAATTCATGTCATGAAAGTGCTTTGTCAGGTTTGTTGACCATCTCTAGGAAGAAAACCGAACTCATTGTGATCTTGAATGCTAGATCGTCATCAATTCGAATATAATATACCTTTCATATCATAAAGCTCAACAGTCTCATTTGAGCTTTATGATATGAAAGGTATGTTAGAAAACTAGAGGATCGAGAATGAAGACTTTGATTCACAAGATCTTGCAGTTCCTCTTTCGTCATACTTAACTACCCCAAAGGCGTAGAGAAGCACCGGTACAGTCAGCACCCTTTCTTCGTTTTGAAAGTTTTGAGAACCAGGTGCTGCTCCGTTGTGCGATGCCTAGAACGTTACAAATTAATTTGCAACTTGAATGATGCAAAACATATCCACGATATCGTCCTTTCCCGACTTTCATAACCAAACATTTATCCAATCTAAATTTGTCAGCTATATGTTTAATTTGGATCTCGGTCTAAAGCAGAGTAAAGTTTAAAATCATACATATAAAATGTATGAAAGACCGCTCAAAGAGCAACTGAAAGGAAAAGTTGCGAAATAGAAAACTCAATTGGGCCTAACAATCCAACTTGAAGAACTTTTTTTTTAATGTCACTGGCCCACTTTATATCTGAGATCATTCATCACCATCATCATTAACTTTTTCTATCCATAATCGGATGTAAGCCTACCCAAGTTGTCTCTAACGAGCTTTGTTGTTTGCTTTTTGCATCCAGTCGTATTCTGCTAATCTTTTTATGTCGGTCGTCCATCTTGTCTGTGGTCGACCTCTGCATCTTTTGTGTTCTCTACGCCTCCTTTCAACTATACGGCGTGTCCATCTGTTATCATTCATCCTTGCTATATGCCCCGCCCAATTCCACCTTAATGTACATATTCGTTTCATCTGTCACTGTTGATCTTCGAATCTCGATGTTAGGAATACGATCTTGGGAGTCTAATATTTAGCATTCTCCTCTCCATTGCTCTTTGGGTTACCTGGAGTTTATTTATTATTCTTTTATTGAAATGGCTAAAAAATCCCAAAATGTGATCATTATCTAATAGTTAGTTAGTTTTCTAGAGCGATAGTAGATGTTTTAGGTAGTTAGTTAAAGGACTCACTACTTTTAATCTTCTTAAGAGGTGAAGTATTAGATCGTGCGATATTGTGTTGAATGCTTTTCGATAATCAATCCATGCCACGGAATACTACTCTTGTATTTCGTAGAATTACAGATGTTATATCTATTAAGCAAGGAATGTTCTTTGTAATCATCAGATCATGTTTTTCATCTATGCTACTACTATATTAATACTACGAGTGAATATTTTGTAACAAAAGTATAAGCACGTTCATAGTTTTTGGGGTTGGTCAAGTTGCCCATTTCAGAATAAGCATTGCTTTGTTCTCAGCTAACCGGTTGTTCAATATTATTGGTAGACATTCACAATTCGATCATCGTTCACGAATTTGATAGCATCAGCAATTTTGATAGCATCTGATCCTGGAGCGGAAAAATATTTCGTGGCAGTTAAAACTTTTTCCTATGTGATTGCCTAATTCGTTCTTCTGCTGCTGTATGTAATAAGTTGCGAAGCAGTCTAGGTACTGAGTGTACGCATTCAATATTTTTTAGTCTCACAAATGTCGTATGCCATAATATAGCCACTTGTTCTATGGCTAGCAGTGTTAGAAAAGGAAGTGGGAGAAGTGTCTCTTTCTCGGGTAACGGAGATGGTTGTTTGAGGATAATTTTTATACAGACAATATATTTAACTAGCTTTACAAGGAGTTTCGTTAGCTCCACCAGTGTTTTTATTCTAGACAATTTGATGGTGTTTAAAGAGTTTTAAGAATCTATGTGATAATTAAAAAGAAGTTTTTGTAACAGTTAGGTTTTTAATGATATGCTTTTGGGAGTTTCTGGTTAATATGACTTTATCCTGTATGACTTCGTTTCAGGGAATAGCTGTCCATCCTATAACAAGGTGTATGATTGTTTTTTATTTACGTGGTCTTGTTCTATCTGGTATCTGTGTTTTCCGTGGAGTGTTTTTTCTGACCACGTTCTCATCTTTTCCTGTTGTAATTGGGTGTGACTGTGTGTGTCTGCTGGGCGGTCTGCCTGGGAAAAGTCAAGAAATGTGTAGTTTTTGTCTGCTTTCACTATTGCTGTGTGGAGGCTGGTTTGCTTGGTGTCAAAGAATTTGCTAAGTACTTGTATTTGTTTTGTGTGTAGTGATCTTATATCTATGATTCCTCTTCCACCTGCCTTCCTCTCGATGGTAAGTCTTTCTATGCCTGCATTGGGTTGTAATTTCGTGTATTTGGTGAATTGAGAACGTATAAGGATATGAATGTTTTCTATGTCTTTGTGTGATACCTAATGAATATGTGAGTATAGGTACAGCGAACGTGCTGATGGCTTTTGGAGTAGAGTTTTATTTGTATAAGTTTAGTGAGTCTGTCTCTGAATTCGGTTCTGAGCTCTGTTTTTATGTGAGTGTGGTTCAGTTTGATGCTCTGATGGAAGCCTAGATATTTGTATGTTTCTTTGTCGAACATGTTATCGAGTGTTTCATCGTTGATGGTTTCTATCTCGTGGTGACCTTTCCATTGACCTTTGTAGATGTGGAGTAATTTACATTTACTTATACCAAATTCCATATCGATATGTAAGGTGAATGTTTCTGTGATTTTGAGGAGTTCTTTCAGCTGTGTTTCTGTGGCAGCGTAGAGTTTTGTGTCATCCATATATAGGACGTGGTTTATTTTATGTTAGTTCACTTTTTGGTGTCTAATGCAGAAGCCATGGTCTGTTCTGTTTAGTGTATTTGAGAGTGGATTGAGACAGAGGCAAAACCATAGAGCGCTAAGCGAGTCTCTCTGAAGTATACACCGTATGATGTACAGCTTTTCTGTTTAGATGCGTTCGGTTTGTGTTTTTAGGCGGATTTTGGTTTTACATGTTTTCATAATTTGCGCGAGAAATTGCCTGAGGTGTTGGTTGATTTTGTAGATTTCTAGGGTTTTGATTAACCAGCTGTGGGGTATGGAGTCGAAGGCTTTTTTATAGTCCGTGTAACAGGTGTGAATGTTTCTGTGTTCTTTTCTAGTTTGTTCCATCATCACGCTGCCTATGATCAGTTGCTCTTTGCATCCTTGGCTATTTTTCCTGCATTCCTTCTGCTCTTCTGTGTATATTATTTATATATATATATATATATATATATATATATATATATATATATATATATATATATATATATTATATACAATATTGACATATTGTTATCTATTAGGTGTTGTTCTATTTTCTTGGAAATTCTGGATGTGATGATCTTTTATAGGGTTGGAAGACAGGTGATAGATCGGTAGTTTGACGGGTTTGTGGTGTCTGAGCTTTTGGGTTTGATGTATGTTATTCCTCGTTTAAGGAAAGTGGGAAATGTGTATGATTGTAGAATGGCTTAGTTGATTTAGTGTGTAAGTGCTTCGTGCGTGGTGGTAAACTGTTTTACCAGAAGTTTTGTTTATTGTCTATTCCAGGGCATTTCCAGTTGTGGGTATGTTTAATTGTTTCTGTAATTTCTTGTATAGTTAATGTGAAATTATTATTATTATTATTACAAAAAAGTTCTTCTTTCTCACATTTGGTCAATGTGGTTCCATGTTTGGCTGACGGGCCAAAGCCAAGTCAGCACAAAGAGAATGACAATGTTACATGTTTTCAAAATCACTGACTTCTGAATGTTTCTGTGTATGTTTGTGTTGAGTCCTAATTGTACTAAGTGTGGTGTAAATGTTATTGGTGTAAGGCCTGTGGCTGATATAATGAGGGGGACAATGATGACTTTTTCTTGTTTCCATAGTCTTTTTATTTCCGTTGCAAGGTCTGTGTATTTCGTTTGGATGTTTGTGTCGTTGGGGACCGCTATGTCAATTTTATTATTATTATAAAAAGTTCTTCTTTCTCACATTTGATCAATGTGGTTCCATGTTTGGCTGACGGGCCAAAACCAAGTCAGCGCAAACGCTATTACCATTCCGTATTAAGGAATGACCTGACAATGTTACATGTTTTCAAAATCACTGATTTCTGAATGTTTCTGTGTTGAGTCCTAATTGCACTAAATGTGGTGTGAATGTTATTGGTGTAAGGCCTGTGGCTGATATAATGAGGGGGACAATGATGACTTTTTCTTGTCTCCATAGCCTTTTTATTTCCGTTGCAAGGTCCGTGTATTTGGAAATTTCTTCTGTGTATTTCGTTTGGATGTTTGTGTCGTTGGGGACAGCTATGTCAATTAGATAGGTGACTTTTCCTTTTTTGCACTGAAAAGTAACATCGGGTCTATTGGCGGAGACTGTTTTATCTGTATGGATACCGATGTCCCAGTAGAGCTTGTAATCTTCATTTTCAAGTATGGATGTTGGCGTGTATTTCTAGTAGGGATCTGTGTTTTCTATGAGTTTATATGTTGTGGCTAGTGCTTGGTGAACTACTTTGGCAGCTGAATCATGCCTGGCTGTGTACTCTGTTCCGGCCAATATTTTACATCCGCTCGTTATGTGTTCGATCGTTTCTTTCTGCTGGTGGCATTTCCTACATCTGTCCTCTGAAATAGTCGGGTCTTTGATGATATGCTTTTGGTAGTTTCTGGTTAATATGACTTTATCCTGGATGGCGAGTAAGAAGCCTTCAGTCTCAGGGAATAGCTGCCCATCCTGTAAGCAGGTGTGTGATTGTTTTTTATTTACGTCGTCTTGTTCTATGTGGTATCTGTGTTTTCCGTGGAGTGGTTTTCTCTGACCACGTTTTCATCTTTTCCTGTTGTAATTGGGTGTGACTGTGTGTGTCTGCTGAGTGGTTTGCCCGGGCTAAGTCGAGAGATGTGTAGTTTTTGTCTGCTTTCACTGTCGCTGTGTGGAAGCTGGTTTGCTTGCTGTGAAAGAATTTCCTAAGTGTTTTTGTATTTGTTTTGTGTGTAATGATCTGATGTCTATAATTCCTCTTCTTCCTGCCTTCCTCTCGATGGTAAGTCTTTCTTTGCATGCGTTGGGTTGTAATTTCCTGTATTTGGTGAATTGAGATCGTATAAGGATGTGAATATTTTCTATGTCTGTTTGTGACCATTTGATGATACCAAATGAATATGTGAGTATAGGTAAAGCGAACGTGTTGATGGCTTTAGTGAGATTCTTAGAGTTGAGTTTTGTTTGCAAAAGTTTCGTCAGTCCGTCTTTGAATTCGGTTCTGAGCTCTGTTTTGATGTGATTGTGGTTGAGTTTGGTGCTTTGTTGGAAGCCTAGATATTTGTATGTTTCTTTGTCGAACATGTTATCGAGTGTTTCATTGTTGATGGTTTCTGTCTCATGGTGGCACTTCCATTGGCCTTTGTTGATGTGGAGCACTTTGCATTTACTTATACCAAATTCCATATTGACATCTAAGGTGAATATTTCAGTGATTATTATTATTATTATTTATTACAAAAAGTTCCTCTTTCTCACATTTGATCAATGTGGTTCCATGTTTGGCTGACGGGCCAAAACCAAGTCAGCACAAACGCTATTACCATTCCGTATTAAGGAATGACCTGACAATGTTACATGTTTTCAAAATCACTGACTTCTGAATGTTTCTGTGTATGTCCGTGTTGAGTCCCAATTGCACTAAATGTGGTGTGAATGTTATTGGTGTAAGGCCTGTGGCTGATATAATGAGGGGGACAATGATGACTTTTGCCTGTCTCCATAGCCTTTTTATTTCCGTTGCAAGGTCTGTGTATTTGGAAATTTTTTCTGTGTATTTCGCTTGGATGTTTGTGTCGTTGGGGACAGCTATGTCAATCAGATAGGTGACTTTTCCTTTTTTTGCACTGAAAAGTAATATCGGGTCTATTGGCGGAGACTGTTTTATCTGTATGGATACCGATATCCCAGTAGAGCTTGTAATCTTCATTTTCAAGTATGGATGTTGGCGTGTATTTGTAGTAGGGATCTGTGTTTCCTATGAGTCTGTATGTTGTGGCTAGTGCTTGGTGAACCACTTTGGCAGCTGAATCATGCCTGGCTGTGTACTCCGTTCCGGCCAATATTTTACATCCGCTCGTTATGTGTTCGATCGTTTCTTTCTGCTGGTGGCATTTCCTACATCTGTCCTCTGCAATAGTCGGGTCTTTGATAATATGCTTTTGGTAGTTTCTGGTTAATATGACTTTATCCTGGATGGCAAGTAAGAAGCCTTCAGTCTCAGGGAATAGCTGCCCATCCCGTAACCAGGTGTATGATTGTTTTTTTATTTACGTGGTCTTGTTCTATGTGGTATCTGTGTTTTCCGTGGAGTGTTTTCTCTGACCACGTTTTCATCTTTTCCTGTTGTAATTGGGTGTGACTGTGTGTGTCTGCTGAGTGGTCTGCCCGGGCTAAGTCGAGAGGTGTGTAGTTTTTGTCTGCTTTCACTGTCGCTGTGTGGAGGCTGGTTTGCTTGCTGTGAAAGAATTTCCTAAGTGTTTGTATTTGTTTTGTGTGTAATGATCTGATGTCTATAATTCCTCTTCCTCCTGCCTTCCTCTCGATGGTAAGTCTTTCTTTGCATGCGTTGGGGTGTTATTATTATTATTATTACAAAAAAGTTCTTCTTTCTCACATTTGGTCAATGTGGTTCCATGTTTGGCTGACGGGCGCAAACCAAGTCAGCACAAACGCATTATCATTGTGTATTAAGGAATGACCTGACAATGTTACATGTTTTCAAAATCACTGACTTCTGAATGTTTTTGTGTATGTTTGTGTTGAGTCCTAATTGTACTAAATGTGGCGTGAATGTTATTGGTGTAAGGCCTGTGGCTGATATAATGAGGGGGACAATGATGACTTTTTCTTGTTTCCATAGCCTTTTTATTTCCGTTGCAAGGTCTGTGTATTTGGAAATTTTTTCTGTGTATTTCGTTTGGATGTTCGCGTCGTTGGGGACAGCTATGTCAATTAGATAGGTGACTTTTCCTTTTTTGCACTGAAAAGTAATATCGGGTCTATTGGCGGAGACTGTTTTATCTGTATGGATACTGATGTCCCAATAGAGCTTGTAATCTTTATTTTCAAGTATGGATGTTGGTGTGTATTTGTAGTATGGATCTGTGTTTTCTAAGAGTTTGTATGTTGTGGCTAGTGCTTGGTGAACCACTTTGGCAGCTGAATCATGCCTGGCTGTGTACTCTGTTCCGGCCAATATTTTACATCCGCTCGTTATGTGTTCGATCGTTTCTTTCTGCTGGTGGCATTTCCTACATCTGTCCTCTGCAATAGTCGGGTCTTTGATGATATGCTTTTGGTAGTTTCTGGTTAATATGACTTTATCCTGGATGGCAAGTAAAAAGCCTTCTGTTTCAGGGAATAGCTGCCCATCCTGTAACCAGGTGTATGATTGTTTTTTATTTATGTGGTCTTGTTCTATGTGGTATCTGTGTTTTCCGTGGAGTGTTTTCTCTGACCACGTTTTCATCTTTTCCTGTTGTAATTGGGTGTGACTGTGTGTGTCTGCTGAGTGGTCTGCCCGGGATAAGTCGAGAGGTGTGTAATTTTTGTCTGCTTTCACTGTCGCTGTGTGGAGGCTAGTTTGCTTGCTGTGAAAGAATTTCCTAAGTGCTTGTATTTGTTTTGTGTGTAATGATCTGATGTCTATAATTCCTCTTCCTCCTGCCTTCCTCTCGATGGTAAGTCTTTCTTTGCATGCGTTGGGGTGTAATTTTCTGTATTTGGTGAATTGAGATCGTATAAGGATGTGAATATTTTCTATGTATGTTTGTGACCATTTGATGATTATTATTATTATTATTATTATTATTTTCATCTAAAAGAGAAAAAATGACGCCACAAATCCTGTGGCTTCGACCCACACAAGCTATATGGTCCGTTCAGTTAGTGACCATCGACTAAGTAAATCAGCCCAGTCACAGCAATTTTCTTAAGGCTCCTTAGGAATGTGTTCTTAATTCCTCCTGAACTTGGATGACCAGAGAGTTGATTGATTGGTCCGTTACTTTGTGACAGTACATTTTAACAATAAAATTACTTAATTACTTTGTTAGCTGTCACTAAATATATCTGTAAAGATTTTACAATTGTGTTATCGCGATTTCGTAGTACAACTACATTGTCAAACGCTTAACTAAGACTTAGTTAAGCGTTTGACAATGTAGTTTGCCAATGTAGTTGTACTACGAAATGGTGATAAGGCAATTGTAAAATTTTTACGAATATATGTAGTGACAGTTAACAAAGTAATTAAGTAATTTTATTGTTTGGATGACTAGGACCACCACTATTACTGAATGGTTATTATTATTACTAATTCCTCGGCATTGGACAGTTAACCTGGTATTTATGGGTCTGTATCGAGTATATACCATACACTTTGGATGCAGTCTTTTTTTTATAGCGCTTTCCTGAGGATGTGAACAGTGCCCAAAATTGATGTTTCTTGCAGTTCATGTAGCGTACAGCTGTCTTGGTGGTTTCCCGAGATCTTCTTCAATTTCTCCTCCTGCCCTGTTGCTATTGTATCCGTGGACTCTTCTATATTTCCACATTCGCTGTATGTCTATTTCTAAATCTTTATACCTTAACCTCTTTTCTGATTCTTTGAATGAAATATTTTCATCGTCTGTTAACAGGTATGTTCTATTATCTTTATCTTTTAATATTATATCTGATTTGTTGCATGGTCCCGGTATATCTGTTAGTATTATTATTATTATTATCTTCTGAAACTCAAACTTATATTGGCAGTTTATACCTAGCCGGATAGTTTTATCAAAATTTTTGTCTAAAGTTTTGGCAATCAGTTTGTAAGAAGATAAAAGTACTCTTATGCAATTTTTTCCAGTTGTGTTTCCAAGATTTTTGGAATAACCCATGTTGAAGATACGATGATTGATATGCCCATACTTAGTGCTCCATACTTAGTTTGCTTTCCTCGATTTTTTCCACCATGTTATTATTACCGTATGTATTGCTGCATCCATCAAGTAAGCAACTCCCGATCATATAGAGTCTATAGGGGTCATTTTTCAACACAGGCAATTTCAGTATTTCTAATATGGATTATAAGTATTTAAAGGACTATATTTATTTGTCAGCTTTTAATGTAGAATATTGCAGACCAGGTTATGCCTCTGCAACTAGTCAGCATTAGCTAAGAATGTGCATCCTGCTGTTATATGCCGTGTAGTTTCCGACTTCTTATGATACTTTTTATATTTGTCAGTTTCGGTGTTTTTTATAATTATTTGTAGTTATTTTCTGATCCTGAATAGCCCCCATAAATCCCTCTGTTTCTGGTAAAAGCAATCCATCTTTTAACCATCCCTTGATGCTAATGTATATGAGGTTGGTGTAGGTCGTTTTGGTATCGACAATGCAATGCTTTTGTGGCCACCGCTCTAGCTTTTTAGCATCAGAGTGCATGGTTATTTCTTTATATTCGGTAGTAGGCTTAAGTGACGAGTAACCTTTGTCACCAGATCTTACTAGGCTATATAAGTTAGAGAACTCAGACTTACGATAAAAGAAATCTATCAGTTTATAAAGTGGATTGAAGTGCAAATTTCTTATGTCACGCATAGCTCTTCCCTCTTCATCGCATCATAGGTAGGGTTGTCCTAATCGGAGATGACCTGGGATGATGAAGAATATAAATAAATAGTCATAATGGTGTAAATTGTTTTCTGAATATCCTCCAGGTCGGTATCACTCCACTTGATGATTCCAAAAGAATAAACCAAGTCGGTAACAGGATACATGTTTATTGCTGTAATAATATTGTGTTCAATAGACCTCAGACTCGCTTAAAGTAATGTTCCGTTATTTTTTCTTTTGCCTCTCTGTCTTCTAATAATATCTCATGTTGATAATCCAAACATTTCGCAGTCCTCCATTGCTTTAATAATGACTCCGTTCGGTAAAACAATGCGCCTTCGACCGTTTTGCCTGTTATAATGTTAAAGACATTACATTTGTCCATTCTAAAACTCCATAGAAAATTTTTTTAAAATTTCGAGTTATATTTATCAGGTCATTTAGTTGTTTTTGGATTGCAGCGTACAGTTTAATGTCGTTCATATACAAAAAAATGGTATTTTGTAAGTACCTTATTTCTGCCGGCTTTAGTTTGATATCAGTATTTCGTATAATTCAACATGTTAAATAAAGAATTCATGGCCAGACAAAACCACAGTAAACTTAAAAGGTTCCCCTGGAAGATTACTATTTTGATATGAATCTCGTCAATGCTTATGGAGCCGTGTGTGTTATGCAAATGTAGCGGCGCATGCCACTGTTGCAAGATGGTATCAAGGAAGTAGGGTGTATGTTATATATTTGAAGAACTTCTAAGCGCCAAGAGTGCACACTATCGAATGCCTTTCGGTAATCTATAAAAGCCATGCAGATATTTCGTTTGACTTTATGGGCCTGTTGAAGTACTACCGAGTCGATTATAAGTTGTTCTTTACAACCCTGCTGATTCTTTTTACCACCTTTTTGATCTTTTGTGAAAATATTGTTAGTGCTGACGAGTTTATATATTTTGTTTCAAACACAAGTTATCAGTATTTTATATAGAGTCGGTAGGTACATTTTGAATTTATATTGTGAAGGGTCTTCCGTTCTTGCACTTTTTGGTAACATAAAGTTTGAGTCGAGCACTAAAAATTCTGGTGCGTCTTCTAAGCATAATAATTCTAACAAGATGTCTTTGAAATCCTGCACAAAATTCGGAAAGAGAGAGAATTCATTTAGCTCTCAGTTTGGGCTATGATGTGAGAGTATTTTACTTAATACTGTAATGACTATCGAAACGAGGAACATTAGAATGATCTATATAAATGATTTAAAATATTACACAAATTTTTATGATATATTCGCTAGATTCTCCATATTCTACCCATTAAAACGAATTCATAGCTTTACGTGAGTCATTTGTACTATTGTTTTTAGAAAAGTATATCTTGGGTTATGTGTTATGTTTCTTGCAACATCAGAGTACTTGTTATTATTAGGCTGCAATCAAAGTCACTTAAATTTCAGTCTAGTTACTTTTTTAGATTAATGAGATCTTTAAGATCTTGATTGTATCTTTTAAAAAACTGAATGACTTTATATAAAAGACATTAAATTTTCCGAAATAGACAGGATCACAAATTGTTGCAAAAGGAAACAATCCTGTTCTAGTAAAGCCTCAAGAATAACTTTATAGCCTGCTTTATTACAGAGATAAACAGTAACATTAGTTTAATATTCTAATTAGTTACTACGCTGAATTTGAAAAGGAATGTGAAAATTATTGAGAGAATAAATACTATCAAATTTACACAGATGCCAATAATCGGAAAATTCATAAGCAACAGCAAGTTCAGATTCCTGGATAAAACCCCACACCACCCCAGCTCTACAGACCTCCATCCAAAGACAGGAACCATTCATTTATATAAAACCTTTTCCTGGGTTAAATTAATTAGGTTACTGATATGTAACAACATCTTAAGACCCAAAATTACACTCATGTTAGATCAGCTCCTGTAATAGTAAATATACGGCATAGCCCTAACTAGTTTCCTGAATAAATTATATTGGTTATTAGATCAAATTTATAAACTAAGAGACTGTCAAAATGATCAGAAGAAAATGGTTGAAAAGTTTTAGTTGGGTGCTCCTTAATATGATTTACCAAGCAGACCTTCAGCCACCTTAGTACATAATACAGTCGGTACAAAGTCATTTTTGAAAATTATTTTTTTATAAATACCTCAATTTTCGGCAGTATTGGTATAACAACTAAAAACGATATTTTTAGAAGTTACCAAAAGTGTTCTTCGTATTTGCTGAACCATCCCAAGAAGTTACCAAAAGTTTCGCCGTATTTGCTGAACCATCCCAGACGCGTTTCGCCGTATCACGGCTCATCAGCTGGGCTAGGTTCAGCAAATACGAGAACACACTTTTAGTCCTTTATCCAAGTAACTAACGGAAAACTATAACAAATAGATGCTTATACTGCACTCTGTCGGCGACTTACTAAGTCTATTCAAGCAGAGCGGCACAGCACGGCTGGCACTTATTGCAGAAACGCACCTTTCTTGAGCTTACTGCTCGAAGGCATAGATGGCAGTATTGGTATAAAAACTAAAAACGAAAAGAATCGTATTTTTAGAAGTTACCAAAAGTGTTCTTCGTATTTGCTGAACCAACCCAAGACGCGTTTCGCCGTATCACGGCTCATCAGCTGGGCTAGGTTCAGCAAATACGAGAACACATTTTTAGTCCTTTATCCAAGTAACTAACGGAAAACTATAACAAATAGATGTTTATACTTGGTAACTTCTAAACATACGATTCTTTTCGTTTTTAGTTGTTTTACCAATACTGCCATCTATGCCTTCGAGCAGTAAGCTCAAGAAAGGTGCGTTTCTGCAATAAGTGCCAGCTGTGCTGTGCCGCTCTGCTTGAATAGACTTAGTAAGTCGCCGACAGAGTGCAGTATAAGCATCTATTTGTTATACCTCTATTTTCAACAGTAATTACCGAATCTTCAAAATCTGCGGATTGTGAATATGATGGAATATACATACACCCAAAGATAACAAGTTCATTAAAGAAAACGCGAACCCTTAGTTTGTTAAGCAGAGGATTACTACGGCCTATCAAGAAAAATTTGAATCAGTCGCCATCCCTGCCTCAAGAGGTTATTAGAGAATCATAGTTTTTATCGCTCTGAAATATGATGTATTTATTGTCATACATTTAAGACTACTTTATGTTAGAGTCAAGTTTTTGTTAACACAGCGACCTCAAAATTAGAAGAACTAACACTAACTGACACTTCCGCCAAACAATTTGATAATGTACAGTAGATACTGACATTGAGCTTTTGTACTACACTTTCGTAAAACTTTTTGAGAATAGTATCAGAGAGTTAGAAAAAAGATGTTACCAAACTCGAACTCTTGATAAAAGTCTGAAACATGTCCCAAACCGGCTAAAATTATGGTTTCTAGATCACATCAGCTAACATAAAACCACTAACTGATCTCAGCTAACTTATTAGGAGTATTATCCAGAGTATTCTGAATAACAGCTTTGTTCTTCATGTTAGTCATATATGGTTTGTGAAAACTTAAGTGGTACGTTTTTGCCTGAAACATTGTCTAAGAGTTATTTTTTATTTAGATGTAAATTAAAATATTTTCAATTTTATTATCCATATAAATGATATTATCTTAATGAAAATAATTCTATTTTTTATAACACTATCTTACTACTTTGACAATAATGCACGATAAACTGTTAAAATCAACAATGTTTTATAAATTTAACGACTAAAACATAAAAGCAATTAATTAGTACCATAAAGAAGATAAACCCTTATTTATATTACGGGATATTATTTGTTTTCCCACTTTATGTAACTTGTTTCCCTTTAGTAACATTCATATTACCCTTTATCCGCGTAATAAGCCGGGAAATAAAGTAAAATCAACAGGATAAAAATATTTCATGAAGAGGGAATTTTACTCATTATTTTGCATACGTTTAAACATGATATAGTCAATAATGGAGCTTAGTCAGTTGTATATAAATAATGATCATATAATTCCAAAAACTGGTAAAAGATGATTCTTATTATAATACTTCACCACAACTTGTAGAGTATATTTTTTTACGATTACACTGTGTTTGTTAGAATTGGAAACAACAAAAAAAATAATATAATTTTCAGATTCTTCAACACCTAGAATCCTGAAAATGATGTATAGCACAATACATTTGAAGCAACTCCTCTAACTCTTTACATGTAAACATTAAATGATATTTTTTACAATTTGTTTTGAATACCAAATAAAAACTAGGAAAAATTCTTTCAATACTTTTAAAACCTTACCAAACTGATTGAATTATCCCTCTCTTATCTCTTCGTCTCTTTAATCACTTATTTGTTTGCTTATTATTTATTTATTATCACAACCAAAAATAAAGAAAAACTCTCATAGTATTGTAGAAACTATAAAAAATATATCATCCCAACTACTTTCAGTCCATTTCCCTCAATCAATATAGTTCAAAAATTATAGATTCCACTCTTACTCAACGTTATTAAACGCGATAGAGTAAGATATCGTTATTAGGTGTGAACAGGTTAACTAATTTCGATATCGAAGAAACGTACAACTATGTAGGCATTATGTGATATTGAATGGAGGCTAATTCCACTAACAACTTCATCCTCTGCATCAAATTCAGACAAGGATAAAAAAAGGATCTGGTGTTCAGAACTCTCAGGACATAATAAAGTTGTTACTAGCCATATGATGGCTGTATTAATACGTCTTCATTTTCCAAAAGTAGTGAAGTGGACAGAAGATTAATTGCGAGATCAGAATATTAACACGCAAGAAATCATATATATAAATCAATGCCTCCTTTCTCGATCAACTTTTCCTCAAAAATATACCTTTAATGGCCTTATGGTGGAAGAGGACTCTTGACCTTAGGCTATATTCCGCGGTCATTAGTGAAGAGGTGTGTGCCTTTCTGTTTAGGGCAGCAGAAGGCGTAGTGGAAAAACTTGGTCTGCCAGTAAATTTTGACGATGTCATCGAACAATAAGTTGACGAAATAAACAAAATAGATTCATAGTAGAATAGGATGAGGGATTAGACCTTAAAGTCCAACATGAAGTATTTTACAGAAATAGAGATTAGCTTCCATAGCTGTCGAAAAAACTAATATTTATTGCACTACATTTGTCAAGTCTTCAGCGAAACACCAAGGGACTTTTCCTTACCTGGCATGATGGTGTAATTAATATGTTATTGTCTCCTAGTCTATTTAATAACCTGACGGACATTAAAACACTTATGAATTTATTTTCAGCCTGTGGTATAAGTTATTAGACGACTGTTATATACGAAAAATCAAGTCAGATGTTGAAAATGACAGGTGACTACTTATTTACTGAAATTTTATTTTTTCGGTCACAAAGCATTTACAAGCCAAGCTTGATCGATAACTACTAACCGAATGGATGTAAAGCGTGGTGATCACTATCTAGCAATTTCCTTGGCCACCTGAGGGTCAGAATTACAAGATATATCGCATCGGATTTTTCTTTTTCTTTGCAAATAATAATAAATATAGCAAAATATTGATGAGGCCAACTAACCACACTACCTTTCTGTAATATGAATACTAAATGCAACTTAAGTTATTCGTCTTAGAAGCGAATTTCACAAATGGATAGCCCCAGATCTTAATCAAGTCTATACTTTTAAGCTTAAGAGATTTGGATATACTCACCCAAAACCTATTATTCTCATTAACGATTACTTAATCCACGGAAATGCTTTTGTTTTTTTACACCTCTTTTAGTTCAGAAATTCCCTAAAACATAAAAGATTCGTATAAGGATTATATGTTGATCGTTGTTGTGTGAAGCAAGGATTTTACCAAACTTCAAACGTCGAAATTCAACAAAGCATAATCATCTCTTAAGTATAGATAACAAACTGAACCCGGTGCGTTTAAGATGATCAGAATAATGAAAGTATCTAGGTGGTATCCCCGTGGGGGAGAGGGATAGAATATATCCCCCGGTACGTTCTGCTTGTCGTAGAGGGCGGCTTAAAGAACAACCTAGATGGTAGATGTCTAGATCCCACCAGGCATCGCCCGGTGTGATACAATCGCATGGGCTTAGGCTGCATGAAGCTGCTTAACGTTTCGTGACTTTGCAGATGTCCCCGAACTATGGAACCAAATAGCACGATAAGGCACTTGGATACAAAAAATTCCGGGGGTAAAATAGCCCTCCCTTCGGATCTCCGAGAGGGGGCTAGTTTAGAGGCGTCGACATGCAGAGATCATATTTTAAAATAGATTTTTGCAACATAGGATGTTTAAACTCGAACATAAATTCAGTGCACCAACACCTGGAATCAAATAAACCTCATGTACTCGCTCTCTGCGAAACCAAGGTCAGTTCATCGACCAGCACAGTCAACTATTTCTATCTTGAGTACGACTTCTATTTCCGGTTTAGGCGTAACTTTGAAATCTGTTTTTTTGTCAGAAGCGACCTCTCTTGCCAACGAGAGGAAGCTCTGGGAGCCCTGAAACTTTGATGTTATGTGGTTAAGAATAACGACTCAACAAACCACAAGGTTCATCTGCACCCTCTATCGACCACCAAGTGATACTAACTTTAGAACACATTTCGCTTCTCTTGCAGACACCATCCGACCATTTACAAATTAATTGTCCAAATGCCGAGATTGCCATCCTGGGCGACTTTAATGCCCACAACATCAACTAGCTTAACTATTCAAATACTACCGATGAACCAGGTCGCGAAGCTGAATCATTCTCAATCAGTTATGGTTTAACTCAGCTTATTAACGAATCAACACGGATCCCTGATCAAGACGGGGAATTCACCAGTCTTCTTGATCTACTGTCGATTTCCAAGGAAAAACATCATCTATTATTTCCATAGTGTAGTCAGGGATGCCCGATATTGTCTTCAGACAGCGTATCATAAAACGTATTTTAATGAATATAGACACCAAAAAAGCTTCTGGTGCTGGCGGAATACATGCCATAGTACTCCAAAACTGCGCAACTAGTTTTCTGTACTTTTCAACCTATCCTACAGAAAGGGAATATTTTCTTCCTGCTGAAAATGTGCCACAGTTCAGTCGGCACTGAAAAAAGGCAAAAATACCCTGCCAAACCAGTACAGACCAGTCACACTGCTTTTAATAAAATCGAAAGTCATGGAAAAGGTTCTCAATCAGCATCTTCTAAAATATCTTGAAGGATTCAACATTATTATATGGAGAACATCATCCCTTTGGAATAATTTGCCCAGGGCTGTGTTTCCCACCGAGTGCAATTTACAGCAATTCAAGAACAACCTGAATCGCTTTTTCCGCACACATGCCGCTCCTGGAGCGCTTTAGGGACTTCCCTGTAGCACGTGTGCTAGACTCATAAAAAAAAAAATTATTAGCGACCATCAATATGGCAGGACAGGAGATCTTCTGACTTATGTAACACATGTTTGGAACAACGAAATTGAACACTTTAGAGAATCTCGAGCGGTTGCTCTTGATATATCCAGGGCATTCGACCGTGTTTGGCAAGATGGATTGTTGGCTAAGTTACGCTCTTCTGGTATGTGTGAAAAGTTATGTTTGTGGCTATCATGTTTCCTCAAAGAACGTTCTTTACGAGTGGCAGTCGACGGATTTCTGTCTAACACCTTCACTACCAACGCCGGTGTGCTCCAGGGATAACCTGAACATTTTGCAAGCATAGCAAAGAGAGCTTCTCGAAAGCTGGGAATATTATTTCGAACTAGAAAGCTTTGTATTCCATAACAACTGTTAATTCTGAACAAAGCTCGTATTCGACCAGCGATGCTCTTCTCCAAAACATAAACTGTTTTGTTGGATTCTATTCAGAAAAGAGTTGTTCGTTTGATTGGAGACCCGGAACTGGCCGGCGGCCTTGATTTGTCGGAACGTCGAAGAACAGTTGACGACCTGAGTCTATTCTACAAGTATTTTCATGGAAAGTATTCGATGGATGTAGCCCGCTTAATTCCTCCCAGAGCGACGCCGACGCATCACATCCGTAGGAGGTGCCCGCTAGAAATACACGTCGCGCTAATACTTCACACCCGTATGAGGTTCAGCATGTTGCTCCTCGTACAACCCTTTTTAAGCAGTCTTTTATATGGATAATCTCATCCTTTTGGAATAAGTTGCCAGGACTGTATTTTCCATCGAGTACAATTTATTGCGATTCAAGACCAACGTGAATCACTTTTTCCGCACACGTGTTGTTCTTACAGCACTTTAGCAGCACGGGTGCCAAACGCATAAGAAAAGGTGTAGTAGAAAAGTTAAGAACTGTTCACCAAACAAGGAAGTTTTCATTGACTGACGAGTCGGGTAGACGTATAATGTGAAATAGCTTAGAAAACAGAAATGTATTCAAGGACGTACTCATCAGATATGCATATCCTGAAGTCGGTTACGTGATTTGAGGCAATTAGATAAATAAACAATAAATTTATATACATATTTTCATAACCTTTCCGAATTGTCTCTACTAAACCAGGAAATATGCCAAATGAAAACGATTCAGCACATTTACGGTTGTCGGAACATGAAATGCACTGTCACCATCAAACAGGCCAACGGAAGCTACAATGAAGAAAATATTGACAGAAGTAGTGCTGAATACTAACTGACGTTGATCAAATTTTTTAGGGAGATTTGAATTCAAAACTATCTAAAATACATCACTCGTAACCCAGCTATTTAGAATAATAAATCTGGATATCAATCAGTACAACAGGTAGTGCAGGTATTTACTATGTCTTGCCAACCTACTTCACAAAGAGTTATCAGAAAATCTGAAGTTGTTACAAGTATATAAAATGCTTTATTACAAATAATATGAATAGAAAAATTATTAGTGACACAACTACAAGAAATACCGGGATTGAATTTTGCTATTAGACCAGTAGATTACAATAGACTAAACATTATACCATTGGATAAATCTAGTTAGATAATAGTACGTAACATTGGTCGACGTCGATAGACAATACAAAAGGTGTTTGTCCATTGCACGGATTGACTATCGTAAAATGTTCAAATATCTCACGAACTGATCCTTCGCCTGTTGGGAAGAATAAAAGTATCGCTTACTTTGTCGAACAGCATACAATCCCCAGTGATGCACTGAAAAATTAAATTTATCACTAGATCAGATACTCAAAAGGTAAATACACCTTTAATCTGCATTTCCCTGCTTTCTCTTTCAATTGCTCTGCGTCAAACCCGTGAATATTAGTGCAAATAGGAAATTGCAGACAAGGTCAATGTCTATTTTATTTGGGTGATTTGAAACTTTAAGCTGCTTCAGAATGAGATTACTTAGAATAGTTGCAGAACGCCCGCGGGATTAAGCTAAAAAATGCGCCCTTATCAAGCTCAATAGAGAGAGGTATCGTAAACATCCACAGAGTATTCAATAATCGGATGGGAATATTCTACATCAGTTAAATTCGAGGAAGCGTATAACTATCTCGGCATGGCATCACATCGCATGCAATGCAAGTTGCTGCTCATAATATGCTGGATATGCCGGTACTTCTCTATTTCTTTGGAGAGGTGACATGAACGATAGAAGAATTGAAAGATCTAGATGTTAGTTCACGAAAAGCATGAATATAAATCAGTCTTAAGTCAGCGATCGACGGATCTATACTGGCTAGTCAGGATGGTGTAAGTAATACCTTGTTGTATGGTAGTTACATTACCGACCTGAAAAACAAAAAATATGAAGCATGTAGCAAAGAACTAGAATCATTTATACGTTTACTTTTAGCTTACCCAGTTCGCGCTATATCTTATTCCCATCTTAGACCTTCGTATATAATGCTTTCCAATAAAACATTAGGAAAGATAATTTTGACTAACTTCCCGGGACACGTGAAACAAATATAACACTTAAATCGCATTGTCCTTTTCTTTCAGATAATAGTGATAATAATATTACTATTAATTTCTAGTAAATTTTCGAAGGCTAGGCTTTGATTGATTTTCATTTTTCAGGGCATTAGATTAAAAAAAACTTTACTCTCGAATTAATTCTTCGTCTCTTTACGACTGATATTTCTATAAATTTCAATATGTTTTAAATTTTATTACATATACATACAAGAAGAAAGAAAATTGCTTTCGCTAAGAACAAATATTCAAAAGAAAACCGCATAACGTAGATTTAGAAAAGGGAGTAATTTGCAGGAATATAAGGCAATCATTTTCTAGCTTTTAAGCAAATGAAGATTAGGGAAGGCACCGCGCAACACTAGTGCAAATGGGGACTAAATTAAATAAAATATACGATGCTTCTAACGACGTAGTATATCAAAAGTTATTATTGCTCAAGTTCAGTCAAGTAGCTAGTTTCCAAACCATAGTTTGTTAAGGTTTTCTAATTCAAACATAAGCGTGAGATTTTTCTAAAAAATATTTATCAGTTAGCTAGCTAGAGGGATGATCATGTGCTCTGCTTTTTCTGATATAACCTGCTTGAAGTATAGATTAGAGCTTTGTGTTCTATTTTCGACTACTTATTACGTAGGTTCGTAAGTCGCGAGATGTATAGTTAACAAGTAAACATCTGTATCTGAGAGCCATTAGTAAGTTTTCTTATCAAAATATACATCTCACAGCTTGCGCATGCTCTTACCGACCAAAGTAGAATAGAAATCTCGTCACTGTTCCAAGCAGCTTATAGCAGAAAGCAGACACTAAACGAATATATTTTACAATTACTTCTCTTCGCTTCACTTCATTTACCTGAATATTTTAAGTAAATCACTAGTAGGGGTAGGATTATTGAAGTTGCGGTACAGAGAACTACGAGTATAAAGAAAAATTCATATCAATGGTTGAATAAGCAAAAACTTTAATTTTACCGAATAAATCCTTAACTGACATATAAACTTCCGAACCATTTAATTTTGCAAAAATTTACTCCTTCTTCTACCTGTTCTAGAGGTTGATGATCAATACGGCAATATGTACGGTGTTTACAGCTGTTCGAAACAGACTTGTTCTGAATTTATTGAACCACGTTCTTAGGTTCTTTAGCCAGGATATTCTTCTTCGGGGGGGGGGGGGGGGGGGGGGGGGGGGGGTCCAGGCCCGTACATTACATTTTTAAAATCCAATTCCTATTCCTGGCAGATACAAATCACTAGAATTAGATCAGCAATATGCGAATATAGGAAGTTTGCACTAATTACTACAAGAAGAATTAAGTAGTTCATCTCGAATCTTTTACGATATTGAAAATTTATTAATTTTATCAGCTGCATTCAATTTGCATTTATACTAAATATTTTTTGTACCATATCACCATAAGGGAAATATCCAAACGTTGCATTGTTAACAAGTAATGACCTGCTGTAGAAATAAAACCCATGAATTATTTAAAATAATGATGTTTATGAAATACGGTAATGCAGGGCAATGCGCTGGAGCTGCAGAAGTACGTAATTTGCAGTATCATAAAAATAATTAATTACTAGCTTTTAGGGAAACTAAATTGAAAGAAAAGGCTAATTTATATTGCAGTCAGCTTGAGTGTTGAGTATATTTATACTAGATATTTACTTGGTATTTCTCACTTTTTTTTTTCATGTGAAAAATAGCTTTTAAGAAGTATCAAAATGTTTTACCAATCTAATTCATAAACTTCATAAAGACATTGTTTTAATGTAAATATTACAAATAATATAGATCCACCTAAACAGGAGCTTACTTTTCTCTAAATTTTGGAAAATACGCTCTAAATCCGAATACTGTTGGATACATGCGTGTTGATTTAAAGTTTTTGTGAAGTAGAGTGTTAAAACAGACATTTTTTGAATTTTTGTTGTTTAATGGACAATTTTTGCTTAAACAATGTTGATCAGTTGGAAATCTTTCCAAAATACATATTCGACTAAACTTTTGGTTGCCCCATCTAGATTATTTGATTTTAAATATTCTCTCATTTCAGTAACTTAAAAATCGTAAAATAAAAGTTCGTCTTCGTAATTTCTTCGAATCTATTAAACAGTAATTATTTAGAAGTTCAAATTATTAAAGACCAAGTAAAGGATAATTGAGTTCAAGATTATGCTAAAAATAAACAAATTTTTATAACAATTTACAAGACAATTTTCATCTTTATTTGAATTTTGTCACCTTATTTTATTTTATTCACATTAAAAAAGTGGAATTAAAGCCGAACTCGTATAGACATTGAGAATCTGCGCTAGTGTATGTTAAATTAAAATAATTGGCCAAGTGCAACTCGGACTTACGCAATTAGTGTTCCGTACGTTAATTGCTTTTAAAATAAAAAATTTTATTACGGAGATATAAAATGATCAATGATCTCATACAATATATACCAGAAAAGTTATTAAAAATAATGCACTCGTGATAATTTTCTTTCAATCTACACCCTGTGGAGAATATTGCAGAATTATTTCAAAATTTTTTGATTGGTACTTTTCGAGAAATCGATTTTTCGCAAATTTTTAAAAATGATACAAAGAAAAGTGTGCGCAATCATTACATTATATATATTTTTTAACTCGTATTTTTACAAGCTTTCATTTGACACTCCCCTCGATGATCTGGTAAGAAAAAAATTTTTTGACTTCCGACTTCACCTCCCTCACTAAGTCCTGAATTCAAAATTTAACTTTGAGAGCTACACGGCTCTGATAAGCAGTACGAGGGGGACGGGTGGGATTAGTGCCATATTTCAACATTCAAATAGTTTCTGAGAAAATCAGGTGTGACACACAGACGGACAGACACCCAAGTGTTCTTATAAGTGTTCCATACGAAACACTAAAAAGTAATGGTTTTAAAACTTTTAAATTGTATAATTCCATATAATTATCGAGCTAGTACAGTTTTTAAACAAGCACAACTGGTGTAATAGTCCTATTCAAAATAGCAAAATTATTTAGCACACAATAAAATTAATTAAAAACTAAACCAATTACTATTCCTGTAAAAGACCATAAAAAAAATATTAGCTTGTTGGTAACAATAATGGCAATCTTATTTCTACTGTATTATTAGTGATGCCGGAGAGAAATGATAATGCCTTTTATGTAAATTACGAGTAGTTTCAACTGTAATTCAAAGGGCCATAATTATTGTCAATGCTTACATTTTACTTTCATGGCAGTTGTGTTAACAGGACATTTGATGTAGGCTGAGGGTAAAAATATGTAGGATAAGAATGGCCAATAGGACTACTTTATTAATAGAGCGTTACATATCTCTTATCAAAGACTATAGTAAGAGAGTCATATTTAACTTGGTACTAAAAATTCGATGTAGATTAAGGATGAGTATTATGAGTAGGACTATTTCATTCATATTAGAGTTTAAGAATACATTATGAAAGAGGTATTATTTCTTTAATTTGGCTAATGGCGATAGGACATTATTTGATACAGGTTGAATTGGGGTAGATTTATGCTTTGGTAATAAATATTATTAAAAGGGCCATTGTTAATCAGGAGAGGGATAGTGATCTTCTTCAAAAAATTTGGTGGTACATAAACGTTATTATTATTATTTTATCATGATACGAGAAAGGTTGAAATTGTAGAAAAATATTTCTTATGGGTTTTTGTAAAATTATATTCAAGGGATCAATGTAAATGGGGGATAGTTATAGGGTTAAATATGCATTATCCAGAAGTCAGTAGCAAAAGGACATTGTTCATGTCACTAGAGGATGATATTAGGGTTAACCTTGCATTGTCCAAAAGGCACCACTCTTTATTAAGTTGATATCAAAAAAAATATATATAATGTTTGCATTAAGGGTTTACGCCACTTGGGCGCTCGGAAAAATAGGCAGATAATATTTTTTTTCTTTGACGCAACTATTGTATATAAAATATAATTATTATTTTTCACAAATACATTATAGTTTTAACAACAAACAAAAAAAATATATATTAAAAAAATTTAAAAATGGCGAAGATATGAACCATCATGTAGGATCCTCTTTTGAAAATCCTGGCAACCCATAGAATTTTTTTCTCAGTCAGGAATCGTCTAAAAACTAGACAAATTATTTTTTATTATTAAGAAAGATCATAGCTAAATGGCCATATGTGGAAAAAATTAAAAAAGTTTTTTTGTAAATAATAAAAACTCGGATTTTTCACAAAAATTTTGAGCTATAAAAATTAATAAAAAATGAACGGTCAGTCCAATCGAAAAAAACGCATGTCAACTTCAAGTTAATATTATAAAGAATATGTGGTATAAATTTTATCAAAATCGGTTCAGTAGTTTCGAGAAAACGCAAAAGAAAAAAATTACTGCGTCCGCGGTTAAAAGCCTATAATTTTTTTCATATTACCCTCAATCTGCGATTCGATTTTGTAAAGTTTGAAATATTCTTTAAAGTATAAATATTAAATTTAACCAAAAAAAACGATTTTTAGAACATATCAAGGTGGCGTAATCCCTTAATAAAGGAGAATATTAGTGTTAAAAATATTTACTCTTTGAAAAATATGACTCTATAGATTCGAGTGTAATCGTTCAAGTTTTTTTGTCAATACTTCATTTAATTTATTTTTATTATTATGAATATTATTACAGGAATTTATCTGATAAGAGAATAGTTAATTACACAGGACTACAAAAAAAATTGTAGTGGAAAGATGAGATACCACACCATGTTTTTGGTGTGCTGAAAACGAAACCGAGGTTAGAATTGGCCCATTTTGACATAATCTCAAAAAAATTTTAAAAATGACTCAAAATACTTTCACAAATAAATTAAAACTATCAACGAGCAAACCACCATATCTATACGTATTTTGGGGTGCTAAAATCGAATGCAAGGTTAGAATTCACCCATCACAACAGCATTTTGACATAACCTCAAAAAACACCTTAAAAATGGCCAGAAATACATTTGTAAGTAAATTAAAAAATTAAATGAACAGATCACCACATCTACACGTATTTTGGGGTGCTTAAACCGATTATGCCAATTGACCTATTAAGTCAAGATCTTGAAATAGCCTCAAAAAGTTCAGTCCTTTCATTCAGAGATTACTTGATTAAGGTGAGTTCCCTCGCTTTTCGTCCACTGGATGCTTTATTAAAGTGGTTTCCCTCGCACATCACACTCGCGATGCTGGATAACAGTGAGTCCTCTCGCCTCTCACCCCAATGGAAAAACTTTACATCCAGAATTCTAAACCTAACATAACCTAATGCAAGAACTGTACACCAGAAACTCTAAACCTAACATAGCTTCATGCAAAAAATTTACACCAAGAGCTTAACACCAAGGAATCTAAACCTAATATAGCCTAGTGCAAGGAATTTACACCGAACTTTACATCAGGAACTCCACAGCGTAATGCAAGAAATTTATACCTAAACTTAACGTAGCCTAATGCAAGCAACTTACACCAAGAACTCTAAACCTAACATAAGCTAATACAAGAATCTTACAATAATAACTTTACACCCAGAACTCTAAACGTAACATAATAGAAGAAACTTACATCAAGAACGTTAAACTATAACCATAACATAATTTAATGCAAAAAAAAAAACCGAGGAGACCACCATATCTATACATATTTTTGGTCGCTCAAAGCAAATATGTCAACAGAATTGACTTTAGTAGGTCAGGATTTTGAAATATCCTCAATTAGTCTAGTCGTTTCATTGAGTGAGTTCCATCGCCTCTTATCCACGATGTGCCTTATTATGGTAATTCCCCCCTCCTTTTACCCTTGGGGTGCTTTATTTAAGGGTCTCCGCGCCTTTCATCATCAGGGTGCTTTACTCAAGTAAGTTCCCTCGCCTCTCACCATCGGGGAAATACTTTAATAAAGCATCCAGTTGGTGAGAAGCGAGGGGACGCACCTTTATCCAGCAACCTGTGAATGAAAGAATGGGACTTTTTCAAGTTATTTCAAGATATTGACTTTATAGGTCAATCCTTTTGGCATATTCAGTTTAAGCACCCCAAAATACGTATGGATATGGTGGCCTATCTGATTTCATTTTCTAATTTACTTACGTAATTCTGACTATTTTTAAGGTTATACCAAAATGGTGACGTGATGAGTGAATTCTGACCTTGGATTCGATTTCAGCACCCAAAAATACTTATAGATATAGTGGTTTGCTCTCTTACAGTTTTAGTGTATTTGTAAAAGTATTTTTGGGCATTTTCGAGTGTGTTTTTTTGAGGTTATGTCAAAATTCTTGGGTGATGAGTCAATTCTGACCTCGGATTCGTTTACAGCATACCAAAAACATTCAAATCGAATCGAATTTTTTAAATTCAGTTATTAACAATTAACAGCTTAAACTAGAAATCATTAAATAATTAAAAAATAAATACAATCGATATGGTTGTAACATGTATAAAGTTCCTAAATAAATAAATAAATACACAATAATATTCATATCATATATTAATCAAAATAGGTTTATTATATCAGATAAGATAGTTATTAAATATTTGTTTTATTTTTCTTTTGTTAGACCACTAATATTCATATTACTTATTTGTTAAAAGAAACTGGATACATTAGATAAAGTAGCTCTTATGAGCTTAAACTTAATATTTTTATCTCTCTCACCTATTAATCACATACTATGTATTTTACATTTTTTTTTTTTTTTTTTTTTTTTTTTTTTTATTGGTCTAGCACACGTGCTGCAGGGAAGTCCCTAAAGCGCTCCAGGAGCGGCACGAGTGCGGAAAAACATAGTACTTGTTATTCAAAACAGGTTTAGTATAGTAGATAGATTTTTTATTTATTAGCTCAAACTTAGCCTTTTTACCTCTTCTTGTGACCTATAAATTACATTACAGTATTTGAAAATTATCCATGCCATCGTAACATATGAAAATTTGCTAAATAAATAAACATATATAATATTTAAATGTACTTTTGTTTCTCACATTTTAAACTATAATAAGGAAAGTAGTTGCGAATTATCAGCTTCTTATAGAACTGTGTGGTTTTAAAACTAAACTACTAATACTGGCAGTACCAGTACCGATGACGATTCAATTTTGTGTACATTGTAATGAAAATAATGTTCTCAACATCGAAATATTGAAGATGTAGATAACTGAACAAATATATTAGGTACTTACGCAAAGAATCTCATGAAGCCATTGAAGAACTAGAGATAGATTCGATTCAAAATTGTCCATGGTTTATTTTAATAGGAGTGGAAGCATGTGATCGTTATTTGAAGAGATTAAATATAAATAACCGGTCAAGTGCAAGTTGAACTTGCACAATTAGTGTTCCGTACGTTGATTGTTTTTAAAATAAAAAATGTTCTTACGGTGGTATAAAATGATCAGTGACTTCACAAAACACACCCCAAATGAGTTTTCAACAAAGTTTGTTTCCAATCTTTACTGAAAATTGATGACCTTGAAATTTTTGTTTCTTTATATACCAGATAAATTATTAAAGGTAATGCACTCGTCATAATTTTCGTTCAATCTACACCCCCTGGAGAATATTCCAGAATTTTTTCAAAATTTTTTGATCAGTACTTTTCGAGATAAGGTGGGGGGGACAGTGATTTTTCGCGATTTTTTAAAAATAAAACAAAGAAAAGTGTGCGCAAGTATTACATTATATA
The DNA here is from genome assembly GCA_019049505.1 of Pachyrhynchus sulphureomaculatus. Taxonomy (NCBI): domain Eukaryota; kingdom Metazoa; phylum Arthropoda; class Insecta; order Coleoptera; family Curculionidae; genus Pachyrhynchus; species Pachyrhynchus sulphureomaculatus. The sequence continues at coordinate 97,669,698 of CM032453.1, read as the reverse complement.
TATATATATATATATATATATATATATATATATATATATATATATATATATATATATATATATATATATATACATATATATATTTTACTCGTGTTTTCACAAGCTTTCATTTGACACCACAGTCGATGACCTAAAATTTTTTTTTTTCACTTACGATTTCACCCCCCAAACTAACCCCTTAAGTCAAAATTTGACTTCAAAACTACATGGCTTTGATGAGGCCATCAATTCCTATATTATTACCAAATTTCAACTATCTATGACAAATAGTTTCGGAGAAAATCGGGTGTGACAGACAGACAGACACCGAAGTGATCTTATAAGTGTTCCGTACGGAGCAATAAAAATGGTGCACAATGGATTTTGTATGGAGGTGGAAAAGCTAAAAGATTTTATTAAAAAAGATTTCACTCTCACACATAACCAAGCTTTCGCATATTGAGTTTTGGAGTTTTTTCTTAACAAATATTTTTTGGGAAATAATATGTGGTTTTCTCTGTAATATTCATTTCTCTAGCAATTGACAAAACTTAATTTTATGAAAATTAATTTTGACTTAACATTAATATTGCGTATTGTTCATATGTCAAAACCATATATTTGTTAATTTTGTCAGTGACGAAATATTTCTTCGCCCTGTGGGTAGGACTAATTTAGGTTTTATGACCATTTTGATGGACAGGAATACCAATGTAGTGAGATTGCTTTTATTATTTTGGATAATTTTGAAGAAAAATAATTTCAATGTTTTAAATCTTAATAATTCAGTTTTGATGGATGAAGTACAATACTTGAAAGATGTTTGACTTTGGCTTTTATTTAAATAATAACTCTCCAGTCGTGTACGCATGGTAGGAATTGTACAGGTAGTGACATCTGCTCGGCCTGGAGTGGTTGAGGTTGTTCAAGATTTTGAATGATAGTAGAAGTTAGATATTTTGTTTTTCGTGACATGAGATAATTCTGTTGACAATTTGGATTTTCGTCGTGGGAAATATTGAAAAGCGAAGCCGCTTTAATTTCCTTTCCTCATTCTTCGCCACAAAATCAGAAAATGGCTTATTTTTTCCGTGATAGTTTAAAAAAGGGCAAATATACCAGTTAGTAAAAATTAAAGTTCGGTCTATGGTATTTTTTGTTATATTTATGTTAAATGCCAACCAAACGCATAGTGGCTTTTTTTGTGCACAGAGGCACGGCAAGACATCAAAACTTGAGGTAAGTAGCCATTTTTGAGTTTTCCTTTTAATAAATATACAGTCAGAGAAATTTTTTTTATAGAAACCAATTGTAAAGTTGATGATTAGAATTTTTTAGATGAATAGTATATAATAGCGATGAGTTTAACAGCGACTTTTAGGTCATGGGTATACCTGCGACGGTGATTTATAAGTCACAGTTTCTTTTAACAGCGACTTAAGTCCAATCCGAAACTACTGCTGCTTAATGATCGAGAACGGCGCCTGTCACAGCCAGTCAATTTTATGACCCATTATTTCTGATATTTTGATGTATGTATACTGTTATTTGACTATTTTTTTATTCATTTTCAGAGTACTTTTGTTGCTTTATTAGTTTTTTTTTATTAATATCTTTCTACCTAAATACACGTATATAAGTCTTTACCAAAGTATTTACATATAAATTTATACACCAAAGTTGTGCTTTGTACTTATTTGAGCTAACGGCGTTTTGCCTTCCAACGGCGACGCGACAGTCTAACATCGTGTACCGGTGAGCCGTCCGTCGTCGGCCGACTGCAATCATTGTCTGTAACGAGACAATAGGCACCGTCGCCGATCACTAGGTTTAGGTCGGGCGGATCTACGACATCTACGTATGCAGCAAGTATTTAAAACAGCGACCAGCGTCGCTGCTTTGAGAAAAATTGGATCGCAGGTATTAGCTGAGACTATCTAAGTCACCGGTAAAAGTCATAAATATGATAATATCGCTCATCACTAGTACATAGGGACGTGTATTTTTAGAGTTAAAATTTTTAGTTGAGATGTCACGTTTTATTGCAAATTTAGTGCAAGTTTTATGATCATGTACTACACGTATGTTCAAGTAAAGATTACGCTCTTTTTTTTTTCTTCCTTGATTGATGTCAGGTCACTTAAGATCATTTTATGAGAGATTTCTTCTTGGACCACATAACGATTTGGTTTAGCTATGCATGCAACTGCGAATTTTCACCAATTCGAAGAAATCTAGATCGGAATTAGTGTATAGAATGTATTAATCCTTTTTTTAATGCCATGAACCATCAAAAAGTTTTATCGCTCATAGTTCAGTGGTTCAAATCCTATATTAACATTTAAGTGTATCCCTATTGTTAAAAAGTGCCTAAAAAATTCCAAAAAAATTCATGATGATTCTATGAATAAAAGCAAACATTTTTTGTTTCTTACATAATTTCTCTAAAAGATTTAGTTTTCGAGTAAAAAATTGTTAAATATCCAAAATATTCCACATACGCTGTGATAAATATCTCCGAAAATAGAGGCCATAAAAAAAACTTTCCCTACAAAAGTCATACGATTTTTGGGGTAAAATAAGATTATCAGAGAAAATTTTTGGTTATATTAAGAAATTTCATTTTTACTTCAGTTTTTCTGAAATTTTTTGAAATCCATTTTCAGATTTGGACCGGTATTGAGCCTAAATCAGCACAATTTCATAATATGCAACTCAAAATTCAAAACTGCATATCATAAGCTTTGATTTGGACGAGACTGTGTCCTTATAAATTGCGCCAATTTATGGACTCATGGGAGTGTCCGGTTGACGAAGAATAACCCTTATATATATATATATATATATATATATATATATATATATATATATATATATATATATATATATATATACATATATATATATATATATATATATATATATATATATATATATATATATATATATATACATATATATATATATATATATATATATATATATATATATATATATATATATATATATATATATATATATACAGTCCAAAAAATCTCCATACACCACCTGCTTCCTATTCTATTTTTCTGTTATGTTTTGTTTAACTAATTAATTGGAACTACCAGAAAACATGTTTAAATTAATATTTGAAACTTAACCAACGAGGATTAGTATTAAAAACAACTACGGAACATTTTACTTAAAATTTACATCATTGTTATAAAAATCTAAACAAAATTAAAAAAAGTCTCCATACACTTAACAATTACCAATAATAGTTCGACGGAGTTTAACGGAAAATAACAACTTTAATTTAAACTAATATTTTGTAGGATCGCCGTTGGCCTTGATAATCTCTTGTAACCTTTTTGTCATGCTTGCAACCTAGTAACTTCTGCTGGCATGTTCTCCCATTCGTTCAATATTCTGTTTCTTAATTCTTCTCTGTTTGAAACATTATGTTTGCGAGCGCGCCGTTTAAGTTCCTCCCATAAATGCTCGATGGAATTAACATCGGCTGATTGCGGAGGTGTATGAAGCTGCTGTCGCACATTATGAATCATCTATTCTCGCACCAAGTTTGCGGTATGTTTAGGATTATTGTCCTGTTGGAAAATGTATCTTTTTTCGAGTGTTAATTTTTGGACACTTTTTCTTAAACTGTCTCTCAAAATGTTTAGATAAACATGCTGATCCATGGTACCATTAATAAAATGTAAATTTCCAACCCCTTCAGTGGACCTGCATCCAAAAATTTAATATCGAATGCGGTATTCTTTTTTCTCCAAACTTTAGTTCTGCCATCAGACTCAAAAAGGTTAATTTTAGTTTCATTACTAAATATTACGGATTCCCAAAATTCAGGAGGTTTAGTGAGTCCCTAGCAAAATCTAACCGCTTTTTGCTATTAGCTTCCGAAATTAACGGCTTTTTCCTGGCTGCATACCCCTTATAGCCGGCCCTGTGTAAACAATTTCTCACTGTTTGTGAACAAACATTTTTCGAAAGTAGTTCCCGTACTTTCTCTTTTAATTTTGGTGCACTTTTATTGAGATTTATAATTATTTGTCTAACAATACTGGCCTCTTCACGTGGAGTCAGTTTCTTGGGACGACCGGTCGAATTTTATAGGAACCCGTTGATATATATTGGTTTAAAATGTACTGAATACTAACATGCGACTTTTTAATAATTTTTCCTATATTTCTGTGCGATTTTCCATCTTTCCACAAATCAATTATGATCTTTCGAACTTGAAATGGAACTTTGAAAACCCACTGCAAAATTACTAGCAACAAGTGACAGATTATAAAGCATGGCCGAAAATTTTCAGTTTAGCAAGCAATTGATAAAATGTGGCTGATTATACCGTTTTTTTTTTTCAATGCAGTTTTTGAGTGTATGGAGTCTTTTTTTGACATTAATTTTGTTTACATTTCTAAAATAAAATGTTCCGTAGTTGTTTTTAATACTAATCCTAGTTAATTAAGTTCTAAATATTAATTTAAACATGGTTTCTCATAGTTCCAACTAATATACGAGGCTGGTTTGAAAAGTCCGTGCAAAGTCCGAGAAATGGCACCACCGGCGAGTATCGAGGTCATGTTTAGTTAGTAGCATCTCTTGAATGAACGCACACCAAGTTTCAGCTATATTGGTCTATTTCTTTGTGTTTGGCATTCGTGTGAATCAAGGAAGTCGAGTGATTTTCAAGAAATGGACGAAAAAGAATTTCGTGTGGTGATTAAACATTACTTTATGAAAGGCAAAACGCCTCAGGAGACTAAAGAGAAGCTTGATAAACATTATGGTGACTCTGCACCTTCGATTAGAACAGTTTATAAGTGGTTTCAAAATTTTCGGACCGGCCATATGGGCACAAGTGACGCTGAACGTTCTGGACGGCCTGTGGAGGTTACGACTCCAGAAATCATTGATCAAATCCATGATATGGTGATGGATGACAGAAGAGTTAAGGTGCGTGAGATTGCTAGTGCTGTGGGCATCTCGACTGAACGGGTACATAATATTTTGCATAAACATTTGGACATGAGAAAGCTATCCGCAAGATGGGTGCCGCGATTGCTCACGATTGACCAAAAACGGAATCGTGTGAAGTGTTGCAAGAATGGTTTGCAACTGTTCCAGAAGAATCCGGAGGACTTTAAGCGTCGTTTCGTCACTGTGGATGAAACATGGATACATTACTATACTCCTGAGACCAAACAACAATCTAAACAATGGGTTACCAAGGGGGAATCTGCACCAAAAAAGGCGAAGACCGTTCCTTCGGCCGGAAAGGTTATGGCGACTGTCTTTTGGGATTCGCAAGGGATAATCCTCATCGACTATCTGGAAGAGGGTAAAACTATTACAGGTGAATATTATTCATCGTTATTGGACCGTTTGAAAACCGAGCTGCAAGAAAAACGCCCGCGATTGGCCACAAGAAAGTCCTTTTCCATCACGACAACGCACCAGCACACACCTCAGCAGTTGTGGTCGCAAAATTAATGGAAATAGGATTCCAACTCGTTTCACATCCCCCCTATTCTCCAGACTTGGCTCCCTCGGACTACTATTTGTTCCCCAATTTGAAGAAATGGCTGGCGGGACAAAGATTTTATTCAAACGAGGAGGTGATTGCAGACACTAATGGATATTTTGCAGACTTGGACAAATCCTATTATTCGGAAGGGATCAACAAACTAGAACATCGTTGGACGAAGTGTATAAGCCTAAAAGGAGACTATGTCGAAAAATAAAAAAGGTTTACCCCAAACACATAAGTAGTTTTTATTTTTGCACGGACTTTTCAAACCAGCCTCGTATATAATAATACAGAAAGCAGGTGGTATATGGAGACTTTTTGGACATATATATGTATATGTATATATATATATATATATATATATATATATATATATATATATATATATATATATATATATATATATATATATATGTACATATATATATTTTTTACATAATGCTCCGATCTGTTCAGCGACCAATAAGTAACCTTTTTCTAATCCTAATATACTAACTATTTAAAATCTAAGAATCACCCTTTGATGTCTTCTTAGTTATTTTTTTATCACTAGGGCACTTTTCTGTTTGTGCACTAATTAAACAATGCACTGTTTTTTTACACTTTGTCACACTACACCAACTCGTGAGGTTTGGTCCTCTTCAGCCTTCTCTTCTGGTTTGAGTTGTCGAGGAGCTAAATGGCCTCGATGTTCTCATGATGAAGGAGTCTTTTTTCATAACTTTTTGCAAACTGTTGTATTTCTTTGTCGACGAACTCCATTCGTAGGTCCTTATGGAGGTCTTCATTACGGATATACCAGGGTGCGTTAACTATGCCCCTTAATACTTTGTTTTGAAATATTTGTATTATTTTTGTACTGGTCTTTTTGGTACACCCCCATAGTTGTATTCCGTACGTACATACTGGTTTTATAATTTGCTTATAAATGAGAAGTTTGTTATGCGTTGATAACCCCGAGTATCTTCCTAGGAGCGAATACATTTTTTTATACTTAAGTTATTTTTTTTTTCTTCACGTGAGCTTTCCAGCGAAGCTTTGTATCTAATGTTAAGCCAAGGTATTTGGCCGTGTTGGCATATGGGATATATTGTCCGTTATTTTTTATTGGTACGTGTTTTTTTTATTAGTGAAGTCAATATGTACTGATTTACCCTCATTCAATTTAATCTTCCATTTCCCAGTCCATTTTTGGAATATTTTCATGGCATTTTGTAGTCTATCGGCTGTTTCTACATTATCTGTGCCCACTGCCAATATGGCAGTACAGTCGGCGAAAGTAGCTATAGAGTAATTATCTAGTTCTGGTAGATCACATGTATAGGAAAGGTATAGGACCGGACCCAGAACACTATCCTGTGGGACACCAGCTTTTATCTCTTTAAGGTCGGAATAGACATCATCCTGTTTGATCCTAAAATATCTGTCAGTTAAGTATGATTCAATAATGTTTGTATATGTTTTAGGAAGGATAGAATTTAATTTATGAAATAGTCCTTCATGTCAGACCTTATTAAATGCCTGAGCAACGTCCAAGAATATAGCTGAGCAGAATTTTCTTTCCTCTATAGCATTTTCTATAATGTTGGTGACTCTATAAAGTTGATCTATGGTGGAATGTTTCTGTCTAAATCCAAACTGGTGATTTGAAATTAGATTTTTTCTTTCTATAATTGCTTGTAATCTCCTAAGGAGAAGCTTTTCGAATAACTTGGACATTATGGGTAGCAGTGATATTGGCCTATAGAAGGAGGACACATGTGGTGGCTTACCTGGTTTTGGTATCATAACTATTTCCGCCACTTTCCACAGTGAAGGAACATACTTTAGTCTAATCGCAGCATTGATTAGTTGGGTCAACTTACCGAGTGCTTTTCTTGGGAGCTGTTTTAGTATTTCTCCTGTTATTAGGTCGAAGCCAGGAGCTTTTCTCGGGTTTATATTATGTTTAATTTCTTTTTTGACTTCCTCTGTAGTTACTAAGATTATATTCTCTTCTTACTGTAAAAAATCTCCCTCTAGTGCTTCTTCTTCTTGTGGATTATGCAGTTGAAATATTTTCTCCAGGCGAGTAGCAAAGCATTCTGCTTTTTATTCACTACTTCTATCCCAGGTGCCGTCTTCTTTTTTAATGGGTGGTATTTGCATTATTGGTCTTTTTAGCCTTTTGGTTGCTTTTCACAGAGAGTAGTCCGTGGAACTAACATTCGCCAGCTCGCTCAAATAGAGTCTGATGGATTCTTCTTTAAATTCTTTTATTTCTCTTTTTAGTTGCTGGGTGAGGTTATTCACAATGCTTTTATCTGGAGAGGCTCTACTTTGGAACCATTTTCTTCTTGCTTTTCTTTTTTCGTATACCAGAGTTCTAATAGTTACATCCGTTTAAGCGTCTTTTGATGTATGGAGTACATTCCCAGGCTATTTTTTGGATGTCTCTGTTGAATTGATCCACTTTTTTTTGAAGATCTTTCGCAGTTCTGAGTGGTGTATTTAGATTAATTGTTTCTTTTAGCATCTGTCTGAAACTTATCCAATCAGTGTACTTATTTGTTAATGCAGGATTGTTTTCTTTATCTATTATATTTTCGCTTAGTATTAATGTTATTGCTGAATGGTCAGAACATAATTTATGGCATCCATCCATTTGGAGATAATTTGATGATATATTTTTGGTTATGCAAAAGTCAATTAGGTCAGGTATCTTATTAGGGTCTGTCGGCCAATAAGTTGGCTTTACTGTTGACAAGGTAATAGCTCCATATTCATTGGCAGCTTCTAAAAGCTCTTTGCCTTTTGTTGTAGTTAGCCGGGAATCCCAGTGGGTATTTTTAGCGTTAAAGTCGCCTCCTATTATAAATCTATTTCCTAGGTTGGTAAAAAGGTCAATATATTTATCTCTTCGTATTGCATGTCTGGGAGGTCAGTAAATCCCTGCCACTGTCAATGGATGTCTATCAGTTTTAATTGTTACCGGAGATATCTGTATTTTGTCTGTAACGTAGTTAGCTTTTTTGTAGTGCTGTATATTTTCTTTTATTATCACTGCACTTCCTCCTTTTGCGTCATTGTCAGGATGTTTTGCAAGAAATAAAACACTACTTAAATTTCCACTAAATTTTTATTTTTAACACCATGACATGTTTCGCTGTACGACAGCTTTTTCAGATGATTTGTTACAAAATGAGGGAAAAATTACTATAATAAATGGTTGGTTCAAAATTTATGGCAGATAATAAAATAATTTAATTAAAACAGATTTAGTAATGGTGAGTTAATTAAGGAATCTGAATTTTTCAATTTGTCTATTTCTAAAGATTCTAGGTAATTAAGTTTCAGGCTCTTTGTGCAAGTATGTAATATTTTAAAGTTTGGGTTGAATTGGTGGTTATTTTTTATATTGATGTATGATGAAGCATGTTCTTTTATTCTTTTTGAAAAACTTCTTCCTCTTTGACCTATATATGTTTTTGAGCAATTTCCACAATTTAATTTGTATACTCCGGATCTATTGTCTCTTTCTGTTTTAGTTTTGTTATTTTTTATAAATTTTCCAAGTGTGTTGGATGTTTTAAATGCTGTGTTAGTATTTAATTTTCTCAAGAATCTATTTAATTTAGTGCTGCATCTACCATAATACGTTATTGACTTTACGTTTCTATAAGGTTCTTTATTACTGGGAAAAACTGTGAATCATATTATGAAAAACTGCAAGTTTGTGACTTGGTGGATGACATGAGTTATTATGGATAATTATGTCAGTATGTGACGGTTTATGGTAAACAGAAAAAATGTGTTTGTTATTATTTCTTTTTATTGTTAGGTCAAGGAAGTTTAAGCTATTGTTGATTTCAACTTCACTGGTGAATTTTATGTCTTTGTGTATATTATTCAAAAAATTTTGAAATGTGGCAAATTGTTTTTATCACTTCCTGTAAAACAACATAAGATATCATCAACATATCTATGCCAGTATACAAATTTTTTAAACACTGGGTGTTTGTTTATTTGGTTTTCTATTCTATTCATAAATATTTCCGCCAAAAGAGGACTAGAGACTAATAAATATTCCTATGAACCAAGACGATTTTCAAAAAGAACTTAATATTATAAAACAATTAGCAGTCAATAATGACTATTCACCATCCATCATAGATAATATTCTCAAGAAAAAACTTTACAAAAAAGCCATTAGTACAGTTTTTTCCGAGTAATAAAGGACCTTATAAAAACGTAAAGTCAATAACGTATTTTGGTAGATGCAGCACTAAATTAAATAGATTCTTGAGAAAATTAAATATTAACACAGCATTTAAAACATCCAACACACTTGGCAAAACTAAAACAGATAGAGACAATAGATCCGGAGTATACAAATTAAATTGTGGAAATTGTTCAAAAACATATATAGGTCAAACAGGAAGAAGTTTTTCAAAAAGAATAAAAGAATATGCTTCATCATACATCAATAGAAAAAATAACTCAAATTACGCAAATCATTTAATTGAAAATAACCACCAATTCAACCCAAACTTTGAAATATTACATACTTGCACAAAGAGCCTGAAACTTAATTACCTAGAACCTTTAGAAATAAACAAATTGAAAAATTTAGATTCCTTAATAAATGCACAATTAGACTTAAATAATTCACCATTACTAAATCTGTTTTAATTAAATTATCTTATTACGTGCCATAAATTGTGAATCAACCATTTATTATAGTAATTTTACCCTCATTTTGTAACAAACCATCTGAAGAAGCTGTCGTACAGCGAAACATGTCATGGTGTTAAAAATAAGAATTTAGTGGAACTTTAAGTAGTGTTTTACTTCTTGCAAAACTCCTAGTATCGGCTAAATCAATTCAGTTGTCAGGATGGATATCATGATAGACTTTAAAACCATGAAATTTAATAAATGAATGTTTTGTGAAATGAGTGTCTGAAATAAGATATACATCTACGTTTTCTGTCTGTAGAACTAGTTGAAGCCCTTGTTGGTGGTTCAGAAGTCCATTAGTGTTCCACACTAGTATCTTGATTACATTAAAAATATTTCTTTTTGGGTATAGCCCTCTTGTCACTATGCTATAATCTTTTTAGCCGCTCGTCAAGTGTTGATATGATTTTTTTCTTGTTTTTTCTAGCTTTGCTAGTATGAGTTGCAAATTTTGTTCAATATTATTAGTCTGCTGCTCTTTTTTGTCAACTTTCCCTTCATTAGACACTACATTGGCAAATGTTAGATTTTCATTAAGTTGTTTTGTTAGTGAAGAATGTTTTTTAACCGATTTGTTTTTGTCTAAGGCTTTATTTCTAATTTTTTGTAGCTCAATAGCCACTTTATAAGTACGGTAATTTGCTGGGTGCTCTTCATTACAATGAACGCACTTAGGTTTGGCGTTTTTTGGTTTAGTTCAGTCCTTAGTATGATGCTTTCCTGTGCATTTGATCGCGCTTCTTTGGCGCAGAACCTTTGGGTATGCCCATACGCCTAGCATTTTCTGCATTGAGGTATCAGCTTAGAAGATTTAAATGGTTAGATTTCAACCTTACTTTGCAACATATGTTTAATACCATGGATTTTTTGTATATCTTCGCTATTGTAGAAAGTAACTACAAATATATTAAGTGACTCCTTAGTTCGCCAACCGATTTTGTTTGTAGCATTCAATGCTTTAAAACCTCTACTTACTAATTCATCAATTATAGTATCTGGTTGGCACGAATGGTGCAGATATTTGACAACTACCTTGATTGGTCTTGTTCTTTTATCTTTATATGTGAACGAATATTTTAAACAGCTAGCTGATTGCTCTGGTGTATATATATATATATATATATATATATATATATATATATATATATATATATATATATATATGTATGTATGTATGTATATATATATATATATATATATATATATATATATATATATATATATATATATATTAACAGAGCAATCAGCTAGCTGTTTAAAATATTCTTTACAGTTAACATTTTTCTCAGGAATTTAAAATTTTGTAGCTAGGACATTGTTACAAGTTTAATACAACACAAACACCACTACTTAAATTAATTATCATCACAGTGATTCAAATTTATTAAAAACAAGTATTAGGTCAGTATGGTAGTGTATTTCAATAAAAGATTCACTTATTCTAATAGTTTTAAAGAATTTTTAGTTTCATGTTTAATCAAACTCTCTATTTTGGTGACTCCTGTAACTTTTAAAAATATTCGAAATTAAAGAAAACCCTGTATACATAAATAAGTTTCAAATTCAATCAATAGCTCTGTTATTAGTTGCAGTACGAAGTCCCAGATTAATGAAAACTCTGTACATAACTGAAGTTAAAAGTCAATCAACGGCTCTGCCGTTCCAGGTTAATGAAAACTGCATAGATAACTGAAGTTAACTTAAAAGTCAATCAAGCAGTTAGTTGCAGGGGGAAAATCTTAACATCTTGCTTGGCATAACTTTCATAATAAAGATAATGTAGTATTGGGTTTATTTTAATTATTACAGAAAGAGTTAATATATTATGATGAACGATACCTGTACATATATATATATATATATATATATATATATATATATATATATATATATATATATATATATATTTATATATATATATATATATATATATATATATATATATATATATATTTATATATATATATATATATATATATATATATATATATATATATATATATATATATATATATATATATATATATATATATGTATATATATATATATATATATATATATATATATATATTTATTTTATAATATATATATATATATATATATATATATATATATATATATATATATATATATATTTATTTATAAATATTGCCGTATCTAACAAAATCCTAAGTTATGAAACTAGTTGGGGAACTCGGCAAAAAACGGGCATCAACAGATGTTCATACTATATTCATTTAGTCAATATTTCGGTCCTAGGTTGGGACCTTCATCAGGGCACAAACTGAAAAAAGAGATAACGAAGCAACCAATAAAGAAAATTAGGCATAAAGAATTGGTGTTATTAAGTCAAGTTTTTAATTATTAATTTTAATTATTAATTTCTAATTTGCAATTTTTGATTTCAATCTTACAATTATTAATATGTAACTATTGTAATTTAACAGTATTATTATTCTAAACAATCACAAATTATTATTATCATTATGAAGAAATGTCAAAAAACAGCTGACTCTCACTTGTAGCATGAAATTTAATCTAACAAGAATGACCATCAATAACGATCGCCATAGTAAAAACCAACACTGAAATAAAACAACCACTATTCACTGACATATTAACATAAAAACATGGCATTTACAGCAGGGATGCCATTGATAACGTTGGATGCTGAAATTCAAAACTAATTAACCACCCTCTCTTAAAGAAAAATGAAAAGTGACAACTTTGACAGGGCGCTGACAAAGGACGACCACCTGACAGATGTAAGGGATCACTCAAAAAGAATAAAAGGAAAGGTGGAACGACCAGGAAAGGACCGGTTTACTACGAAATTAAGTGCTACGTCATATAATAAAATTTTGGTATAAAGGGAAAGGATATCCAATGGGAAGGCAAATTTTCGCTGTTATGACCATTGAGTGACATATATAAAGGAAACAGTTTTTACTTCATCTGGGGGGAGTAGAGCGAGGAAAAGAGGAGGCGGCGTTATGACTGGTCACCAGTCATATAAAGTCCCTCAAGTTAAGTGGTTTGTTTGTAGAAAGAAAAAATGTGATATTAATAGTGTTTTTAAACTCAACACCCCACAAAATGAACTACTTTCTAAGAGCAAATTTTGAAGAAGACCTCTTCCGAAGGCCGAAACGTTAATAAATATATAACAGAACCAAGAACAGTTTTAATGATCTAATTCCAAGAACACGTAAAATATAAAAAATATATATATACCTAGATCAAAGAACCTTACACTCAACAAAATATATATATATATATATATATATATATATATATATATATGTATATATGTATATATGTATATATGTATATATATATATATATATATATATATATATATATATATATATATATATATATATATATATATATATAACATATTAGAGTGACCGGATCTCATAAAGGGGGAAAAAAAATGTCGGAATCTTGTTCGTCTGGACCCCACAAAACGATTCTCCTTTCCAGATATTGAGATAGCCGAAATTTGAGCTCGATTAAACGACGTTAACCCGTGCCGCTCGTCGCTCAAAGATTGAAAAAATCCAAATTTTTGGCCAAAAAGCTGACATATGGAGCCATAACTCCAGAACGGTAAATAATAGAAACACGCTTAATATCTCAAAAGAAAGCTAATGTTGTTCTTCAAAATTTATATTTTATACATAATTGTTGTTATTTTAAGTCAAACCGAGTTACAACAGCCTTTAGCCCCAAAAAACGTGACCTGGTACCACTAGGAGCATACTTCGTATATTTTGTTATTAAGTGATAAATTTTGCTTTTTTTTGGTATATTTTTGAGTTTAAAGTAGAAATATAATAAAAAAAACAAGTAATACTGATAAGTCTAATGACATTTTTTATTTTAAAATATAAAAATTAGGTATATAATACATACAAAACAGACACAGAAAAGATACAGACGTAGTACCTACATGAGTTGATAATTTTACATAGTTATCTAATCTATTCTAGAGCTTTTGTTAAAGTAGTTTTTGAAACGTCAGGATATAATGCTCGGCATTTACTTACAACTTGCAGGACATATTGCTTTTGGTCTTCATCTTTTGTCAGAAGGTCGTTTAAAGTCGGTTATTAATTTAACACCACGCTCAGCCATATCATTAACTACTTTTAATGTTTTGACAATTTTCAATCCTTCTTGGAAGTCATTATTTTGAGGCCAGGTGTTTGGATGTTGTCTTAGGAAATCTGTTTTTATATTAAATTGGTCAAAGAATGTAAACGTTTCTTTGGTAAGTAAATTTACCAATCCTCCATCAACTACCTCTTTTTTTAAGTTTTCTTTCCTAACTTTTGGATTTACGACCCTAGCGTGCTGTGATGGTTCATCTGTGCTACTGAGCAATTTATTAGCCATTAACAACTTTTCATCGTCTGTAATGGTGGGATCAAAAAACGATAATCCCACCAACTTTGCATTCAAATACCACAAATGGTTCGAAAATTTGGTCAGGGCTATTTCTGCAATGTCGTTGTCACAGTCTTTATAGTCTATCAGACTATGCAAAATACCTAAATCTTGCTTTGGTGCAAGATGAGCTTTTAGAGCATTGAACCAAGCTTTACAATAAATTTTAACTAGGAAAACAGAAATGGCACGCACAGAACTTTCTTCTTCTTTAGACATCTTAAATTGACGACGAAAAATGAACATTTTTAAGCAGTAAATAGCCTTTGCCATCCACCTAGCGTGATGAATGGCTCCTGGAGTTCTAAAATCCACAACATTGCCGTCTAGTGATCCAACAAATACGAGAACCAACTGCAATAGCTCCTTGTAGTCATCTCTGGGGTGGCTCTCAGTTAATTTGGTCTCGAATTCAGCAGTAACATTTGCAATTACTTCTGGAGTTAGCTGCTTTTGTATTAGATTGTCACTGATACTTGTGTCGTATTTTCCTTTGTCTATCTTGGGCCACGCAGTGATGAATCTCTTGAAAATGTCTGGATGAGGTCCAGTGGTTGATCCCATTTTTGTGTCGAATACGCCTCTTAACAGAATTTCCAAGATATGGTGACGGCAAGCTAGGTATAACAATTCTCTTTCTAACATTTGCTCCAATATGACGCATGCTTCTTTGAGTCTTCCCGTGTTGGATGCTGTAGTGTCGAAGCACATCGCCTTGACGGTGTTGAGAAGACCCCATTCATGTAGGCATTCATATACGGCTACGGCTTGCTCCTCTCCAGAGCTGTTTGCTGTTACAGGAACTCCCAGCAGCTGTTCCTTTTCGCTATATGAAATAGCTATAGCTATTCGCTCACATTGTTCATTTTTTAAAACACTCGATAAAAGTTTACCGTCCCAATGGACAACCACGGGCTCTTTTTCAGGAATGTTTACTTTATCAAAAATTTTTTTATTATATTGTTCTCTGAACATTTGCCTTCTATCATGTAATAAAGTTTTCGAGACTTTGTACTCAAGAGGCTCAAGGTTTAGTGCTTCTAGAGTAGCTATTAAAATTCTCGTGGCATTTCTGTCGGATACCTTACATCGATCTAATAAAATGGACAATTTCATGTTTAAAATCTCTTTAACGCCCCTTGCAAATGAAACTTTCATCCTCTTGCTCTCAGATGGTCCTGCAGTTTCTTCAGGGATGTCCATTTCCTCCAAGCTCTCAAGTTTCTGGTAGATGCTGTCCTCTTCAGTGTCTTCTTCTCCTTCTTCGAACTTGTCTTCATCATCCGTCTCTAAAAAGCAACAAAAGAAAGAGAAAAGAAAAGACTATAAAAACTTGTCGTTTTAGCAGAATAGTAATAATACATAGGTACTAAATTACCTACTTCTAATTATCAAAAGGTATTATTTAAAAAATATAAACTCGATCATAAAGATGCCAAATCATGCTCTCATGTACAATTTTCTTTCAATTATAATGAAACTATTTACTTATTTGTTTATCTATTTTTTAGAATACTAATAATAAAAAAAAAAACTCACCAATATCAAAAGTTGCTTCTTGGATTTTTCGGTTCATTTTTGCAAGTTCCTTTTGCACCTTGATTTCTTCAGCTCGAGACAACTTGAGATCCACTCCAGTCATGGAACCTGGGCGGCCCTTCTGCCTCTGTTTCACGAGAAACGCCTTATCTTCTTCCGATTTCATCAGAGCCAAGGCATCTTGTTGAGCAATATCAAAGAGATCATCCAACTTTTCAACAAACTGTTTAAATTTGTTCTTGGCCGTTTTCGATGTTTTCTTCCGGTCTTTTTGAAGAGTTTCTCCACTCGGCGTGAAGTTTTTCCAGCTTAGTAATTGCATCTTGCTCATGTTTAGTCGGGATTCGAGCTTTCTCCCAAAAAATGAACACTTCTCGTATTGTAAGTTTTGCTGATTCTCTTACAGTTAATTTCACAGTACGTACATTATAAAATAAAGCACACAAAACTTGACGATTTGAGGGTAGTTTACAGCCGGTGATCTGGTGAATGGGATAGCCCACAAGAAATATTTTATCCTTGGTCCGGCTTTGTACACCTGATGTGGATGCCATTTCAGAGGCCAATAGGTAAATAACAGTTAACTTGGAAAATGAAACAAAATATATTGCAAACTTTAATTTCAATAAAATGTTTTCAAATTGCTTTTAAAATAATACTATAATAGTTATAAAAACAATAACACACACACTTGGAAAATTTAAAAAAAAAGGTTAAAATATCTTCACTAGATAATTGTTCGATCTAACCAGCTCAAAGGCACTTTAGAAACTAAACCGAATAAATAAAAGGTCGGTTGTACGCTGAAGTAAAATCACCATCTCTAAAATAGAAATTAGATTCACCCTCCTTTTTACCTATCAAACAGGTCTTTCTTTGGTAAACTAGTCAGGTAATCCCCATATAATAAAAGATTAAATTTGAACAAAAGGCTCTTTATGTTTGAAAATTGAGTTCCAAAATACTTTTTAACAAAAAAATGTTAATTCCGAGACACATTATGTAAAAACCCGTAAAATTCTTGGAATACTCCCAAACTGGCTCCTACTGGTACCAGGTCACGTTTTTGGGGCTAAAGGCTGTTGTAACTCGGTTTGACTTAAAATAAAAACAATTATGTGTAGAATATAAATTTTAAAGAACAACATTAGCTTTATTTTGAGATATTATGCGTGTTTCCATTATTTACCGTTCTGGAGTTATGGCTCCATATGTCAGCTTTTTGGCCAAAAATTTGGATTTTTTCAAACTTTGAGCGACGAACGGCACGGGTTAACGTCGTTTAATCGAGCTCAAATTTCGGCTATCTCAATATCTGGAAAGGGGAATCGTTTTTGTGGGGTCCAGACGAACAAAATTCCGACATCGACATATATATATATATATAATTTGGCTAATTATCATATCAACTAAATTAACTCAAATTTCTCTCAAGCACTTCATGAAATATGAAGACAAAATTTATATATCCCTTCTGCCAATAATTTTTGCTATAAATGCTAACTAAACATGTACAGTATACATGTATCCAGACAAAAAGCTTGTCTACTATTCTATATAGTTGGACATTGAAGTTAATCGTATTTTTTTGATAAAGCTTAAATAAAACTAACAATGGAGAACATCATCCCTTTGAAATAATTTGCCCAGGACTGTGTTTCCCACCGAGTACAATTTACAGCGATTAAAGAACAACGTGAATCGCATAAAAAAAAACGATATACACAAAAACGTAACTTTAATTTTTTGCGTTTAGTTACAATTTTTATAGCTACATGCTTCCTTTCTTTGCATTGTCAACTTGTAAATCTCATAAAAATAACTAATTTTACAAAATATTTGCTACAAAAAACCTTTAAACAATCTTAAGTAGAGTTGGGGTAAGAGTCTTCTCGAAATTAGAAAATTTATTTTTTAAATGGGCATAGCACACCTGCTGCTAGGAAATTCCTTAAGCGCTATAGAAGTGACGCATCTGCAGAAAATGCGTTTCACGATGTAACTTTTTCTGCAGTGAAAAACGCAGCCCCGGGCAAAACATTTCAAAGGAATGGCATTCTCCATATAAAAGAATTAATGAAAAAGGGGGTACAATCGGAACCTCCTACTAATGTATTAGTCCGACATATATTCCTAGGATACATTACTCTGGGAGGAAATCAGCGGGCTACATCCATCGAATACTTTCCATGAAAATACTTGTAGAAAAAGCTCAAGTAGTATATCGCTCCTTGATGTTCTAAGGAATCAAGGTTGCTGGCAAATTCTAGGTCTTCGTCAGACGAATAGCTTCTTTCCTAATAAAATCCAATGAATGCAGCGTATCCGTAGTATCAGTATTCCGTTGTGATATCATCATGATATCAATGTTCGTAGATATTTGGATGCGATTTTTCCTAATCGATGAATAGGCAGAAGAGGTGCTGTAAGATGACCTGCAAGGAGTCCCAACCTTACGCCACTCGATTTTTTTTATGGGGTCATTTAAAAACGAAAGGTTAAGTCGACCTGAAACTGTAGAAGATTTAAAACAAAGAATTCAATATGACGTAGCACAGATCACCCCAGATTCTCTGCAAAACTTTGTTCAGGCTGTTTATGATAGATTGGGTTATTACCTCGCTGTTAACGGTAGGCATTTTGAGCAATTGTTACCTTAAAAATAAACCTAGAGTATTTATTAATAGTTTTTTTTGTCTTTTTTTTTTTTTAATTTTAAATTTCAAATGATAATAATTCCAAAACAGTTCAGTTTACACATATGGTGTGTTTGACAAATAATATCTAGAATTTTTAGTATGGCTCAAAAATAAAATATTATATGGGGCTTTCCATTTAAAAAATCAAGATGGCGCAATTTCTTCGAACTGACAGTTCAAAACACTTTATTGTCAATGCCAGCATGTGCGCCGTAAAACACTCTATAACTTTCATTTAACATTTTTTTTGATACATTGATTAATAAATGCTGTGGAATCGTTATTTCATACATATGGGGCACCCGGCATATTTAGGGTGTTCACAAGATTCAGGGGGGAAAAAATATTTTCATCGTAATGCCGGCGGAACCACCCTAAATTTTTCATTCGTCTAAAAAATAAGATTTGTTTGAAGTTTTAGCGCAATTAGATAACGTTAGCCCGTGTCTCATCCAGGTTAAAGCTGTAAAATTAGATTTTTTGCAAAAAATCGTGGTTTTTCCCTCATAAAATGAAAACCATTTGTCCTAGAAATCTGACTCTTGTTTCATTTCATAGGAAATGTTGTTATCTTAAAGTTTTTTCCTACCACCTTTTTGTTAAACTTTTAAATTTGAAGACCCAAGACAGGATATGATTCGAATCCTCAAATTCGACCTTCGACTTGTTTAGAAAACGAAAGTGAAAAATGGCAACAAAAATACCTAACTTAAATACGCCGTTTTTTTTATGGGTCTAGCACACGTGCTACAGGGAAGTTCCGAAAGCGCTATAGGAGCGACAGGTGTGCGGTGAAAGCGATTCACGTTGTTCTTGAATCGCTGTAAATTGTACTCGGTGGGAAACACAGTCCTGGGCAAATTATTCCAAAGGGATGATGTTCTCCATATAAATGACTGCTTGAAAAGCGTTGTACGAGGAGTAACAAGCGGAACCTCATACGGATGTGAAGTATTAGCGCGACGTGTACTTGTAACGTGCACCGCTCTGGGAGGAATTAAGCGGGCCACATCCTTCGGACACTTTCCATGAAAGTACTTGTAGAATAGGCTCAAGTCGCCAACCGTTCTTCGATGTTCCAGCGAATCAAGGCCGACTGTCAGTTCCGGGTCTCCAATCAGACGAACAACTCTTCTCTAAATAGAATCCAATAAATGCAGTGTATGTTTGGGAGCGGAGCGCCAAACATGGGAGTAGTATTACATAGTTGGTCGAATTTGAGCTTTGTAAAGAATTAACAGTTGATGTGGAATGTAAAGCTTTCTAGTTCGAATTAATATTCCCAACTTTTGAGAAGCTCTCCTTGCTATGTCTGCAACATGTTCATGCCAGGACATATTTGCTCCAAAATTAACGCCCAACAAATTGAGTGACGATGTTAGAGGAATGGAGTGCCCCGATATAACTATGTCGGGTTCAGTAACGTTAACTTTTTTAGAAAAAACTGCCGCCTGGGTTTTTGTAGCGTTAAATTCCACTTGGTTACTGTCATTCCAAGATAGAATTTCTTCCAGGTCTTTGTTAAGTTGAATGACTTCCTGCTATCTGTGGATATTCGTCTGAGTAGCCGATGTCCGAGCGTTCAAAGTGAATAAAGAGATAAGTGTACTGTCATCTGCAAAGCTGTAGATTCGATTCTCGGTCTTTTCCAGTAGATCGTTAATATAAATGAGAAAGCGAGGAGACAGTATAGAGCCTTGGGGTACACCAGCCTTGATAGTGAAAGTGATAGAAAGAAATCCGTCGACTGCCACTCGTAAAGAACGCTCTCTGAGGAAATATGAGAGCCACAAACAGAACTTTTCAGACATACCATAAGAACGTAGCTTAGCCGGCAGCCCATCGTGCCAAACACGGTCAAATGCCTTGGATATGTCAAGAGCAACCGCTCGAAATTCTCCAAAGTGTTCAATTGCGTTGTTCCAAACATGTGTTACATAAGTCAGAAGATCTCCTGTTGTTCTATTTTTACGAAAGCCATATTGGTGATCGTTAATAATGTTGAATCCTTCAAGATATTTTAGAAGATGCTGATTGATAGCCTTTTCCATGATTTTCGATATTATTGAAAGTAATGTGATTGGTCGGTAGTTATTTGGCAAGGTCTTCTTGCCTTTTTTAGGCATCGGCTGAACTGTTGTAGATTTCAAGCAGGAAGGAAATATTCCCTTTCTATAGGATAGGTTGAAAGGTCTACAGAAAACTGGTGTTAGTTCCCTCGCACAGTTTTTGAAAACTATGGCAGGTCAGCGCCAGAAGCCTTTTGGTGTCTAGCTTCATCAAAATACGTTTTATGATACGCTCTCTGAAGACAATATCGGGCATCCCTGACTATGCACTATGGAAATAGTAGGTAGTGTTTTTCCTTGGAAATCGACAGTAGGTCAAGAAGACTGGTGAATTTTCCGTCTTGATCAGGGATCCGTGTTGATTCGTCAATAAGCCGAGTTAAGCCACAACTGATTGCAAATGATTCGGCTTCACGACCTTGTTCGTCGGTAGTATTTGAATATTTAAGCTAGTTGATGTTGTGGACGTTACAGTCGCCTAGGATGACAATTTCGGCATTTGGATAGTTAATTTGTAAATGATCGATGGTGTCTGCAAGAGACGCGAAAAGTGTTCTAAAGTTAGTATTACTTGGTGGTCGATAGAGGATACAGATGAACCTTGTGGTTGGTTGAGTCGTTATTTTTAACCACATAACACCAAAGTTTGGGGGTCCCGAGCTTCTTCTCGTTGGCAAGAGAGGTCGCTTCTGACAAAAAGACAGATTCCAAAGTTACGCCTAAATCGAGAAAAGAAGTCGTACCCAGGATAAAGATAGTTGACTATGCTGGTCGATAAACTGACCTTGGTTGTACAGAGAGCGAGTACATGAGGTTTATTTCATTTCAGGTGTTGGTGCACTGAATGTATGTTGCAAAAATCCTCCGTGTTTCCTTTGTATTATAAACAATTATAGGAATACATGATTAAACAATATATAATAAGACATAAAATTCTCAATTGTTTTAAACTAAATCCCTTGATATGTGACCCTTTTTCCTTTTTCAATGGGGCAATAAACGACCCTATTATGGTTTTGTGCATAATTGCCAGGTATTACGATAAACGTATTTTTATTTTACCTGCTTTGTATACCACCCTCACTTGCACCTGCAATCATATTGGATCTATTTTTACCTAGATATTTACTACCTGGCAACCCGGTTTGGAGCCCTTTAAGTATTTGATAATATAGGCCTAATGACCACAGGTCCCGATTAGAATTCGAAAGATACTTTTTATTATTAGTGTTCCGTACGGAACACTTATAAGATCACTTCGGTGTCTGTCCGTCTGTCTGTCCGTCTGTCCGTCTGTCCGTCTGTCACACCCGATTTTCTCCGAAACTACTTGTCATAGAAAGTTGAAATTTGGTAGCAATATAGGAATTGATGGCCTCATCAGAGCCATGTGGTTTTGAAAATTAAATTTTGACTTAAGGGGTTAGTTTTGGGGGGGTGAAATCGGAAATGAAAAAAAAAAAAATTTACTAGGTAATCGAGTGTGGTGTCAAATGAAAGCTTGTGAAAACACGAGTAAAAAATATATACATAATGTAATACTTGCGCTCACTTTTCTTTGTATTATTTTTAAAAAATCGCGAAAAATCGCTGTCCACCCGCCTTATCTCGGAAAGTACTTATCAAAAAATTTTGAAAAAATTCTGGAATATTCTCCACGGGGTGTAGATTGAACGAAAATTATCACGAGTGTATTACCTGTAATAATTTATCTGTTATATAAAAAAAAAAACAGAAATTTCAAGGTCATCAATTTTTAGTAAAGATTGGAATAAACTTTGTTGAAAACTTATTTGGGGTGTGTTTTGTGAAGTCACTGATCATTTTATATCACCGTAACATAAATTTTGACTTAAGGGATTCGTTTGGAGGGGTGAAATTGGAAGTGAAAAAAAAATTTTTTTACTAGGTCATCGAGTGTGGTGTCAAATGAAAGCTTGTGAAAACACGAGTAAAAAATATATATATAATGTAATACTTGCGCACACTTTTTCTTCGTATTACTTTTAAAAAATCGTGAAAAATCGCTGTCTCCTACCTTATCTCGAAAAGTACTGATCAAAAAATTTTGAAAAAACCCTGGAATATTCTCCACGGGGTATAGATTGAACGAAAATTATCATTACCTTTAATAATTTATCTGGTATAAAAAAAAAACAATATTTCAAGGTCACCAGTTTTCAGTAAAGATTGGAAACAAACTTTGTTGAAAACTCATTTGGGGTGTGTTTTGTGAAGTCACTAATCATTTTATACCACCCTAACAAAACTTTTTATTTCAAAAACAATCAACGTACGGAACACTAATTGTGCAAGTTCAACTTGCACTTGACCGTTTTTTTTTATTTTTAGTTTTACTTACAACTTACAATTTAACGGTTCTATTTTAATTACGTGGCGTCCGTGGGAAAATTGCAATAGTGGCTATCGCAAGAGAAAACTTTATCACTTAACGCTAAACAAATAGTGAAAAATGTTTACGACAGTTTGGTAAAAAGAAATTTGAATAAATAAAGTACTTTGCAAGAAACCAGTGAACTAATAAAAGCCCCAATTTCAACGATTAAGGGTATTGTAGGAAAACCATCACTCAGGAACAGGAAAAACGGAAAGATTTTCAAATGCATCATGTAGACGATTGTGAAAAAGACGTCATCAGGAGAAAAATATATTCTATGTATGAAGAGCAGTTGGTGCCGACACTAGACAAAATAAAATTAAGACTAGTGCAGGACGGGAGCAATATACATTGTGGCCGATTAACCCTTCAGAGAATTCTCTTAAGAATGGGATTCACGTTCCGAAAAATCAACAAAAGCTAAGTAGTGATGGAGTCACAAAGATTACGAATCTTGCGACATACTTATTTACAAGAAGTTAAAAAGTATCGATCAGAGAATTGCCCAATAATTTGCCTTGACGAAACATGGTTCGATACCCAAGCCAGCAGTACAAAATGTCAGACTAACGCACCTTCAAATAAAGGTAAACGAATAACCATTTTGCATGTTGGATCTGAAAAGGGCTGGGTTTCACATTGTCTACTATTATCTGCAAAAAAATTAAAAGATTCTAGTTTGGACTATCGCGAAGACACGACCTCAGAAATTTTTGACAATTGGTTTCAAAATTCCCTTTTGCCAAATGTTCTCGAACCGAGTGTTATAGTTATGGACAATGCAAGTTACCATAGTCATCTACTAAATAAGGTTCCTAATGCAGCCAACACCAAATCGGAAATACAGGAATATATGTTAGAAAATGACATTTATTTTGACTTTAGTTATAAAAAAGGTGATCTTTTGGAATTTTTGAAAGACCATAAATTGAAAAAGAAATGTGTTTTTGATAGTATGGCTGAGAAAATGGGACACACTGTTTTGCGGCTTCCTCCGTAGTATTGTGTGTTTAATCCAGTTGAACATATTTGGCATCAAGTTAAATCAAAAATAAGGGCACAAAATATTTCTCCTACTGTAAGCGTGTCAGTGGTTGAATTAGTAAAAAAAGTTATAAATGATATACCTTGTGAAAGCTGGAAGAATTCCATTCAGCACGTTGTTAAAGTTGGAGATTCATATATTTATGTAAATAATATAAAACCACTGACAATTACCTCAGCTGATGACAGTGATAGTGAAACCGAATTAGGCTTAAGTTAAAATATATTTTTATTTATATAATATGTCCCCTCTTGTAACCCCATTCATTCAAACTGTATATTTGTAGTTCTTATCCATTTGTTTTTACATGCATCTATAAATAAACATCTCCAAAAACACTTATAATTTTATTTATTTGCTTTAATGAATAAAATTCTTAAGTCCATCTCTGCGACCTATCATAAACAAAAGGTCAGAATTTTTATATTGCCCACTTAAAACGGCAAAATAGGATCTTGAATTTTGGGACAGGCTATAACTTTATAAATAATTTTACGAATTGTAAGGTAGTGGGTACCTACCTGATATTTACTTCTATTCTTTAAAAGGTTTGAGAGAGAATTCTACCTGGAGTGTCATAAACCACACTTCTTCTTTTTTGTTCGTTCTCTGAGATGCCCGAGAGAAGTCAAAGAGTATTAGTTTCCGTGTGGCTTTCAAGCAATGAACATTTCAACAACGTTCGTTTAGTGACTTTTCTGTGAGGTTTGTTTTACAATGTCTCCTACAGCATCAACGAACCATTCTTGTTCGTGTTCGAGTTATGGTTCAAGGTAGAAAGAAATGGTGTTTTTAATCGGCCACATGTCTCATCAAATCAGTGGCAGTAAATTACTATCTGATTATCAAGTTTTACGCAGTTTATTTTATAATATACGGCAAGCGAAACTAATTTATTCATTTCGGTTTTTAAGTCTTTTATATTTTTCGGCTTTCTTCTAACGCCGCACAATCAGATGAAATACTGCTAACTTGCACGAAATTCTCTTCTTCCCTTTTATATACTATTTCTGTTACAATCACAAATAATGAAAAAGCAAGCAAGAGCATTAAAACAGAAGTCGATTACGACGTACACGCCATCATCCTTTTAGCTCCTTACCTCATTTTTTTTCACAACGTTTATATTTTACTACAGAGTGATATAATATCTCAATCAAAAAACCAGAAAACATGCTCACGATACAAATAAAACGATACAATAACCCCTCCGCTAAACCCTTTTATCATGTTAATAACGACAATAATAAAAAAAATCTAATATTAAGGCTATATCAATACAAATACGAAGTCACTCTTCTGCTTCACCTCTCCAGTCCTTGGGCACCTTATTTGCTTTATTATAAATGCTTAAAACTTGCTCAATCTGCCATCTAAAAACCGGGAAAAATTCTCATAATACTCTTAAAATTATACAAAATTTTCTATTTATTTTACACACTTCCTCTATTAAAATTGTTAGTAATTAAAAAATGACTTAATTTTCATATGTCGATAGTCCAGGCACCCTAAAAAGAATATATAGCATGATGTAACCCTACCTCTAATATTTTACTTTAAATAATATATTTAAAATTTGTCAAATTTACAAAGTACTATTGAAACTATACAATATTTAACGATCCCACCTATTTCACCCTTCTTGGGTTAAAAGTAAAACTAAAAAAAAAACTTTTTTTTAATTTCTCGTCTCCAAAAATCTTGAGAAGGACACATAACCCTACATATTAAAAACGACCCCTCTAATCTTCTCCCCCATCCCTTTTACTCCGTTTACCATAAATATTTATGCACAATATTTGTTTATTATCTAAACAGAAACAAGGAAAAATTACCAAACTGCTATAAAAACAATACAAAATTTATCGACCCCCACCCCTTTCGCTTTAAACAGTATCGCTCATAAGCTTAGACTTCATTCTCCCCATATATATATATATATATATATATATATATATATATATATATATATATATATATATATATATATATATATATATATATATATATATATATATATATATATATATATATATATATATATATATATATATATATATATATATATATATATATATATATATATATATATATATATATATATATATATATATATATATATATATATATATACGCGGGGTCTTATGGAATTCACTTTATATACTGAAATTATACCTTAAATAGTGGATCTCAATAATAAAGGAAAAAATTGATCTTAAAGAAATGATGATATGAATTATGTAGGTCAAAGAGTATTAGTTTCCGGATGGCTTTCAAGCAGTGAACATATCAACAACGTTCGTTTAGTGACTTTTCTGTGATGTTTGCGGGACAATGTCTTCTACAGCATCAACGAGCCATGCTTGTTCGTTTTCGAGTTATAGTTCAAGGTAGAAAGAAATGGAGTTTTTAATCGGCCACATGCCTCATCAAATCAGTGGCAGTAAATTACTATCTGATTATCAAGTTTTACGCAGTTTATTTTATAATATACGATAAGCGAAACTAAACACCAAAGAAGCTGCAAGGCTCACAATACAGGACGTTTTAATTTTTTGGGAGAAAGCTAAGATACACACCAACCAAAAACCTGAAAGATTGTGTCTCAAAATTAGAAAAACTGTACGAAGAGTGGAGAAAACTGCAAAAAAACGCTAAAAGATCTAAAAGCACAGCGCAAAATAAAAAAGTAGAAGCTTTCAAGTCAACCCTTGATGACCTTTTTGATGTTGCTCATCAGGATGCATTAAAAACACTATTAAAGATGGCAAGCAGTTTTTGTTACTTCAGAGAAAAAAAGGACGTCCTGGCTTTCGTTAAAGCAGAAGAACGAAGAGAAAAGAGACAAGCAGCTGAAATGGTAAGATTGGAAAAATTAAGAAACAAAGTAGGTTAGTAGAGCTTTTCTCTCTCTCTTTAACGTTTTCCCTTTTCCTTTTCTGTTGAGTGTATTCGACTTGATGCTATTTTTTGTGAGTACTTTGCTTACTGCTTATTATCGCTTATTTTTTCCTTTTGTTTTTAGAAGATCAAAATTTGATTATACAATTTGAATCTTCAATAAACAGCACGTCAGAAGAAGAGGAGCAAAAAGAGATGGAGATGACTTTTCCAGGCACAGGGGACACAGGACCAGAAATAATGAAAAGGAAGTACATTAGAGGAAGTGAAGAGATTATTACTGAAAAATTTTCTTTATTGTTAGATAGGTGTAGTATTTCTGACAGAGACGCAGTTCGAATAATATCAGCTACTGCAAAAGCGTTAGGTTTTGACCCACAGAATTTAATTGTAAGTAGAAGTGTAATACGACTTCGCAGACAGCGGTTCCAGAAACAAAGGACTGAGCTTATTAAACATAGATTCAAAAATTCCGTTTTGAGAGGGAGCTGTTGTGCAATGGGGTGGAAAATTGCTTGCAGATATTTTGAGTAAAGAAAATTTAGAAAGGGTAGCGGTTTTCATTAGCTGTGGGGATGAAGAACAGTGGATAGGAGTTCCTCAGTTTGGAAATAGTATGGGAATTACTCAAGCAAAATCTATATTTTCAGCACTTGAGCAGTGGGGGGCAGTTGAGAAAATCCAAACAATGTGTTTTGAAACCACTGCAGTAAATATTAGCAACCTCAGCGGATTCATTTCCCTAGAGCAATTATTAGAGAAAAATTTTCTGTATTTAACATGTCGCCACCTTTTAGAAATTATTCTGAGATCAATTTTTGATTTAAAACTAACCTGAACACAACCACTGGCCCTCGGCCAGATATTTTTAAAAAGTTGCAGATTGAGTGGTCGAAGCTAGACAAGACGAAATACAAAACTGCTATTGAATATAAAAATTCAAGATATAGAATAGAAAATTCAGATCAAATATCAAGTTTTCTTATCGAACAATTAAAAAATCAACAGCCAAGAGGTGATTATAAAGAGTTTATCGAACTTTGTTTAATTTGGGACGTACAACTCCAAAAGACTTTTTTTAGAGTAGCTGGTGCAATTCATCACGCTAGATGGATGACAAAGGCGATTTATTCTCTCAAAATATATCTTTTCAGAGATCAATTTTTATTAACAGATTTAGAAAAAAAAGGAAACACAGATATTAGTTTATTTAATCAATATTTATGTAAAAGTGTGGTCCAACGCCCCCAAAACCACTTTGGCCCCCAACCAAGACCTACAGTTGTTAAAATACAGACAAATTAATAAAGAACTTGCATACAAGGCACTGTTTAAAATGATAAATCATCTATGATATCTTAATTCGGAGCTAGTCGCATTTTCATTTTTTGATGAAACTTTAGAAAAAAATGTCAAAACAAGCATGGCTGCAAAATGTCTAAAATTGTGGTGTGTATGTATGTTATGGAATTCACTGCATATATTGGAACTGGCGCCTCCTTGTAGCAACATCGATTGCAGAAAATACATCTTATATAGCGGATCTTAATAATAAAGGAAAAAACCGACCCCAAAAAAATAAGGTCAAGAATATTTTTTTCACGCTGCCACTGGTTTACCAGACAACAGCACGATATCGACAAGTTTTAACCAAAACGTCAAGTTCAAATTCAAAAACGTTTTATTAATACTCAATAAAATTTACCAGGTTGGTTTGCAGTTTTTGATTTCGGAGGATACAGTATGCTTTTTAATATATTTATCCATTTTATAGCCTTGTGGCTTGTGGGTGTTCTAGTGGTATAGTTAGTATGCCAATCCTTATGTACCCGATAATCTTTCAGTCATTTCCGAGTGGTTATTCTTAATGATTATTGTTATTTGAGTTTTTTTTGTGAAGGCATTTTGGGTATTGTTATTAAAATTAGGATAATTTTTTAAATTGGTCTTTTGGGAAAAATTTTAAAAAAGAAACCATCTTGGACCAGAATTTAAGGTTATATAGTTACTACCATATTTTTCTCATTTGAATAGGTTTTTTTTAACTAATTTAATATTATAAAAATTGTCACCTTTTCAACTAATTACTTTTTGACACTAAAAATTTCGATTTTAATGTATTTCCTTCATTTAAAAACAGGCTAATTCATCAGACTGTCCTTTTTAAAATGCGAATTTATTTATAATTTCTTCATTTCGGTTTTTAAGTCTTTTATATTTTTCGGCTTTCTTCTAACGCCGCACAATCGGATGAAGTACTACTAATTTGCACGAAATTCTCTTCTCCCCTTTATGTACGATTTCTGTTACAATTATAAATAATGAAAAAGCAAGAGCATTAAAACAGAAGTAGATTACGCCGTACACGCCATCATCCTTTTAGCTCCTTATCTCATTTCTTTCACAACGTTTATATTTTACTACAGAGTGATATAATATCTCAATCAAAAAACCAGAAAACATGCTCACGATACAAATAAAACGATACAATAACCCCTCCGCTAAACCCTTTTATCATGTTAATAACGACAATAATAAAAAAAAAAATCTAATATTAAGGCTATATCAATACAAATACGAAGTCACACTTCTGCTTCACCTTATTTGCTTTATTATAAATGATTATGCTTAAAACTTGCACATTCTGCCATATAAAAAACGGGAAAAATTCTCATAATACTCTTAAAATTATACAAAATTTTCTTCTTATTTTACACACTTCCTCTATTAAAATTGTTAGTAATTAACAAATGAATTAATTTTCATATGTCGACAGTCCAGGCACCCTAAAAAGAATATATACATAGCATTATATATAGATGTAACCCTACCTCTAATATTTTACTTCAAATAATATATTTAAAATTTGTCAAATTTCCAAAGTACTATTGAAACTATACAATATTTAACGATCCCCACCTATTTCACCCTTCTTGGGTTAAAAGTAAAAGAAAAAAACACCTTTTTTTTAATTTCTCGTTTCCAAAAATCTTGAGAAGGACATATAACGCTACATATTAAAAACAACCCCTCTAATCTTCTCCCCCATACCTTTTACCCCGTTTATATTTTACCATAAATATTTATGCAAAATATTTGTTTATTATCTAAGCAGAAAACAAGGAAAAATTACCAAACTGCTATTAAAATTTATCCACCTCCACCCCTTTCGCCTTAAACAATATCGCTCATAAGCTTAGACTTCATCCTCCCCATATGTATATCTATCTATCTATATATATATATATATATATATATATATATATATATATATATATATATATATATATATATATATATATATATATACATATATATATATATATATATATATATATATATATATATATATATATATATGTGTATATATATGTATACATATATATATATATATATATATATATATATATATATATATATATATATATATATACACGGGGTCTTATGGAATTTACTGCATATACTGAAATTATACCTTAAATAGTGGATCTCAATAATAAAGGAAAAAATTGATCCTAAAGAAATGATGATATGAATTAGGTAGGCTGAAAAGTTTTTGGTCTAGCTACTTAAAATACACTTTCCTTTTTGCAAAATACGACTTTATTCATCAATATTTAAGAGCGGTACAATCAGTCCAACGCTATTCTAACATTTCTATACCTTTCTTGAAGAAGGATTAGTCTTTGCCTTCAAAACAGGCCTCAGTTTCGACGATAACTTCTTCATTGGAGTCAAATCTCTCTCCCGCGAGCATTTTTTTGAGGTATACGAATAGATAATAGTCGCCGGGGGCTAAATCTAGAGAATACGATGGATGAGGAAGCAATTCGAACTTTAGTTCATCCAATTTTGCCGTCGTAACCATTGACTTGTGACACGCTGCATTGTCTTGACAGGAGCACTTTTTTCTTGTTCATTTGGAGCCGTTTCTTTGCGATTTCTGCCTTCAAACGCACCAATCACTTTATATAATATTCGGTTTTTCCCTTCCCATCGACTTAAAAATTGCGAAAGCTCTATTTTTTTATACAAAAATGTGGTTTAATATTTCTCTTATGTATTATATTTCTTATTTATCAGCAAGTCATTATATAATAGATTTCTTTACATAGTGCCATTCAAAAAGCATCATTTGACACCATTTTTAGTGTTCCTTACGGAACACTTATGAGATGACTTCGGTGTCTGTCTGTCACACCCGATTTTTCTCCGAAACTATTTGTCATAGGAAGTTGAAATTTGGTAATAATATAGGAATTGATGGCCTCGTCAGAGCCGTGTAATTTTGAAAGTTAAATGTTGACTAAGGGGTTAGTTTTAAGGGGTGAAATCGGAAGTGAAAAAAAAAATTTTACTAGGTCATCGAGTGTGGTGTCAACACGAGTAAAATATATATATATATATATATATATATATATATATATATATAATGTAATACTTGCGCACACTTATCTTTGTATTATTTTAAAAAAATCGCTGTCCCCCCACCTTATCTCGAAAAATACTGATCAAAAAATTTTGAAAAAATTCTGGAATATTCTCCACAGGGTGAAGATTGAACGAAAATTATCACAAGTGCACTACCTTTAATAATTTATTTGGTATATAAAAAAAGCAAAATTTTCAAGGTCATCGGTTTTCAGTAAAGATTGGAAAACAAACTTTGTTGAAAACTCATTTGGAGTTTGTTTTGTGAAGTCACTGATCATTTTATACCACCGTAACAAAATTTTTGATTTTAAAAGCAATCAACGAACGGAACACTAATTGTGCAAGTTCAACTTGCACTTGACCGGTTATTTACTATAACGTTTAGTTCAATTACACTTCAACATTAACTTTGGCTTCAATAAATATGAAAAATTACCTGCTTAGTAATTATATATATATATATATATATATATATATATATATATATATATATATATATATATATATATATATATATATATATACATATATATATATATATATATATATATACATATATATATATATATATATATATATATATATATATATATATATATATATATATATATATATATATATATATATATATATATATATATATATATATATATATATATATATATGTATATATGTATATATGTATATATGTATATATGTATATATATATATATATATATATATATATATATATATATATATATATATATATATATATGTATATATGTATATATGTATATATGTATATATATATATATATATATATATATATATATATATATATATATATATATATATGTATATATGTATATATGTATATATATATACATATATACATATATATATATATATATATATATATATATATATATATATATATATATATATATATACATATATATATATATATATACATTTATTTATATTTATAAAATATATAAAGGAGTTAATTTTGCTCTTTTAACAGTTAATTGAAGTCACGTGGCTATCACTAATTAGGCAATTTTTCATATTTAATGAAGCAAAAGTTAATGTCAAAGGTTAATTCAACTAAATGTTATAGTAAAAATTGGTGTCAAATGATGCTTTTTGAAAGGTACTACGTAATGAAATTTGTTATATAATGACTTGTTGATAATATAATAAATATGATAAATAAGAGAAATATTAAACCATATTTTTGTATAAACAAATAGAGATTTCGCAATATTCTAGTGGCTTATAAGTTAAAACAATACTTCTCAACAAATTTTCAAATTTATATCCTTATTGCTTGACAATATTTTATTTTTCAACCAAAACTCTACTACGAATTTCTGTCAGCCGCCTCAGGAAAAAGACAATTACTTTGTAACATTTTCTCACCCCTTAGTTCGTGACCAAGAAAGCGGATTTTATGTTAGATACGATAAACTTCAATACGTTCGAAATATAAAATAAATAACTTAATAATATCGTTTCCCTGGACACTTATATCTTGATACTTTTGTGTTGTCGATAATTTTCTTTACAACGACGTATTTGGGGCATTTTTTTGGCTCTTGTTTCCTCCAATAATAAATTGGTATTAGCATGGTCATAAAATTGTACGTTATATGTTTAAACAACGCAATCCTGATTGTCCTCAGGCATGAACTCTAAAATTATTTGCTTTCTCCTCGTTAACTCGAGAATATATGGAATCGTAAATAAGAAAATTAGTTAAGTATATTTGGGAGTTCTAATTACCATGAAAATAATTAGCGTATTTTAACGTTTGTATTAAAGATAAAAATATTTTATAATAAGTGTTGGTAATAATCAGTTGTTTGTGCTAAAAATATCCAATCGTTATCTGTATTAGTAATAAGATACAAATCGTATCGATGGGTGATGAAAGCCCGATATTAAAAGCATACCTGCCCTCTACCTATATTCTCGAATACTAGCACCAGACCAGTAGAAAGAAAGAAATTTTCAACTAAGACTCCTATGGCAGTCACAGTTACTAAGACCACCGCGAGGCAACGCAGTGTATAAGGCTCGACGTATATTCCAATATATAATCGTAAATCTAAAATAACATTGCTATCAGAATCCAAATTTCGGTAATTACTGTAAAACTGCAGTCTCATCGGTCGAGCCATCTCCGGGCGCATTTAGATAGAATTAATAGTGGGGGTGGGGGGAATCAAACTCAAAGTATTTATTATCTCGAGATGGTTCAATAGGTCAGAGAATTAAATAATTGTCGAAATATTGGTTTCGTGTAATTTTGACAGTTATACACTAAGAGGGCTAGTGATTCGTTTAGCAACTATGACTGCTTCTTCGTAAAAAATTCTCTGACGTTATTGTGCTAGTATGCAGGGCTATTGATAGAGGGCAAGTAAGCTTTTAAAATTGGCTTTTCCAGCGAGAGATACGACCTCTCCTAACTTATTTCTGTATTGCCTTGGTATGATAATAAATATTTTTTGGTTGTTTGTGTTAGTTTAGTCGATGGATCCTGATATGATGAAAGGCATCCAAAGATGGTTCGACAGATGATAAAGAATTAAATAATTACCGAACTATGGACTTCGCTCAATTTTGATAGGTAAATATATATTATTTTATATTGTCTGTAATTTGTAAGAAGTAAACCAACAATTATCAACGTTTGTTACTTTTTGAGGTAAACCAACAATTACCAACGTTTGTTACTTTTAAGAGGTAAAACTATTTAGTTTTATATAGGCTACAAATAAAACTAGAAGACAAACAAAATGATTTTTCACATCAGAAGTCATACAAATTGGTTCAGAGAAAAATTACGGACAGGAAAAACATACTCCACTATTAACCCCATAGGTCAATAGTGTACTAGGAACACCGTTAGTTTAAAAACGACAACTGTAAAAATAAAAAACTACCATCCACGAATACTGCTAATGCCGGTATAAAGACCTCCTGTCCACTAATAGGGGTAATAACATAGTGGCATATGGGGAGAATTTTACAATATATTTCTTTATTTCTCAGTGTGGTTACTGCTGCGTTGCCGATACCAGTATTGATAGATGCCCGGTTTCACCCACAAAATCGAGAGATTCGAGAATGTGCATGAAGTAAGCATCTAAAATTTGATAAGATGCGTAGTGTATTGGTAATTTTCAAAGACTTCGTTAGTTCCAAACTTCAGATCAATGTAGTGAGCAACTCATATCACATTACTATGATCATGTAATTGGATGTGTTACATTAAATGTCTTTCTCGTCATGATAGTCAAGAGAAATAAGAATGGAGATATTGCCTAAAATATTCAACGTTTAATTCGAATGAAAATTTCGGTAATGACCTTTCATTTTTGTCGATACATTTTCTAGTATTCCTTTACATTTTCCCGGTTTTATATTTTATACAAATTTGTTTGTCTTTTGTGAACCTTATTGAACACGTTTTCATTTATGCAAGTTTGAACAAGTTTTCATTTATGCAAGTTTAGACTTTAATTTCGTTAATAAAAAATCAAGGTTTTGGACTTGGGCTTCATTTAGGCATATTTCCTTCACTTGAAAATTACAAGTTTAGCAAGTGACTAAATATTGGAGAAATAAATTCTCAAATCAACAAATTTTTTTTGGTACAAACACACACTGCAGTTTGTAATTAATTCTTCATTTAATTTCATATTGCATTGCAAGATCTAATTCAGAACAACACATTAAAATGTATCCTTAAAACTGAGCAAAAAAACACATGATTACATTGTTTTGATTAAGCTGTAGTCGCATCAGTCACAGTCGTCGCTCACATCGGACACACGTAAGAGAAAATAAAATATTGTGAACTATTTAACAAATTTGGGGTAATAGACATTTTAAGTAATCTTGAGGCATCCTAATACCGAAAAAAATTAATATAAAAATAAGCTTTAAAACATTTAAACATAGAAACACAAGCTCTAATTATGTTTTTAAAATTGGCGCTTGTCACTTAGTTGAAAATTGTGGAACATCTCGTGTTCCTTATTTATACTCGTTGCGCAAGGAGGGATGTGTTATCTGTGTGTCTACTTTGACCATTGTATTGGATTTTCTGTATTTTTACTGTAAAGGCAAAATTTATTGTAGATCTTCATCGGCTAAGTCACTATACAGGTTGTTTTTACTTGAATGTAAATACTCAGTATATATCACCACTACACCAAACACTTTATTTTTGCACTCGACGCGCATTTCGCTAACCATGTTAGCTTCATCAGGAGCGATGATTGAGTCAATCATCGCTCCTGATGAAGCTAACATGGTTAGCGAAACACGCGTCGAGTGCAAAAATAATGTGTTTGGTGTAGTGGTGATATATACTGAGTAGTATCATTGTGCCAAAAATTCCACATTCCCAACATAGTTGAATGTAAATGCCTTTCAAAAATATTCAGGAAAATTAAAGTGCGGCTCTGTGCAATATTACTTGTAATCAAATATTTAAGCGAGTTAAATGGGGTGTCTTCAAAGTTCGACACTAAACGAATATCTTGATGTTTCATGACGGCTTGTGACTTGACGGACTCAGGGATGTTTATCTTCTTTAGGTAGGTAAATGCTATAAGTAGCTGTAATTGCTGTAAGTATATAAAATATTATCGTATATATGCCAGTTTATTGAAAATAAATATGGACTTCTGAAAAGTTATCTAAATTTTATTTTTGGGTTTCAAGAGTACTGAGAACGATTTTAGATCCATAGTTTCTATTTATACTTTTTATTGTAACTTTTTAAAGTTTAATTTCACATCAGGCAAAAGATTATTTCTAAAATTCATTGTTGGTAGGGTGATGTTTTTAAAATGTGGTTTTAAATATTGAAAGACCGTTAAAATGAGATCTTTAATTTTAATTTCACAATTGTTTTTTAGTTCGATTAAATATGTACCATTAATAGAGACATTATCATTGTTTCCGAAACAACTTTAGACGACAACAGTTTAGTTTGAGGTAATCACTATATGTTAATTTTTCTCTATCTTCCAAACTTCGATTTCTGAAATATTGGCAACAATTCGGTTGCAATTAGTGTTTTTATATTATTTTGGCAGATAAATTTCACATGGGGCGTTGGGGTTGATTTCACAGCCCCACAAAAAAAAGTGGGGTATACTTTTGATGCGATATATCAGATCCGTAGTATTTTTACCCGCTGATCACGAATCTGACGTCAGAATATCGCCATCACATCTCAATTTTTTTCTAACCTCAAAAAATAGGTAAAAATTAGTAAAAATTAAGAAAAATATACTCCTAAAAAAATTGATTCAAGCTTTTTCATGAATCCAAAGATGTATTAATATGTATTCGGACACGCTAAGTTAATATTCATCGGTTGGATTGAGCCATACAGTTCTGTTTTCTTTCTAACCTCAATAAATTAGACAGATATAGTGCTTCTCGAATGCAAAAACGAATTCAAATTAAAATTCAACCGATCCTTACCAAATTTGGTACACGGGGATTTTTTTGGGTCGCTGATCACGAATCTGAGGTTGGATTTGTAAAATTCAAGATGGCAGATGTTTTCGCGCCATTTTGAACGCCGAGAAAATTCATCGGTCCATTTTTATTCTTCTACCTGCATCCAGGGCACCTCCACGTGGTGATGGTGGGCAACGGTGTTACTCCACTAGCCGGCAGAGTCCCTGGATAACGGCTTAGATGCCGTCATGGCAGGTAGAAGAAAGAGAATTACGATGCAGGGACTCGGAAACCCAGTATCGGCGGTTGGTCAGGATGGGAAAGCGGGCCCGCAGCCGTCGTCATCCAGCGACCGTAGCTCTTCATGTGTGGGTGACTTGGCTCATGTAGAGTATAATGCTACAAGAAAACGGTCTCACGGTACAAGGACTTTTGATAAGTGCGATAAAAACAGTGATTCATTTTGTTATATTTGCTGTCAACACGTATTGAGTAAAATGGGGTCACCGATAACGGATAAGATTAAAACCTTATATATGGATTGTTTTAACATTGAAATACAGCACCAGGATACAGATTGGGTTCCCCACATCATTTGCAGTTCTTGCAAAATAATGTTGTACATCAATAAGAAGGCGATTAAATATTCCAGACCAGCAATATGGAATAGACCATACAGTGAAAATGATTGCTACTTTTGTATGAATGTTGTATCTAGGCATAACCGAAAAAATAAAAGCACTATTACTTATAACGATGTTTCGACAGTAACAAGACCAACTAAACTAATTCCGCCTCCTGAACCACTTGATGCTGATGTTATGGAAACAAATGATTTCACCTTATCAGTTCATGCCGAAAACATTGAGACTATCGAAAAAGATTCAAACACTGTTACTAATGAATGTTCTAGTGACAACCTATCATATACTAGTGACACAGATAAGGAATTTCTACCATACAACCGTAAACCAGAACCAATACTCGTATCACAGTCAGAACTTAGTGATCTAGTCAGAGATTTAGGCTTATCCAAAGATGGGTCAGAGCATCTTGCTTCCTTTTTAAAGAAAAGACATTTACTTAAGCCAGAAGCTATGATTTCTTATTATAGAAACAGAGCTGAAGAATTTCGAAAATATTTCACAATGGACGAGGAATTGTCACTTTCATATTGTACCGATGTAAAAGGTCTAATGGATGAATTTCAAAATAACTCATACGATCCTGAAGAATAGAGACTGTTCATTGATTCTTCTAAACGGAGCATTAAGGCAGTTTTGCTGCATAATACCAACGTTTACGCTCCCATTCCGATTGCTCATTCCACAGTTATGGAAGAGCAATATGAAAAAATGAAGCAGCTTTCGATAAAAATAAAATATGCTGATCATAACTGGAAAATTTGTGGAGATCTGAAAATTGTAATAATATTGCTTGGCCAACAGTCAGGGTTTACACTTTATCCCTGTTATAAATGTCTGTGGAATAGCAGAGACAGGGAACGTCATTATAAGAAAAAAATTTGGCCAACAAGAGAATCGTTCACTCCTGGTGAAAATAATGTATTGTTTCCACCATTGGTAGATCCAGGAAAAGTTCTTATTCCCCCGCTTCACATTAAGCTTGGACTTATGAAGCAATTCACGAGAGCATTAGATACAAACGGCCCATGTTTCAAATATTTGCATAAAAAATTTCCGAAATTTTCTGAAGCTAAAATTAAGGCAGGCGTATTTGACGGGCCACAAATAAGAAAACTGTTTCAAGATTCATTATTTGTTACTAAAATGAATAAAGTTGAAAAAGCTGCTTGGCTTAGTTTTAAAGAAGTCGCAACAAACTTTTTGGGAAATAATAAAAGTCCTAAGTACAAAGAAATAGTCGAGAAAATGGTAAAAAATTTTCAAACATTAGGTTGCTTAATGAATCTAAAATTACATTTCCTGGACTCCCACATCGATGATTTCCCAGATAATATTGGTGACTACAGTGAGGAGCAAGGGGAACGTTTTCACCAAGATCTGAAAATCATAGAAAATCGGTATCAAGGACGATGGGATGACCATATGCTAGCGGACTATTGCTGTTCGCTAAAAAGAGAAACAAGTCCTCAAAAGCGTTTGGGCAGAAAGCCTTTGAATAGGTCATTCGCGGAAAAAAGAACAAGATACAGCCAAAAAAAGGAAAGTTAGGCGCGGGTCTAACCTTCGCAATTCTAGGGCTTAAGGGTCTACTATTTGAGAGTATATGGTTTAAAAGTCCTGGTTTTGAGTTTATTCGGTCTCATTTTTAAAGTTACAGGGTTATTGAGGTCTATTTTTTGAGGTTACAGGGTGTGGGAGTCTAAGGTTTCAGGGTTTAGGGTTTAAGAGTATCAGGTTTGAGGATTCCCCAACTGTATACCAAATTTGGTAGGAATCGGTTGGTTTTCAAAAATTTTCTCCGCCATCTTGGATCCGCCATTTTGAATTTTGCAAATCCGACCTCAGATTCATGATCAGCAACCCAAAAAAACCCCGTGTACCAAATTTGGTAAGAATCGGTTGAATTTTAATTTGAATTCGTTTTTGCATTCGAGAAGCACTATATCTGTCTGATTTATTGAGGTTAGAAAGAAAACAGAACTGTATGGCTCAATCCAACCGATGAATATAGTTTAACGTGTCCGAATACATATTAATACATCTTTGGATTCATGAAAAAGCTTGAATCAATTTTTTAGGAGTATATTTTTCTTAATTTTTACTAATTTTTACCTATTTTTTGAGGTTAGAAAAAAATTGAGATGTGATGGCGATATTCTGACGTCAGATTCGTGATCAGCGGCCAAAAATACTACGGATCTGATATATCGCATCAAAAGTATACCCCACTTTTTTTTTGTGGGGCTGTGTTTTCGTCATGTGGACATCAGTACATGAAAATTCTTCATTGATGATTTCTTTGCAGGCCATATACAAGAATGAGTAATGAGAGTGTTAATTGAAAATAAGGTAACTTAAATGCGGGAGTATGGTTTTATAGGTAATTATTGATTGGATTGGATAAATAATTTTCGGGTTCAACGATAGGAATTTCCAAAATTAACAAGATTTGATTTCCTTTACTGTAGCTTTTGATTTCGATTATTTAAGAAAAAATAAAATGTTTTTTTTTTGTTGGAGTGTACATAGATATTTCTAATAGGAGATTATATGGATTAATATGGCGTTAAAAAAGTATTTAGTTTCTAGGGTATTATATATGATTTGGAAAGTTCAAGTAAATTAAGGTAGTACCGATTGAAAATAAATCAAATGGTGTGTTCTAGTAATTTTATTGTTGGTTTCTTTAACGAACCTTTGTAATTCTTTAATTAAATGGCTTGAAATTAATTGATTACGATTTAGAGTGATTATGACATTTTCAAACTCTTTTAAGCATGCATAGTATTTTATTAAGTTGTAAACCTTGTACCAAATGCAGTCAATATAAAATCAGTGTAAGACATAACAGTCAGGTCCGGTTTTAGCAAGGATATCATCTAAATCAAATTCTTATTTAAAAAGTCAGGTATGTAATTACAATAATATTTAACTTGTATGGTTAAATTGTTAGAGATTAATATTTCACCTACTTCATCAATCAGTGGTTAACAAAATTTTATAACGGAAGGGAAAAAGTTATATGTGTAATTAGAACTTCACAATAATCAAATAACTGGATTTGTGACATATTGATTGTAAAAAACAAAACACAAAATTCTATTTGGATAACGTAGAGGATTTTAATATTAAAACTATTAAATAGCACATCACGATAGGAAATAACAATATGGCTACTAATAAATGCTAATTAAAACTGTTGCAAATATTTGTTTACCTCTCCTAAAGTTAGTAAAAATAATCTTTATCAGAGGCTCTAGATTGCCTACAAACCTAGAGCCTGTATTATTAAAATAGGTCTCTGCACATCCTTCTTTGTTTAGCTTTTTAAATATATTAGCTGATATAAACATATATTATTTTAAACGTAAGTTCGTTTTTTTTTTTCATTACTTAAAGTAAGTAGTGTATAAGATTTCAGCGGTTTGATGTTCATAAAAACTCAGTTATAACCACGAAACTAATCTATAAAGGAACACGTAGGTCCTGGTTGCAAGAAACATCTGACAGTCTTTCTGCTCGTGTCAACTACATTATTTCTGTTTTCGAAACGAGTCGAACTCCCTTCGACTTTGTCACTTTGCTCATCATATTACACCATTGTCAAAAAAAAATGTTATTTTTCGAGAACTACTGAACCAGTTTTAAGAAACATTAACTAAAACCTTACGGAATAACTTACCTATGTTTAAAGAAGCGATATGAAAATTATCGAAAACAGCTAAAAGTTGGAAATGAACATACATACATACACTTGTCATCGAAGGCATACTGAACTATACATATATACGTAAAATTGGAAACATTTCGAGAAGTAATAAATTTATGTAATTATTGTAGTTCAGCAGACAAAAATCTGCGTGCATACCTTACTTCTAATGAAAATAATTTATGATACATATACCATTTACATCTTATAAAATTGTCATGTCATATTGGTGTCACCGTGGACGATTATCTTTAGATAATTTGTTTTTTACCTTAAAATACGGGTTGCCATTATGAAGTCATAATTTTATTTGCTCAATCCAAATGGGTTAAAGTGTACGTATTTTCGAAAAAAATTCATGTTTTGTTGGTAAGAACAAAAAAAATATTTTGTTGGTAATTCCCAACTTCATCAGGAATGTAAAAACTGAAAGTAGACAAGGAAAAAACACTGTATGTACTAAACAAGAATAAAAAAAAGGAGACTCACGAACACAGAGTATTACAAAATCAAAGGTGATGTTAACATGTGTCACACGGTATTAACGACCAAAAACACAAACAACATGATAAGGAACAACACAAAACCTTCCATCCCGATCACTATAAATTCACTGATAAATATGTTATAAACTGTAAATCTACAAACTTAAAATATTTCAATAGATATTGCTTATGTTATTAATAACCGTTTGATAATTAATTTCCTTCTCATGGCACATCTCAAGGAATAACCGCTTACTATATACGTTCTCAAACTCATTTATCTTAGTATTCGCATAGTCAAAAACATGTCCCGTGCTCAAATGGTGACACGCCACAGCACACGAGTTTTTCCCGATCACGTAATCATTCTTGTGCTGTGTTAGCCTATTTTTCAACCACTGAGAGGTCTGTCCTACATAAACACCTTCACAACCTAGACATGGCAATCTATAAACAACACTATTGTTGAACATCAGAGGAGTTCTTTGTTTAGTCCTGGCAAACAACTTGCCATTACATAAATAATTAGGCTTAACTATCTTCAAATGTGAAAATCTATTGAAGATCTTGAC
>CM032453.1:97581706-97626945 GCA_019049505.1 Pachyrhynchus sulphureomaculatus | reverse complement strand
ACACCTCACGAACATAATCAGAGACATTCAACTAGAGGAAAGTGACATTCTGGCAAGTCTAGATATTGTTTCACTTTATCCAAATATTCCAGGGGATGAAGCACTACACAAAAAAGCAATGAACGAACACTGTCTTAAAAATACCTACTTTCTCTTCAACAATCAGATATACAAACAAACAGATGGAGCGCCCATGGGATCTTCCCTTTCACCGGTAATAGCCAATCTCTATATGAAGTATTTTGAAACGGAGGCCTTCAAAAACTCACCACTCAAACCCAAACTCTGGAAACGATATGTTGATGACATCTTTATAATTTGGCCACATGGACGAAATGAATTAGACTTTTTCCTGAACTATTTAAATATAATTCACCATCGGATACAGTTCACTTTGGAAGTAGAAGAAGAAAAAAGCCTCCCTTTCCTTGATGTGCTCATAACTCGGAAAAACAACCGTCAACTTCAATACTCAGTTTACCGGAAGCCCGCTTACACCGACAGATATTTAAACGCTGGCTCACACCACCATCCATCCCAAATCCAGTTGGTAGCTAACACTCTCATATGGAGATCATACCGAACCAGACACGAGACAGCAAGAAATTACACAAATTATTAGGGCACTCAAGCAAAACGAATATAAAGACCAGTCCATACGGAGAGCATTAGAAAGGCAGCGTCATCCACAGATAAGGATAGAAGAACGGGACTTTAAGTAAAGCAGAGTCCTGTTATCGTATGTGAAAGGCGTTACAGATAGGGTTGGAAGAGTCCTAAGAAAACACAACACAGGAGCAGCATACAAACCACAAAACACTCTGGCTGACATCCTGGGTAACCCCAAGGACAAGAGAAAACTAGAAAACCAGGAGTTTACAGCATCCCATGCGGAGACTGCCACAAATTGTCCATAGGAGAAACAAACAGAAGAATCTCCACCCGGACACAAGAACATAATATCAGCTCTTTTTCAGCACCATCAGGATACTGATCACAACATCAATTTTTAGAGATCTAAACCAATAGCCTCGATTTCACGTTATAAAACAGGCATAGTCAGAGAAGCCTTGGAAATGGAAAAGAATGGACAGCTAAATAAGCGAGATGATGCGCTGAATATCTCCACTACACGGAAGGGTCTATTAGCTAAACCAAGGAATAACCAAACAATCGAGAAGGCAACAGTCAGCATAACGCCGGAACCCGTAATTACCACCCAGCCGGCAAACACAGATGCTCGGACGAACACTTTCGACCCCCCCACCTACAATCTGCGTAGACGCCGACCTATAAAAGACGGCGATCGCACGTCGGTTTCTCAGTTAGCTTCGAGCGGTGGCAGCAGCAAGATCACAGTATCGAGTAGCAGCAGCAGCGGGAGCACTTGAAAATGCCAAATGAGATTTTGGCGAAACGTCGTGCAAATTCATTGTTAGACGAATGGATTGAAACCCGGAATTTTAATGTACTATATACATGTGTATATACATGCATATATACATGTGTATATACATGTGTATATACATGTGTATATACATGTGTATATACATGTGTATATACATGTGTATATACATGTGTATATACATGTGTATATACATGTGTATATACATGTGTATATACATGTGTATATACATGTGTATATACATGTGTATATACATGTGTATATACATGTGTATATAACACATGGGCTGAAAAGTCCCGGGCCTAACAAAGAAAACACGGTTTTTTTGGTTCAAAATTAGCTTTATTCATCAACGTAATCTCCATCAAGAGCAACGCAATCATTCCAGCGCCGCTCTAATATTTCAATACCACTTTTGTAAAACGATTTATCTTTTGCCTCAAAATAGGCCTCAGTTTCAGCGATAACCTCTTCATTCGTGCGAAATTTCTTACCGGCGAGCATTTTTTTCAGGTCTGCGAACAGCCAGTAGTCGCTGGGAGCCAAATCTGGCGAATACGGTGGATGTGGGAGCAATTCGAAGTTCAATTCATGTAGTTTTGCCATTGTTTTGATGGACTTGTGACACGGTGCGTTTGTCTTGATGAAACAAAATTTTTTTCTTTGCCATATGCGGTCGTTTCTTTGCAATTTCGGCCTTCAAACGCTCTAATAACGCTATATAATATTCACTGTTGATGGTATTTCCTTTCT
This sequence comes from Pachyrhynchus sulphureomaculatus, assembly GCA_019049505.1. NCBI lineage: Eukaryota > Metazoa > Arthropoda > Insecta > Coleoptera > Curculionidae > Pachyrhynchus > Pachyrhynchus sulphureomaculatus. Next base: position 97,624,787 of record CM032453.1, on the reverse strand, counting down.
CAAGATAGTCGATGAATATTACACCACGCACATCCCAAAATACCGAGGCCATAACCTTTCCAGCCGATTGTTGTGCTTTCGGGCGCTTTGGACGAGGTTCACCAGTTGCTGTCCACTCAGATGACGATCGTTTTGATTCCGGAGTGAAGTGATGGATCCATGTTTCATCCATTGTCACATATCGACGCAAAAATTCCGGTTTGTTACGTTTAAACATGGCCAAACACTGCTCAGAATCATCAACACGTTCTTGTTTTTGATCAACAGTGAGCAAACGCGGCACCCACTTTGAACAGAGCTTTCTCATAGTCAAATGCTCATGCAATATAAAGCCAACACGTTCTTTTGATATCTTTATGATGTCAGCTAACTCACGCAACTTCACTTTTCGATCATTCAAAACGATTTTATGGATTTTTTTTTGATGTTTTCTGGTGTTACCGCCTCATTTGGACGTCCACTGCGTTCTGCATCATCGGTGTCTCTATGACCACGTTTGAAGTCAGCAAACCAACGTTTTATTGTTGTTTCTGATGAAGCGGAGTCCCCATAACACTTTTCAAGCCATTGCTTCGCTTGAACGGTATTTTTTCCCATCAAGAAGCAGTGTAAAATTAAAACACGAAATTGTTTTTGATCCATTGTTTTGAAAATAACAAAAGTAGCGTCACTCTTAGCACAATAACTCACAAACTAATGAATAGAATATCATGAAATTTTAACAGCTGTCTTTTGAAGGTTAGTATTAACTGAAAAAAAGGTGACTGCAATAAAACTAGCGCCATCTATGTGTTAGGCCCGGGACTTTTCAGCCCATGTGTTACATGTGTATATACATGTGTATATACATGTGTATATACATGTGTATATACATGTGTATATACAAGTGTATATACAAGTGTATATACATGTGTATATACATGTGTATATACATGTGTATATACATGTGTATATACATGTGTATATACATGTGTATATACATGTGTATATACATGTGTATATACATGTGTATATACATGTGTATATACATGTGTATATATATATATATATATATATATATATATATATATATATATATATATATATGTATATATATACGTATATATACGTATATATATATATATATATATATATATATACGTATATATACGTATATATACGTATATATATATATATATATATATATATATATATATATATATATATATATATATATATATATATATATATATATATGTATATATGTATATATGTATATGTATATATACGTATATATACGTATATATATATATATATATATATATAAATATATATATATATATATATATATATATATATATATATATATATATATATGCATATGCATGGTCGGTGCTAATATGCTAAATTTGTGATGCCCTAAAAATAAAATTCGCGCATCTGTCAAAAAGTTTTGATTATTTTCAGTTTGGTGTAAATTTTGCTTTAAAAATAAGTTTTTTGCAGTTACTCCAATATCTGGATCCAAATTATAATTTTCGTTAGTCTGTTGCAGGGATAGCTTCTGAAGACAATTTCACATTTGAAGAGGAGCAGAAAGTTTAAAATGGTTTTTTGGTAATGTCGCCTTAAGGAAACAGGGTGAAAGCGGTAGGTATTTATCAGTTTTGTGAAATTGCAATAGTATTATAAGAATTCTTCCTAGCTTTTCAATGGAGACTGAACAAATTTTAGGCTCAAGGATCATTCCATGTTGGTTCGATATACTTTTACAGTCAGCGTCTCTGGTTTTGGTCAAATTTTGGGTATATATTCAGCTTGGTTTAACAAATTTAGAAACAAATTCCATCGAAAAATATTTACTTTTGTCGTGCATAGCTTGCAATGAGGGTTTCAGAAAGATAGTGTTGATTACTTTTAAAATACAAATTTTAAGAAGTTTTTTAAAATTTTTTAAATCTTTCGCAAATTCTGAAATGTCACTCAATTTAGAAGCCTATAAGCTGAAAAATTAAACTGTCAAACTAGAAACATAAATGGCGTTAACCGATAAGCGATTATTTTTTGTTGTTAACCAAGCCTTGGACTATTTTGTTTTTATACTCATTTGAGTCATGATCTCTTGGCTATTAACGCAACCATTTCACGCTACACCTCACCCAACTTTTCTCCTAGTATTTTCTGTCCCCTTCTGTCATCATTTATGCCCTTCGCCATGTTTGGCTTACGTGCTATCCCGACCTTCAAGGATGTGGTCAGTTTGTTCAGTTTAGGGTAGGTGCTGATCACGACATTTGCTCTATCTTCAAAAAGTTCCTACTTTCGTGGAAAGAAAGAAGAAATATTGGTTCAGGACATATGACTATTCATAGCGTTTTATGAAGTACATAATTATTTTTAAAATCTAACCCACACATAAAAAAAAGCCGAAAAGTACACTGACCAAACCAAGGAACAAAGGGATCACATGCACCATCACATGCCTGTCAATGTCTGGTTAACATTGTACCCTACTCTGGCGTTTTTGCTGATTAAGGAATTGGCAAAAAGTGGGAGATAAGAGGGGGTATATGCGTTTAAACCACTTTAGATTGCTTGTAATATTTGACTACGATTGCACGGAGGATCCCTCGGTATCTTTACTTTTCAAAATTAAAACACCGAATGAATTTAGTTTTTAAATCGTCGGATAACCATTCTAATTTGACACAGTCCAATCCCAAAAAGCACCATTTCTCATCTAACCAAAGTCTTCACTGCGTCCATTTCATATTATTGATGATGCTCTTTAGACTAAATATATCTTTATGAAAAGAATCATACCACTATAATACTGTGAGACCACCTTATTAAGCATTATTTAATATCAAAATGATTTTCAGTAACTTTAAAAGATTATTCGATTCTATACAGGAATTTATATGGTAATATGCAATTTTATGGATTAACATATTGTAACGTGGTAACTTGCCCTCAGTTTGAGGCGTCATTTTGTACCCTGTGAAAATTTGTTTTTGTTCCACGCTTGGGCGCAATTTTCTTGCAGCCCCTTTTTAATTTCTGAGAATGAATTGAGTGAATAATGATTTTAAAAGAACTAAAGAAATTAAACAAACACTAGCTCAGTTTTCCTTGGTAGAGAAATATGGGTAAGAGATAATTGTTGTACGTCTTTTTGGAATTATTTTTTTATGGTTAAAAACTTTAGTTGTACTATTTTTTGGGCACCATTCATTTTAAAATAGAAAGGATCTAACTTCAGCTAAAAAAATGAAAAAACACTGAAGTGTTATACAGTTGTTAATAAAAGAATTAGTCTAGTACAACCCTTCTTATCCTGAAAAGAAAGATAGGTGTACAGTGAAACACTAGCTTTAATCAACAAAAAGAAAATTTATTCATGATTTTAAAATAAAAGTTCCAACCCTTGCAGTTTTAAGAATTACAAAAATTCTAGCCTAAAAAGTAGTTATTAAAAGTAGAGTTCCTAAATCAGACATTTTACTTCCAAAACTTTACTACACCCGAAATCGAAGAGTCGTAATATTCACTTCACGATTTATCAGTTCAAATTGATGTTAAAACACTTATTTGCGGGAAATAGATCTACTGATGTATGTTCTGGTGACTTACGGTTTTCCTACGGGCTTCTAGGCCTTAAATTGAACACAAAACCGCTTTCACACATTCCATCACTAATTTACCAGTATGGCTTCACGATGAGAAGAGCCTACTTCGGCTACTCCATGTAAAAAAAAAAAAACACACAAAGCCCACTACGGCTTTACGTTAAAAACTCGTACTTAATTTGGCTCTCGTAAATATTGTCAGAAGCCTGGCTGCGGCTTGATGAGAATAAGCCTTCTCGGCGGCTCGGTGGGGGAAAAAAGCCTAGATCCGCGCTCTCCGGACCCTTAAATAAGCCGTGAGAACTCTGTCTCTAGAATGGCCGACTTCCGGGAAACAAACATTTCACCAATCCCGGCGTACTACGAATTCGATAGATTCGGTCGGAACCCCGCACTGCACACTGTATCACGAGAGGCTAGAAAATTCTGCTGAAATACACTGCTCGATACAAAGATGAAAAGAAGTACAATATAAAGCGAAAAATCAGTAACATTTCATGCTCTTAAAATCTAGGAAAAAATGAATGTTACATTTACCCCCTTCCAAAAAGAAATAGACTACACTAGTCTATTAAACTAAGCCTATTCATCAAAAAAAGGTACAAAGTGCTACATTGTCACTTAATACTAAGGTCAAAACTTAAAACAAAATTACAATCCTCGGACTTAATTTAATTAAGCACTAATATTAAGTACAATGAAAACTAAATGAAAGTCTTTGCATGATCACAAGAATCTTATAACTAGACTTAACTTAATTAAGCACTAAGGTTAAGTACATCAAAAAGTAAAATAAAAATCCTTGCATGAACATAAGAAATACCTGTCCAGAGTAACAATCGCTGTCTTCTTATATAAAAGAATCAGCTCTGTTATTGTTACCAAAACAAAAAAAATATAACTTTGTCTAGACTCTTGTCTAAATCAAAAAAATTAAACTGAAACAAAATATGAACACCCCCTTAAAATAGTTTAAGGATTGTCAGAAAATTTTCTATTTCAGCCAAAGAAATTTAAAAAAATTCTTGAATAAAAAAATAAAAAAATAATTCTAGTGCAAACGCTAACACTAAAAAGAAAAAGTCTTGTTAGACCATTTAGCACAAGGCCAAAAAAAAATATCTGGATAAATATCCAGACAAACGCTCGGGAAAAATCGCCATCAATGCTCTAGCTCATCGCTAAGAGAACATTCTAAATCTAGTATCACTACTAGTCGCACTCAGAAAATAATCGCACTCTACAGCGCAATGTCGACGTCCTAAGACATCCAGACATGCTAAAATCGCTAGGGAAAACGCTACATCGCGCAATGTCGACGTCCTGAGACATCCAGACATGCAAAAATCGCCAGGGAAAACGCTCTGGTTAATCGCCAGAAAACACGCCAGCTCATCGCCAACAAAACACTCTGGTATATCGCCAGAAAAAACCTCGGCTCCTCGCCAAGAAAAACGCTCTGGTATATCGCCAGAAAAAACCTCGGCTCCTCGCCAAGAAAACACTCTGGTATATCGCCAGAAAAAAAACTCGGCTCCTCGCCAAGAAAACACTCTGGTATATCGCCAGAAAAAAACCTCGGCTCCTCGCCAAGAAAACATTCTGGTACATCGCCAGAAAAAAAGCCTCGGCTCCTCGCCAAGAAAACACTCTGTAAATAGTCCTCGACTACACAAAGTCTGCGTTCTAAAAGAACAATCTCGCCATTAACATAGTGAGCAGCTATAAAAGCTAACAATATCACTATAAGCACAGTGAATAGCTGTAAAAGCTAAAATTCACCCTAAACACAGTGAATAGCTATAAAAGCTAAAATTCACTAGACTGAATGATCCTGCTTTAAAAAGCAATGTTGACAAAGAACAGAATGATTAGTCCGCGCGCAACTAACATTCAAGGAAACATTCCCAATATAACTATATGAGACAGCAAGTCTCGAAATAGGACCTCCCTAAAATCACAATTTTATATATAGGAGTCCATAAACAAAACGACTCAAAATCACACATTTTGAGCACATGCCCTCAGGCAACCAATACACACCGAAACATATACAGAAATATATACAGGAGTTCAAATCCCAAACTCTTGGTTATGATAACTCCATATCAAGCTTGGTGAAAGCTCTTAGCAAAAGCTAATCAAATCTTCGGCACATCGCACCAAAGTGGCAAATCTGCCTAGAAACATGAGCCAGAAAAAACGCCCTCCGTCATTCTTCAGGGTGGCTACACAGAGATATAAAACTTAACCAGCATTGCGCTTCTTCAAGTTGCATGAAGAACCCTCTTGTACTGGTCTCGCCCTAGAACAACAACGAAAAAAAAAATTTAATCCATCCCACATAACAGGAGACAAACACCTCACCACGATATACCGAAAGGTGGAGACAATAAAATACGGAAATGGTGGCCCTGGTGTCCACCAACAAAAGGGAGTAGATTATAGCATCCACTAAACTAAAACGGTGTCTACCACACCACCATAAGTCAAAAAAATTAATCAATAGGGTGTTCCGAAACACACTACTGCCAACAGCCTGTCTCCACTAATAGGCTAATTGGAGCTGAGGTCGACTACAGTAGCTAGGCTCTCCTTTGGCTCAAATAGAAATAACCATTGAGTAACAAAACCTCTAAAGGTCCCAAAGGTCAAACGTTCACCCCCCATAGACTACCCTTCCAATCAGTCTGTTCCTCAGGAAGACTAACTCCCTGCCAAACGTCGTAACGGCATCTGTTAGCACCCGGTGCATCACAGCCTGTAAAAACAGATAACTCATGGGATACAACCTAAAAGGTTTACAAGGTTGACTTAACCAAGCTTCTAACGGAAATTTCCAAACTACGAAAATGAGCTTAAAAAGCTACATGAAGCAAAAATTTCTCAATTTTTCGGTGGCAATGCAACAAAACTTTTGAAGACGACAAGAGTTTTTCCAGCTTAATCAGAAACAAGAAGAAAACATCGTTGACAGCTAAAATATTCGATCATGGTGTTAATCCTCTTCCTAGACAATAGCCTCTAGAAGAAACTGCTACAGGTATCAGGCATAACCGTTTTCTGTCAGCCCAAACTTCTAGATTACCTGTTGGAAATCTAAAAATTCGGTTAGGAATCTTCCTTCACTGCGCTTAGCCACTCTTGACAAGGTTCTCATCTCGGTATCAGATTTTGATCATTTCTTTGTGAAACTACTGTCTTACTCTGCCCTCATCTCCTGTAAATGATCAGCCTTTAGTTCTCCTGCAGGACTTCAATTTCCTATCAATCTGATAGTATACCGAAAAAAACTCATCATACGCCTATGAGTCCATGCAAAAAAAAATTTAAAAAATTAGTGACTCAAAGGTAACGTTTAAACGGCCCTGAAAAGAATAGAAAATACCCTTAGTTTGTCAATTCAGGAGAAGATCTAAATCAAATTAATCCAAGTCTTAGACTTACTGGATAAACCAAAATCAATTTACTCTTAATTGCACCCAAAATATACCACTGAGGTAATAGAAATACACCCACTCGGGTAACAAACTTTGAAATTGCTCATAAAAAGTCTTTTGACTCTACATCATACTACACGAGCTACATCTTGCGCTTGTCCAAACTCAAGATCACTTTGGATTGCCTCTTATCAAGATTTCGCTTCCAAGTGTCAAGAACTGGATATTATTTGGGGTCATAAGCAAATCAAATCCCGCGACCACCGACATACCAGTCTTATGATATATCCTGAGTGTGACTCTTTCGCAAGCTCGCAACAGCTGAGTCGATGCTAAACATCAACTACCATCAACCTAAGTTTGGATATGATCAGTACCCAAAACTTTAGCAAAAAAATTATAAAAGTGAGCTCTCCTCTGCTCAACTTTTATAACAGTAAAAAAAACGAGGTCGTCACCTCTACAGAGCAACATCAAAAAAATAAAGTAAAGCAATTAAGATAATGTAAATATAAATTATTCTTCTTCTGACAAACTTTCACTAGGGCTAGGTTCATTGAATGGTTTTAAGTCTTTAATATGCCATCGTCCTACTTTAGTCCCATCTAAATTAACTAAACCATAAACTAAATCTGAAATCTTTTCTCTTATCACGCAATGCACATACTTAGGTACCAACTTAGATGTGAATTTATCAACTGCACTGGAAAGAATTTTATTTTTTCGCCAAACGTGATCACCTATATTAAAGGAAAAATCCCTTTTTCTAAGGTTGTAAGACTTACTGTTCCGTTCATAAGCCTTATGTATCCTACTACGCACGTCGGTGAAAATATCTTTTAAACCCTTTAAATTTTCGGCGTACGCACCCCTGTTACCCGGAATTATTTCGCTGTCAACATTGACATCCAAATCTAAATTTTTATAATACGATCCAGATAGAGGTATATGTCTGCCGTAAACTAAGAAAGACGGTGTGAACCCTGTTACTTCGTGTCTTGCGGTATTTATAGCTTGTTGAATTTTGGAAATATCTCTATCCCAAGTGTCATGTGAATCAACGTAACTTCTTAAAGCGGTCCCGACTGTTCGGTTATTACGTTCAACAAAATTACATTGTGGAGAGTACACGGGATTAAAACGGATGTTAAAACCATAAGTTTCACTTAAGCTCTTAAAACTCTTAGAGGTAAACTGAGTACCGTTATCGCATATCAAGAGCGATGGAACACCGTGGATTAGAAAGACATTATTTTCCAAAATTCTCTCTATATATTCAGCTTTAGAGCTTTTCAAAGAAAAATAGCATGGTATACTTTGTAAACCAGCAAGAAACCACGAGAAGCCATTTATTTCCCTTTTTTGAACGTGGGAATGGGCTTACTAGATCAGCTGCTATGACTTGAAAAGGGTAATTAACCGTTTTCTCTTTTCCCATCAGTCCCATAGGTGGTGTATTTGGAGATTTCTGCGCTCCACATACTTCACAAGTCCTCACAAACTTTAAGATATCAAAGCGCATTTTTGGCCAATAATACTGTTCCTGAACCCTGTGAAGAGTTTTATAAAAACCAAAATGACCAGAAGTAGGAGGAGTATGACACATGTCTATAATTTCCTCTCTCTGTGGTTTAGGAACTAGTATTTTCCACTCGGGTACATTAACTTTTAAAGGCAACTGGTTTGGGATAAATTTGTACACGAAATCATTTTCCACCTTCCACTGCGGAAAATTTTGAGGAAATTCTTTAATTTGCTGCCGTAAATTATCGTACCATGGATCTATACGATCTATGTCTACTGTATCAATTCTTACGCCAATCTGTGCATTAAGACTGTTTTCGTCCACTGTATGATCTGGGATTCTTGACAAAGCGTCAGGAATAACATTGTGGACTCCTTTTCTATGAATTAAATTAAATGTATGTTGTCTCAGCCTAATCGCCCAACGCGCTAGTTTGCCACTAGGGTTTTTAATAGAATTAAGCCACAATAAACTATAATGATCTGTTATGACCGTGAAAGGAACACCTTCTATGTAAGATCGAAACTTTTCGATATTAAAAAGTACTGCTAAACATTCTTTTTCAACAACCGAATAGTTACGTTCAGCCTTGATAAAGTTCTACTGGCATACGCTATCACTCTTTCCTCACCATTGATTTTCTGTGTTAGGACGCCCCCTAAACCGGTATTAGAAGCATCACTAGAAATATAGAACTGCTGGGAAAAATCTGGTTGGGATAAAATTGGAGCTGAAACCAATAGCTCTTTAATCTTTATAAAAGATTCTTCTGCTGCCTTTGTCCAATCTATCGATTGTCCTTTTTTTCGTCCTTTCAAAAGATCATTAATAGGCGACAACAAGGTAGAAAAATTCTCAATAAAACGTCTATACCATGAACACATTCCTACGAAGCGCTTAACTTCCGTAGTATTAGTAGGTCTCGCATAATTAACCATGCTTGCTACTTTATCCGGATCGGTACGCAAGGAATTTGAGCCTACAATATAGCCTAAAAACTTTAGAGAAGTTTTGAAAAAATCACATTTGCTCAAATTTATCGTCAGTCCGGCCTCTTTCAATTTATCTTTTACTTCTTTAAGTAAGCGAATATGCGATTCGAAGTCTTCCGATGTTACTAAAATATCATCGAGATAGGTAAAAATATGTGGCTCATATTTCGGACCAAATATAGCGTCCACTAAACGTTGCTGAGTTTGAGCAGCGTTCTTTAGACCAACCGGCATAGTGACGAACTGAAATAGACCTCGGCCTACTACTGCAAAAGCGGTCTTTTCCTTAGAGGATTTGTCCAAAGGAATTTGCCAGAAAGCCTTTCTAAGATCTATCGAGGATACATACTTAGCATTCCTGAGTGATGTCAAAATTCTGTCGATGTTCGGTAATGGATAGTTATCAAATTTGCTGACCTCGTTGAGCTTTCTTCCGTCAAAGCATAGACGATACTGTCCATCGGCCTTTTTCACCAATAAGATTGGAGAACACCTAGGACTGTTTGATTCTTCAATCACTCCGAGTTTCAACATTTCGTCTAACTCTTTATTTAATACTTTTGACATATACGGAGACATGGCGAAGGGCCTTGTCTTTACAGGACCGGCATCAGCCGTATCTATAGACATGGTGATTTTATTCGTTCGGCCTAACCTATCTTTACTACTTATTTCCTTGAAAGAGCTTATTACTTTTTCTGCCTTTAAGCGCTCCGTCCGAGAGATCATCTAGGGTACATAGACGCGAGAAAAGGTTTTCTAAAGAACTTTCTGAATAAGAATCTTTAAAACTGGTATGAGAATTGACTTCTAGGGACTGTGGATACCACGAATTATCTTTAAAATTTACTAGAATTCCGAATTTTTGTGCAAAATCACATCCTAAAACCAAAGTATGTGATAGAGAAGATACTACTAGAGCAGAGATTACTAAACAATGACCATTGCAGACTAGCGGCAACTCAACCGTACCTAAAACTTTTAGACGGCTGCCATCTGCAGTGGTAACACTTCTACTTTTGACATGGCATATTTTTACACTTAAACAACTTAAAATTTTAATACCATTCTGACCTACAACGGAGGCATTTGCACCATAAAGGAGACATGTGACCATTTGGAGAAGCAGGAGTTTTAACTTGAGAAGGAGAATTTTTATTAGACTTAAAAAAATCAGAAACTTTTTGTAACCATTTAGTCCAATCTGATCTATTGGAATATTTCTTTACTTAAGATCCTCGTTAGAATCTTTCTTTTATCCGCGACCGGACGTTCTGAGAAAGTACGACGGATTTTCAGTTCATAGTCTAATTCATATTCCAGTAGGTGATTGACTTTAAAATTGAAGGCTTCCATGATAAATGTATTTAGATTTAAAAGAATTGTTTCAAAAATTGGTAAAAATATTTTTCCTCTGCTCCCAATAGTCAAAATAAAAAATATGTAAAGACAACTAAAATATTTAAACTTCTTTACCAAACATTTAGAAAATCTTCAACAATTTCAAAAAAAATTTCTAAGTATTGCCTTCTATTAAAATTCCTTTACTAAATATTTTAAGAGTTTTCTATAAAAAAAATCTCTAAATACCGTTTCGTATAAACAAAGTATTTTTAACATTCATGCAAAATATAGGTGAGAAAAAAACGTACAGTTTTTTCTTCAGTTAACCGCAAAGTAAATAAATTCTACAGTGCAAAATTAAAGTAGACCAGCACATTCGCCAATCTGAACTATAAAGGTAGCTTTTAAGAAAAAAGTAGGAATCACTTAACTTAGAGTCAATTAACAAAATTCAAATATCTATACCACCATCAGATAAATTGAAATAAATAATTCTACAAATTTCCTGCTTTTGTCTTATTGCTATAGTGTAGTTTCGTTTAATAAACCTTATGAAATAAAAAATATCTGAAAAGTTAGAGCTTTTACTTTGTTCGAAAGCTAGTACACTGAACCCCGTAAAAAATAAAATTCCAAAAGCCCCGCGTTGACAGCGTCATTTTGTACCCTGTGAAAATTTGTTTTTGTTCCACGCTTGGGCGCAATTTTCTTGCAGCCCCTTTTTAATTTCTGAGAATGAATTGAGTGAATAATGATTTTAAAAGAACTAAAGAAATTAAACAAACACTAGCTCAGTTTTCCTTGGTAGAGAAATATGGGTAAGAGATAATTGTTGTACGTCTTTTTGGAATTATTTTTTTATGGTTAAAAACTTTAGTTGTACTATTTTTTGGGCACCATTCATTTTAAAATAGAAAGGATCTAACTTCAGCTAAAAAAATGAAAAAACACTGAAGTGTTATACAGTTGTTAATAAAAGAATTAGTCTAGTACAACCCTTCTTATCCTGAAAAGAAAAATAGGTGTACAGTGAATCACTAGCTTTAATCAACAAAAAGAAAATTTATTCATGATTTTAAAATAAAAGTTCCAACCCTTGCAGTTTTAAGAATTACAAAAATTCTAGCCTAAAAAGTAGTTATTAAAAGTAGAGTTCCTAAATCAGACATTTTACTTCCAAAACTTTACTACACCCGAAATCGAAGAGTCGTGATATTCACTTCACGATTTATCAGTTCAAATTGATGTTGAAACACTTATTTGCGGGAAATAGATCTACTGATGTATGTTCTGGTGACTTACGGTTTTCCTACGGGCTTCTAGGCCTTAAATTGAACACAAAACCGCTTTCACACATTCCATCACTAATTTACCAGTATGGCTTCACGATGAGAAGAGCCTACTTCGGCTACTCCATGTAAAAAAAACACACAAAGCCCACTACGGCTTTACGTTAAAAACTCGTACTTAATTTGGCTCTCGTAAATATTGTCAGAAGCCTGGCTGCGGCTTGATGAGAATAAGCCTTCTCGGCGGCTCGGTGGAAAAAAGCCTAGATCCGCGCTCTCCGGACCCTTAAATAAGCCGTGAGAACTCTGTCTCTAAAATGGCCGACTTCCGGGAAACAAACATTTCACCAATCCCGGCGTACTACGAATTCGATAGATTCGGTCGGAAACCCGCACTGCACACTGTATCACGAGCGGCTAGAAAATTCTGCTGAAATACACTGCTCGATACAAAGATGAAAAGAAGTACAATATAAAGCGAAAAATCAGTAACATCTCATGCTCTTAAAATCTAAGAAAAAATGAATGTTACAATATTACTAAAAACATTCAAAACATTCGTGAACTCACGAATAGTTAATAATGCTACAAAAATGTAATTCTTGAAAAATCATGGTTCTTGCAATTAGATAGTGCTAAAATGTCATAGAAACAAAACTTGGTATTATTAATAATTTTTTCAGACATCTAGAAACACTAACATATAACGTTTATCAAATCAGTTTTTAAAGGTCGAATATTGTCCAAAAGGTAACATCAAACTTGTAAAGTATGTCAAAAATGTGTCTCAAAAAATACTATGCATATTAAATTTCCAATAAAATTCTTATTTTGGTATAAATCAATCCAAGTTCAAAAAGACCCTTCTAAATTCATATATTATTCATTAGTCTGCTTTTTCCGCTTAAGGCACAGGGATGGTTTTCGCATCTTACTTTCGATTACTCATTACAGACAGCAAGTTGTGAGATGTAGATACAACTCAATAATAATTTATAAGGTGACAAGGTGCTACCTCCAAGTGTATCATATGAATCTAATCTGTGTTCCAGTTGCAAATTACAGACGTTCCAACTGCACTGGCTTAAAATTTTGTTAGTAACTCTCATGTTTATCAGGTTACTCGAAAGTGTTGATTAATAAGTCCTATTTCAAAATTACATCGCACAACTAGCCGCCATACGTACAGAATAGTTAAAAGTAAAATCAGAACCTTATTCTGAGATATAGACAACTGTAGCAGAAAGAGCAGACCAAACCAATTACAACAGAGAAAACAGAGAAATGTTTTAGGGTTTTTATTCTCACTTTTGGAATAGAGAACTAAAATACATTAAGATTACAGTCGACTCGAGAAGTAGGTAGCGGCATTAAAAATAAAAAACCGGCCAAATGCAAGTTTGACATGTGCAATTAATGTTCTGTATGGTGACTGCTTCTAAAATAAAATAAAATCCGTATATATACTAAGTTAATTAGGTGTCTGACATGTATATATATCTTAAGATCCAATATTTTTTATGTTTACGTTTTTTCTTAGTCAATAATGGATAATAGTTATAACATCTTAGCTACCTAACAGCTAATAAATCAGTCTAGCTCGATCTAGAATCTAGTAATAAAAGTGTAAAACAAATATTTACTATCTAAATATTTTTTTAGTTGTAATAAAATGAAATAAAATTATATCTCGGTTCAAGAGCGACTGGCCTCAGTTACAGTAATGTACTTAACAATATATTAAAAAAACTTTCACCATACATCAAAGAACATAGTTTTTATATTTTTTTACTAGATAATTTATCAAACGTAATGGACTCGTCATAATTTTCACTAAATCTGCACTTTATGGAGAATATTCCAGATTTTTTGATCAGTATTTTTCGAGATAAGAAGACATCGATTTTTGGAAATTTTTTAAAATAATACAAAGAAAAGTGTGGGCAAATGTTACATCATATATATTTTTGAACTTGTATTTTCATAAGCTCTCATTTGACACCCCACTGGATGAATTGGTAAATTCTTTTTTCACTTCCGATTTAACTCCCAAAGCTGGCACCTTAATCCAAATTTAACTTTCAAAACTACACGTTCGGCTGGGATTGCGCCATCAATTCTTATATTTGTATCAAATTTCAACTTTCTATCTCAAAAAGTTTCGGAGCGACAGACGGACAGACACCGAAGTCATCCCATAAGTGTTCCATACGGAACACTAAAAAGAAAGACATAGAAATACTTAATTCTTGAAAGTACTGTAAACTGACGTTCTTATTCTACGGACGTAGAATTTTGGAATTTTCGGTTCAATGACTCTACTCAACAATTATTACCACAGTATTTATTCACTAGGCGCGCCTCTCGCTAACCATGTTAGCATACGTCAGCATAGTCAATCATCACTCCTGTAATTGTTCTTATTCTAGTTAAAATGTATTCCATTTCTGCTAGCAGTTAAAGTATATAAAACACCTTCTGTACAAATAAGTAGTTTTTAAAATAAGATAATTCTTAATAATTGAAATAGGCGAAAAACATTGTAGTTAAGTAACTGCTTAAGTAATTCAATTATTTTTAATAAGTACTTTGTGTTTCAGACGTTTAAAAAGTTCATACTGTTATATTCATCATGCTTGCAGGAATTGTGTTATTCATCAAACTTTTGTCTTAGATGACAAATGTACCAAAAAGAGCAAACAGTTCTATGACTCCTGCTTCTGACTTGAATGAACTTCCCTTAGAAAAACTTAATAACATAAACAGCAACGAGATTTTTAATCAATGTCGTTAAAATTCAAAGCCGTTTGAGAAAACTAAATGGCCTTGAATTAAGTTCTATACCTCACACTTTAAATATTAACAGCGTAACTTACAAAATACCAAGATGTAAACAGATGTACAGTAGAGAAAATGAAATATTCAACGAGATAGTAATAAGCAATGTAAAAAATTGTTTCGAGCAAAACTTAATAATAGACAAACTGCGACACTAAATTTATATATTAGAACGATATATATATATATATATATATATATATATATATATATATATATATATATATATATATATATATATATATATATGAAAACTGACGGAAGTCCGTATCTCAGCAGTCTACCCTCTTATTTGTCGAATCCATCCCGAGACGCGTTTCGCGGTATCACGGCTCATCAGTCGGGCTAGGATCGACAAATAAGAGAATAGAATTTGCGGTACTTAAGCCAGTACTGATGGCCAATAATGGTAAGATATAACGTCTACCTTGTAGGTGGCACTTTATCGGAGGACTGACTCGCTGCTGCCATTCGCCGACAGAGTGGTTAGCAGACTGCCAACACTTTACCACAGGTGGCGAGAACGTTCGAAGCATATGTGGTTTAAAGTAAGAACAACTGAAAACCTGACTGATGAGCCATGATACGGCGAAACGAGTCTCGGGATAGATTCGACAAATAAGAAAACAGTGGGTAGACTGACGAGATACGGACTATCGTCCGTTTTCAGTTGTTTTTACTTTGAACCACAGATGCCTTAGGGGGAATCCCTCGAACGTTCACGCCACCTGTGGTGGAGTGTTGGCAGTCTGCTAACCACTCTGTCGGCGAATGGCTGAAGCAAGTCAGCCCTCCGATGAAGTGCCACCTACAAGGTTATCTTTATATCTTACCATTATTAGCAGTCAGTACTGGCTTAAGTATCGAATATTCTGTTCTCTGTTTGGTGATCCTAGTCCGACTGATGAGCCGTGATAGGGCGAAATGCGTCTCAGGATGGATTCGACAAATAAGAGAATAGTAGATAGACTGCTGAGATACGGACTTTCGTCCGTTTTCAGTTGTTCTTACTTTAAACCACATATGCCTTAGGGGGGATTCCTCGAACGTTCGCGCCACCTATGGTGAACTGTTGGCAGTCTGCTAACCACTCTGTCGGCGAATGGCTGCAGCGAGTCAGCCTTCCTATAAAGTGCCACCTACAAAGTAGGTGTTATATCTTACCATATATACATATATATATATATATATATATATATATATATATATATATATATATATATATATATATATATATATATATATATATAAACATATATATATATATATATATATATATATATATATATATATATACATATATATATATATATATATATATATATATATATATATATATATATATATATATATATATATATATATATACATTAGGGTGACCGCAAAAAATCGATGTCGGAATTTTATTCGTCTGGACCCCACAAAACGATTCCCCTTTCCAGATATTGAGATAGCCAAAATTTGAGCTCGATTAAACGACGTTAACCCTCGTCGCTCAAAGTTTGAAAAAATCCAAATTTTTGGCCAAAAATAACTCCAGAACGGTAAATAATAGAAACACGCTTAATATCTCAAAAGAAAGCTAATGTTGTTCTTCAAAATTTATATTCTATACATAGTTGTTGTTATTTTAAGTCAAACCGAGTTACAACAGCCTTTAGCCCCAAAAACGTGACCTGGTACCAGTAGGAGCCAGTTTGGGAGTATTCTAAGAATTTTACGGGTTTTTACATAATGTGTCTCGGAATTAACATTTTGGAACTCAATTTTCAAACATAAAGAGCCTTTTGTTCAAATTTAATCTTTTATTATATGGGGATTACCTGACTAGTTTACCAAAGAAGGACCCGTTCGACAGGTAAAAAGGAGGGTGAATCTAATTTCTATTTTAGGGATGGTGATTTTACTTCAGCGTACAACCGACCTTTTATTTATTCGGTTTAGTTTCTAAAGTGCCTTTGAGCTGGTTAGATCGAACAATTATCTAGTGAAGATATTTTAACGTTTTTTTTTTAAATTTTCCAAGTGTGTGTGTTATTGTTTTTATAACTATTATAGTATTATTTTAAAAGACATTTGAAAACAGTTTATTGAAATTAAAGTTTGCAATATATTTTGTTTCATTTTCCAAGTTAACTGTTATTTACCTATTGGCCTCTGAAATGGCATCCACATCAGGTGTACAAAGCCGAATCAAGGATAAAATATTTCTTGTGGGCTATCCCATTCACCAGATCACCGGTTGTAAACTACCCTCAAATCGTCAAGTTTTGTGTGCTTTATTTTATACTTTACGTACTGTGAAATTAACTGTAAGAGAATCAGCAAAACTTACAATACGAGAAGTGTTCATTTTTTGGGAGAAAGCTCGAATCCCGACTAAACATGAGCAAGATGCAATTACTAAGCTGGAAAAACTTCACGCCGAGTGGAGAACTCTTCAAAAAGACCGGAAGAAAACATCGAAAACGGCCAAGAACAAATTTAAACAGTTTGTCGAAAAGTTGGATGATCTCTTTGATATTGCTCAACAAGATGCCTTGGCTCTGATGAAATCGGAAGAAGATAAGGCGTTTCTCGTGAAACAGAGGCAGAAGGGCCGCCCAGGTTCCATGACTGGAGTGGATCTCAAGTTGTCTCGAGCTGAAGAAATCAAGGTGCAAAAGGAACTTGCAAAAATGCACCGACAAATCCAAGAAGCAACTTTTGATATTGGTGAGTTTTTTTTTTATTATTAACATTCTAAAAAATAGATGAACAAATAAGTAAATAGTTTCATTATAATTGAAAGAAAATTGTACATGAGAGCATGATTTGGCATCTTTATGATTGAGTTTATATTTTTTAAATAATACCTTTTGATAATTAGAAGTAGGTAATTTAGTACCTATGTATTATTACTATTCTGCTAAAAACGACAAGTTTTTTATAGTCTTTTTTTTTTCTCTTTCTTTTGTTGCTTCTTAGAGACGGATGATGAAGACAAGTTCGAAGAGGGAGAAGAAGACACTGAAGAGGACAGCATCTACCAGGAACTTGAGAGCTTAGAGGAACTGGACATCCCTGAAGAAGCTGCAGAAGATCCAGGACTATCTGAGAGCAAGAGGATGAAAGTTTCATTTGCGAGGGGCGTTAAAGAGATTTTAAACATGAAATTGTCCATTTTATTAGATCGATGTAAGGTATCCGACAGAAATGCCACGAGAATTTTAATAGCTACTCTAGAAGCACTAAACCTTGACCCTCTTGAGTACAAAGTCTCGAAAACTTTATTACATGATAGAAGGCAAATGTTCAGAGAACAATATAATAAAAAAATTTTTGATAAAGTAAACATTCCTGAAAAAAGAGCCCGTGGTTGTCCATTGGGACGGTAAACTTGTACCGGGTGTTTTAAAAAATGAACAATGTGAGCGAATAGCTATAGCTATTTCATATGGCGAAAAGGAACAACTGCTGGGAGTTCCTGTAACAGCAAACAGCTCTGGAGAGGAGCAAGCCGTAGCCGTATATGAATGCCTACATGAATGAGGTCTTCTCAACACCGTCAAGGCTATGTGCTTCGACACTACAGCATCCAACACGGGAAGACTCAAAGGAGCATGCGTCATATTGGAGCAAATGTTAGGAAGAGAATTGTTATACCTAGCTTGCCGTCACCATATCTTGGAAATTCTGTTAAGAGGCGTATTCAACACAAAAATGGGATCAACCACTGGACCTCATCCAGACATTTTCAAGAGATTCCTCACTGCGTGGCCCAAGATAGACAAAGGAAAATACGACACAGGTATCAGTGACAATCTAATACAAAAGCAGCTAACTCCAGAAGTAATTGCAAATGTTACTGCTGAATTCGAGACCAAATTAACTGAGAGGCACCCCAGAGATGACTACAAGGAGCTATTGCAGTTGGTTCTCGTATTTGTTGGATCACTAGACGGCAATGTTGTGGGTTTTAGAACTCCAGGAGCCATTCATCACGCTAGGTGGATGGCAAAGGCTATTTACTGCTTAAAAATGTTCATTTTTCGTCGTCAATTTAAGATGTCTAAAGAAGAAGAAAATTCTGTGCGTGCCATTTCTGTTTTCCTAGTTAAAATTTATTGTAAAGCTTGGTTCAATGCTCCAAAAGCTCATCTTGCACCAAAGCAAGATTTAGGTATTTTGCATAGTCTGTTAGACTATAAAGAATGTGACAACGACATTGCAGAAATAGCCCTGACCAAATTTTCGAACCATTTGTGGTATTTGAATGCAAAGTTACAGACGATGAAAAGTTGTTAATGGCTAATAAATTGCTCAGTAGCACAGATGAACCATCACAGCACGCTAGGGTTGTAAATCCAAAAGTTAGGAAAGAAAACTTAAAAGAGGTAGTTGATGGAGGATTGGTAAATTTACTTACCAAAGAAACGTTTACATTCTTTGACCAATTTAATATAAAAACAGATTTCCTAAGACAACATCCAAACACCTGGCCTCAAAATAATGACTTCCAAGAAGGACTGAAAATTGTCAAAACATTAAAAGTAGTTAATGATATGGCTGAGCGTGGTATTAAATTTAATAACCGACTTTAACGACCTTCTGACAAAAGATGAAGACCAAAAGCAATATGTCCTGCAAGTTGTAAGTAAATGCCGAGCACTATATCCTGACGTTTCAAAAACGACTTTAACAAAAGCTCTAGAATAGATTAGATAACTATGTAAAATTATCAACTCATGTAGGTACTACGTCTGTATCTTTTCTGTGTCTTTTTTGTATGTATTATATACCTAATTTTTATATTTTAAAATAAAAAATGTCATTAGACTTATCAGTATAACTTGTTTTTTTATTATATTTCGACTTTAAACTCAAAAATATACCAAAAAAAGCAAAATTTATCACTTAATAACAAAATATACGAAGTATGCTCCTAGTGGTACCAGGTCACGTTTTTGGGGCTAAAGGCGGTTGTAACTCGGTTTGACTTAAAATAACAACAATTATGTATAGAATATAAATTTTGAAGAATAACATTAGCTTTCTTTTGAGATATTAAGTGTGTTTCTATTATTTACCGTTCTGGAGTTATGGCTCCATATGTCAGCTTTTTGGCCAAAAATTTGGATTTTTTCAAACTTTGAGCGACGAGGCACGGGTTAACGTCGTTTAATCGAGCTCAAATTTCGGCTATCTCAATATCTGGAAAGGGGAATCGTTTTGTGGGGTCCAGACAAACAAGATTCCGACATTTTTTTTTCCCCCTCTATGAGATCCGGTCACTCTAATATATATATATATATATATATATATATATATATATATATATATATATATATATATATATATATATACCTGAGAATACATTGCGTAGCAGTAGTAAAACAATAATTGAAAATTTTCTAAACTTTTCCGGTCTATCTCAAATTAACGTCATAGAAAATACCTCTGATAGACTTCTTGATCTCGTGCTCACAAATGACGATGGCAGTGTTGAGAGAGCCATGGATATTTTGACAGCGGAAGATAATCACCATCCTGCTTTAGATATTTTTTTAAAAGTACAGTGTGAATCCAAGAAACATAAGCAAAAGAATTATTCAAACTATTATAATTTCAAAAGAGGGAATTTAGTAAACCTATATCTTAACTTTTCATATATTAACTGGGACTTTCTGTCACAATTTACAGATGTAAATAAAGCCTGCGAAAGATTTTATCAAACAATTTACACTGCTTTAGATATACATGTTCCTAAGACACAAAAGACAAATAAATATTATCCGCCTTGGTTTACTAGTGAAATTATACAAAATATCAGAACTAAATACAGCCTTGGAAAAAATTTAAAAGAACGGGAAATTTATTCGAATTAGAAAAGTTTAAAAATCTGAGGCGAATCATTAAAAATGACACAAAAGCTTCCTACAAAACATACTCTTTAAATATTGAAAACAACATAAAAAACGATCCTAAAAAATTCTGGCGCTATATTAATGACAAGAAGAACTCTCATGTTATACCAACCACAATGTCTTATAATAACAACATCCTTAATAATCCTAGACATATAGCCGAAAGTTTTGCATCCTTTTTTCAAGACTCTTATGTAATGTCTTCTCAGAAACAAAGAAACGTGGAGAACAATTTATTCCCATCACAGAATCCTATTAACATGGAGAAAATAACGGAACAACTTGTTTTTAAAGTATTAAAAAAGTTAAAACCTACAGCTACTGTTGGTCCAGATAGAATTCCTGCCTTCTTGTTAAGGGACTGCGCCTCTGTTTTTGCCCATCCTCTTACAATATTATTTAATTTATCGCTTGACACATCTATATTTCCAGACACATGGAAAACATCACGTATTACGCCTGTTTTCAAAAAAGGTGACAAGAGTTGTGTAACAAACTATAGACCGATAAGCATTATTAATAACTTTTCAAAAGTCTTTGAAATCATATTACATGATTATTTATATAATTCAATTGGCATGCAGCACGGTTTCGTGAGAGGCCGTTCGACGGTTTCAAATTTATTTTGTTTTTACGCAAGACCTTGCCGAATCACTTGATGGGGGTGAGCAGACCGACGTGATTTACACTGATTGCTCTAAGGCCTTTGATCGGCTGGATCATGGGATTCTGTTGGACAAGTTGTTCGCAATTGGCTTATCGCGTAAGTTATTATCTTTTTTTAAATCATACTTGATAAATCGCTCGCAGTTTGTACAGTGTCTTGGTCAGAATTCTTCTAGCTTTGTTGCCACATCGGGAGTGCCGCAGGGATCACATTTGGGGCCACTCCTTTTTAATATATTTATAAATGATCTTACTCGGAGAGCGGGTGTTGAATACCTACTTTATGCTGATGACGTGAAGCTATATTGCAGAATCGGAGACCTGAATGACTGCATAAGACTACAGGATGGCTTTAATCTTGTAAACAATTGGTGTAGTAACAACAAACTCCTTTTGAATGTATCCAAGTGCAATGTAATTACCTTTACAAAAAAACTGAGTCCATACAATTCAATTACAGTATGAACGGTCAGGTCCTGGAGCGATGTCAGTCGGTGTCTGATTTGGGTGTTTTGATGGATACTGCCTTGTCTTTTCGTGGCAATATTGCAAAGATTACGGCGGAGAGTTTTAAACTATTGGGTTTCATCATACGTAATAGTGCCGACTTTGTTGAATACGATACTCTAAAATTGCTTTTTAATAGTTTCGTGAGATCACGGCTTGAATACTCAGTTGTTGTTTGGTGCCCCTTTTATCAAGCGCACATTCAAAATATTGAAAAAATTCAAAAGCGTTTTTTAAAGTACGCTAGTTTTAAACTCGATGGAGTATATCCCGAAGTAGGTTATCCCTATGAAAGTCTCTTGGATAGATTTGCGATGGAAAGTTTAGAGGCACGCCGAAACAAAGCCCAAATTATATTTTTACATAAGATAATATCGAACAAAATTGATGCAAACAAAATCTTGCAGTGTCTGCCTTTTCATGTACCTAGAACGGCGGCACGCAATGTGCAAACTTTTAATTTACCAATCCCAAGAACAAATGTCCTAAAATTTTCTCCCCTTTTCCAAATTTGCGAAAAATACAATCAAATGCAGAACCAGCTTGATATTTTCAATTGCAGCGTGACAAAAAAAAAAAAAAATGTAGTTTTAAAATATGTTGTTAATAAGTTATAATATAATTTTAATATATTATATAATATAATTTTAATAAGGTTTAGTACATTTCATTATGTTATTTTCCCATTCTGTAATTGGAATACTGTAGAATGTGGTGAATAAATAAATAAATAAATAAATATATATATATATATATATATATATATATATATATATATATATATATATATATATATATATATATATATATATATACATATATATATATATATATATATATATATATATATATATATATATACATATATATATATATATATATATATATATACATATATATATATACATATACATATATATATATATATATATATATATATATATATATATATATATATATATATTATATATATATCAATATGTATTCGCTATTTTATTATATTTTTATTTACAGCAGTTCAGTAATATAAGTCATTAAAAATTGGAACAACCTTTTTTAACAAATAACAGGATAAGTTGAGTAAAGCTTCTTTGTTCATGATTTTGTCGTCTGTGGAGAAAACTTTTGTACTTTAAAACATAGATAATAGTTTTCCTACTAAAATAAATTTAGTTCTAAAAAGTCCGTGTTATTTTTCTACTAGAATTTCCGGAATTTTAGCTTGATTTCGAACTCGTCCTGAGGAAGTTCGCCTTTTACACAATATTTTCCTATTAAATCTTTGAAACTTTAATGGTTAAATTTAAAAAGGCAGAAAAATTACTTAAAAATAAGCAAAAATGTTTTGTCCCTATTTTTTTTTAAATAAACTGCATGTTTATTATTTCAAAAGTTGTACGGTATATGAACGAAATATCTTGTCAATCACAATTCATTTATGTCCAACAAAAATATTGACTGGCATTTGACTAATTTACAAAATGTGTAGAAATCCTATGTTAATAAATAAGATTTAAGAAACTTATCTTAAACAATTTTATGCCACTTTTTAATTTTTGTCCATTTTTTTTAAAGAAACGTACATATTATTGAATATAATAATATGTTTCGATGATAAATTCCAAAAAATGATATTGTTAAATTTATTTATCAGGCTTAACGGAAATATAGGAATCAGTCCACTAAAATGATTTAAGATTTCTGCGTGGCCAATACATCTTATTTTTACACAACTTGGCAGCTTTGTTTTTAATATTATATGAAGTTTTCCTGCAAACAGAAAAAATCTTAATAAAGCTTGATAAATAACTTTGACAACTTATATTGAAAATATATTAATATGTATATAATAATAAAAAAATGTAATATCGGTTTTAATATATTATTTCAGAAATTTTGGTCCTCTGCTTTTAGAAAAATGAAGGTTTTTTTTTATTAACTATTTAGTCCTTGTCAGTGCTTCATGGCAACTGATGACATATGGTATGGTTCTGTAGCTGATATTTTTCTTAAAAATTTAATAATTCCCAACAATATATCTTTATATTACTTTTATATTCACTAGACTTTACTCTTGGGTCATGCTTCTTGCAACATAGTTTTATACTGAAAGTAAAGAATAAAAATTGACTGTATCTGTATATATATATATATATATATATATATATATATATATATATATATATATATATATATATATATATATATATATATATATATATATATATATATATATATATATATATATATATATATATATATATATATATATATATATATATGTATATATATATATATATATATATATATATATATATATATATATATATATATATATATATATATATATATATATATATACCAGGTGTACAAGTATGAAATGAGGATTTCAGACAACAGATGGTGCACCAATGCAGTTTGTGTTATAAAGATTTGACACTGTGCCATTTTGTTGTGTCATCAACAAGTGTCAGACGCGCACGAGTCTTAAATGGAAAAGTGTATGCATAGTGTTGTGTTGTTGTGTTCAATATGTCGAAATTTATACCGAACAAAGAGCATTCGCGGACAGCATTAATTTTTTATTTTCATTTGAAGAAAACTGCTGTTGAATCATACCGATTACTTCGAGAAGCGTATGGTGAACATGCTCCATCGTAAGATACGTGTGAACGATGGTTTCGGCGTTTCAAAAGTGGTGATTTCGATGTTGCAGACAAGGAATGTGGAAAACCGCCAAAAAATACGAAGATGTGGAATTGCAAGCATT
Source organism: Pachyrhynchus sulphureomaculatus (assembly GCA_019049505.1). NCBI lineage: Eukaryota > Metazoa > Arthropoda > Insecta > Coleoptera > Curculionidae > Pachyrhynchus > Pachyrhynchus sulphureomaculatus. Next base: position 97,599,902 of record CM032453.1, on the reverse strand, counting down.
GTTGGACGAAGATGATTCGCAAACACAAAATCAACTCGCCGAGCAATTAGGCGTTAGTCAACAAGCTGTTTCCAATCGGCTACGAGAGATGGGAAAGATTCAGAAGACCGGTAGATGAGTACCACATGAGTTGAACGACAGGCAAATGGAAAAGCGCAAAAACACGTGTGATATTTTGCTCGCTCGGTACAAAAGGAAGTCGTTTTTGCATCGTATAGCTACAGGGGATAAAAAGTGGATTTATTTTGAGAATCCCAAGCGCAAAAAAATCATGGGTAGACCCAGGCGCACCATCCATATCGACTGCAAGACCGAATCGCTTTGGCAGAAAGACGATGCTTTATGTTTGGTGGGACCAGAGGGGCGTGGTCTATTATGAGCTGTTAAAACCTGGGGAAACGGTTAATACTAAACGTTACCAACAACAATTGACCGATTTGAACCGTTCGCTGCTTGAAAAAAGGAAAAAAGCCAGAATACTGAAAGAGGCAACACAAAGTCATTTTTCCTCATGACCATCCGGCATCACATACGGCAAAACCAGTTCGCGACACATTGGAAGCACTCAGCTGGGAAGTTCTACCCATGCGGCTTACTCACCAGACTTGGCTCCTTCCGATTACCACTTGTTTGCATCGATGGGTCATGCACTTGCTGAGCAGCGCTTTGGTTCGTACGAAGATGTGAAAAAATGGCTCGATCAACGATTCGCAGCAAAAGGGGATGATTTTTACTGGCATGGTATTCACAAATTGCCCGAAAGATGGGAAAAATTAATAAAAATGCGATGAAACATACTTTGATAAGGCACTTTTTATCATTCTTCCGAATTTACATGTTTTTTGAGAAAAAAAAATCCGCAATCCTTTTACACCTGGTATATATATATATATATATATATATATATATATATATATATATATATATATATATATAATGTAAAACAAATAAGCTTAGGGTTGAACAAAATATAGTAACCAAAAAATTTAGGGCAAATTATTTTTATTTAAAAAATCGTTAAAAATACGTAACTTCCAACACGAAAGTTATTTTTTTTGTTATTTTATGTCAACGGAAAATTTTTAATTTTCCGTTGACATTTTCAAAATAACACGTGTTGGAAGTTAGTATAGATTTTAACGACTTTTTAAATAAAATTGATAAATATTCACAAAAGCACGATTTTCGTTATACAGAAAGTAATTAAAGCTTACTATAATTCAATTCTTATGTTTTATATGTCATAAAGCCTGTATGTGATTACAGACAAGCAGTTTTCCACAAAAGCATTCTCAAATAAACTTAAAAGGAGAGAGATCTACCTACTAAAAATTCTATTTGTGTTCATTTAATACAGTCAATAGAATAGGCATTCAGTTTCTGAAAAATACATTGAAATTGGTATTTTAAAATTAACAATAGTATCTACCAGCATCTCAAATAACTTCTTACATGATGCAAAGAAACTGAAAGTTGATAATTTATGGCACGATTTCACCTTATAAATTTCAATAACCCGATGTGTGAATCCCCACCAATTTTGCAGAACTTTGTTGAACCAGTAGCTAAAATTGTGTTGAAATAAAACACTTTACCGATGAATCTTTGCACAATGAACTCAGTATATATCCCACCACCAAAACTTTATTTTGCACTCGAGAACCATGTTGCTTTGAAGCCATTGACTCAATCTCAATGATCAATCATGCTCCTGTTGAAGCTAAATGGTTAAAACGCACGTTTATAAAGTGTTTGGTGTAGTGGTGATATATTGAGTAGTATTAGTCAAAAGATTCATATTTCAGATTATTTCTTTGGTTTGCCATTGTACTTTTTATAGCTGTAAAATAAAACGTAAATAATTTTTTGTTTGTGTTGTAGAGAAGCATTTTGCCAGATCCCTTTGTTTTGATGTGGTTTTTGTCCTGAATCAATAAGAATGATCGTGTAGGCTAATGACATTTAATATTAAAGAGGCCATGTTGACACTAAATTGGTTGGCTCAGGGCATTTAGGGTTTTTCTGCTTATTTATTATTACGGCTATAAAAGAGGTTCAAAATAACGCTAAGCTTGTCCAAAAAACAGTATGTATAAGATAACCTTATGATTCTTTTAACAGAGTAGTATCTCGACAATTTTTTACGCCTATTTCTACCTAGAATATAAACGATTAAGCTGAAAATAATAGTTTTGATTGATTTGATATCAAATTTACATGGAGTGTAATATCCTAAAAAATATCAATTGTCTCCGTTAACCAAACGATATAAACAATGTCGAATTTTCTTTAAGGTTTCAATACATTATACTCATTTAATATTATTTCACAGAATTTCATCACATATTTTTTCCTTTCTTACAGTTTTAATCTAATTAGCCTATGTGATCTGATAACAAAGGAGGACTTTTTCTTACTGCATCATCTATATTTAATTCATACGAAAGTTTATAACGAAAAATTTTTGCGTAAATTACCTCAAACTTACACGTTAATTTCGCAACTTTATCTAACTAATTAACAAAAACTTTTTGGTAATTTATTAAAAGCTCCACCAAAATTACTATTAAAACCAAGGTAAATTATATAAATGAAAATTAATTTCTTGTGCCTGAATCCCTTGGACATTAAAAAAATGGTTTCCACCATCTGTATGGCTAAGCTTTTTTTCTTGGTTATTTGAATTGCCTATAGTTAGAGAGCTATCATCTTTATCGTATAAATTAAAAAAAAGTTAAATATTCTTTTCTACTAGTAGAATCTTAGAGATGTGGTTTTACCACACAGGTACATTTAAATATTATTTTCCGTTCTAATATTTCATTGCTGTTTGGAGTGAAATGGAATGACTTGGAAGAGGCCTATGACCAGCCGTGGACGAGAGAGGCTGGACGATGATGATGATTTCAATGCTGTGCTGATGTTTTGTAACTTTAATTTTGACTAAATCAGCTGGCTTAAACAATAAGCCCTAAGGCTAAATCATTAAACCAATAAGGAATTTTGCCCATGATGGATGGTTCCTGAGAACTAAACATTACAGTTAATCCTCTCTTGAGCTCTTTCAACCAAAACCCATTTAATAATTTAGTGTTCTACAAATTAGTAACAAACGAACGCCTAAAGCGCTCAAACTTTGTTACTACAAATGTAGAAGCACTTAAGGAATAATTTCTAACTTTCCTTAGCTAAGTGTTTTTATCAGCACTGATTTTGCCAAGGAGAATTCTGAATTAACTTTGTTATAAAAGCACAGGTATCAGTTGACCTTTTTACTTCACAGTCGACTGCGGAAGAAAAAAATACGATGGCCTCTCAACGATGTGCAATAAAAAATGTTCCATGTAGTTTTTAGACAACGTGTCATAAAACATATCTTCATGACACTAGATATCAAAAAGCATATGGGTCTGATAATAAACCTGTCATTGCAATGTGTCAGTGAATTACCAGCAGTTTTTGTGAATATTTCAACATCCTACATAAAAGGAAATACAAACAAAAAAAAAAAAAAACATGCCAAATGACTACGAATTATTATTTTCAGTAATGCTTGCAGCAACAATCTTAGGTTCTTTTGGTCAGTCGCTAAGGCAGTTAATAAAAATTTCACCAAATCCACTATACCACTACTCGCATAGTCAGATAACTTTATTGCAGTAACACATGTTGAAAAAGCGAACTTTTTAACTGAACTCTTTGCTTCACATTCATTGTTGATTTCCAAGGAAAAACACCATATAGCGCAGTAAAGGATGCCCAATATTGTCTTCATATCAGTATCATAAAACGTATTTTAATAAGCTAGACACAAAAGGCTTCTGACGCTGACGGAATACCTGCCATAGTACTTAAAAACTGTGCGAGAGAACTAACACCAGATTTTTGTAGACTTTTCAACCTATCCAACAGCAAGGGAATATTTTCTTTTTGATGAAAATGTACCACAGTTCAGCCGATACCCAAAAAAAGGCAAGAAGACCTTGCCAAACAACAATCGACCAATCGCACTGCTTTCAATAATGTTGAAAGTCATGGGAGTTAATCAGAATCTTCTAAAATATCTTGATGGATTTAACATTATTAGCGACCATCAATATTGCTTTCGTAAACATAGATCTTCTAACTTATGTAACACATATTTGGAATCACTCTATTGAACACTTTGGAGAATCTCGAGTGATTGCTCTTAATATATAGAGGGCATTCGACCGTGTTTGATACAATGGATTGTTGGCTAACCTACGCTCTTCTGATATGTCTGAAAGTTCTGTTTATGGCTCTCATGTTTCATTCACTACGAGTAGCAGTTGACTGATTTCTTTCTAACACATTCACTATCAACGCCTGTCTCCTACTATCTTACTCATTTACATTAACTATATGCTGGAAAAGACCAGCTTTACACACCATTGCTCTAAGGTCCACTCAACATGTCCTCGGGCAAATCTAAGTCGCGCTTGTCGATGGACTGCTGTCAATTTGGATCCGTTAGCTGGTCTATTCGGAGTTTTAGCTTCTTTAAGTCTTCTTCTGACTGTCCAATGACTGATAGTTCGACCACGAACTTGCCGGAGCCCTGCTGGGCCTCAACGTCGGTGAAGTGACTATTTCTTAGAGTTGTGTTGACAATGAAGCGGTCGTCTCGCTCCGAGGTACACCTTCTTCTTCCTGATCCTTGTCTCCAGAGACAGGCTCCAGTCTCTTGGTAATGTCCGTAGACTCTGGAGACAGCCGAATGGCTCAGGTGCAGGTGCGCAAGCGACTACACGGTGGCTATGCCCTTCTTGCAATAGAGCAATGACTTGTGCCGTTTCTTCCGAGGTGGCAGCTATTTTCCGATGACGTAATTAGTGAGCAGGTGTATCAGAGATATTGACGGTTCAAGTTCCGATAAAGCAATGATAGAAAATGCAGTTGCATGTGTTTTTATAGGGATGAATAGCGCGCAACGAGTACGTTGCTGAGCAACCAAAACGATTTTATTGACTAAAACCGTTTTAATTAGTAAAACTTCTTGGAAATTCAAATGGTTTTAGTATTATTGGATAGAGTAGAAAATCAGCATTCTCGTGATACGAAAAATAATACCACTGTTTAAAAATTAAATTCAAGGATCGGTGTTAAATGAAGCAAAATCGTTTGAGTCGATTTTTTATTCACCAGTGTATATTTTTGTAAACAGACTGAAAAATGCCATTTAACGGTATGCCAGTTAAAAAAATTTTATTTGGCTTTGTGAACTGTTAAATTTGAAAAGTGATAAATTTTTTGTTATATTTGGTTTCTTCATAAAAAATATATATATATATATATATATATATATATATATATATATATATATATATATATATATATCTATATATATATATATATATATATATATATATATATATATATATTATATATATATATATATATATATATATATATATATATATATATATATATATATATATATATATATATATATATATATGCCAAATGGTAAACCAAGTGAGCCACTTAAAATTTAAAATTCCGTTCAATAAATTGACAGCCCTGTATATCGATAACGACTGAAAACAAATATCAAATGTTATATATTTTTATAAACGGCCTGAAAAATGCTATTTAATGGTGTACTCATATATAGAGGGTGCCATTTTAAAAAAATGCTAGTTGACTTTGTGAATTGTTAAATTTCGTATGTGGCAGAGTAACCCCAAAAATCGCCTGTTTTGGCAGCATTGAATTCTCATACAAATTGTGTACTAAATGATTGTTAATAATGATGACTTTCTCATGACAAAGTTTCAAGTTGAGTATACATTTGTTTTTTGAGATAAAAGTGATGGAAGTTACCATTTTTGCTTCAAACCTATTTGGATGTATGTTACTCAAATGATGTTATAATAAGCGATGTAGACATATCTTATGTGTATAACAAAACAGCCCATTTATATTTTCACACATACATACATAGCGCTAGCAAAAGCGAGCCGTATTTTCTAGGGGTGAAAATCTAGCGAAACTAGGGATGAAAGGGGTGCAAAATCCGAATGGCAAAAATACGTCTTGTTTGTTCTGCAAGTTCGTATTGAGGGATTTTTGGAAGTGCTGATATCTAGTGGGGTAAAAATCTAACTATAGAACTTTATTTGATCCCACATATTTGCTTATATCACACTCGTATTATAACTTCAATCCCTCATACTTCAAAAAAAAAGGTATACTTAACTCAAAACTTTTTTATGAGTAAGTCGTAATCATCAAAAATCTTTTAGCATTCAATTTCTATCAGAATTCAAGAGTGCCAAAACGGACGATTTTTTAACTGTTTCGTGTTATCATATTTGGCTTTCTCACAAACAACTAAATATATTGGTAAAAGATTTTTTTTAATGCCTGAAATAATAAAATAGTAAATCGGGTCAGCTGCTCAAAATTTAAAATTCTGTTCAAAAAATTTTTAATTTTAGGGGCATTTACCCTGTATATTGGTAATGACTGTGTTATATATTTTTGTAAACGGATTGAAAAATTTTATTTAATGATATGCTAATATGTAGAGTGTGCCATGAAAAAAAATTCAGTTGGCTTTGTAACCTGTCTAATTTGACCAGTAACAAATTTTTTATTATCATATTTGGATTTCTCATTAAAAATCTAAGTTTATTGATAAAAGAATTTTTTGATACCCCAAATAGGAAAAGTGTTAATTAATTGAACCCCTTACAAGTTAATATTCGGTTCAATAAGTTGAATAATATTAGTATATCGATAACGACTGAAAATAAATATGTTATATATTTTTGTAAATGGGCTGAAAAATGCTTGATATTTATTTTCAGTGTACAGGGATATTAAAATGACCGGACCTTATTTTAACTTTTAACTGACTCACTCAGTTAACTCTTCCTATTTGGAATATCATAAAATAACTTTTACCAAAAAGCTTAGTTAATGGTGACGAAGCCAAGTATGATAACACAAAATTTGTTAGTTATCAAATTTGGTTCAATAATTTATGTCGGTGTCTGAGGCTCCATTTTTATGATAAACTCAATGGTGAAAACCGCATATCGATATCTAGTACCGTTTCAGATATACAGGGTGTTTTTCAAAAATCTGCATTTTGGAAAAATTCAACTAATATTTTAATAGCTACGAGGCTGGTTTGAAAAGTCCGTGCAAAATCCGAAAATGGCCCACCGGCGCGTATCGAGGTCATGTTTAGTTAGTAGCATCTCTTGAATGAACGCACATCAAGTTTCAGCCATATTGGTCTATTTCTTTGTGTTTGGCATTCGTGTGAATCAAGGAAGTCGAGTGATTTTCAAGAAATGGACGAAAAAGAATTTCGTGTGGTGATTAAACATTACTTTATGAAAGGCAAAACGCCTCAGGAGACTAAAGAGAAGCTGATAAACATTATGGTGACTCTGCACCTTCGATTAGAACAGTTTATAAGTGGTTTCAAAATTTTCGGACTGGTCATATGGGCACAAGTGACGCTGAACGTTCTGGACGGCCTGTGGAGGTTACGACTCCAGAAATCATTGATCAAATCCATGATATGGTGATGGATGACAGAAGAGTTAAATGCGTGAGATTGCTAGTGCTGTGGGCATCTCGATGAATGGGTACATAATGATTTTGCATAAACATTTGGACATGAGAAAGCTATCCGCAAGATGGGTGCCGCGATTGCTCACGCTTGACCAAAAACGGAATCGTGTAGTGTGTTGCAAGGATGATTTGCAGCGACCAGAAGAATCCGGAGGACTTTAAGCGTCGTTTCGTCACTGTGGATGAAACATGGATACATTACTATACTCCTGAGACCAAACAACAATCTAAACAATGGGTTACCAAGGGGGAATCTGCACCAAAAAAGGCGAAGACCGTTCCTTCGGCCGGAAAGGTTATGGCGACTGTCTTTTGGGATTCGCAAGGGATAATCCTCATCGACTGTCTGGAAAAGGGGTAAAACTATTACAGGTGAATATTATTCATCGTTATTGGACCGTTGAAAACCGAGCTGCAAGAAAAACGCCCGCGATTGGCCCACAAGAAAGTTCTTTTCCATCACGACAACGCACCAGCACACACCTCAGCAGTTGTGGTCGCAAAATTAATGGAAATAGGGTTCCAACTCGTTTCACACCCCCCCTATTCTCCAGACTTGGCTCCTTCGGACTACAATTTGTTTGGCGGGACAAAGATTTTATTCAAACGAGGAGGTGATTGCAGACACTAATGGATATTTTGCAGACTTGGACAAATCCTATTATTTGGAAGGGATCAACAAACTAGAACATCGTTGGACGAAGTGTATAAGCTTAAAAGGAGACTATGTCGAAAAATAAAAAAGGTTTACCCCAAACACATAAGTAGTTTTTATTTTTGCACAGACTTTTTAAACCAGCCTCGTATTAACGCAAAAATATATTTTTTAAATGGGATACCCTGTATATTTTTCCTTATTCGAATAGAGCTTTAAATTACCATTCTAAAAATAGAGCACACTTTTTATTGTGCTTAAATCTATTTCAAAATATAAAGGTTTTCAGTTTTTACGCGAGTTTTAAATGCAAAATGTGAAGTAGGCTTTGGACGGAGTGACAATATCAATTGTTTTGTTTTGATAGCAGTCAAATCGTAAAAAAAATCTCAAAAGTAACTCTAAGAGTCATAACTACAATAAAATTTACTAAATGCTACAGTACTTTAAAGTATGTAGAAAATAAAACAAAACAACAATAAAATAATTTATTCCGAGTAGAAAAAACTAAAACAAAACAATTTTCTATAAGAGATGTTCGAAATATCGATCAGTTTTATTTACACATATGCGGCACCTTTTCTGGACACTTCTTACCAAGTTGATTAGTTCAAGAGGAGTGAGAGCTGCAAAACTTTGTATCATTGCGACTTCTAACTCTTGCCTGGTGTTTGTTGGCAATTTAAAAATTAGGTCTTTCAATCTTCCCCAGGGATAGAAGGCCATGGGTGTTAAATCCGGTGACCTTGCCGGCCAACGGTTCGGGCCTTGATTGGCTATCCAGTTATTGTCAAAATTGGTCGATAAAAAATTACTGATGACTGCAGCGTTATGAGGGGGTGTCCCGTCGTGTTGAAAAAATATATTTCTAAGGTCCATTAACGGCAGTTCACCAACAAAAGATTCTATTTGCTGCCTTAATATTTCTAAATATCTCTAAGATGTGAGTGTTCATTCCTAAATAAATGGACCTATAACTCTGCCTTTAAAAATTCCTGCCCACACTTTAAATCCAAATCTACGTTGATTTCTTTGCTCCACAACTAAATGAGGATTTTCTTGTGCCTACATATAAGAATTGTAACGGTTAAAAATACCTGCATTGCTTACATAAGCTTCGTCTGTCCAAATGCAATATAATGAAAAATTCGGAACATGGTTACAATTGTCCAGCTACCATTGGTAAAAATCCATACGCCGTTCAAAATCTCCGTCTCTAAGGTGAAGAACTTTTTTTGTACTATATGACCTGAACTTGTGCTTCTTCAAAGTATGGCTTACGTTAGTTCTTGGTAGTCCAGTGGATTCTTTTAACTGTCGGGTTTAAGTGTTGGGATTATTTCCGATAATTCCTAAAACTATTATTTCTTCTAACTCCTTATCCCTGTTTAATGCATAATTTTTGGGTCGTTTCTTCTCAAACTGGCCACTATTAACTAGGTTATGTCGCAATAGAGCGAATATATCCTTGAAAGGTTGAAGCCTCTCTGGATACCGTTCGTGGTACAAATTACTTACGCTTCCGAATTTTCTCCGGTTTGTATGAATCATAATATCATATCCCAATTCTCGTAATTTTCAAACTTCATTGCGATTTATTTGACAATCAATAACTGATCTTGAAGTAAAATTTGACAACTACGAGTAAACAATTGAATTAAACAATATGGCCGCTCCGTCCAAAGCCTACGTCAGAAAATGTGCATTTTTTTTTACTCACATAAAAACTGAAAACCGTTATATTTTGAAGTAGATTTAAGCAACATATAAAGTCTGCTATATTTTTAGAGTGGTAATTTAAAGCTCTATTCGGATAAGGAAAAATATACAGGGTATCCCATTTAAAAAATATATTTTTGCGTTAATAACTATTAAAATATTAGTTGTAAAAAAAATGTAACTTACACTGTTGAAATTCACGTGAAAAAGTGCCTTGAGAATGTTTTTACAGAAAGCAAAAATTTTCAACAGAAAAAGTATTACAAACATTTTTCCAAAATGCACATTTTTGAAAAACACCCTGTATATCTGAAACGGTACTAGATATCGATATGCGGTTTTCACCATTGTGTTTATTATAAAAATTGAGCCTCAGACACCGACTTCAGTTTTCGTTATCTCTTTAAATAAATTACCTTTAAAATTTTCTAATTTGGACCACCCTGTACATTTCTAACGACTTAAAATAAATATCAACCGTTACATATTTTTGTGAACGGACTGAAAAAGGATATTTACCGCTGTCCTTATATGTAGAGGAAGCAATTTATAAAAAGTTCTAGTTGGTCTTGTAAACTGTTAAATTTGACGAGTGACAGATTTTTGTTATGATATTTGCTTTTTCATCAAACTAAATTTAGTATTGGAAAAAATTTTTGTATGGAGAATAAGGCAATAGTGAATTAGGTGACACTTAAAAAATATATCCCTGTACGGTAATATACTGACATATATATATGTATATATATATATATATATATATATATATATATATATATATATATATATATATAATAATTCTAAATAAATGAAAAAGCCTGCTAACTAAATAATCGTCGTAAAGAACTAAAAATATGCATATTGTTCCAAATAAGACATGTTTTGCCATGGCCAAGATCGCTATGCAATGCAATTTAGTCTAGTGTTTGCTAAATATCATTACCTTACTCATTGCCATTATGAATTTATAATTGATTTAGCGGGAAAGATCAATAATATACTACTCATTCACCAAAAATATTGAACTTCAAAATTAGTCAAATTTGGCAGTTGATGGTTTAGATTGACGAAAGTACCAGTAAGTCAATGAATCTAGAAAGTTGAGTAGAGGGTCAGAAATTTCGTTTTTATTTGTGGTTAAACTGACAAGAACGCAAAATTATATTAAAATTCCAAAAACGGTTCTTTTATTTGTTGGGTAATGATATTATATTTAGTTACCGGCTGCTGTAATTCAGCTATGCAGTGCATGATTAGAAAATTCGTTTATAATTATACCAATAAAACAAAACGTTATGTTGAAATTTTAAGAACAGGCAACGTTTCTACCAGGTTCAAGGGCTTTAATATCTAACTATTAACAGTGTTAAAAACCAAAGTGAATTGAATAACTAGAAGCTTTAAATTTGATATAACTACATCGGGATTAAGTTCTAGAGCACTTTTCTAAATCTGTCTAGTTAGGTTTAAAAATCTTTAGTAATCAAAAATATTTGCACTAGAAATATTAGGAAAAGATCTCATATATATTTTCTTAATACGTACGATTTTTTACAAAGTCGACCTGTCAGCAGAATGGCGTAATGCAAAGTTTTATTGTTTGTGATTATATTATAAATTATACAAAATTTTTGTTTATTTAAATTAAAAGTGCTATTTATGACACATATGAATATTGCGAAATATATCCATTGCTTAAGAAAAAATTATTCATGAATTTGTTTGCACGCAAACTGGTCATAATTGTATTGGTTTTAATCAAAAATTACGATCATTTTAGAGTGTCGTATGAGAAATTAAAATAATCCAAACAAACAAATTTTAGCGGATTTTTAGCAGTCCATATCTTGGAAACCTTCCATAATCAAATAAAAACAATTATTTATCCAATGCGATAAATACTACTTGGAACTATTTTTTATTAATTTATTCACCTAATAAGAAAACGAAAACAAAAACTTCTTAAAAGCTTAGCACATTTATTTTCACCAAAACTTCTTTCTTTCTTCATTGCGAGCGTTCCAAGTTGACGTGCTCCGGAAATCCCCAATTTTCCAGATTATCCAAACAAACAAAAGATTTCTTGCTGATGAAAAAGCAACGACAAATTTGTTTCTCTCAATGAACTAACGCAAAACAATCAAGAAAGTTCGCAAGAGTTATTTTTTGCAATATAAATAACAACTAAATAAATTCAATGCGTGAAAAGTTCCTGGGAAACTAAAACTAGCATAAATCATTATATTGACAATGGAAAAAGTTGAAAACGTGGCCGAAAAGAACCTGGCGTAATAATTTAAGGACGTACTATATCTTAGCCACTCAAAAGTTTTAAGCGAAAAATACACCATGGGGAGGGATTGCAAGGCATCCTCCCAAAGTATAGAATGAAATTTTATGTCTTTTGAAGCGAAGTTATTTTCTAGAAACGTCGGACGTGCTGTTTTAAGTTTCACGTGGGATTTAACAACTGACTCGTTATTAGGAGTTTGTGTACGGCGATAAAAAGTATTTCTCGCTGACAGTTAGTGAAAAGTTTGGTAAACACAATTGTAATATCTAATATTTCCTTTATTTTAGGAAATATTATCTTGTGTTTAAATCTAAGAAATATTAGGGACTATTTTTGAGTATGATTTTATAAAATTGTACATGTTTAATAAAGTAATAATTTTAGCAATCTAAAAATGTACTGCCTTTTTGAAAGATTTATGATAAAAATAAGCCAAACCAAGAACAAACTGATAAAGTAAAAAATAGTTGACAAGAAATCATTACAGAATAAATTTATTGTACAACTTCATTGTTTATTCTCACCATGTATTGCAAGCGTTTACTCTTTAATATATATATATATATATATATATATATATATATATATATATATAATATATATATATATCTATATATATATATATATATATATATATATATATATATATATATATATATATATATATATGTTACAACAGAGGTTTTCACGGATGCTCCCAGCACCATCATGATACTGGTCACAACATCAATTTTGAGGGATTTAAACAAATACCATCGATTTCACATTATAAAACACGCATAGTCAGAGAGGCCTTGGAAATCGAAATGAATGGACAGCTAAATAAGCGAGATGATGCGCTGAAAATCTCCAGTACATGGAAGGGTCTACTAGCTACACCAAGGAATAACCAAAACATCGAGAAGGCAACAGTCAGCATAGCACCGGAACCCGTAATTACCACCCAGCCGGGAAACACCGATGCTCGGACGAACACTTCCGACCCCCCACCTACAATCTGTGTGATGCCGACCATAAAAGACGGTGATCGCACGTCGGTTTCTCAGTTAGCTTCGAGCGGTAGCAACGGCAGGATCACAGTATCGATTAGCAGCAGCATCGGAAGCACTTGAAAATGCCAAATGAGATTTTGGCAAAACGTCGTGCAAATTCATTGTTAGACGGACGGATTGAAACCCGGAATTTTAATGTATTTTATATATATATATATATATATATATATATATATATATATATATATACATTTATATAATGTTTCTAATTCTTAGTAACGCAATGTAGTAAGTTTAATTACAATAAAATTAATCGTTACGAATATACCTATCTGTTATGGTATCCTTCTAAAAAATATCAAATTATAATTTCTAAAAATAACTAAAACTATAACATCATTGTTCTTAATTTTACAGATAAATCTAATAATTTTTTTGTCTCGCAAATTGCTAATACGTAATTCATACACCCTTGAGAAATACTCAAATTCTTAACTGGCTTTCGTTTCACACTTACTCATGAATAAATTGGCCACAAAAGATGATAAGTAATTGCAAATAGCTGTGCCCTCTTTTTGAATAAAAAATTGTTTGTTATATTGAAAATAATTTCATTGGTAACTGTAGGTACTGCAACGTTTATGATATTGGTACACTAGGGAATAAAAGGAAATAAAAATTTCGCCCTCCGTGAAAACTAGATCTTTTGTCTTGTTAATGAATTCTAGAGTGAAAGGTATTCTCCCATAAAGGTAAACTTTCAAATTATTTAGCAACCATTTAGAAACTAAAGATGTCGATGATCAGTAGGTTGTCTTGCGTCTCCGGGTTCATGAATTTTGAGTAATCAATACAACTTCGGTATAGTCGGATTACTCACGTTCATTTTAAAATTTAGCGGGTCGGAGATAAGGTTCTTATACGCTGTCAAAATTTTTTTAATGTATGCTATTCATTTCAGTCAACTGATTTTTTCATTACCATTTCGTAAGAATTCATTTCAGTTAGGTCATTATACGCGTTCAAAGATTTCTTTTTTGTGCAATATAATGACTATATTGCTTTTATCTGCTCGTTCTCAGTTCAATTTTGTTGTTGTTTTGTTCAAATCAATTAAAAATGCCTATAATCGGGAATTATTAGGCGCAGACCAAAGCGTTGAGGTTATAAAATGTAAAAATACTCTAATAGGCAGAAAGGACCACACAGTTCTATAACCGGAACTAATTCGCCTTCTGTGATTGGTCGATTCTTCTCGAATTATTCACAATTTTAGTATAACCAGTATAATTTTCAATTTTAATTTACGTTTTAAAAATTTCTTAGAAACTCATAAATTTTCTTATAGAAAGAGTCTTGTGCGCTTTACAGAAAAAAAAAAAACCGGTCAAGTGCAAGTTGAACTTGCACAATTAGTGTTCCGTACGTTGATTGTTTTTAAAATAAAAATTTTTGTTAGGGTGGTATAAAATGATCAGTGACTTCACAAAAGCACACCCCAAATGAATTTTCACCAAAGTTTGTTTCCAATCTTTACTGAAAACTGGTGACCTTGAAATTTTGTTTTTTTTATATACCAAATAAATTATTAAAGGTATTGCACTCGTGATAATTTTCATTCAATCTATACCCCGTGGAGAATATTCCAGAATTTTTTCAAAATTTTTTGATCAGTATTTTTCGAGATAAGGTAGGGGACAGCGATTTTTTAAAGGTAATACGAAGAAAAGTGTGCGCAAGTATTACATTATATATATATATATATATATATATATATATATCTATATATATATATATATATAAGTCAAAATTTATGTTACGGTGGTATAAAATGATCAGTGACTTCACAAAACACACTCCAAATGAGTTTTCAACAAAGTTTGTTTCCAATCTTTACTGAAATCTGATGACCTTGAAATTTTTGTTTTTTTTATATACCATATAAATTATTAAAGGTAATGCACTCGTGATAATTTTCGTTCAATCCACACCCCGTGGAGAATATTCCAGAATTTTTTGATAAGTACTTTTCGAGATAAGGCCCGGGACAGCGATTTTTCGCGAATTTTTAAAAATAATACAAAGAAAAGTGCGCGCAAGTATAATATGATATATATATTTTTTACTCGTGTTTTTACAAGCTTTCATTTGACACCACACTCGATGACCTAGTAAAAAAATTTTTTTTTCACTTCAGACTTCACCCCCCAAACTAACCACTTAAGTCAAAATTTATTTCTCAAAACTACATGGCTCTGATGAGACCATCAATTCCTATATTATTACCAAATTTCACCTTTCTATCTCAAATAGTTTCCGAGAAAATCGGGTGTGACAGACAGACAGACACACAGACAGACAGACAGACGAACAGACAGACAGACAGACAGACAGACACCGAAGTGATCTTATAAGTGTTCCGTACGGAACACTAAAAACTGGGTTTTAATTGCTTTGCTACATGTCAGTAAGATTGACGTTACTTACAAACATTTAAAATATCAAAAACTATATTAATATACATAAAGAACGAAAAGTAATTTGACCACACAATAAAACTACAATTTTTCTACATGTCAGTAAGATTGATGTTACTTACAAATATTTAGAATCAACAACTATTGCCATATTTTACATACATATATATATATATATATATATATATATATATATATATATATATATATATATATATATATATATATATATTTATATGTATATATATATATATATATATATATATATATATATATATATATATATATATATATATATATATATATATATATATATATATATATATATATATATATATATATATATATATATATATATATATATATATATATATTTTATATTTTACGTGTTCTTGGAATTAGATCATTAAAACTATTCTTGGATCTGTTATATATTTATGGACGTTTCGTTCGATAGGAACAAAAACAATGTATATCTCCTAACACTGCAAAATCCCTGAAAATCCGGAATGCAGTTCCTCCAAAAATATACGGTCTTCCTAAACTCCATAAAGAAAACGTTCCATTACGACCCATTGTATCATGTATCCAATACCCATTTGCTTCACATTCCAAACACTTGAAAGATATCTTAAACAAAATCTTATATAAAAATGACCACTACATTAAAGATTCTTTCCAATTTAAGGATAAACTTAAAAACATAAAACTTCCAAATAATTATATCCTAATATCACTGGACGTCATATCACTATATACCAGTATACCCATAACATTAGCCGTTAAAACCATTAAGAAAAACTGGGATAAAATTAAACAATTCACCGACATCCCTATGAGTGAATGTTTTAAAGCAACAGAACTTATTCTAATATCCATGTATTTCCAATACGAAAATAAAATTTACGAACAAATAGATGGGTGTGCAATGGGAGCATCTATATCTAGCGTGATTGCACAATTAGTAATGGAAGACTTAGAAACTGATGTCATACCAAAACTAAACTTCAACATTCCATTTTTTTACAGATACGTTGATGATTGTTTGACCGTTATACCTAAAAACCAAATTAATTATATCCTACAAAAATTCAACGGATACCACAAAAAACTCAATTCACATTCGAAACAGAAGACAACAATAAGATAAATTTCTTAGATGTAACTTTACACCACAATAATGAAAATATAAAAACTGAATGGTATACTAAATAATACATGGTCTTCTAGATCCCTTAATTATGAATCGCACGACCTGAATTCCCCAAAAAAAATCTGTAATCATAGGTCTAGCAGATAGAGCAATCAATCTTTCTGACACAGAACACAAAGAGAGTGCAATAACCAAAGCTAAAGAAGTATTAACACTTACAATACCATAATAAGTAAAAAACCAACCAACAACAACCATAAAACATATATTGCTTTACCGTTTATAAATGGACTATCCCAACCACTCAAAAAACTTTTTGAAAACTAGTTAAGTAGTTTGTTTGTAGAAAGTAAAAATGTGATTTTGACAGTGATTTAAAATTAACACCCCACACAATGAACTACTTTCTAAGGTAAGGCCCTCATTAATGTATACAGTTAAGTGTCTTAAATTAAAAACTACGAAAAGCTACAAATATTTTAACCCCGAAATACGCAACAAACTGAGTAATTACTTATCTATATTTAATTCTTCTAATGTCATCTTTTAGAGCAAATTTTGAAGAAGACCTCTTCCGAAGGTCGAAACGTCAATAAATATATAACAGATCCAAGAATAGTTTTAATGATCTAATTCCAAGAACACGTAAAAATAATATATATATATATATATATATATATATATATATATATATATATATATATATATATATATATATATATATATATATATATATATATATATATACATATACAGGGTTACAGGGAAAGTCGTCCCAGATAATTAAGGACGTTTCTTACCGATTTGACTCTATGACATGATGTCCTAAACTTAAGAGTTTTCGAGATATTGAAGTTTAAAGATTTTCTAAAAAAAAACATGTTTTTTTTGCTTTTATATCGATTCTTTTTTATTAGAGGTTCTCGAGTGCGATTTTTTGGTTATTTTTAGTTAGTCTGTATGTCAAGTATCAAAAATCATCAAGAAAATTTGAACTAGTTACTAACAGTTTCAAATGGTGGCTTATTAATGTTTCTAAATTACGACTTTTTACCAAGTGTTTCCTACTTTAAATCAATAAAGAGAAAAAAAAATGTATGGAAGTTATTCTGCAAATTATTTTAAAAACTTTTACGTCTTTTTAGCTATCTAAAACGGTATAATATCTACTGGATCTATTGAAAATTCTAAGAAAATGAGATTTCAATAGGCCCAAATGTAGAGTAACATAATAATAGAATTTAGATACTACCAATTACCGGTTTACTACCTGCACCTTCAAACAAAAATGGTTGG
>CM032453.1:97456461-97576606 GCA_019049505.1 Pachyrhynchus sulphureomaculatus | reverse complement strand
TATATATATATATATATATCTATATATATATATATATTGCATATATATATATATACATATATATATATATTTATATATATATATATATATATATATTTATATATATATATATATATATATACAGTCGACACTATTTATAGTGAAACTCTATATAGTGAAAAAACTCTTTATAGTGCAATTTTTTCAAGACCTAGAATATTTTACATACATACATAGCAATATATACGGATTCATCTTTGTATAGTGAAAAACTTTCTATAGTGAAAGTTCGGTCAACATTTTGGTCTTTCACTATATAGGAGTGTCGACTGTATATATTTATATATTTATATATATATATATATATATATATATATATATATATATATATATATTAACATTTATTTGAAGATACTGCATAGATTCAACAGATAAAACACTGCCAAATTTTTTTCTAAAAGTAGATTAAAATGAATTTTTAGACCACATCTATGTCGCTAATTTTTATGTGTTTTTAATTTTTAATATTTCACGAAAATATTCCCAAGTGCATTTTAGGCTTTAATACTGTGTAGCCCTTCAGGGATTCAAATTTTAACTACATATTTAGTTAAAATACCATTCGGACAATATTTTCTTAAACGGCAGTATATATACTAATAAAAGAGTTTTTTAATATATGAACTCAAAATTCGTTATGTAATGGTCGGGAAATCGTCGCTAGCAACTCCAAAATCAAACAATATATTTCGAAGATTTCCAACGATCACAATTTGTTGTTTTTGTCAGTATTTAAAATTATAATTATATTATTGAGTTCAGTTCGGAATCATTTAACCGTGAATTTTCTCAATTAAACATTTTTTCAGCAAAAATTATTTACAATTTACAATCAACTGAAGTCACTTAACAGAAGTTTATTCATTTTTGTGTCATAAAACATGTACATTGTCCCTATGTGGGAGAAAAATAATTTGCAACAACCTGTGCATTCTTATTTTCCTATATTTTCCTTTTTTTATAACAATAGATGAGCAATTTTTTTAATGTCACTCATTTATAAATATTAGTTTCGTGTCTATATCTCGTTATTATTTTGTATTCTTAAAATGTCTTCAAAATTGTTTATAAAGCACCAAAAATACCCCAGATCAATGTATATTTCCCATGAGCTCTATATAATAGAAGTAAAGCACGCACGCCCCATTAAACACCAAGGAATAAAATTACAGTAAATCCGAGTTTCAACAGGAAATGCAAAGTTACTTTCATTCGCCAACGAGGATTTGATAGAACCTTTGATGAAACTAATCTTGATAATCCTTTCCCTTTTGATCCTTTTTTTTTAGTTTGAATATTATCAGCTCTGCAGCTGGCAAATAGGAAGTAGAAATATACATTGGTTTTACTTTTGAAAGATGAGATTAATTAAAATATTATTTAAATGTTTTAATTAGTTAAGCAAATTGAATAATTCGACTTTTTGAAATGTCGTTATTATGGTAACCGAAGTAATAAGTCTTTCTACTTAGTTTCAGCAGAATTACACATACGTGAGGTAGAAGTGGATATTGCTAAATTTCTCAAGAATACATTATTTGTTAAAAGTGCAGCATTTCTAAAATAATAAACAAAACCACCTAGTAAGCCAGACTCTGACGTATAAATAAAAGGAGTAATTTTTAATGTTTTATAATTCAAGAATCTAGTGCAATAAACGATTGTTCCCGTTAGGCTGTCCATCATGTAAATAAATCCAATTACATCTCCCCTAATTTTCTAGAGACATCTGGAATGTGATTTGCCTAGTACTTTCCTTGCAAACAAGTAAATCTAAAATAGTTACTTAATTTGACTATCTCAAGAAGGGAGTAAGTAAATTCCCACCACTTTTACCTTCTTCTTCTGAATCGGTATCAACTAAGAATTATAGGTTTCAACACTACTTCAAATATTATGTTATCGCCTCATTTAAAAACGAGCGTGCTAATAGAATGATAGGCAGACAGTCAGTTAGACAGACCGACAAAAATGGGAAAATATCTTTTTAGTGATTTAAAAACCCTAAAATATAAAGAATAGCAAAAATTTCGGAGAGTAATTTTCTCACGAATACAATACTTTCCGTTAGCAAGGAAAATAAATACTGTAATTTACTTGTTATGCTCGAAATATGTTTCCGTTTGTATTACTAAAACTTATTATAGAATAAGTTGAATATAGATCCAACTCAACTTTTTTAGGTTACTTTTTAGCCAGATCCGAAGCTCTTCTATTTACTATTTCTGTTAAAATTGGAAATATTGGGAAACAAACATTAAAATAGAAGTATGTTACGATAAATACGCAATCACCTTTCAACCTTTTTATCTAGTCCCTTTCATCCCTATATATATTTCACTATAAAAAATTTTTTATATATATATATATATATATATATTATATATATATATATATATATATATAATAACTATCCAATATCCCCATCCAGAATTTCGGAAAAACCCTCATAATATTATTTAAATGATATAGTGACCTCCACCACTTTCACCCTATTTGAAAACGTAATGTTTCGATTATTTGACTGCAAGAACCTTGAAAACTACCTATCACACGTTAAAATACGAAGTCACCCTCCCACCTCCCTCCTCCACCCCTTCGGACTCTTATTTGTCTTATTATAAATATTTATTCATAAATTTGGCCGTTATCTCATTAAAAAAATTGAAAAAACTCTTATAGTACTATTGAAATCAGGATTTTCTCATTTCGTTCATTCCCTTCTCTTCTTAAAATTGAAACTAATGAAAAACAAGTTAATTTTCGTATCTCTACAGTCCAAGATCCCTGAAAAGAACATACAAGACAAAATATATGCAACAACCCATCTAATCCCCAACCCTACTTCAATAAACCATTATATATTTTAATATAAGTAATATGCTGTAAGTTTGTCAATTACGTCAACCGAGAAACCTGGAAAAATTCCCAAAATACGATTTAACCTATACACTATTTAACGACACCCCCCCTTTTCACCCCCGCTTAGCGTTAAAATTTAAAATAATGAAAAAATAATAATATTATTAAATTTCTGGACTCAAAAAATACTTAAAAGGACGCTGTATATACGAAACAACCCCTGGAATCTCGTCCTCCATTCCTTTCACCCTTTTATGTCTTACTATAAAAGTTTATACAATATGCAAATTGAAAATAACGAAAAATTAACCTAATTTCTGGATTCCTCTACCTGAAGAAGACATATAATACGATATATTGAAAACAACCCCTTCAATGTTCTTCCTCTATGCATTCAACGCCTTATAATTCTTACTATAAATATTTATCTCAACCCAGTATCAGAAAAAATTACCATATTATTATTAAAACCTTAAAAAATGTATAGACACTCATCCCCTTCTCCTAAATATATGTTGTTTAAAAACTACAGATTTTTTCCTGTCATTAGGTATTATGTATGTGTCAAGTTTGAAATAAATTTGTGGCGGCCCGTGGCTCCGTAACGTAGTACCTTGCTTACGGTGCAGAAGATCGAGGGTTCAATCCTGCAGGTCGGTATACTTATTTATTAATTTATATAAGTGTATTTGGCCTGACCACGCACATAGGTAGTAGTTATTCGCAGAAATGCAATCCGTGGCAGCACTATCGCTTTACCTAAAAGGTGCTGTGAAATACAAAAATGTATGTTTCAGCACTTTGACAACGTTGACGGGTATTACGACATCCTCGCCGATATCCTTAGGATATGAAAAAGGGTAAAATCCCTACTCAGGCGGAGAGGTGAACGATAAAAAAAAAATCTCGTTCGAGAGTTATCGTACCAACAGACCGACAGATCGGTACAAACCGACAGAAATGTGCCTGTATTTTTCATTATTTAGGAACCCTACGACGTAAAACGAAATAATGGATGGATATTTTTCTACTATACTTTTCTTTAACCATGAAAATAAGAAAATAAAAAATAGAAGTAGAACTCGTTTACATATATTTAAAAATACATTTTTTAAGATTGGTTTTTGAAAGCTGAATGAATACGAAAGTTAACCATAATAGAGGAATTAATAATTTATATTTCATATAAAACCACACATCACACATTAAAAAAATATTGAATATAAAAGCTATAAAAAAAAGAACAAAACAGTGTATTAAGCTAATTTAGCAAACCAAAAACTAGGTCTAAAAAACATCTTGTAAGAAGTGGCGGCTCTGGCTGCGTGGTATATTTTTAGCTTAGGATATATGGGATCTCAATTTAAAATTCTAGGAGTCAGTGTAGAGAATCATTAAGAGAATGGTTCAGAGGTTTTATTATTGAAAAGTATTTGCCACGTGAGTAAGAAAGACAAAAATTGCAATTTTACTTTTGTTCCGAGCGAAACAGGAGTTTTGGATCCGTTTTTCCTTCTGTAAAGTAGAAAATCTTATCATACAGGACGCTATTTGCAGATTATAGCTTAAAATGAAACAATTCAATAAATCAGGAAAATATTTCCAATAATATCAAATTTAAAGTGGGAATTAAGCAAATAGCACACTGGCCATAAGTAAATGAAGTACTTTAAGATATACAGTTTTAGACTACAGTTAATATTAATTCAAAAAAAGAAACAAAAAGTATTATTTGTAAACTTTCCTTAAATGACGCCTAAGCAATTTAACAACGTTACCTATGACGTGCTCGAAAGATTTGCTTTCAATCTGACTTATGAGCAAAACTAGAAGAACCAGCTTATTAAAGTTGTTTGTTAGTAGATGATAGAGGCCACTTCTAAATCAGGAAGTCCCCTACCCTAACTTTTCATTATTTAATTTTTAAAAAAGTGTAGTAAAGAGTCGGACATTAACCTTCTATTTTCGATATCCATATTGAAAATGTAACTATTCAATTTTTTTTTATTTATTCAATTTTTTCAGTTATACAGATAATATAATATTTGCTTGAGAAAAAAGGAAACAAAATGCAAATCAAGTTTGCATTCGTTCCTTGTTAAACTTTGGCAATGCCGGAGGGCCTGTTGTTAAGCCTAAGGGGTCATATTATCAGCATTAATATTAGAATTTACTACAACATTTTTCTGGCATTTCCTAACAATGTTTTTCTTATTCTAATTTTGCTTTGCATAATATTATTTATTTCATTTCTTTGTCTAGTTTTAGTTATATATTTTCTTTATTTACTTTCAAAGGAAAACTAGTTTGCAAAAATCTGCTTTATGTTCTAAAATGTAACCGTCTATAAAACTGATTCAATGAAGCATCTGAAAAAAAAAAATGTTAATAGCCTGGTCATATGAAAAATATTCAAGGGCATGTATTGTTTTTTTTTTATCGCTCACCTCCCCGCCTCAGTAGGGATTTTACCCTTTTTCCAGATCATAAAGATATCGGCGAGGATGTCGTAATACCCGTCAACGTTGTCCAAGTGCCGAAACATACATTTTTGTATTTCACGGCACCTTTTAAACAACGCAGTAGTACTGCCATGGACGTTATTTGCAGTTCTGCAAACAACTACCACCTATGTACGTGGTCAGGCCAAATATACTTAAATAAATTAATAAATAAGTATACCGACCTGCGAGATTGAACCCTCGACCTTCTGCATAGTAGCAAAGTTACCATTTAACTATCCGATGAATTACTCTGAATCAGTTTCAGGTCAGATCATATGACCAAACCACCATTTATCGGTATAATACAAAATTTTAAAAATAACTCAAACCAGTATATTGGAAAGCATGTAAAAAAACAGAAACTTGTATATATCTATGACGTCAAATGAATTTTAAGCTAATCACAGATCAGCGCTGTATGAGCTGAATCAGGTTCAGGTCAGATCATGTAACCAAACTAGTATATATCGGTATAATATGGAAGTGTGAAAATAATTCGAACCAGTTTATTGGAAAGCATGTAAAAAAAGTAGAAACCTGTAATTATGTTTGATGTTATATGGATTTTAAACCAGTCACAGATCATAGCTGTAGGAGAGGTGTGTTCGATTGATCCGATGAAACACTCTGAATCAGCTTCGGGTTAGATCATGTGAACAAACCAGCATTTGTCAGTATAATATGGAAGTTTGAAAATAACAGAAACCAGTATATCGGATATCATGTAAAAAAAAAGCAGAAACTTGTAATTATGTATGACATCATATGAATTTTAAGCCAATCACAGATCAGCGTTGTATGATAGGTGTATTCGATTGATCTGATGAACTACTCTAAATCTGTATCGGGATCAAATCATGTGACCAAAACAGCATCCATCGGTATAAAATGGTAATTTTGAAAATAACTCAAACGACACCATCGGAAAGAATGTAAAAAAAGCAGAAACCTTTAATTATGTATGTCATATGAATTTTCTATCAGACATTAAAATATGACAATAAAAATAATGATTTAAAAAGATTTCATTCCTCATTTTCTACTACATCTAATTGGACGTTTCTGGTTTTTTTACACAGTTAACTGTGTATTTAGACTGATTATTATTTTCTTTTTTCAAAATTTATGATTAATAACCGGTCAAGTGCAAGTTGAACTTGCTCAGTTAGTGTTCCGTACATTAATTGCTTTTAAAATAAAAAATTTTTTACACCCCAAATGAGTTTTCAACAAAGTTTTGTTCCGATCTTTACTGAAAAGTGATGACCTTAATTTTTTTTTTTTATATTCCAGATGAATTATTAAAAATGCACTTGGGATAATTTTCGTTCAATCTCTACTCTGTGGGGAATATTCCAGAATTTTTTCAAAAATGTTTGTTCAGTACTCTTCGAGATTAAGGAGGGAAAGCGATTTTTCGCGATTTTTCAAAAATAATACAAAGAAAAGTGTGCGCAAGTATTACATTATGTATATTTTTGAACTCGTATTTTTACAAGCTTTCATTTGACACCCCACTGGGTAACATCTTTTTTTCCACTTCCAATTTCACCCCCTTTAAGTCAAAATTTAACTTTCAGAACTACACGACTCTGATGAGGCCATCAAATCCTATATTAGTACCAAATTTCAACTTTCTATGTCAACTAGTTTCGGAGAAAATCGGGTGTGATAGACAGACAAACGGGCGGACAGACGGATAGACGGACAGATGGACAGGCAGGCGGACAGACACCGAAATGATCTTATAAGTGTTCCGTACGAAACACTAAAAATGAATATAGTAACAGACTAATTTCATGGTTTGTTAAGTACTTCTTAAGACAAAGAGTATTAAAATGTATAGACTTTAAATGATAGAAGCTTGTAGACTTTTTTAAATATTTGATTGTTTTTTTTTTCTAAATAAACAAAATTTGGACTATGCTTGTTTTTTGCCTGTACCATTCAAATGGTAGTTTTGAAAATAACTCAAACCAGTATATCGGAAAGCATGTAGAAAAAGCAGAAACCTGTAATTATGTTTGATATTGAATCTGGCAATGCGACGTCATTTGTTGACAAAAATGCAAATAAATTCTGAATCAAATTTGAAATAAAAATAATAAATTTATTGAGCAAATATTATATATAATTCTAATTAGACAGACAGAGAGTTAACTTTAAAATATTGTTAATATAATATAAGTGGTGTGAGAGTGAATGGGTACAAATATTAATTATATATATATACAGATTAAACAACTAAAATAATATTCTTATTCTAATTCAAAATCTTCAGTATCAGAATCACTATCATATCATCCTACGAAATGAATTTTTTTTGTTGGTAATAATATAACTGAATGTAGTTTTTCATTGCAAGTTTGTACATCGTACACTTCAAACAAAACCTCTGTAAAATAGCTTTCACACCAATAAGATTTGTTTTGGTATTAGAAAGGAATTAAATATTGTGTCTCAGCTGTGATTTGATAGCGATCATTAAGTGTTAACAAT
Organism: Pachyrhynchus sulphureomaculatus; assembly: GCA_019049505.1. Lineage (NCBI taxonomy): Eukaryota > Metazoa > Arthropoda > Insecta > Coleoptera > Curculionidae > Pachyrhynchus > Pachyrhynchus sulphureomaculatus. Next base: position 97,568,702 of record CM032453.1, on the reverse strand, counting down.
GTTTTGTTATCATTATGCTTATTAAATATCTTTAGACAATCATAACAAGATTTACAGACAAATTAATTATAATCTTTAACCATATAAAAATTGATCCATAAATAATAACTACTCTAATCTAAATTTAGGCATTCTACATCTCCCGATTACTAAATAGAAAAGAAAGCAAGAATCATATCTAACTGCCAAATTATTTCTAAACCACAATTTATAGTAATAATATTTATGTAAAACCTGCTGGGCTAATTTCCATGGTAAAGGTGATTTCAGTAAAAAAATCCGCTAAGTTTGATATAATTACGCAAATTGTCTTCTGGCATTGTTCACTCAACAACATCACCTCAGACATCTACAAAATATAAAAAGTGATTAACAGAGGCTATAGTGTAACTAAAAGTATCAAATTTGTTTGGTTGAATATATCGTTAAACATCATGTGAGCTTAAAACTATTTTTGATTGCACAATACTAAATACATAATGTGCATTTGAAGGAATGGTGCATTGCTTTGCGTTTACTTACCTTCAAACATTTAATATGACTACTAAAAGTTAATATAATTTTTACTATTCCATATTTTATCCCTTTGACCTTTTTACAAAGCTTTCCTTCCGAAACTTTATAACTATATATTTTTGATCTTAAGTCTATGAAATGTGTAACAATACTTTCATTTGCCTTATCATTCATAAACCCAAGAATTTTTTTATTACATAATGGCATATTGTAGGGGTTTGTTGTTGGCTAATCGGATGTATCAAATCTTTTTAAAATAGATTTAATAACTTCTCTATAGGCACCATTACATTTCAATCATAAATGAAGCCATCAGTGTCGGTATACAAAAGTATACAATGATCAATTTTAGGAAGCATAAAGTTATAATGAAAATTGTATATAAATAATTTGGAAACACCTAAGACTGACATAACAATGTAAAGTGATTTGTTAAATGTTAGTTCTGTTTTTTTATTAGTTCTATAATAACTAAATTATCATCAAACACAGTTCTTCTGTCAAATCTGGGACTGGCAATTAAATTTTTTGCACCATCTCATGATTTAACAAATTTTACAACCCTATGTTTACGAATATTTTTCCTAGCCTTTCCGCATATACAATTGTTATGTAACGTAAATGTATTTTTCGCATGTATTGTTGTAGCTTCTATTCTGAGACGATTATTGAATTCAATATAAGGGTTAAGTTATGGTGACTGATTGAATTTCAATATTTTATGTATTTTATGTAGTAGCTAGTGCTTGTTTTAAGTTTCGAAAATGTAAAATATATCCCTCTTTATTGTATAGGGTGCCTATTAATTTTTTAAGTATAGAATGTGGGGGTACGCGGCGTTCGGTGCAAAATGGATAATACTTATGCAGATCATGTAAACTGTTTGGATATAACAAGTCTACTTGTAAAATGTAACGAATGGGTGAATCATCTGGTATTGACATTGCATTAAAAATGGTTCAACCATTGCTCCTCCATATAAATTATTGATATCGGAATAAAGCAGATGATTTAGATAAATTAAAATTAGGAATATATTTGTTGTTAGCTTTAGAATATCTAGTGATATATGCAAAAAATCCTCCACCAAAAACTTCTTGTATAAACATAAGTTCATATAAGTTAAGTTACAAATTTCAACATGGTATATAAATATAATTTTTTTACAACAAAAACACACACACAACAAAAAAAAAAAAATGTACTGTACTAAAATAACCCGAAACCGATGTACAGCATAATACATACCAGGCAACCCATCTAATCCCCACGTAACTCGTCATCACGTTAGATATCTGAATAATTGAAAATAACCAGATTTTAAATCGAATTTTAAACACATTTACTCTTTGAGTTTCTTTTTTATATTATGTCTATATCAAAATCAATTTTTAAGTTGATTATCGGAAAAATATATATATATATATATATATATATATATATATATATATATATATATATATATATATATTTATATTTATATAAATATATATATATGTATATATATATATATATATATATATATATATATATATATATATATATATATATATATATATATATATCTTTGATTGTGTTAGCCGATACTTGTTGGAAATTCATGATAAAATTATATGAAAACAACACTATGTTTTAATTTCCAATATATTTTAAAGTCACTTGACAATTGTTTCACCATACAATGGCTTCTTCAGAAGTAAATGATATTTACTTCTGAAGAAGCCATTGTATGGTGAAACAATTGTCAAGTGACTTTAAATATATTGGAAATTAAAAAACATAGTGTTGTTTTTATATAATTTTATATATATATATATATATATATATATATATATATATATATATACACAAGGTGTTATGAAATTCACTACATATATTGAAATGGGTGACTCATTGGGCCATGTAGAAGCAGATCCAATACTTTTTTTGCAACTTCGAAAATTTTTGAAAAATTAAAAAAGGAGCAAAACTGAATTTTACCAAATCATTTACGAAATTTAACCGCCCATGAAAAGCGGCTATTTACGAGAAAGCAAATAAAATTTTAGAGGCCAAAAAGAAACAATTTCTTGGTAAAGGGCGAGCACAGCTAAAATATACAAAAATCGTTTTTTATGAAGAAAAAAACGCAAAAAGTTTTAGGATTAAAAAGGAAGAAATTCAAAAGAATGAGACAAAATCCTGAACTGGGGAATGGCACAACTTCTGAGAGTATTATCACCATTCCAGACACTGACTATATTATCTCAAGCTTATTTGTAAAATTGATGAAACATTTTATAAGGGTCGTAAAGCCAATCCCTGAAAATAAAGTGTTATTTCTGCTTGATGGAAATACAATGCAGTCGAAGAAGATGGAAGCGTTGAACATAGCAAAGGCTAATGGGATATAATAATTATACAACTACTAGGCTTTAGCCACTGGACCTCTCTCTTTTTTTTTTTAATCTATGAGCAATTATTATATTCAAGCAAGTTTATTTATAGAAGCTTGCCAAAGAGCTGCTATTATTGTCACTATTGTGAACGTGAACGGATGTAAAGCGGCTCGAGTTTGGCCTATGGACAAAAACGTCGTTCCCGAACATTTATTTAAAGCAGCTGAAATTGTAAATGTTTTCTCGCTCAATCATACTCAAGTAATGAAAGCACATCGATCTATAAGACGCTTCTATTATTATCAATATTGAAAAATTCGTCAGCAAACCGACGTTTCCGAATAGATTACCACATTTAAATAGTGAACCGTCTACTTCGGGATTTAACGCTAAAGCTTTAAAAAAAATTAAAATCCTAATACTACCAGAAGCCTAATACTACCAGAAATACTGTACAACAACAAAATATTCAAATATTAAACTTGTGTATATATTTAAGGAAGTAATTATTTTATATGGTTGTTTAGGAAACTTGTTCAAATGTGTAGTAATGTGTGTAGTAACCTTACATTCTGATTCAAGCTTTTTATTAAAAAAAATTTTCACAGCCCACTAAATTAAAAAAAATTACCTTAATTTTAATAACAAAGCCAAATTACCTTCACAAAAAACACAAATAATAATAGCCATTAAAGGAAATGACTGAAAGGTTATAGGGTACATAAGGACTGGTATACCAACTATGCAGAACACCAGTAAGCAGCAAAGCCTTACAGTGGACGAATATACTAAAAAGCACAGTGTTTCCAGTGAACTCAAAAGCTGTAAACCCACCTTTCAAATTTTATTAAGTACTCATTAAGCTTTTTAAATTTAAATTTGACATTCTCGTTAACGCTCGGCGACGTTGTGCAGTTATATGGTATACCAGTGACGGCGTAAAAAAAATTTTCATGCAAGTAAAACTCTACATAAGTAAAATAAGATCTTAACATTAATATAAAACACCAAGGCCAGTGGCTGTCACCTCATGTAGCGGAGTAAGGTCTCCTTCAAAAGCAAGTTTGTCGCATTCACTTACAATATGATACGTTGTTTGTTCAGCCGCACCACACATACATTGCGAAGAATTTTAAAACACCATCGATGCATGAGATAAGCGCAAGGACTCTAGCTGGTTCCAATGCTATTTAGAGAGGACCACTCTTTTCGCGGAAGTAGGAAACCAGAAACTCGATGAGACGGGTTATCGATTAAATGAGAGTTCAAAGGTGGCTTGCTTTTCCATTCTGTTCTCAATTCGGTCTTTAGATCGAAGTTCTCATCCACAAGTTTTCGGCTTTTATCGTCAGGAGGTTTATGAGATCGGAGTCTTCTTGGAGCTAAATCCCCAATATCTAGGTGGACAGATAAGAACTGCCGAGACGAATATTTTTCCCACTCTCTTCGCGTCTTAGATCTGGGGGAAGTATGTTGGAAAGGATTGGTAGCCAGCTAGCAGGTGTGGATCGAAGAGTTCCCTAGATGGTCCCCATCGCGGTGTTCAACTGGACATCGATTCTCCTAGAATGTGTGCTGTTTATATATATATATATATATATATATATATATATATATATATATATATATATATATATATATATATTCCTACACGGCACGATTCTAATTGGTTTGGAAAATAATCCTTTTCTTCATGCAGCGTCCTACGCGGCGGTAAGGTCAATAAACACTGCTCTATTAGCCAGTTTTCTTTGGAAACCGTCTTCGATGAAATTTGTTAATATAAAACACATCTTCGCAGCACCATCTTTTTGCACAGAATCCAGCTTGTTCCTGTGGGAGATGTTAATTAATAGTCTCGTAACGTTTATCGTAAAGAAGCTACTCCAGAAGCTTGCAAGTAACACTAAGCAAGGATATTGGCCTGTAATGTGAAAGTTCTCACTTTTACCTTGTTTTTTGATAGCGATAACTTTCGTTGTCTTAAAAGATGCAGGGGGGACCTTTCCCGTCTTTAGAATATCATTAAAAATACCCAGTAAGAATTGATTCGCAATTCGTCTCAGATGAATAAGGAATTCAGGAAAAATTTCATCTTAGCCTGCAGCTTTTCAACACTTAACCAATTTGATCGCGTCTTAGAGTTCTTCATCAGTACAAGAACTGCTATGATCAACTCTAGTGCGGCCAGCACTTGTTTTTTATACCTTCCGATTAGGTTCTTTATCTTCGTTTGTTTTTGAGATTTTCAAGAGCCGCGCTGCAATAAAGTTGGGTATTACCGCTGTTTGAGCTTTATTGATGTTGTGGTCAGTTTTGATTTAACATTAAAAGTGTCGGTTTTTTGGAGTGCTCCATAAATACGTTTGCAGTAACTGAAGAAAGAGGAAAATCCGTTGCCGGATTAGATATATTCATATATTTTCCCTTGTATAGGAAATAAGTCCCGGACAGGTATTTCTCAATAAGACGACCCAAATCGCAGTCATAGTTATCTACCTTTCATCACATCCTCTTGCCGAATCAGAAAAATTAGTCTTCTCCAAGCTTCATATTGGCTTCCCGTAAAATTCCAAGAGAAGAAATATTTTCTTATGTTTCAATGTTCCCATTAAACTCATATAAATGCGTTTAAATTTCAAATATTACTTCTTACTCTTACTTTGAAATGCAAAGGGTATACATGTAACATATTTAAATTTGGTATAACATAGTGACAAAAAAAAGAAAGAAAGGCTTTGACGATATTGGCCATTACAAAATGACTACTGCAAATTGGAGTACGTACATAAAAATTTTAAAACAATTTCTATACTCCATGTTCACAAAATTTTGTTAACTAGTTTATGTCAAATATGATGAAGAAAGTAAATTAATCTGTTATTTTAACGTATAAATAATGTAAGGAATATAAACGTTATGTTATTTTTTAGACTTGCGTTTGTAAAATTGTATAATAGATTGCAGAGTTCTTAATACCTAATATATGTTTTACGGAAATTGAACAAAAAATCATGATTATCTTTGTTAATTTGCTGCAAATTGACTTTTTTGCCACAAAGCCTTTGTTAAAATGAAAACCGATGTCAGACTTTTATTATTTTAGGTTTCTTGTGGTTTCTTGTTTCTTGTCATTATTAAAGCCGAAGAAAAATTGTATTTCTAATGTATCAAAAATGCTGCTTATTAGAAACTAAAACAACCTAACGTAGTTTTAATAACAATTTTGATTTTAGTAAATATTTTATGTTAATGACGAGAAAAATTCTTCGTAATGTACTGTTTATACAAAATATACGTATTTTTACACCCTTGTTAAAGGGAAGTGTTACATTTACAAGAAACTCACCCTTAGAGATGTTTGCATTTCTTCTCCAAACATATATTCTCCGATTTCCATTATTTTGTCTGGCTGTGTGTTGGCACGATCAAATTTAGGGCATTTATAGTAATTGCGGTAGGAAAGTAACCTAAGATTCTTGACTAATATCGCTAGGGTGAAAGAGGTGGTGATTAATAAATTTTGTTGATTCAATCTCAACTGGATTTGTATATAGAGGACACAGAAATGTGATTATAATTATCCAAAAAAAAATGAAAGCATTCTTCTACTTTTTATTTATTTATATATTACTATTTACTAACCAAACAACTACAGTTATTTTGGTTAGTAAATAATAAATGTAATTATGTTCAAACTCACATATCAGCCATATAAAAGATTTGAACCGTGTAGCTGTATGTCAATGTCTTGTGATTAATATCTCACCACAAAGTATCACTTCCTTCTTTAAAATGTCAAGTAGTAATGCTTAGATTATTCTGAAGTATGAGAAAGTCAAATTTAGCATTTATTTTAGAATACAGCAAATACTAGTTACAAAACTTTACCAATTTTTTTTCTCTATTTTAAATTATTTATGATCAAATCTATAATGAGCCAATGAGTAAGGAAATAACTTAGACGAGTTGCTCCTTGTATGTCGTAGTTTAAATCCTTCGCAGGGTTTTTTTAAGTCAAGAAATCCGAGAATTCGGCCATTTTTTCAAGTGATCAACCATATTATATTAATAAGGTAGGGAAGGGGGTTAGATAGATTGTTCCGAGTATGTCATGCTATAACTCCTTATCAGGATTTTCAGACTCAAGGCATATATGAAACTTGTATTATTTTCGTTTATCGAACACGAATGGGATCAATGGGGGGCAGGTTATTAGGGCGGTCGCTTTAAATATATTTTGTGTATATATTTCAGTTCTTTTAGTTTCGACTAATCTGAAAATCGAATTACTTTTTCATTATTTTCAATTTTCCAAACATAAAAAGATTTAACGAAACAGAGGGGCGTTTAGAGTCGTTGTTTCGTGTATCTCGTATTATACGTCCTTTTCAGGGTTCTTCGACTATAGGAATCTAAAAGATTTCTTTTTTCTATTATTTTCAGTTGGTCAGTGAGTGTGAATTAATTTTGGGGGATTTTTAAGAGAGGAGGTAACTTGTTTATATCGTATCAGGGCATATTGTTGATATATTGATGGTGAAACACCATCATTAGACTTTAAATTTTAGTATATGTTATTATATTTTTTTGAGAATTGAATATGTCGAATTACGTGCCAACTTATTTAATTCAAAGAAAAGCGCTTGAAAGTCATCGATTGCTGCTGGAAACCTATGGTGATTATGTTCCATCGATAAAAACATGTAAGCACTGGTTTTGATGCTTTAAAAGTGATGATGTCGGCACGGAAGGCAAAGAACATCCAGGCCAGCCGAAAAAGTTTAAAGATGAAGAATTGGCGGTATTACTCGATGAAGATCCGTGCCAAATGGAGAAAGAACTTGCAGAATCATTGAAAGTTATTGATAGAAGCATTTTCAAGAGCTTACATGCACTGGGAATCATTCACAAGCAAGAAAGGCGGGTGCCGTACGGACTGAAACCGAGGGACGTTCAAAGCCCATTTTTGACCTAAGAACAACTGCTTCAACGGTACAAATCGGAACATTTCATGGGCGAAGCCCGGTGAACCATTAACATCCTCGCCAAAGCCGGGTTTATGGCTTCAAGCTTATGGTGCCTATCTGGTATAAGCCGTTCCGACCCAACAAAATTATTACTAGGAAACGCTACCGACAACTATTGGGTTAATTGAGCCGAGCATTGAAGGGAAAATGACCGTAATATGCCAAAAGACATGACAAAATGATTTTTCAACATGACAACGCTCGGCCACATGTTGCAAAACTCGTCAAGAAAAAGCTAGAAGCACTTGCATGGGATGTCCTACCTCACGCGCCGCCGTACTCCTCAGACATTGTTCCTTCTGATTATCACTTGTGCCGATCGATGACGCACGGCCTGCCGGGGCCGATAGTCTCTCGTTTTTTCAACGTGGTATTCATATGCTGCCACAAAGATTCGAGAAAGTAGTGGCAAGTAGTCAATCATCGCTCCTGATGAAGCTAACATGGTTAGCGAAACGCGCGTCGAGTGCAAAAATAAAGTGTTTGGTGTAGTGGTGATATATACTGAGTAGTTCTCAAGGATAGTAAGGAACCGTCCTTCACTCCCCTCCCTTGACGCAATATCCATTAAGAACTGTAGGTTTCATCCATATTTCAAGTACTGTATTATCATCTCGTTCGAGAGTTATCGTGCTAACAGATTGACAGTTCGATAGTTGTATAGATAGACCGACGAAAATGGGAAAAACATGTTTTTCGTGGTCTAAAAACCTTGAGAGGTGAGAAAAGTCAAAATTTTTGAGGGTAATTCTCTCACGAAAACAAAACTTCCTATCAGCAAAGAAAGTAGATACAATAATTTATCTTTTGTACCATAAGTACGTTTCCGCCTACTTAACTATATTTCTAAACTTAGTTTTATAATCAACTCAACATTTTTTCACTTAAAAATCGCAACGATTACAATCTACAAAACCTACCACATTATATATACAACAAAATGAAAATAAAATAACAACTGTCGCTGAAATCCTCCAGGGGGTGGCTGCCTTGGGTAGCAAACAACCGGAGGGCGAAGCGACATCTAACGCGGGGGCATCAACAGGCCCTAAACCCCGCGTTCGTTACAGCGGCGCGGCCAAACGCCGTTTTAAAAAGCTGCGGAAGAGCGAGGGGACTAATCAATCGGCGCACTCCTGCAGCAAAGAGGTGAGAGGCGGAACGGCGACCCCGGCCCAAATGCTCGGGCGCGGTGAGCCGGACAATGCTTGTTCGGATCTCTGGGTTGGGGCTGGTTTGGAGGCGTCGGTATGCCGAGATCATAATTTTAAAATAGATTTTTGCAACATACGGGGTTTAAACACGAATATAAATTCAATGCACCAACACACCTGCAATCAAATAAACCTCACGTACTCGCTCTCTCTGTGAAATCAAGGTCAGTTCATCGACCAGCACAGTCAACTATCTTTATCCTGGGTACGACTTCTATTTTTGTCAGAAGTGACCTCTCCTGCCAACGCGAAGAGGCTCTGGAGCCCCCAAACTTTGATCTTATGTGATTAAAAATAATGACACAACACTTTTAGCTTCTCTTGCGGACACCATTGAACATTTACAAATTAATTATCCAAATGCCGAAATTGCCATACTGGGCGACTTTAATGTTCACAACATCAACTGGCTTAAATATTCAAATACTACCGACGAACAAGGTCGTGAAGCTGAATCATTCTCAATCAGCTGTGGCTTAACTCAGCTTATTGACGAACCAACACGGATCCCTGATCGAGACGGGGAGTTCGCCAGTCTTGATCTGTTTTTAACCACCAATCCGGAGATTTACACGGTCACCGTAAATTCGCCGTTAGGTTCTTCCGACCATAAACTGCTTTCGACATCGAGTATCCTACCAATCAGTGACAAAGAGGCGCCTAAACCGCGCAAGATTTGGCACTACAGATCTGCTAGATGGGAAGATCTGGTGGAATATTTTCACACTTTTCCTTGGTTAGACGTTTGTTTTCGTTCTGATGTCCCATCTGATTTCGCCAGGGAGGTTTCCGATGTTATTTTGGCTGGTATGAAAGCTTACATTCCTTTTTCGAAGAAATGCCCTTCCAACGGCAAGCCTTGGTTTGACCGAAAATGCAAAGCTGTTGCTTCTAAACATCACGACGATGACGTGAAAATCCTAACACCATAAATCGTAACACCTGTTGAAAAGGCGAGCTTGTTGGCTGAACTCTTTGCTTCACATTCTACTGTCGATTTCCAAGGAAAAACACCACCTACTATTCCCACAGTGCAGTCAAGGATGTCCGATGTTGTCTTCAGACAGCGTATCATAAAGCGTATTTTAATGAACCTAGACACCAAAAAAATCTTCTGGCGCTGACGGAATACCTGCCATAGTTCTCAAAAACTGTGCGAGGGAACTGACACCAGTTTTCTGTAGACTTTTCAACCTATCTTACAGAAAGGGAATATTTCCTTCCTGCTGGAAATGTGGCACAGTTCAGCCAATACCTAAAAAAGGCAAGAGTTCCAAGCCAAATGACTACCGACCAGTCGCACTGCTTTCAATAATTTCGAAAGTCATGGAAAAGGCTATCAATCAACATCTTCTAAAATATCTTGAAGAATTCAACATTATTAGCGATCACCAATAAACATAGATCAACAGGAGATCTTCTGACTTATGTAACACATGTTTGGAACAACGCAATTGAACACTTTGGAGAATCTCGAGTGGTTGCTCTTGACATATCCAAGGCATTCATTATTAACGCCGGTGTGCCCCAAGGCTCCATAGTATCTCCTACTCTCTTCCTCATTTATATTAACGATCTGCTGGAAAAGACCGGAAATCCAAACTACAGCTTTGCAGATGACAGTACGCTTATCTCTTCATTCACTTTGAATGCTCGGACATCGGCTGCTCAGGCGAGGGTCCGCAGACAGCGGGAAGTTGTTCAACTTAACAAAGACCTAAAAGAAATTCTATCTTGGGGTGACAGTGACCAAGTGGAATTTAACGCTACAAAAACCCAGGCGGTAGTTTTTTCTAAAAAAGTTAACGTTGCTGAACCCGACATAGTTATGGCGGGGCGTTAATTTGGGAGCAAATATGTCCTGGCATGAGCTTTACACTTCACAAAAACTGTTAATTCTTTACAAAGCTCAAATTCGACCAACTATGGAATACTGCTCCCATATTTGTGGCTCCGCTCCCAAACATACACTGCATTTGTTGGATTCTATTCAGAGAAGAGCTGTTCGTCTGATTGGAGACCCGGAACTGACTGGCAGCCTTGATTCGCTGGAACATCGAAGAACGGTTGACGACTTGAGCCTATTCTACAAGTATTTTCATGGAAAGTGTTCGGAGGATGTGGCCCGTTTAATTCTTCCCAGAGCGGTGCATGTTAGAAATACACGTCGCGCTGATAAACATCCGTATGAGGTTCAGCTTGTTACTCATCGTACTACGCTTTTCAAGCAGTCTTTTATATGGAGAACATCATCTCTTTGGAATAATTTGCCCAGGACTGTGTTTCCTACCGAGTACAATTTACAGCGATTCAAGAACAACGTGAATCGTTTTTTCCTCACTGTGCGCTCCTGTAGCGCTTTAGGGACCTCCCTGCAGCACGTGTGCTAGACTCATAAAAAAAAAAATTAGATATCAATCAATTCTACTTACTCTTTCTGTTACAATTGGAAATATTCAAAAAACAAGACCACATACATAAACAACTTTCTAACCTACCTCATACCTTTCATCCCATATATATTTTACTATCAGAAAAATATTTTATGTCAAATATTCGATATCACAATTGATAAATATAAAAAATTCATAGAAAACTGTTTAAACAGTACAATAAGCCTCTCCCCCTCTTTATATGTTTACAATGAAAACAATGTAACGTTTCTATTCCCTGACTAAAAGAACCCCTCCCTTTTCTACCCCTTTAGCTCCTTATATGTTTTAGTCTAAATGATTATATTGAAAGGACACATAGCATGACAAATGAATGAATGGATCTATCACGCTACATATATGAACCAAATCCTTTAATCTCCCCCCATCATTCCTTTTACACCACCACACACCACATACAATGTTTTAATATAAATATTTATGCATAATATTGGTTTATATATATATATATATATATATATATATATATATATATATATATATATATATATATATATATGTATATGTATATATATATATATATATATATATATATATATATATATATATATGTATATATATATATATATATATATATATATATATATATATATATATATATATATATGTATATATATACATATATATATATATATATATATATATATATATATATATATATATATATATATATATATATATATATATATATATATATATATATATATATATATATATATATACATATATATATATACATGTATATATATATATATATATATATATATATATATATATATATATATATATATATGTGTGTATATATAATAATATCTTAAGAAGATACAGAGAAAATTAACATTAATATGTCCACAAAAGTAACAAAATATCAATTTTTTAAATTGAAAAGTAAAGTTGAAAATTGCCATTATACTAATACGTTTTTTTGTACCTTTTCACGGTAAAATATTAAAAACGAGTTTATATAATATATATGTATATTTTAGGCTGGAATTTAATACAAAAATTCAATATTTTTGTTTCTTTAACACATCTTATTTCAGTTTCGAACCAATTCAAATTCTAATTACATGGCTAATGACTATATTATAGATTTACTAAATTTACGTTTGCATGTATTTTTTGAGTGAAAATTAAATAAATGTTTTTTATTAGTGTTAGGGGTATCTCAACTTCTATGAAATGAATATAAATATTTTTTCTATAAATAATATAAATAGTTAACACCGAAATTTTACCATTATTATTACTATCTGTAGGAAAAAGATAAATGCGACGCGATAAAACCCGAGGTTTCGCCCTACACCGAGGGACACGCGGTATGGTAATGCCTTACGTCCGTTCCGTTAGTAATCATCGAATTAATTCATCTGCCTGAGCAATCTAAGAAAACCAAGAGGCTGTACGTAATCATTGAAAGGGAATCAGCTGAGACACAACAACTTCTTAAGGTTTTTTAAAAATGTATTTTTAATTCCTAAAATTCTGACCCATACAAGATTCTAACATGGTAATATCAAACACGCAACGCGGCATCATGACGAGGATATAGAATGAACCTGGTATGCTAAAAATAAATGTCTAAGTGAATCTGGTTCCTCGCTGCGTGTAACAGAATGTCCACTAGTTCGATAAATGGACGATACAATAAAATATTGATTACACCATCCTGCCTATCATGACTATAAAAAAACTATTTCTGATTTTCTATTTTAAATAACCGTCTTAAGTCTCGGAGATTTTAAATCTAGAATGTTAATCTTGCCTTTTGGTTATTCGATTACGTTGCTAAAGTTTACTGATGGAGTAAGCTGTTCCGTTGCTCCTTCTACAGCCGTAAACAGTACCTTTTTCAATTGTGCATGTTAATTCAACTATAATTCCATAGTGCTGACACTCTAAGCACAAAAATCCTCTTCCACCTTGATGACGTAAAGAGTATATCTCAAGAATAGAGGATTGGGGAGGAGCACTTCGAATCATGAATTTCTTCTACTGCATCATTCGAAAGAAATACCGGTACAGTTAGTATACTAGCCCTCAGATTTTTTTTTGTCTTTTTCTATACTTTGTTGTGGGCAAAATCCGATCGCTTTTAAGCCATGGCAGAAATTAACATATTTTACTAAGTTATTTTGGCTTTATAATTTTATTAGATTTAATTTCTTTGTTAACAAGTACATGACCTGCCTGTTTTGTACATTAAATTTTGGAGACTTTTGTTAGTGAATATTTTTGGGAAAACAATATGTTGTTTTCTTGGAGATTTTCAGTTGATTAACAATTGAAAAACTTAATTTTGTTGAATAATTAAATTTAAATAAATAAACATTGCATATGACATATGTCAAATTTCCTTCTCTCAGTTTTGTTGTTCAGATGATTCCCATCTAACAAGTGCTTTTATCTTTGACGGACAGAAACGAGATGGGTAAAGTGGTAGTAGTTATTTTGAAAAATTTTAAGACAAGAAATTTTGTTATAAATTAATGTTGATTATTGAAACACTATACTAGATAGATTTTTGTCTTTGAGTTTTTGTTTAATTAATAATAAACTTTCATGTTGTACCTATAGATGCGACCGTAAAGTGGTGTCTCGGTCGAACTCATCTGCACTTGAGATACTTAGGTTATTTCTGAATTTCTAATGAAGGTACAATTTAGTGATTTTTCATTTTAATTCACATGACTCGTGATTTCATTAGGGAAATGGACTTCCAGAGTCAGAGATGTATATAAGACAAAAAGGTCTTAATATTGTCCCCTTCAGCAGATTAGCGAATGGTTTAACTTTTTACTGAAGTTTTGATGCCGATTTAGTAAAAACTAAAACATTTGAACTATGGTATTATTAGTTGAATTTGGTTAAATAGTTGGCCAGCCATATAATCGCTATTTAAATTCTCTGTTTGTGCATAAGGACTTTAGACAACCAAGACTTAAAGTGAGTAGCCATTTTTGAGTTTTTTTTGTATCGTTGATTGATTCTCTCAAAAATATTTTTGGTTTGGTTCATGGAAACCACCGGCGAACCTGATAATTTAAATGGTTGAGATCAGATATTGTATTTTTATGGTTTTTTTTGTGGTGTTTTCTTCATGTTCCTATCACTTTTCGGTTCAAATCTGAGGTTTTGACTATGTGCTATGTTTCAATGAGGACTACAAGTAACCTTTTCTTCTTTGATGGTAGTCAGCTCACTGGGAAGAATTTTTGTTGATGTTTTTTCTTGATCGAGGCAACTGTTTGGTTCATCTATGCTTGGGACTATCATTTTCCACCAACCCGCTTGGACTTAAGAAATATGAAGAAATGATAGAGTATGGAATCTTTTATTTCTTTTCTCAAGGGCGGCGCACCATGAGAGGACTACCTTCATTCAAATCAGGTATTAGGACGACATAGCCTTCTATTAATGAGAGAATAGTTCATATTAAATGGATATCTCTAGTGGTTCGCCTTTTTTTTTATTTATTTTACCATTAATGTTATACTTGTGATATTGTAGTCGAACCTGGTGAAAAAATGATACCTACTGTAAGCATTGCGTGGCACAATGAGGTAAATTTTAATTCTTAAATCAAGAGAAACTGAAGGATTTTATATTTAAGACCTATTGTTGTTAATACCATTTGTTTAGGTAGAAAATTTCATCTATTTTATTTTATTTTTAGGAAACGTTAACTTTCCTATTGTAGTTAAAGTATTAGCCTCATCTTTTAAGCAGTATAAATATTGTATAAACTAGATTAACTAGAATTTTCCAGTAAATACATCTGTGTAGACAAATATAGAAAGAACCTAAGGTGATCTCCACCCTTTCAAATTTTTACTGTAATCAATCATATATCTTTCAAGACTCCTACATAATTATATTTCTGACAGTTAATAATTATATGTAGATTTACTATCAATGTTTGGTAGATTGTACTCGAAATCCAGGGGTATTTGACTATATATCTGTCGCACAGATATTGTATAATTTTATCTAACCAAGTTGGGCTCTCAATTTAGGGTATTAGAGTACACATGCCATTACACAGACATTATATATTTATATATAATTGATTATATTTAGGTTTAGAATAAACCATCCAATTACTAGCTTATCTGGTTTTCCTTTCTTCAAACTATTAGGTAGGCTGGAAGTAACCTTGACCCAGTCTTGACTAGAAATTACTAATTCTTTGTTCCAATTTTTTTTTTATCTCCTTAGCCTCCTCTAATAGCCTCCAATGCCAACTCATAATAAAATCTACCCTGGGATTGAGCTAGTATGATATAGGACTACAGGCACGCGAGACTATTTTGGTTGGTTATAGGTAAGTGTAAAACTGTAGAACCTATTGAAGCGGATGGGCTGAATACTGTGCGGTTTAAATTCAGATTTAAATTACTAATCTTTCTTAGATAATAGAATAGGTTTTGGCTCGTTTTATGTCTCGTGTGGGAACTCAACAGAAATGCTAAGTGTAGTGAGAGAAGATTCCTGGTGGGGATACTTGGGCTTCCATACCGTACTATGGTTTTGTTGGTGAAGTCCAAGGCGCTTCAGTCTGACAGAACCCGGTTATACTCGACAGCCTGTAGCAGTCTTTTGGCGTGCAACAAACCGGAGATTTTAGGAGTTAATACGACAAAATATTGAGTAGAAAGGATTAGAGCAAGAAAGATCAGATATTTGGATAAACATTCCCGTTTATTTAATGTGAAACTCATCTCTCTCCTTTTTTTTTTAATGTAACAGGGCGTTTTTTTATAATAACTTGCTCAGCAGAACGATTTTTATAGTTGGTATATCTAGCGTGAGATGATGTGTCATATCCTAATAATTATTCGTTTCCTCGATATTTAAATAATGAAGAAGAATTTCTATTTGATTGCTGCATATTCCCTGAATATTCACGATATCGTCCTCAGGCGGGCTTGATAACAGCCTATTTAAATAAATCCAAATTCCATACCAACTCCCCGTGTGTATTCTTCAACTATTCTAAGTGTATAATTACGGTGATGTTCTGAAGTAGCATACAATTGAAGGTCATCCATATAAAATAGACGAGTGACCTTATGTCTGTATAGGGAACCACTCTAATACCTCCAAGTTTGACTTAGAACGACCGACGGCAACGACAGACAGAATGAAAGTAAATCTAATGAGTCACTTTGAAAAAGTCCTCTTTTAGAAGTCACCGGCTCAGTTTCTACCTTTTGACCTGATATATCGGTATATTTAATTTTTTAGAACGGCTTTAAATATAAAAAAAATATAGAGCGAAATTGCACTGCAAATTAAGTAAATATATTAATCTGCTTGTAACTGTTTTAATGGTGATTTGAGCGTCTCTCGAGACAGTGGCGCATGTGTATAGAATTTGAGAGAGAAACATATTACATGACGGGCGCGCGCGTTGTACGACAAGCGCGCGCGTTTCAAAAATACGTATGTGTTATTGCAGCAAAAAATGTAATTTATTTTAATAAATAACTAGACTCCATGGCAGATAATATTAATTTTAGTATCTACAAACCTCAACGAATATATTAATACAAATTTCATTTGCTCCTTTATGGGTTCAGCTGGGTCCATTTTTCTGCAACTTTTGACCGTTATAACTTTGGATTATCTATGGCAGATATTAATTTTTCAGTCATATTTCACAGAAATGAAGCTATACCCAAAATATCTGCCACTCAGTGATGATTTCGACCAACTTTTTCTTGTGGCTTTAAAGCAGCAGCAGGAACAGGAACCAGACTTGAGGCTTCAAACTACCTGGAGGGACCAAGGGGGGCGTAATTAACAAAGTATTACTATTATCTGCCACTATTCGATAAGGTCATATTTCGATCGTGAGCTCTCGGACTAATATATGCATCGTACTGATTGGACTTTCTTTTAAAAGACACGAGAATATATGCGTAACTCGCACGGATATTTAGTTATAAATACTTACTCGTAGTAATTGATATATTTTTAATAAATAATCCAAAGTATGTTTTTAATTAATTATACATATTTTTTTTATTGCATATCATGTAAAAGTATCAAGGTTATTATAAATAACCTGTGATTACGTGCGGTGAGAAGCAAGCGAGAAGCTACGTTGTCACATTCATTATACTTTGAAAAACCAAATTATTTCGCATCTTTCTCTAATATAATGTTCTCTGTCTTCCCGTAAGAAATACCTTAAGCGATGATGTCTTGACCTATTGTCACTCGACTTTGATACTATATTTGCTATTGGAACGATTTTAGCCCATATGGGTCCCTATTGTTAATTGCAATTACTTGAGATTCGTTCGCCGGAAAATCGCTGCAAGGAATACGGTACATTCCTTCGCTGTTGTTTACGGTAGCTGATTTCAAAAAATAGGAGAATGCAGTCCAAATAATTTAGTTTTATATATTAATAATTTTTTTTTTAATGGGTCTAGCTACAGGGAAGTCCTTGAAGCGCTCCAGGAACGGCAAGCTTGTAGAAAAAGCGATTCACGTTGTTCTTAAATCGCTGCAAATTTTACTCATTGCTATTATTACTTAGAATTAATATTGTTTTATTAAAATATATTGGTAAGATGCTAAGATCAAAATCTTTTTATAAAGAACAAAGTATTTTATACAAGGTCAGACTTGCTACATACATCTATTTTAAAAATATATTTAGTATATTTTTTTTACACCTAAAAAGTTTTCTAATCTGTCAAAAACAAAATCAGCCTGTAAAACATTTCGGTAAAAATAAGTTTCTGCAATAAAACTGTGAAATTGTCGTATTTTCTTAAAAAAAACTTTGGCACTGAAGTGTAAAGGGATATAAGTTTTCAAATATACGACCTATTATAGATGGAGTAATTCAAAAGAAGACTTTTCCCCAAAATCCTAAATATCTCGAGTTTCTAAGGATTGTTCAAGTAAAGTTTTACAAAGTTGAAAATAATAAATTTTACGGTTTTATCTAATTATAAATAATTTTACGACGACAACGATATTTTTATGAAAGATTTTATAAAATTAATACTAAGTTTTTCAGATTAAGTTCTTTATTACAGAACTTTGCATCTAATGTTGATAAAATTTTGTGTGTGTTATTAAACCCAAATGGTAAGTTAGTTAGTAATTCCTATTATCTTGTTCACCATTTACATCATTCTAAATTTAATGGTAAAATTATTATATTTTTTCAATAAATGCAGAGGCTACTTGAGCATAATTATCTTCCAAACTGTATGTGATGAATAGAAATGAATAGGAAAAATGTTTTTAGAGCATTTCACTCAAATGGACACAAATTAAAACATATATAACATATACGTTTTGTAGATCTGACATCTATAACTCAAAATGGCTTGTAATTGCTCATAAATTTCTTATGTATAGACAATAATATTTGAGAATGAAATAATTATTTTATTTTTATATTTAAAAATTGAACAATTATTTCGTAAATCAATAAAGTTAATGCAGCTGCAGAGTAACTTCCTTCAGGAAACTGAATCGTTGTTACAATTTGCTAACTTTTAATATATCATTACGATAAGTAACTTCTAATAAATACAGGAGCAAGTCAATAAAATATAATTCTAATGAAAATATCTTTGTTGCTCTCAAATTGTCCGGGCTATGATAATTTTTAACAGTGGGTAAACTGCTGAAATATGGACTACCTCCGTTTTCAGTTGTTTTATATTAACTAGCGAAGAAGTATGTTTAGAGTAGATGGGGCGAGTATGTTTTTCGTTCGTATGAAGATCAGTGAGTGATACAACTCGTGTGAATATTACTATTAGGTTTGTCGGGTGCAGCAAATATTACTGTTAGACGTGTCCTGAGATAAGTCAGGAGTTCAAGAGCAATTTGTAAATACCAAAAGATGAATTTTGTTTTGTTCATTTTCGATAATTGTATATAGATAAAATTTCAAAACTTCTAACTTCTGTGAGGTAGTCACTTACAAAATAATGGTAATAATAGGCCCACCCAAACTTATCAAATAATTAAAAGAAATTTGATAACCGGATAAGTAAGGTCATTCCGTCTGACCTGGAGGGTAGCAATCTGGTAAGGGTCCCGTCCCAGGGTTACGAGCTGGTTACGGGCAGCAGTGCTACCAGTACTGCGAGGGTGCGATCGAGAAATGATCTTCCTAAGAGTCCCTCAACGGACAGATAAAGCCGAAGCTGTATTAGCTATATCGGTTTTATCGCTGCGTCACAGAAAATAAAAGCCCTTAGTGTGCCAATTACTTCCAAAAAATCTTAATGACAAGAACAACAAAATAGCCCTCAGTCCGGAGCGCCTCTTAAGTGAGGAGAGGGTGCAGAGAATCTTCCGGTCGTCTACCACTAAAAATAAGCAAAGTGAACGCAAGATCAACATTTACAACAAAACAATACGAATCGCTACCCGGAACGTACGTAGTGTATATATGCCAGGAAAGCTTGCAAATGTTCAGAGCGAAATGTCCAGACTGAGTATAGATATGCTGGGTCTCAGTAAAGTTCGATGGCCCGAATCTGGAATCCAAAAAACTACTCTGGTGGCTCAGATACCGATCATAGATATGGTACGGCTATACCTGTTAATAATGAAATTGTGAAGACCGTCAAGCAATTTGTGCCTATAAATGACCGTGTCATGATATTACATCGAATTTTAAATATTATACAAACATACTCACCTATCAACGATAAGTCAGATGTAGCAATAGAAGAATTTTATTCTACATTAAAAGGAGGGATGAAGCTTACAAAAACAGGAGAAATTACTATTGTCATAGGTGATTTTAAAGCCAAGGTTGGATGTGGTACAGTTGATGATGTGGTGGTGGAACATGACTTCTTCAGATTGATTTCATTCTCGTAAAAAACAGTTTAAGAAAGTTTATACAGGCAGTGGAGATATATCCTGGCGCAGATGTAAATAGCGATCATAACTCGGTAGCTATGGACTCCCGGTTACGACGGCTTACAAAAGTTAAGAAAGTAAATTCGTCACCAAGAATAAATATTAGACAGCTTCTGAGTCATTACATTCGAGATCATATAGGCAGTAAACTTCAGAATAGACTAAAGATAATTCAAGGTTCAGTTCCAGTAGAAGTAGAAAGCACGTGGTAGAAAATAAAGTCTACTATAAGACAACTACAGGCATGTGATATCGGGTTGTCTGAGGTGGATAAGAGGAGTGAATTAATGACAGCTCAAATTTTAGAACTTCTGAAAAAAAGAAGTCTTCAAAAGTCAAATATAATACTATACAAAGAAATTAACAGAAAGATTCGTAAGAAGTGTAGGGAGGCGAAAGAGCAATTGATGTTCGAAGATGCAGAGAAATCGAAACACTCTCTAAGATAAACACTACTTTTTAAACACGTAAAAAAGTAAAAGAAATAACAAATCTACATAAAGAAAAAAACAAATTCAAATCCTGTATGATGCTAATAACGATTTCGTTCTAGATATTGAAAAAAACTTGAAAAATGGAAACAAAGATACGTAGAGGAGCCTTTCGAGGACAACAAACCAATTTTATCACCATCAGTAGATGACAATATTAATGAAAATGGGCCAAACATCACTATATCTGAAGTAGTACATACAATAATGGCTCAAAAGAATAGCAAAACTACAGGTCCAGATAACATATACGCCAAAGTTGATAAACTCATAACTGTAGGAGACGGGAGTGGTTTAAATCTTTTAATCTCCTTATTTAATAGAATATAAGAATCGGGAAATATTCCTTCTGACTGGTTGAAATAAACTTTCATCACTCTTCCAACAAAGAATCATATATCGCACTTTGATAACTATCGCATAATCAGCCTCATGTTTCACATGCTTAAAATATTTTTTTAAATAATTCACACTCGAATTTACAAGAAGTGCGAATACCAGCTGGATGACAGACAATTTGAATTTCGAAATGGTTTCGGTACTCGCGACGTATTGTTTTCCTTGAACGTAAGGACATGAATGTCAAACTATTCGCCTGTTTTATTGATTATAAAAAAGCCTTCGATTGTCTCAAACGTCACAAATCCTAAAAACAACAGAAATAGACAAAGAGGAAATATATTCCTAACTACTACTAGCAACAAACAGCAGAGGTTAAAGTTGAATCAGCAACATCGGAGGGGGTTCTCATTAAGAAATGGGTGCGACCGGAATGCATTTTGTTACCATTGCTGTTTAATATTTACTCCAAGGAAATTCTCAAACACGCCTTGGTAAGTATTAGGAAAAATATCAACATTAATGGCAAGGTTGTGAATAACATTAGATATGCTAAAGATACTGTGGTCTTCGCTGACAACATATAAAACCAATAAGAAATGATGAAGCGCATTGTTCGATGCAGGGAAAGCTTTGGGTTACGTATAAATATTACAAAAACCAAAGTAATGGTTTTCTCAAAAACGGTTCTTCCAGCTCATCTCACTATTAAAGTAACCACTACAGAACAGGTTCAAACATACAAATACCTAAGAGTCACAGTAACTCGTCAGTGTGACCCTAAAAAAGAAATTATCTCGAGAAATGAGCAAGCAAGAAGAAGTTTTTTACTCAGTTAGACCTAAGTTTGAAACTTAGAATCCGTATGGTCCGATGCTATATCTTTGCTATTCTATTCTATGGATACGAAGGCTGGACGCCTGACACAGCGATGGAAAAGATAATAGATGCATTCGAAATGTATTTATATCGCCGTATATTGCGAATAACTTGGACCGAAAGAGTTACAAACGAAGAAGTTCTAAGGCGTGTACAGAAACAAAAAGAACTTATTCAAGGAGAGAAAAACACGATACATTGGTCACTTGATAAGAGGTGAAAAGTATGACTTTCTGCGATTGATCATTGAAAATGAAATATAGGATAAAAGATCCATTAGAAGACGCCAAAATTCTTGGCATTAGAAGACGGTTCAACTGCAGCTCAGCAGATATGTTTTGTATGGTCATTTGGATCAACAACCTTAAAAAGGAGATGGCGTGACAATAAGAAGAAAGTAAAGAAAAAAAGATACAAGTACTTTTTAGCTTAGAAATAACAATTTTAGCTTTAGTTTTCCCTACTCGAGTTTTTTTTAATTTTTAATGTTCAATAACTAATAAAAGTACTTTTCGTGAGTTTCATTTTATTACATACAATAATAGATTTTGGAGTTTTGAAAATTTTCCTAGTGAACTCAATTCCAAACGAAAGTTTCAAAAATATTGTGTAGTATTTATTTTGTATCCACGAAAATAGCCTTCTGGATCAGTATGCTATCAAAGAAGGCTTTGTCGTATTTTTTCAACAAGAGCTGGATTATTTACGAAGAATATCCGTCTTATTATTTCATACCAATCTTGGAAGACAAAAATTAGATTTTAGAACATATTTTAACAACCGATTAAAAAAAACGGAGGAAATAACAGTTATATCTACTTAGGAGTAGACTTTGATACAACTAAAAATAGGGTGATAAATAAAATAATAATGCAAGGACAACAATTAAAATATCCTAGAGAAATGACGTTGAAAAGAAACGAAAATATAATGTCTGTAAAACTGTTATTAAAAAAGTCCGATTTATGGTACAAGAACGCCAGAAATCGAAACGAAGACGTACGACAATGCATGGTTATATGAAAACGACTATTGAAATAGAGAACCGAAAATGGTACGGTACCATAAAAATCAAGAAACTAGATTGCCTAATGGAGTTATGAAATAGGATCACCAAACCGCAAAACACCAGAGGGGACCAATGAAGCGACAAATAAAGATAATGACAACCAAACTCTTGAACCGAAAGAGCGACACAATTTCGGTGAAATAAGCTTACTTGTTGTTAAATAGAGCGTGTTTAGCGTCCGTAAACTGACAGTTTAGTTAAATCAAAAATAAGATAAAATTTATTTGTTTTTTTAATCCTCATTTTAAAATCACAATTTTTGGAAAATACTTTATTAAAACATTTTAACAATATTTCTTCAAGTTTTATAGAAGAATTGTGTTATATTATTCTAAAATAAAATCATTAAAAACATACTAACATAAATTTTAAAATTATATTTAGACGATTAGAAACTTGAACAAGTTTGGAACTTATTGGCAAAAGGGAAAAATATTGCTCAATAAATTTAACGGCCATCCAAACAGGAAATTCACTTTGAAAACTTTTATTGAACGACTTAATAAGCTGAATAAGCTTTTGCTTCAATAATCTTTAATCCTGACATTTTGATTTTGATAAATTGACGAAGAAAAGATAAATTAATAATTTACTTATATTAAATCAGATTGAAGGCAAATACATAAAAATATGTTATTAAACCACAAGTCTTTTTTAATAATATAAGTTATAATTAGAGACGAAGTGGTTTTAATTGATGGTATACGCAAAAAAATATTAACGTAACCAAACATAACCTCACAAAAATATTTTTTATCCAGGAAAAGTAAATCAAAGAACACGAAAATGGTATTTTTAAAAGTTTTTAATATCTAAGGTAAATATTTAACCCATTGTACGATACTAGAAGCATAATACAAGACAAAGTAGAATTTTTCCAGTTTGAAGCAAGTAATCTAGGAACGCTACAATAGCTTGAAGTTCCTCTGTTTTAAAATTTACAATCTTCGATGTATGGTTCTTTACAATAACAACAAATTTAATAGTAATAACATTAAATTTCTTCTGATTTTTGATTTAGTGGCTTTCAGTAAGAAGAAGAGTATTTTTTAGTATATAATTTACTGAGATTGGTATTGTGACCATGGAGTTCCTGAGGTGGTATGATAATTACGTTTGGTGGAGAGGTCACTTTTCATTAACTTGATTGTATTATCCAAAAGAATTAATTGCTAACGCGAAAATAAATATAATAAAAAAAGTAAATATTTATTTTCCGTGAGAAATATAAAAATAGCGGCCGTGCTCTTTGCTCTTATATCAAAAGTACCAGAGTCCAAAGCTATAAGTGCCACCTATGAATCACCAAATGTTTCGCTCCATATCCGAGTTCATCAGTTAGCCTAGGTAAAGAGGTGCGAAACCACTAAAACTTTTAATCCAAAAGCAAAACACGTGGGTAAAATAAGATTTAGTATCTTTAATATTGCAAGCGAATAATATTCGCTAATATCATTATTAAATGAATAGCAATAGCTGTAAAAATAGAGCACTAATTTCACTATTGCGATCTGCCTCTTCACCTAGGTTGGCTAACGAACTTTGATATAGAGCAAAACATGCATATCCCAGTTTGGTGATTAATAGCTTGATAGGTACGGATAATTCATAGCTTTGGACGTCCATACTTTGATGCGAAAGCAGAGAGTCCAGTTCTCGTCCGCTAAAGCCGATATGCATCTTTATACTTTATTTTTACACCTGTATATTATATGATTTTTACATTCTTAGGAAAAATTTCCTCCTAAAACTTATAAGTTCGACGGTAAGCTCCAAACAAGTAATTTCTTCTTCTCCTGGTGACATGTTAGGTCTTAAGATAAACTGGTTCATTCTTCAATAAAATGTTAAGTTTAATATACATTGCTGAATTTAACACTGAAAAAGCTTTGAAAAGATACATGTTAACTTTAGGTCTATATTTAAAAATATTAATTTAAATACAGAAGAGCATGTTAGATATCTTACAAAAATATTTGTAGAGTGTATGTATATATTTTTCAATATTATTGACAAATAAATAGATGAATTTTATTTTTCATGATTATCTGAAAATAAAGGGTCTTTTTGCAAATCTTGTTCTATTTAACTCATTATTTCTTTTCTTAGCTTTCGAGATATAAATTCGTACATCATCAAAAAACACTATATGTAGGAAAAGAAATATAAGGACATCGAAACATTAGTTATAACCATTTAACTGAAACAAGAATAGTAGTTCAAACCTCTTACATGTATCAATTAATAAAAAATGGAGCAACAAAATTACACCTGTAGCAACAAATAAGAAAAACTCGTTTAAAAAGAGGAAAATAATGTATTTATCGAATTGGTGGTGTATAAAATATACATTGGTAAAACAAAAAAAAAACTTTCAAAAAGAAAAGGACAACCAATCAAATACCCGAATGAGAGACACTGACCAATCAGGCGTCGTCAAACATGCTTTGCAACACAGAGGATAAATGCATTCGTCTGTCATCACTGCAGCTACTACTTAATTAATTTGAAAACAATTAGAAATAAATATTAATTGAAACGTAAGTGCAATCAAATACAGATAATAAACTATGTTGGGAATGTGGAATCTTTGGCAAAATGACACTACTCAGTATATATCACCACTACACCAACTACTTTATTTTTACACTTGACGTTCGTTTCGCTAACCATGGTAGCTTCATCAGGAGCGATGATTAACAGTCAATCAGGAACAGCCCAAAATTAACAAGAAAAAAGTGCTCTTTCATCAAGACAATACACCGTGTGACAAGTCAATGGTTATGGTGGCAAAATTGCATGAATTGAAGTTGGAATTGCTTCCTCATCCACCGTATTCTCCAGATTTGACCCCCAGTGACTATTATCTATTCGCAGACCTCAAAAAAAGTTTTCGCCGAAACTGAGGCATATTTTGAAGGTAAAGACAAGAAAGGTATAGAAATGTTAGAAAAGCGTTGAACTGATTGTATCTCTCTTGGAGGAGATTATGTTAATGAATAAAGTCGAATTTTGCAAAAAAAATGTGTTTTAAGTAGCTAGACCAAAAGCTTTTCAGCCTACGTGTTATGTGTACTAGTGCGGATGTAGTCTGATTTAGGGCCAATTAAAACTTTTTTGTGTATTAACTAAGCATTCAAAATTAAGTTTTATTACTTTAATGAGGTATAATCAAAAGTAGCAATTCCTTAAAAAAAAATTTTAACAATACTATCGGAAAATTAATATTGGGAAAATGGTGGAACACTTGAATTTTGATGAAAAAACTCTCACAAGTGTTCAACATATGATCGCATATTTTTTTAAGAAATCACTACTTATGATAATACCTCGTTAAAAAAATAAAAATTAAATTCGAAAGCTTGATTAATAAGTCTTTCTTAACAGCGCATAAAAATCTGATAATTTATTGAAAAGATGAACGGCAATGAATATATACAAATATATAAAACAATTTGTCTGTAATCACAGAAAAAAAAAAAAAATTATATTATTACTTGATAAATTTTAAGAAAAATGTAGGAATACTTAGAGGTGGTTCATAAAGAGTGATAATTTTGCTCTAAAGTTTATATTACATTTAACCACATAACATAGTTCCTTAGTCAACAATTCCCTAGAGAAATCTTATTTATTACGAAAGCGAGAACAATATAATTGTGTAACGGTAAAAGTAGTAAATTCTCTCTGCTTTTTCTAATTTTGAAAACTAGTTAAAAGAAATCCAGGCAAATGCAAGACACAAAATTAATACTTATGTGTATATATATATATATATATATATATATATATATATATATATATATATATATATATATATAAATATATATATATATATATATATATATATATATATATATATATATATATATATATATATATATATATATATATATATAGTACACACACACACACATATATATATATATATATATATATATATATATATATATATATATATATATATATATATATATATATATATACACTCCTGGAGAAAATTAACGCAACAATCTGAAAATTAATTTATCTTTTTCTTATGTCAGTTTTAAAGTTTATCGAGTATTTGAATAGTAGGCTATCCATATTTTGTTTCGTTGTTCATGACAGAAATCAAAACAATTCGTTTAGTTTTACAGTTTCAAAGAATTTTTTAGAAGATAAACAATTTTCTGTAACAATGCGATAGATTTTCTCTAAAAGTAAGCTTATAAATTGTTCCCTTTTTCAAAGTAATACGTTTTTGTGGTAGACTGTTTTATTTTTGACCCCGAAGAATTAGAAAAATTAATCGAACAAGGAATTTAATTGAACACGAGGTAGTGCGAGCCTCAGTTTTATTGGACGAGGGATATTGTCAGAGTTATGTTGCCAATTTGTTCCACAATAAGTCGTATGGTAAGACGCTTGAATGAAGTAGGAACTTATTCTAGAAGGCTAGGGCAAGGGCGAAAACGATGCACTAGCGACCTAGATGAACGTTTTATAAGACAATATGCTTTAAGAAACAGGACTGTCACTAGTTCTATAATAAGAAACGAACTCGAAGCTGTCCGCAATGTCACAATTTCTTCTAAAACAGTTAGAAGACGGTTAAATGAAGCTGGATGAAACAGTAGGAGGCCAGCTACTGCGCCCTTGCTTACTAGAGAGAACAGAGTTGCCAGGTTACGTTTTGCTCGAAATCACGAAAAACTGGTCTGTGGATGATTGGAAACAAGTTTTCTTTACAGATGAAACTAGGGTTAGTCTAAAACATCCAGATGGTCGTAAGCGAGTATGGCGAAGACCAGGATAGAGGTTTGCTCCTTGCAATATCTCTGCAAGGATTCAATTCGGCGGTGGCTCTGTTATGTTCTGGAGTGGCACCTGCTTTGATGCTCACACAGAGTTAGTTCCTGTCCATACGAGATCCATGAATGCTGACTACTATCTTGAGAATATTGTAATAGAACAGGTGATGCCTTTCGGTCATTTTGTGGGGCCCAATTTCCTGTTTATGCAAGACAAAGCTCGACCTCACGTGGCTAGGGAGGTACTCGATTATCTTAATCAAATTGATATACCAATTATGCAATGGCCACCAAAAAGCCCTGATCTGAATCCGATAGAACATGTATGGGATCACCTTAAGAAAAATGTGAAACGTCATATACCTGCACCTAGAAACCTGAGGGAACTTGAAAATGCAGTTATCATAGAATGGGAGCAAATTCCTCAAGATTTTATCCAAAATTTAATTAGAAGCATGCTTAGGCGCATAAACGCTGTCATCCGAAGTAGAGGAGGCAACACACGCTACTAGTGTCCCAGTTACACCATTAATTTTGCTACTAGTGTCCCAGTTTATTTTTTTCATTATTACATAATTTCAACGATTTTGTTATTAGGTCTTAAGAATAATTTTAATTCGAATCTTATAGAGAAATTTGGTAGCTAATTCACTTTTAAAGTATCCGAATAAGTTTTTTCTAACTTTTAGTGTAACCAATGTTCATAAAAAATTATTAAAATAATTTATTATAGAGATTTGGATGATTTCATATATTGTTGCGTTAATTTTGTCCAGGAGTGTGTATATATATATATATATATATATATATATATATATATATATATATATATATATATATATATATATATATATATATATATATATATATATATATATATATATATATATATATATATATATATATATATATATATATATATATATATATATATATATATATATATATATATATATATATATATATATATATATATATATATATATATATATATATATATATATATATATATATATATATATATATATATATATATATATATATATATATACATATATATATATATATATATATATATATATATATATATATATATATATATATATATATATATATATATATACATATATATATATATATATATATATATATATATATATATATATATATATATATATATATATATATCTTCTTCTTCTTGAAGTGTCTATCTCACTTTGTTTATCGCCGATCTGAACAACTCCATCGACAACATTCTAGTCTATGTTCGCAGGTTCCTGAGCCAGGATATTCGTCGGCTGATCTTTGACCCTCTATTTGTCCTTTCAAGGTAAGCTGGAGAAGGTAGTACTTGTCATTTCGCATGATGTGTCCAAAGTACTCCACCTTTCTGAGTTTACCGCATATTAAAAATTGCAGTTCACTTCCGATGCGTTGCATTACTGTCTCGTTTGTCACTTGGTGAGCCCACGAGATCCTCAGCACACGGCGGTAGCACCACATCTCAAAAGCAATTATGCGTTTACATGATGTGTCAGTGAGGGTCCACGCTTCAACCCCATACAGGAGTGACGAAAGAACATAACATTGTAGTACCTTTAGTCTAGTACGTATACTGAGGTATAGGTTGCACAGTATATTTCGGATCTTATTAAATGTAGCTCTTGCTTTTTCGATCCGACATTTTATCTCCTTAGAGTGATCCCAATCTCTATTCAAAGAGCAACCGAGATATATTATTGTCTCGGCTATTTTGAGGGCGATGCTGTTTGCGGTAAACTGTTGATTGTCGATGTGGTTTTTACTGACAATTAGTGTTTGCGTTTTCTTACAGTTTATCTTCATGCCATATCTTTCGCATGCATTCACCACTCGATCTATCAGCCTCTGCAGACCCTCGGCAGTATCGGCTATGAGAATGGTGTCATCTGCGTATCTCAGATTATTTATTACTTCTCCGTTTATTACCAGACCATCATCAGAATTGTCTAGTGCCTCTTTAAATAGGGTTTCTTGATACACATTAAACAGCAAGGGTGACATTATGCATCCTTGGCGAAACCCTCTCCTCACACTGAATTCCTCGCACTTCGTTGTCCACCCTGGCTTTCTGTTGCAAGTACAGTTTGTATATTACGTCAATGCTCCTATCATCAATTCCAGAATCACGTAAGATTGACATGAGTTTATTCGAAATTAACAAAGCATGCAAATAGGTCTACGTTGACATCACGTGCTCGTTGTATCAGAACTTGTATGGAGAGTAAGGCCTCTCTGGTGCCAAGTCCCTTTCTGAAGCCGAATTGGGTATTACTTATGTTCTCGTCAAGCTTCCTATATATGCGCGTTTAGAAAGGACTTTAGCGCGTGGCTCATCAGACTGATTATTCTGTGGTCGAAGCATTTAATTGCATTCATCTTTTTTGGGAGTGGTATAAACGTCGACAATAACTAATCATTTGGCAGTTGACGGCCTGTGTATATTTTGTTGAAAAGAGTAGTCAACAGTATAATTTCCCCTTGTACTTGGTCTGGGCCAGGCGTTTTGTTGTTTTTGAGTTGTTTGATGGCTGATTCTACTTCTTCCTGAGTAATAACAGGTCCTTCATTGTCGGCTGCTGCATCTGTATTGTCAATATTTTCTTCACTGCCAACAGATTCATCTCCAAATAGCTCCTCCATATATTGTTTCCACCTTGCAAGTTTCGTATCAATTTCAAAAATCTTGGTGTTGTCTGAATTCAAAATTACGCCTGCTCCTTTTCTCTGATATGCTCCTGTAGCTTCTTTTATTTTTTTGTGAAGGTTGAAGCAGTCGTGTTTTGCTTGTAGATTTTCGATTTCTTGAGTTTTTTCTTGTAGCCATCTTTCTTTGGCTTCTTTAATCGACTTTTGGACCTTTTTGTGTATTTCCTTGTACTTTCCAATATCCTTATGTCTATGCTGTCTTCTCTCTTCCATAAGTTTTAAAATGTTATCTGTCATCCATTTTTTTCTTTTTGTCTAGTTTTGGTCCATTTTTTGCAACGGAGGTTATAGATACTACTCAGTATATATCACCACTACACCAAACACTTTATTTTTGCACTCGACGCGCGTTTCACTAACCATGTTAGCTTCATCAGGAGCGATGATTGACTTAATCATCGATGCGAATCAGCGATGATTGACTCAATCATCGCTCCTGATGAAGCTAACATGGTTAGCGAAACGCGCGTCGAGTGCAAAAATAAAGTGTTTGGTGTAGTGGTGATATATACTGAGTAGTATCATTGTGCCAAAGATTCCACATTCCCAACTTAGAGGTTATAGATGTTTTCATCTTTTCCCACAACTCTTCAATTTCTGTTATATGACTGATGTTTTCAGAGACATTCTTGAATTCTTTGTTAATCTCCTCTTTAGTTCGTTGTAGTATATTGTCCTGTTTAAGTTTCTGTATATCAATATTCTTTGTAGTCTGGTGTGAGCTAGCAAGAGATTGTGATCCGTTGGAACATCCGCACCTGGACAAGTTTTGCAAGAAGTGGTCTTGTTGCGGTATTTTCTGTTTATCATCACGAAGTCTATCTGATTTCTTACGATCTTTTCATTGCAGTCAGCTAGAGATCTCCAGGTGGACAATCTTCTCGGTGGCGTTTAAAGAAGGTGTTCATTATTGTGAACTCTGTTTCCTGGCAGAATTCTATTAAACAATCTCCTCTTTTGTTCCTCGTCCCTAATCCATGGTTGCTCACCACATCCTCGACTCGTCCTTGTTTAATCTTAGCGTTCGTATCCCCCAGAATTATATTTATTTCTTCTTTTTTTGTGTGTTT
The DNA here is from genome assembly GCA_019049505.1 of Pachyrhynchus sulphureomaculatus. Classification (NCBI taxonomy): domain Eukaryota; kingdom Metazoa; phylum Arthropoda; class Insecta; order Coleoptera; family Curculionidae; genus Pachyrhynchus; species Pachyrhynchus sulphureomaculatus. Next base: position 97,536,809 of record CM032453.1, on the reverse strand, counting down.
AAGAGCAGCTCTGAGTTGTTCATAGAATTCTTCAATTTCTTGTTCACTGCTTTCTAGCATCGGGGCGTACGACTGTATTATGTTCAGGTCGAATGGTTTTGCTTGGATCTTGATTACCGCTACTCTACTAGAAATGGGAATAAATCCTTTCACGGCATTGTTGGTTTGTTGTATAAGTTAATACATTTGGACCTTATATATAACTTATAAGTTTCATATTTTAATACGATATCTATAACAATAATAACTTGTTCTAAAAAAGTTTTTTTAAATAAAATAATACTTTTTTTTCATTATAACTCATGCGGCCATGCTATCTTCGAATTAAAATTTTTGACTTAGATTTATGTTTTTTAAAAAAGCTAAAAAATATACATATTGATAAGGCATTAATTTCCTCAGGAATAAATACATTTAGTAGACCCTGAGAGCTGTTCTTAAAATTTAAAAGAATGACAGCCTTATAACGGTGTTTACGGTTTAGCCCGTGTCATCATCGGGTATCTATCGGTCAGTAGACTTTCGATTTTGTTATTAACGGTTCATTCTGAGGCTCCACTTCGTCGTTGGGTAGCTTGTTACTGTGAAGGAACGATAAACTAGGGGACTAGCTGATGGTGACCTAGATACGCTCTAAGAAGTAAAAGGGGCAGAGAGAAATAAAAACGAGCAATTCAAAAAAACTACAGTCAGATAAAGACGAGGGTGTAAGGAAGGAGGCAGTATGAGGGTATTCATGTGAACTTGGCTCTGAATCCAGCGAAATTCGTTTGATGGATAATAGTGCTTACGATGACGTCATCGAAACGACGTCAAATGATCCCGTTGATTACGGCTGGCAGGGATACAAATCGTTGGTAGCAGATATATATTTTCTAACGGCGCAAGACATTCTCATTCGGTTATGATGGCAATGCCAGAATGTCTTACTACAGTCGGTACTCTCATTCTACAGGCGCAAAGCCGTCGTAAAACTCATCTGGTATTGTCCCGAATCTCTTGTAGATGCAGCCCCCTGACGTTTATATTCGACCTACATGAAAATGACAGAAACGCAGATGACAACGGTTCTGTTAATTCCGGAAGATAGTGACTAATTACGATGCGGTAATCGGTAAGTAGCTCTGCTGATCAGTCGGTAGGTGGCAGTGGTGATTTGCACTCTTCGTAGCTCTTTGAAAACTATTCTGGACTAGCAGCGTGTTGGCTTTGATTCAACTCCAATCCAACGCTGACTTTGTGGTCATAAGCTGCTATTTAGGTAAACGTAGTCTTTGGATAAAGGGATAAAATGGCTAGTATCGTTGGATCAGGTCAGCTGCTTGGCTGTGATCTCCTCATGCTCTGTTTTTCCGACTTTGTCTTTGGTCTAGTAGGGCGGTAGCTAGCCAGCTTCGTTTTGTAACGATGTTTTATTCCATTTGTTTGCTTTTGTATAGCAATAGTTAAATTTTCTGTGCTGCAACGATTAGTGCCAAATATCACACCCATTATTTGCACTTCTTTCAAATGTCAGTGAAATTAAATTTTGTAATATTGCTCATTAACTGTGTTCTGTCACCACTCAGTCACCAAATCTACTTTATCTATCGAATTGTAACCGACTGAAGAAAAAAAATTTTTCAAGCTTCCTAGAGGTCAATGATATTTTCTAAAATTATTGAGATCCATACATATGGTTTTAGAGTACAAAATTCTACATAAGTTGCAAAATGGTGGCCGCAGAATAATTATTTTTCAATTTGAATCATATTTGTTATGAAGGAGATTAATACGATCATATATTATAAAAGGATAATTCATTCTTATCAGTTCAAAATGGCGTATCCAATATAAACAAACAAAAAATTATTATTTCCGATCTTATCTTGCGACTAAAATTGTATGAGTCATTTCTTCTTTTTATGTACTGGAAATATTTTGGAAGTACTATTTTGCTCACGTTAATATATATATATATATATATATATATATATATATATATATATATATATATATGTATATATATATATATATATATATATATATATATATATATATATACACTATCTATCTATATATATATATATATATATATATATATATATATATATATATATATATATATATATATATATATATATATATATACTATCCCATAAAAGTCATATAGGAAACTACTTGCACAAATATTTTGATGCTAAAGACGTTGTGGATCCAATATCACGGACTCAGACTTACATTAGTAATTTTCAAAATTAAAACATTTGGAGTCCGAAACTACTCAATACAAATTTTAATAAAAGTTGGTTGATCCTAAGTAGATATTGAACTTTGGCTCTGCCATATTTGATTTGTCATATTGAAAGTCTGAATCATGATCAAGTTCCTCCCATGTATTCGTAATACACGACTAAGAAAACTCTCCACTACAATTTTTGGTCAATATCGTTTGAATTCAAAAACTGTCTAGTTTTACCTACCATTTTGCATTGACCATTTGTTATTTGTATAATACAGGAGGCGTTCATAATCTGTAACCTCCAGAATATATCTATTAAAAAATCATAAGAAATTAATCATATAACTGGAATCCACCACGTAAAAATCATTTCATTATTAATTTTGTTGAAAATTATATGAAAGGGGAAATTATTAGTTTTTCTTTATCATATTTAACCTGCCATTTCAAATTTAAGTCATATATTTGTACCAGTTTTCATCAAAATCGTTTGAATTCCGAAATTCTTCGGTTTTTATTTGCGCAAATAAATTAAACGTGAGCAAAATAGTACTTCCAAAATATTTCCAGTACATAAAAAGAAGAAATGACTCATACAATTTTAGTCGCAAGATAAGATGGGAAATAATAATTTTTTTTTTGTTTATATTGGATACACCATTTTGAACTGATAAGCATGAATTATACGTTTATAATATATGATCATATTAATCTCCTTCATAACAAATATGATTCAAATTGAAAATTAATCATTTATTCTGCGGCCACCATTTTGCAACTTATGTAGAATTTTGTACTCTAAAACCATATGTATGGATCTCAATAATTATAGAAAAGATCATGGACCTCTAGGAAGCTTGAAAATTTTTTTTTCTTCAGTCGGTTACAATCCGATAGATAAAGTAGATTTAGTGACTGAGTGGTTACAGAACACAGTAAATGAGCAATATTAGAAAACTAAATTTCACTGACATCTGAAAGATGTGCAAATAATGGCTGTGATATTTGGCACTAATCGTTGCAGCACAGAAAATTTAACTATTGCTATACAAAAGCAAACAAATGGAATGAAACATCGTTACAAAACGAAGCTGGCTAGCTACCGCCCTACTAGATCAAAGACGAAGTCGGAAAAACAGAGCATGAGGAGATCACAGCCAAGCAGCTGACCTGATCCAACGATACTAGCCATTTTATCCCTTTATTCAAAGAGTACGTTTACCTAAATAGCAGCTTATGGCCACAAAGTCAGCGTTGGATTGGAGTTGAATCAAAGCCAACTCGCTGCTAGTCCAGAATAGTTTTCACAGGGCTACGAAGAGTGCAAATCACCACAGCCACCTACCGACTGATCTGCAGAGCTGCTTACCGATTATCGCATCGTAATTAGTCACTATCGTCCGGAATTAACAGATCCGTTGTCATCTGCTTTTCTGTCATTTTCATGTAGGTCGATTATAAACGTCAGGGGCGCTGCATCTGCTAGAGATTCGGGACAATGCCAGGTGAGTTTTACGACGGCTTTGTACCTGTAGAGTGATAGTACCGACTGTAGTAAGACATTCTGGCATTGCCATCATAACCGAATGAGAATGTCTTGCGCCGTTAGAAAATATATATCTGCTACCAACGATTTGTATCCCTGCCAGCCGTAATCAACGGGATCATTTGACGTAGTTTCGATGACGTCATCGTAAGCACTATTATCCATCGAACGAATTTCGCGGGATTCCGAGCCAAGTTCACATGAATACCCTCATACTGCCTCCTTCCTTACACCCTCGTCTTTATCTGACTGTAGTTTTTTGAACTGCTCGTTTTATTTCTCTCTCTGCCCCTTTTACTTCTTAGAGCGTATCTAGGTCACCATCAGCTAGTCCCCTAGTTTATCGTTCCTTCACAATAACAAGCTACCCAACGACGAACTGGAGCTTCAGAATGAACCGTTGATAACCAAATCGAAAGTCCACTGACCGATAGATACCCGATGATGACACGAGCTAAACCGTAAACACCGTTATAAGGCTGTCATTCTTTTAAATTTTAAGAACAGCTCTCAGGGTCTTCTAAATGTATTTATACCTGAGGGAATTAATGCCTTATCAATACGTATATTTTTTAGCTTTTTTAAAAAACATTAATCTAAGTCAAAAATTTTAATTCGAAGATAGCATGGCCGCATGAGTTATAATGAAAAAAAAGTATTATTTTATTTAAAAAAAACTTTTTTATAACAAGTTATTATTGTTATAGATATCGTATTAAAATATGAAACTTATAAGTTATATATAAGGTCCAAATGTATTAACTTATACAACAAACCAACAATGCCGTGAAAGGATTTGTTCCCATTTCTAGTAGAGTAGCGGTAATCAAAATCCAAGCAAAACCATTCGACCTGAACATAATACAGTCGTACGCCCCGATGCTAGAAAGCAGTGAACAAGAAATTGAAGAATTCTATGAACAACTCAGAGCTGCTCTTAAACACACAAAAAAAGAAGAAATAAATATAATTCTGGGGGATACGAACGCTAAGATTAAACAAGGACGAGTCGAGGATGTGGTGAGCGACCATGGATTAGGGACGAGGAACGAAAGAGGAGATTGTTTAATAGAATTCTGCCAGGAAACAGAGTTCACAATAATGAACACCTTCTTTAAACTCCCCCGAGAAGATTGTACACCTGGCGATCTCTAGCTGACAGCAATGAAAAGATCGTAAGAAATCAGATAGACTTTGTGATGATAAACAGAAAATACCGCAACAAGATCACTTCTTGCAAAACTTATCCAAGTGCGGATGTTCCAACGGATCACAATCTCTTGCTAGCTCACACCAGACTACAAAGAGTATTGATATACAGAAACTTAAACAGGACAATATACTACAACGAACTAAAGAGGATATTAACAAAGAATTCAAGAATGTCTCTGAAAACATCAGTCATATAACAGAAATTGAAGAGTTGTGAGAAAACATGAAAACATCTATAACCTCCGTTGCAAAAAATGAACCAAAACTAGACAAAAAGAAAAAAATGGATGACAGATAACATTTTAAAACTTATGGAAGAGAGAAGACAGTATAGACATAAGGGTATTGGAAAGTACAAGGAAATACACAAAAAGGTCCAAAAGTCGATTAAAGAAGCCAAAGAAAGATGGCTACAAGAAAAAACTCAAGAAATCGAAAATCTGCAAGCAAAACATGACTGCTTCAACCTTCACAAAAAAATAAAAGAAGCAACAGGAGCATATCAGAGAAACGGAGCAGGCGTAATTTTGAATTCGGACAACACCAAGATTTTTGAAATTGATACGAAACTTGCAAGGTGGAAACAATATACGGAGGAGCTATTTGGAGATGAATGCGTTGGCAGTGAAGAAAATATTGACAATACGAAAAATATACGCGTATATATATATCTATATATATATATATATATATATATATATATATATATATATATATATATATATATATATATATATATATATATATATATATATATATATATATATATATATATATATATATATATATATATATATATATATATATATATATATATATATATATATATATATATATATATATATATATTATATATATATATATATATATGTATATATATATATATATATATATATATATATATATATATATATATATATATATATATATAATATATATATATATATATATATATATATATATATATATATATATATATATATATATGCTCGTTAGATAAAAAATTCCTCCATATAATGAAAGGAAAATAATTTGCAGATATCTATGGAGGGTAGCGGGTTGACACTCCTCTATGATCCCGATAGAGGATAAGTCTATTTCAGAGAAGCGACTCTGCCCACGCGAGCTTCAGTATTTCTCCCGTTATTGGAGGAAATGCCATGTATTTAACCTATAGATCCTACCTCTAAATCCTTTTTTATCCCTCTTTATCCTATCCCTCCTACTAATCCGCATTGGCCTTCGTGGTAGGGAATGGGCCGTTACTCCCCCTTATGACTAAGACTACGACTTTAGAGAAAAGACCCTACGTCTCCGGCAGTCCGAAAACCCCCAGCTACGGTAGCAGTTAGACAAGGCGACAGACAGAGGGTGATAAGAATTCCCTGACTGGATCAGGCTATCAACTTCAACGACCCTTTACATTTGTACCTATAATAATCGAACATTAGGATCCCCCGAAAAACTAGAGGAATTGAAGGAGGAACTTAAATATATCAAATGGGACATAGTCGGAATTAGCGAAGTTCGGCGAAGAGGTGAAGACCAAACAAAATTAAAATCGATAAATGTACTATACTTCAGAGGAAATGAAACAAACTCTCTAAGAGGTGTTGGCTTCCTAATAAACAGGAAATGCGCGATGAAGATTGCAGACGTCAGAAGGATAAGTTACAGGGTTGCAATCCTTGTCATTAAACTAAAAAGATGCTACAGTTTGAAGATTATCCCATGCTATGTACAAACAGCAGATAGTTCTGAAGAGGATTTAGATTCATTCTATGACGACGTTACTAAGGCTATGAAATACACCAAATGCCCTTTCACACTTTAACAAAAATAATCGAGGAGAATAAAAGTCTAAAAATTTTGAGATCCAAATTATCAACGGGAACAAAAATTATACAAAAACGGTTGAACGAAGATCGAAGAGTGATAACGGATAGGGAAGAGATTATGAATATTGTTGAAGGTTTTTATAAACAGCTTTATAAAAACACTAATAACGACACACCGTATGAGATTCCACATATTCAAAATCAAGGTTCAGAGGATCTTCACGAAATAACAGAAGAAGAGATCATACAAATCTTGAGTGACATGAAAAATAATAAGTCTCCAGGTGAAGATGGTGTTGTGGTTGAAGCCATAAGCTGGACCTACTGTCATCAGGTCCTCACAATACTGTTTAATCTATGTCTTACTAAGTCTATAACACCAACGCAGTGGAACAACGCTATTATCATTCTCCTTTATAAAAAAGGTGATTCAACAGATCTATCAAACTACGGTCCTATAAGCATACTCTCCATATCTATAAGATGTTCACAAAAATTGACAAAACGTTTGACCTCAAAGCTAGACTTAGACCAAACACCCGATCAAGCTGGATTCCGAGCAGGCTACGGTGTCAATGATCACCTTTTCACTGTTAAGTTAATTGTGAAAAAGTATGTCTAATATAGCAAACATTTAATATTAATCTTCGTGGATTATGATTCAATGAACCAAAATATGGTTTTTAAGGCTTTTGCTGAATGCCGTATAAATTTAAGGTACATCAAAATCCTAAGACACATCTACTATCAGGCAACATCAACAGTTAAATTACATGAGGAAACAAACAAATTCCAAGTCGAAAGAGGTGTGCGTCAGAATGACACTATTTCCCCAAAGTTGTTTAACACCGTTTTGGAACACATGTTTAAAAATCTGAACTAGAGCAACATGGGCGTAAATATAAATAGAGAAATGCTGAATAACTTGAAATTCCTCGATGACATAGTCCTGTTAACAGATCGCGCAGATCATGCGAATGTCATGCTTAACACCCTAAAAGCACAGTCCCATAAAATTGGCCTAAAGATAAATTTTTTGAAGACTCAGTTTATAACAAATCTAGTTGTTACCAAGCCACTATCAGTAAACGGGCTGAACATCGAGCAAGTCACGAGATATAAATATTTGGGACATGAAATTAAGTTGGGCAGAGATAATCAGACTCATGAACTACAACGAGAAATGCTGAAATCAGGCATACCTATTTGCCTTAAATGAAAGATCTTACTTATAGAGCAGAAACTCTAAGTTTGACAAAGAAGACAATAAATAAGATAAGGGTAACTCAAGCGACAATGGAGCGGTCAATGTTGGGTTTGTCTCTTCGAGATAAAGTTCCAAATAAAGAAATTAGGAACCGAATGAGAGTGATAGATGCAGTTGAGAAAATACTATCTTTGAAATGGAATTGGGCCGGCCATCTAGCCAAAACGCAAGGTAACAGATGAACTAGAAAGGTGTTGGAATGGCGACCTAGACAAGAAGCATGCAGGAATAGAAGAAGACCTCCCACCAGATAGACAGATGATCTGAGAAGAGTAGCGGGAAACTGGATTCAAAAAGCCCCAAACCGATTTAACTGGAAAAGATTAAGGGAGGCCTATGTCCAGCAGTGGAGGCTAAGGGCTGATATATGATGATGATGATGATCTATGAATAATAACTAACTGAGAAAGCACTCTTATTAAAAAATAAAAGTCAGTTCAAAAAACTATGGTGAAACATTGAAGTAACGAAAAATTAGTGCTCCGAATATATCAGGTCTATTTGAGTCAGTACTAAATAAAAAGGAAGACAAAGCGAAATTTTTCAAATAAAATGATCAAGTTGAAGAACAATAATAAAATCTAAGAGAGAAATATGGTATAAAAAATGCCAAGAAATCTACATAGAAAAAGTGCAGTAACATACAACTTGTACCAATCCAAAAGTAGGTCCAACATTATGAACTACCACTAGTCGAGAATAGCTATGAATACATCATTGGATATTCTGATTCAGAGCAAACAAATCCATAGTAAAGAATGTAAAATAACTTAAAAACAGACAGGATTGGAAATTTTGTATTCTTGAGAGAGTAGCATGTTATGAAGGGAAAAGATTTCAGAGCCATAATTCAGTGTAAAGTAAAACCTCGAGTATTACTGAATATACTTATCCAGAAATCTGTTGTTAGTTAATAAACATACTTGTATGATGAGATGCTATTATTAATATAACTACCTGAATGAAACAGAAAAAATCATGTGTCTCACACAGGCTGCCACGCAGTATGGTCAGATAATGACGATAACGCCTCACATCCATGCGGTTAGAAATCATCAACCAAAATCTACCTGAGCAATCTAAGAGAATTAAGGATAACTGCCCCTTTACAAGTAAATTAGCCAAGATGCGGCCAGCTGGTATCTTCTTTAAGGTTTCTTAGAATGTGTTATTAATTCTTCCTAGAACTCTAATGACTAGGACATAATAGGAAACAGAGCGCAAATTTCGTAGCTACCATCTTTGTACTTAAAACGTTTTCCCCCTTTATTCCAGCTGCTGTTGGCAATTACAAGAATATTTTTGGTTGTTTTATGAAAAACTAATATATAAGATTAGTTGGATTGCAAATGACTTGTGGTCGAAGAGCAAAATTCCAGTAAATGCGACTCCTGTCATTTTTCACAGCGAAGTCGATTTCTTGCCGAAGATACGAAAGTCGGGGAACGTCAACAGTATTATGGCATACCTAGGACACGTAATACCGCATTGAACGATAGATCTGTGAGGATGTAGCGTTAACTGAGCACGCTAAACGTAAACGTATATGCGAATTTCGTTTTTTAGTACATGTTAATGTACGCTAGTTTGAAAAATCAACTAAGACATAATAAGGTATTAATCATAGCATCCTGAAAGCTAGCAAAAATGCGACGGTTTTTGACTTAAGACTTGCCGACTGTGGAAAACTAATTCTTAGTTCTTTAGACAGCTCCAACGGATTGATCCTTTTATAGAGTATTCTATGTTACTGTTTTTCTGTTTGTTGTTTTGATAACTTTTTAAGTCTAGGCGATTATAAATCTAAAAGGTCAATCTCACAATTTTGTTGTTCGATTATGTTGCTCAAATTCTATATCAGATGAAATTGCTCCGGTACGCTTTCAGCAGCCCTAAGTGGAAAACCATCTCCTTTCTTTTCGTGAGTGCGGACTATCTCCAGGGGAGAAACGGAACGCCTTGTAACCTTGCACGCTAGTCTCACTGTAAACACAAAAACTCTTTCACCATGATGACATGGAAGGTATAATCGAGAAATAGAGGATCGAGGATGGACACGCAGAAAGTAAATACATAAGTAATTCTGTTTCTTTACCGCCTTCTCTACACTTATTGTCTACCAATTCGACAAATAGACTACGATACACCACTCCGTGTTGCATCTTTTCTGCCTGTGGAATTGTTTATCTTTTGCTGTTTTAATAACTATCATAAGTCTTGGCTGTTCTTAGCCTAGGATGTAGACTTCTTTCAAGGATACCGCTAAGGTTTACTGATAGACTAAGTTGCTCCGCTGCGTATTCTGCAGTTCTTAATAAAAAGCCTCAACTTCTCTTTGTTCATGGTCGCAGATCTTCTCCAATAGAAATTCGAAACTCTCTGCAATATTGCACATAATTCCCATCAGCATTTGATTATACAGACACGCTAAGCTCGGAAATCTTCTTTCATCGTGATGACGTGTAAAGTACATTCAAGAAACAAAGAATCGACAATTCTAATAAAACAGCTTAGATGCTAAGGTTACAGAGATAAAAGATACAGAGAATAGAGCAAACTGGATTTCCGGAAACAGTCATGGAATACCAAATACCAAACGACATAAAACCTAGAAGATCAAAGAAGACTTGGAAAAAATGTCTCTTCAGTTCAAGAGAGATCTTGTGACTCAATTAAAGAATCATATCCAGTATGTAACAGTATATAAGTATTTTTAACTATCAAACTTTGTATTTTTTTCAAATAATTTTACTAGACCTTTAGGGGATATCACGTGACGTTATATTGTAATAATGTTCAGAAAATTTTAATGCTGTTAATAATTTTCTTACAATTCCCTTTAAAAATTTGCTCAGAATGATCTGGCCCTACAGCAATACTCTTGAAAATGTTCTGTAATGTTCACATTAATATTACATTTTTTTATGGACGTACCACCCGTGTCGCAGGGAAATCTGTAAAATGCTACAGAACCGACTTGTGTGCAGAAAAAGTGATTCACGTTAGTCTTCAATCGCTATTGTACTCTGTTGGAAACGCATTTCTCGGCAAACCACTCCAAAGGAATGGTGTTCTCCATATAAAAGACTGGTTGAAAAGTGTTGTACAAGGAGTAAGAAGCTGAACCTCATACGGATATGATCTACTAGCGTGAAATGTATTTCTAGCATCCACCACTTTCGGAGGACTTAAGAGGGCTATATCCATCCAACACTTTCAATGAATACTTGCAGAATAGACTCAAGTCGCCAACCGTTCTTCGATGTTCCAAGAAATCAAGGTTGCTGGTCAGTTCTGGGTCTCTAATCAGGCGAACAGCTCTCTTCTGAATAGAATCCATTAAATATAGTGTATGTTTGGAAGCAGAGCCCTATTCTATAGTTGGTCGAATTTGAGCTTTATGTAGAATTAACAGTTGTGTAGTGTAAAGCTTTCTAGTTCGAAATAATATTCTCAGCTTTTGAGACGCTCTCTTAGGGGGGGATATATCTTTACATGTATGGGACATGTAAAAACATATCCGCTCTCAAGTTTACGCCCAGCAACTTGACTGACGGTGTCAGGTTCCGCAACGTCAGGTTCCGCAACATTTACTTTTTTTAGAAAAAACTGCCGTCTGGGTTTTTATAGCGGTGTAAATCTCTGGACTGGTGGTTAAAAACCGACCAAGAAGACTGGCGACCTCTCCATCTCCATCAGAGATCCGTGCTGGTACATCGATAAGCTGAGTAAAACCTATATTCTATATAAATTTAAGTGACACAAGATCAGCTGCATTTATTTTAACTTCATTGAATATTCTACGCAAAGACGAGAGCCGACAGTGAAGTGAGACAAAATATTCTAAGTTGATATACATACACCAGAAATATTCGAAATTCTGTTCATCCCTTAAAGTAAATCCTGATTATTTTTATTTCATAAATTAAATGATTGAGTTTGATTTAGACTAGAGTATGCGTTAAAGTTACTTTTAATGAAAAAGTGTGATATCACTATTTCTAATGAGTCCCTGAAAGTGTGACCTTTTCATGAAACTAGTAACTTATATTTTCTTTTCGCTACATTTTTTCAAATTACGATAACTTTTAAGCACTCACATTAATAGTCATCTCTCAAATTGCGTCAGAAAAATTTTAGTATTTTATTTACTTGAAAAATGCTCTATAAACGATCTAATTTTCTATTCCTCCGCTCCTTTTAACATTTCTCAAAAAGAACAGCAAAACTGTATATTCCATTTTGCACTAATTTTACGAAGACTGTTCACTATGTTCTTTTTTTATCATCCAAGAGTGTGGTTTACACACTAATGACTCCCGTACTCTCCGTACAAAAAATATATATGTTACCCTGTAGTACTCCACAAACCTAAATGTACTAGGTCTATACTGTAAAAAGGAGTTCTTCATGGTTCTCCAATTAAGGGTTATAATTTACCTGAAACAGAAACAACCTTTAATATTAGCAGAGTATCATTTAGAGCAGGGGTGCTCAAACGGTCGATCGCGAGTGCTTTTTGAGTCGATCTCGAGAAAAAAATTCCGATATAGAACTATTCACAGATTTTGTTTTAGGTAACTAAAACAAAATTTAATCAATAAACTACTAAAATTTATTCGATCCACAATTAGGCCAGAATAACCCCCTCATCACTTTCTTTTATCGTAATAACCCCCTGCTAGCGGCAAAAGGCGGCTTTATCAAAGGAACGCGCGGTACTTGTCAAAGAAAAGCCGCGTTTTTGATTCCCGCCGATTTTTCTAGAAACTTCGGGCGGCGTGTTTGACGGGAACATTCGAGACTGCAGGAATAGGAGTCAGTCTGAGTTGTAACTTGAAGGCGATACATCGATACAAAGTTTATTAATAAATAGTCCAAAATGAGTGCGGCGAAGAAAAGTAAAACTTATCATTTTAATAACGATTGGGAGAAAGAATTTTTCTTTTGTATGGTAAAGGACAAATGCATTTGTCTCATTTGCCGTGCGTCAGTTGCAATACCTAAGCGTGGGAACTTAGAGAGGCATCATAAAACGGTTCATAAAAACTATGAAAAGGATTTTCCGTCACAGAGTGAATTAAGAAAACGAAAAGTATGTGATTTGATAACTTGTTTGAAAAACGAACAAACTATGTTCACAAGACCAGCCAAACAATCAAAAGCTCCAACAATCGCGTCATTTAAAATATCTCAATATTGGCGAAACATAAGAAACCATTTGATGATGGATTGGGTGTGAAGGAAGCATTTATTGAAGCGGGTGAGTCTTTATTTGGAGATTTTAAAAATAAAACAGAGATTATGTCTGCTATTAGAGAACTTCAGTTATCTCGTCCGACTGTCAGAAGGCGTGTTGAAGTCATGAGTCAGGACATGGCAGATAAACTAAAACATGATATCATGGAATGTACATACTTTTCTTTACAGTTCGACGAATCCACCGATATGACAGACACTGCCCAGCTATGTATTTTTATTCGAATGGTATTCAATGACATGTCGGCTAAGGAAGAGTTTTTGACAATGATTCCTCTGAAAGGAAACACCCGTGGCGAAGATATATATGACGTTTTCTTCAATTTTGTAACAAACTACAAGTTACCAATATATGAACTAGTGTGCAATACAACCGATGGAGCACCAGCAATGACTGGAAACGAAAACGGTTTTGTGGCATTGTGTCGAGCTAATGATGATTTCCTTTCATTTTTCTCCTTCCATTGCATTATACATCAACAAGTTTGGTGTTCAAAAGTTCTAAACATGGAGGAGATTATGAGCATTGCAATAAAAATTGTGAATTCTATCCGTGCACGTAGCTTGCAACGACGGCTCTTTAAATTGCAGTTGGAAGATAGTGAGTCAGCTGAACACACTGATTTAGTTCTTCACACGGACGTCAGGTGGTTGAGTCGCTGAAAATTCCTAGAAAGGTTTCAAGAATTATTGCCCGAAATAACAGCTTTTCTGGACGAAAGAGGTGATGACACTCAGATGCTGAAAAACGGAAAATGACTGACTGATTTAGCATTTTTGACAGATATCACAATGCATTTAAACACCATTAATTTGGAGCTTCAAGATAAAGGAAAAACTATTATTGAGATGATTAGCGCAATAAACGCATTCAAAAGTAAATTGCAACTTATGATAAATCAACTGCAAAGAAAGGATCTGAAAAATTTTCCGTCTTTGAAAGCAAGGATTCCTCAGTTGAATTATGATATTTATGAGGCAGAATTATCAAATATTTTGGGCCAATTCGAAATATGTTTTTATGATTTCAGTAAATTGGCAAATATCGTATCATTTATGAGTTATCCTTTTTCGTGTAAAAACATTCAGGAATTAGCTACTGAAATAGCAAGTCAGTTTAACATATACTCATGTTCTGTTGAAAATGAGTTAGTGCAGATTATATCAGATATACATCTCAAAGCCACAACATCTAATACAAAATTCTGGTGTTTGATATCTGAAGATAAATATCCGAATCTAAGGCAAATCGCCCTTCAACTGACGGCAATGTTTGGGTCAACTTACTTGTGCGAGTCTGCATTTTCTGAAATGAAGATAATTAAGTCAAAATATCGCAATCGACTAACTGACGAACATATGTCATCATGCTTGCGATAAGCACTCGGTAATTACGTACCATCTGAGGCTGCGGACATGCAGTGCCACGCTTCAACATCCAAAGTCACTCTTTAGCTAAGTTTAGACACTAGAACTCGTTTGTTTTGTAAGAACCAATAAACTCGCAATTTTGAATAATTATGAGTTTTTTCATTGACATTTTAGAGCAGACCTACACTTACCTTGACTAAAAAAATGCATATTGTGCGGAAAACTAATATCTATGCCACGATACACCCTACCTAGACGACAATCCTGCATCACACTTACTTGCAGCCTCTCAGAGTCGATCGATCGTAGTCTAACAATATCGAGGTAGATCGCCAGCAGTTCAAGTTTGAGCACCCCTGATTTAGAGCTTCATTATTACTACTAAATTAATTACTCCGTCTGACAACTACATATTATAATTTTAAAATTATAAGTTTAGGATAATTCATATATTTCCACTATAAAAACTGAACTTTTTAAATTAAAAAAAAAAATTGTTGGATATAAGATGATATAAAATTCAGTGTTAATTCAACTCACACCTGATCAATTTTATTTTTCAAAACCCTATTAATACTCAATAATCACTTTTCTAAAGAACAGTGGCTACCATATAAACACAACTTACAGTTGCTTAAAAACTGAGAGCAGTACTAGCTAGCAAATTTTTATAATTTAATTTATTCAAGACACTAATTATTACCAAAATTTTACGCCTGTTAACTTAGTATATTATAAAAATTATTTCATTTTATCACAAAAATTTTGCTGCTTTAGGAAATATTTCTCTTTCAAGTGTTAATAGGCCCTTACCGAACGTTGTGGTTAAATGGGACTAAACCCTTCGCATTCGGGAATGTTTTCTCGTAACGGTTTTGCTAAATTTTGTATTAAATTTGTCAAATATTTATCCCGTAATGAGGAAGCTTGATAACAGGACACCTGAGGTCTATTATCTGTATGCTTTCTAAAAACATTGATCCGCCAACTTATTTTCTGTTCACTTATCCTTTTGTAGTTATATGAAGCTTTTTATCATGTAACATTTTAGGTCAATAAAAAGTTCTCAATACAGAATCCTAAGTAGTCTGTTAAGATAAATAAATTGTTAAAGAGGCAACCTTTTTTAGTGTTTTTTGTGTACTTTAACAATAATTAAGTTGTTATTTGAGCTAAAAAGAAGTTTATTACTATTTACAGATAGTAATAATTTTTGCGCAAATTAGAAAATACATTTAAAAAAATTTTTTTTGGCCATTATTTAGGAATATAAGAGTACTTAATTTTTTTAGTTTCCTTGAGAGGTACATATTATTATATATGTATATATATATATATATGTATATATATATATATATATATATATATATATATATATATATATATATATATATATATAGATATATAGATATATATATAGATATATAGATATATAGATATATAGATATATATATATATATATATATATATATATATATATATATATATATATATATATATATATATATATATATATGTATATATATATATATATATATATATATATATATATATATATATATATATGTATATATATATATATATATATATATATATATATATATGAGGCTGGTTTGAAAAGTCCGTGCAAAAATAAAAACTACTTGTGTGTTTGGGGTAAACCTTTTTTATTTTTCGACATAGTCTCCTTTTAGGCTTATACACTTCGTCCAACGATGTTCTAGTTTGTTGATATCCATTAGTGTCTGCAATCACCTCTTCGTTTGAATAAAATCTTTGTCCCGCCAGCCATTTCTTGAAATTGGGGAACAAATAGTACTCCGAGGGAGCCAAGTCTGGAGAATAGGGGGGATGGGAAACGAGTTGGAATCCTATTTCCATTAATTTTGCGACCACAACTGCTGAGGTGTGTGCTGATGCGTTGTCGTGATGGAAAAGGACTTTCTTGTGGGCCAATCGCGGGCGTTTTTCTTGCAGCTCGGTTTTCAAACGGTCCAATAACGATGAATAATATTCACCTGTAATAGTTTTACCCTTTTCCAGATAGTCGATGAGGATTATCCCTTGCGAATCCCAAAAGACAGTCGCCATAACCTTTCCGGCCGAAGGAACGGTCTTCGCCTTTTTTGGTGCAGATTCCCCCTTGGTAACCCATTGTTTAGATTGTTGTTTGGTCTCAGGAGTATAGTAATGTATCCATGTTTCATCCACAGTGACGAAACGACGCTTAAAGTCCTCCGGATTCTTCTGGAACAGCTGCAAACCATCCTTGCAACATTTCACACGATTCCGTTTTTGGTCAAGCGTGAACAATCGCGGCACCCATCTTGCGGATAGCTTTCTCATGTCCAAATGTTTATGCAAAATATTATGTACCCGTTCAGTCGAGATGCCTACAGCACTAGCAATCTCACGCACCTTAACTCTTCTGTCATCCATCACCATATCATGGATTTGATCAATGATTTCTGGAGTCGTAACCTCCACAGGCCGTCCAGAACGTCCAGCGTCACTTGTGCCCATATGGCCAGTCCGAAAATTTTGAAACCACTTATAAACTGTTCTAATCGAAGGTGCAGAGTCACTATAATGTTTATCAAGCTTCTCTTTAGTCTCCTGAGGCATTTTGCCTTTCATAAAGTAATGTTTAATCACCACACGAAATTCTTTTTCGTCCATTTCTTGAAAATCACTCGACTTCCTTGATTCACACGAATGCCAAACACAAAGAAATAGACCAATATAGCTGAAACTTGGTGTGCGTTCATTCAAGAGCTGCTACTAACTAAACATGACCTCGATACGCGCCGGTGGTGCCATCTCTCGGACTTTGCACGGACTTTTCAAACCAGCCTCGTATATATAGGAATAGGAAATCTTCTTAATTAACTGCAGACTACATGGAATCTTTCCGGACCACATCACACATGCACTTGGACATACCACCAATCTCCTACAACACCACTATGGACACACAGGACAATAAATACACAAATTAAGCAACAAGATGAGGAAGAAAATTATTAATTTAGAGATAAAAATAACTATTATCAATCTAAATAAAATAGTTGGAAGGTTAACTTCACATAGGAGGGGCTGAAGAAGGGGTATCAAATCTTGTTCCCTTGCAGAACATTCAATTGACAATGACGATCGTCAAGACCATGGCAATGTGGAAATAGTTAACAAACAGTAAAAACTATTATAAAAGAAAATTTTTGGAAATGGTTGCGATTAGTGCCTGCGATGGCGCGATCAACAGAAGGACTGATGTGGAAGATCTTAGCATCATCTATTCTTACATCCTTAAACTTTCTAATGATCTATCACAAATTAGGACAATAATACTAATACATAAAAATCTTTTATTTTATTTCATTTCTTTACTTAATAATATGTTAACAGTTTTTAAACCATAACAGATCACTAAGTTGGGCATGTGGAATCTTTGGCACAATGACCCTACTTAGTATATATCACCACTACACCAAACACTTTATTTTTGCACTCGACGCGCGTTTCGCTAACCATGTTAGCTTCATCAGGAGCGATGATTGAAGCTAACATGGTTAGCGAAACGCGCGTCGAGTGTAAAAATAAAGTGTTTGGTGTAGTGGTGATATATACTAAGTAGCATAACAGATCACACTATATATAATTTAATAAAATTTTGTAATTTAATGTCAATTTTAGTTCATGCCTACCAACTGTACAATACGACTATCATGTTGCTCTTATAAACCTGCCAATTTCTTTTCTTTACTAATCTAAAAATTAAAACCACGTACTCCGTTATCCCGGGAAAATATAACCGGAAAATGTATTCACTACGACGCAATTCTTAATAAAATTTCTCGGTCAATTTTCCTTTGATCACGTCAGCTTCCACTGGATAATCTCATGTTTGTAAGTCAAGCTTTCTTATAGTTGTGTTTTCTGAAAACCGATTGTAAATAATTTCTAGATGTTCTGAAGAAGAATTGAATATATCCGAAAGCTTAAGAATTAAACAAAGAATTTTAATGGCCACCTGTTACTAACTACATCCTCACTAAATTACTTTTTCTTTTTCACGATTCAGCCTTATATATATATATATATATATATATATATATATATATATATATATATATATATATATATATATATATATATATATATATATATATATATATATATATATATATATATATATATATATATATATATATATATATATATATATATATATATATATATATATATATATATATATGATTTTGTTATTTTCCTTTAACCCTGTATGTATTTTTTTATTTTTATTTTTCAATTTTCTTGGTTTTGGAGGTCAAGTCAATTATAGAATGAAACTTCCCAAAATTTATTATGATCCTTTCCTTTTATTATTGACGTTTCGGCACAGTTTGCCTTTCTCAAAATTCTTGTTTAGTTTGGCTAAAATTACATATATTTAATCCATAAAATGCTTTTTGAAAATGCATGTATTGTGAATTTATTAAGACTAAAATAATTAACTTTATGAATGTTAGGTTAATTCTTAACTTGGACGTGGATGTTTAGGTTAATATTTATCATAGCCCATTTCAATGAATTAAAACGTACTCTTTTTTTCATTTTTTCGTTCCAAGAACTACATGTTAATCAATTGTCAGTGTCATATATTTTTATTTTAAAAATTGGGACAAATACAACATGTAAACTATGTTTATAGTACTGCCATGTACATTTGGCTTAGGTTATTTGTGTCTTTTTTGTTGTTGATAGCGGTTGGTATTTTTTGTATCATAATGGATTCCAATATTTCTCTTTTTTCTTATTGTTCTCAGTGATTAAGATCTTGGTTCCTTCATAATTAAATGTGTGTTTGTTTTCCTCTTCGTGCTTTGTTAATGCTGTTCTATTATTTTTGTCATATTTGTGTCCCTTTATTCTATTTTCCAAATATTGGCTAGTTTGCCTTATATAACTACCCTCACAATTATGGCAAGGAATCTGGTATACCACATTGCTCTCTTTGTTTGAAAAGTTGGTTGTCAGTAATTTATAGGTTCTGTGAACGATATTTATATTATGCTTTTTAAAAAGTATTTAAATTTTTTGTATGGTAAAGCGATATATGTATATGTATATATATATATATATATATATATATATATATATATATATATATATATATATATATATATATATATATATATATATATATATATATATATATATATATATATATATATATATATATATATATATATATATATATATATATATATATATATATATATATATATATATATATATATATATATATATTGCTTACTGCTTACTGCTACTGCTTTTCAAGCAGTCTTTTATATGGAGAACATCATCCCATAATTTGCCCAGCGCTGTGTTTCCCACCGAGTACAACTTACAGCGATTCAAGAACAACGTGAATCGCTTTTTTTTTCCGCACACATGCCGCTCCTGGAGCGCTTTAGGGACTTCCCTGCAGCACGTGTGCTAGACCCATAAAAAAATATATTTATAAATATATATATATATATATATATATATATATATATATATATATATATATGTATATATAATTACCTATATATATATATATATATATATATATATATATATATATATATATATATATATATATATATATATATATATATATATGCGAGGTGTTATGGAATTCACTGCATATATTGGAACTAGCGCCTCCTTGATGAATGATTCACCTTAAATATGGATCTAAATAATAAAGGAAAAACTAGACCGTAAAGAAATGACTTCATTAACATTTTTTTCATGCCGCTAGTAGTGTACCATAGAACTGCGCAATATCGTCGAACGTTAATCAGAATGTTAAATTCAAATTAATAAAAGCTTTTGAGATCAGTAGATACAGTGTGCTTTTTAGTACATTCATCTACTCTAAGGCCTTGCAGCTTACTAGTTTTCTGCATAGGGAGTTTACCAGTCCTTATGTACTCGATAATCTTTCAGTCATTTCCGGATGTTTGTTATTTAATGACTCTTATTATTTGTGTTTTTTTGTGAAGGTACTTTGGGTATTGTTATTAAAATTAGGATAATTTCTTAATTTTAATAACATATTTCAATATTTCACTCTAATAAGTAAAAATGTAATGTAATTCACTAAAATTTTACTTACGTAATTTTATAATCATATCTATAAATAAATTGTTGTCCTAGGTTAAGAGAGTCTATCACCTTCTTCGGCTTTCTTTTGTCGTATACAAAAAAAATCTTTGTTTGGTAACCACAGGTCCGCGGTGATATCAAAGAATTGTTCTGGACAGCTGTTGAGTGTGGTTTTGTTATTGGTGGTGACTTTTTTTTTTTTTTTGATTTATACTTTTGTTTATTGATATTGTATAGACTTAATATAATTTCCACAGTTTTTTGTACAGTATTTTTTCTACTATTGAGCAAAAAGATTTTAAAATTTATTTTAAAACTTTAGCGTTAAATCCCGTTAATCATTTAATTTATTTAACTTTTAGTCCTATGCATAGTTCAAATTCAACCACCGATGGAATACTGCCTCCTTGTTTGCGGCTCTGCTTCAAAACATATGCTGCATTTGTTAGATTATATTCAGAAGAGAGCTTTCAAACTTATATGAAAAATGTTTGTCGAATATAGCCCGCTTAGTTTCTTCCAGAACGATGTATGCTAAATATACACCTCGAGCTAATACAGCACATCCTTATGAGCTTCAGCTTCTCACTCCCCGTACCACCATTTTCAAGAACTCCTTTAAATGGAAAGCTTCACCCCTTTGGTGTAATTTATACAGAACTGTGTTTCTCACTGACTACCATTTGCAGCGATATAAAACCAATGTGAATAGAACACGCATCGCCTTTGTAGCACTTTAAGGATTTCCTTGCAGCACGTAAACTATGCCCATAACAAAACATCTAATTATATCTTACCCGGCAATCACGAGGGTAAGGCAAACCTAGCTGAGCTATTCAGTAATTTGGGACAAAAAGGCGGATTAAACCTGGCAGGTTGCTATCATTTCTGAATTGACCTACCACGAGCCTAAAATTAAGCAACAAGGAAAAAAGAGCAGCAATTATAATAAGGAAACCTATAGAGTTCAGATGAAATATATTCAGTGGTGATAATTTAAAAAAAAAAGGTAGACGTCCCAATAAAATTGTTTAATTTATTGTACACTACTGGGCTAAAAACCGACATGATTAGTTGTAGTTTATTGCGCTCCACCAGAATACCAGGGACTAGCAGAACTCGAATACTTGAGCCACATTATTAGAAGTAAAAGATAGGAAATTTTAAAACTAATCGTTGAAAGAAAAATTCCAGTCAAGGTAGTTTAGGTCGAACAAAAACACGAGAACAACATTGTTAAAGGATCTGAAAGATGGTGTCAACTTTACACTATTTCGAAAGAGGGCAGAGTATATACAGTCCATTGTGCACCACTATGTGCACTTATATATGACAACTTCTGAAAACATTTTTATACTCAACAATATAATACCAAATAGTGCTCACCAGGATCCATCATAAACTATTTTTGCTAGAAGATGTGTTACAAAAGAATAATCGCGTTAAAAATATAAGGTATGGTGGGAATAATTTGAGGTAATGAAATCGAGTAAACAACAAAGTTTTTATTAGATAGAGAAGAGAATATAATACTATCCTTGGCACGTACACAAGAAAATGACAAAATAATAAATAAACTTCTCTATGTACAACTATATTTATAAGTAGAAACAATTTGAATAATAAATCAATTTGATGTATGATCAAATTATTGGGACATTAGTATATTCTTTAACATTTAACTTCTATGTACCCTACAGTAAGGAGCAAATTATATAAATAATATCAAAATAAATAAATATTATATAACCATAAACAGGCTATTTTTTTTTTAATTTCTTCATCACATTATTATGTTTTGAAATTAATTATTACATGTCAGTTGAAAATTATCATCACCAATAATTTAAACCAAAGCAAATGATTTGACAGAAAATTTAGCATTTATCTTGAAAACTGTTTTTCCAAACAATTTCCATTTCCCGAGAAAAAATAATTTAAGACATTTAAAGAAATCATGTATATTTTGGTACATGATCTATTTAAACAAAGACGATGAAACTCAGGTGTGTCGTCACTACACATTTGTGTTATGGGAAAACTTCGGGCTAAAGTTAATAAAAAAACGCAGTAAAAACCGTTATGACACAACGTTTCCAAGCGCGGGTGTGTACTAAGCTTTTAACTGCAAAGTTAAATTAAGGCTGGTGTATGGCGTATCTTAAGATATGTTGGTAAAGGAAAATTAGCTTTTTTTTGTGAAAATGTCATTGTACATTTTTAACTTTTAATTTAGTCTTCATTTCAAACGTGACAAACAATTTGGCAATAAGGTGTAAGAACAACAATCGTGATGTCGTTTAAGCATATTTAAAATTTTTAGTGGAAAATCTTATACTAGAAAATTTAAGATACTCGTAGTTTTAAATGGCATACTTAAAAATTTGGAATGTTCCATGATTCTTGTGTTTCACACTTCTTCTATAAAGTCTCCAGATTGTAGAAAAATAATATAAGGGGCTATTGATAAATCGATTCGATAAAAATCGGATTTTTTTTAAATTCACCAAGAACTAATCTAAAATGATTTTTAGTAGTAAAATTATTTTGTTACATGTTGTATCATGTATGACAATTAACTTACGACAGTTTTTTCAAGCAAAACTCTTTTAAACCCCATTTCAATTATTTCAAAACTGTGCAATTTCTTGTCAAAGTATTGATATTCTGTATATATATATATATATATTATATATATATATATATATATATATATATATATATATGTATGTATATGTTACAATAGAGATTTTCACGGAAGGTGGAATGAAATACATTAAAATTCCGGGTTCAATCCGTTCGCCTAACAATGAATTTGCACGACGTTTCGCCACACTCTCATTTGGCATTTTCAAGTGCTCTTGCTGCTGCTGCTGCTCGATACTGTGATCTTGCTGCTGCTGGCGCTCGAAGCGAAATACAAGAACCTTTAAATAAAATGGCAAGAGAAAGAGCAGCAGGTGAAGACGGCGTACTTGTAGAAATGTTGCAACAGGGCGGAGAGCCCATATTACGAATGCTAATTGTATTGTATAATAAGTGTCTCGATATATTGAAATGTATAATGTAAAGTGTAATATTAATGTTGTTTTGCAGAAAAGAGGAAATAAATTTATTATTATTACAAAAAGTTCTTCTTTCTCACATTTGATCAATGTGGTTCCATGTTTGGCTGACGGGCCAAAACCAAGTCAGCACAAACGCTATTACCATTCCGTATTAAGGAATGACCTGACAATGTTACATGTTTTCAAAATCACTGACTTCTGAATGTTTCTGTGTATGTCCGTGTTGAGTCCCAATTGCACTAAATGTGATGTAAATGTTATTGGTGTAAGGCCTGTGGCTGATATAATGAGGGGGACAATGATGACTTTTTCTTGTCTCCATAGCCTTTTTATTTCCATTGCAAGGTATGTGTATTTGGAAATTTTTTCTGTGTATTTCGCTTGGATGTTTGTGTCGTTGGGGACAGCTATGTCAATCAGATAGGTGACTTATTATTATTATTATTTATTAAAAAAAGTTCTTCTTTCTCACATTTGATCAATGTGGTTCCATGTTTGGCTGAGGGGCCAAAACCAAGTCAGCACAAACGCTATTACCATTCCGTATTAAGGAATGACCTGACAATGTTACATGTTTTCAAAATCACTGACTTCTGAATGTTTCTGTGTATGTCCGTGTTGAGTCCCAATTGCACTAAATGTGGTGTGAATGTTATTGGTGTAAGGCCTGTGGCTGATATAATGAGGGGGACAATGATCACTTTTTCCTGTCTCCATAGCCTTTTTATTTCCGTTGCAAGGTCTGTGTATTTAGAAATTTTTTCTGTGTATTTCGCTTGGATGTTTGTGTCGTTGGGGACAGCTATGTCAATCAGATAGGTGACTTTTCCTTTTTTGCACTGAAAAGTAATATCGGGTCTATTGGCGGAGACTGTTTTATCTGTATGGATACCGATATCCCAGTAGAGCTTGTAATCTTCATTTTCAAGTATGGATGTTGGCGTGTATTTGTAGTAGGGATCTGTGTTTTCTATGAGTCCGTATGTTGTGGCTAGTGCTTGGTGAACCACTTTGGCAGCTGAATCATGCCTGGCTGTGTACTCCGTTCCGGCCAATATTTTACATCCGCTCGTTATGTGTTCGATCGTTTCTTTCTGCTGGTGGCATTTCCTACATCTGTCCTCTGCAATAGTCGGGTCTTTGATGATATGCTTTTGGTAGTTTCTGGTTAATATGACTTTATCCTGGATGGCAAGTCTCAGGGAATAGCTGCCCATCCCGTAACCAGGTGTATGATTGTTTTTTATTTACGTGGTCTTGTTCTATGTGGTATCTGTGTTTTCCGTGGAGTGTTTTCTCTGACCACGTTTTCATCTTTTCCTGTTGTAATTGGGTGTGACTGTGTGTGTCTGCTGAGTGGTCTGCCCGGGCTAAGTCGAGAGGTATGTAGTTTTTGTCTGCTTTCACTGTCGCTGTGTGAAGGCTGGTTTGCTTGCTGTGAAAGAATTTCCTAAGTGTTTGTATTTGTTTTGTGTGTAATGATCTGATGTCTATAATTCCTCTTCCTCCTGCCTTCCTCTCGATGGTAAGTCTTTCTTTGCATGCGTTGGGGTGTAATTTCCTGTATTTGGTGAATTGAGATCGTATAAGGATGTGAATATTTTCTATGTCTGTTTGTGACCATTTGATGATACCAAATGAATATGTGAGTATAGGTATAGCGAACGTGTTGATGGCTTTAGTGAGATTCATAGAGTTGAGTTTTGTTTGCAAAAGTTTCGTCAGTCTGTTTTTGAATTCGGTTCTGAGCTCTGTTTTGATGTGAGTGTGGTTGAGTTTGGTGCTTTGTTGGAAGCCTAGATATTTGTATGTTTCTTTATCGAACATGTTATCGAGCGTTTCATTGTTGATGGTTTCTGTCTCATGGTGGTGCTTCCATTGGCCTTTGTTGATGTGGAGCACTTTGCATTTACTTATACCAAATTCCATATTGACATCTAAGGTGAATATTTCTGTGATTTTGAGGAGTTCTTTCAGCTGTGTTTGTGTGGCAGCGTAGAGTTTTATGTCGTCCATATATAGGAGGTGGTTTATTTTATGTTGATTCTCTTTTTGGTGTCTGATATTGAAGCCATGCTCTGTTCTGTTTAGTATATTTGAGAGTGGATTGAGACAGAGGCAAAACCATAGAGCACTGAGCGAGTCTCCCTGAAATATACCCCGTCTGATGTACAGCTCTTCTGTTTGGATCCGTTCGGTTTGTGTTTCTAGGCGTATTTTGGTTTTCCATGTTTTCATAATTTGCGCGAGAAACTGCCTGAGGTGTTGGTTGATTTTATAGATTTCTAGGGCCCTGATTAACCAGCTGTGGGGTATGGAGTCGAAGGCTTTTTTATAGTCTATGTAACCGATGTGAAGGTTTCTGTGTTCTTTTCTGGTTTGTCCCATAATCACGCTATCTATAATCAGCTGCTCTTTGCATCCTCGACTATTTTTCCTGCATCCCTTCTGCTCTTCTGTGAGGATATTGTTGTCTGTTAGGTGTTGTTCTATTTTCTTCGATATTGTGGCTGTGATGATCTTGTATAGGGTTGGAAGACAGGTGATAGGTCGGTAGTTTGACGGGTTAGTGGTGTCTGAGCTTTTGGGTTTACGGTATGTTATTCCTTGTGTGAGGAAAGTGGGAAATGTGTGTGGTTGTAGAATGGCTTTGTTGATTTGGTGTGTGAGTGCTTCGTGTGTGGTGGTAAACTGTTTGTACCAGAAGTTTTGTATATTGTCTATTCCAGGACATTTCCAGTTGTGTGTGTGTTTGATAGTTTCTGTAATTTCTTGTGTATTAAATGTGTAAATTAAATTAAATTATTATTATTATTTATTTCAAAAAGTTCTTCTTTCTCACATTTGATCAATGTGGTTCCATGTTTGGCTGACGGGCCAAAACCAAGTCAGCACAAACGCTATTACCATTATGTATTGAGGAATGACCTGACAATGTTACATGTTTTCAAAATCACTGACTTCTGAATGTTTTTGTGTATGTTTGTGTTGAGTCCTAATTGTACTAAATGTGGTCGAATGTTATTGGTGTAAGGCCTGTGGCTGATATAATGAGGGGGACAATGATGACTTTTTCTTGTTTCCATAGCCTTTTTATTTCCGTTGCAAGGTCTGTGTATTTGGAAATTTTTTCTGTGTATTTCGTTTGGATGTTTGTGTCGTTGGGGACAGCTATGTCAATTAGATAGGTGACTTTTCCTTTTTTGCACTGAAAAGTAATATCGGGTCTATTGGCGGAGACTGTTTTATCTGTATGGATACTGATGTCCCAGTAGAGCTTGTAATCTCCATTTTCAAGTATGGATGTTGGCGTGTATTTGTAGTAGGGATCTGTGTTTTCTATGAGTTTGTATGTTGTGGCTAGTGCTTGGTGAACTACTTTGGCAGCTGAATCGTGCCTGGCTGTGTACTCTGTTCCGGCCAATATTCTACATCCGCTCGTTATGTGTTCGATCGTTTCTTTCTGCTGGTGGCATTTCCTACATCTGTCCTCTGCAATAGTCGGGTCTTTGATGATATGCTTTTGGTAGTTTCTGGTTAATATGACTTTATCCTGGATGGCAAGTAAGAAGCCTTCTGTTTCAGGAAATAGCTGCCCATCCTGTAACCAGGTGTATGATTGTTTTTTATTTACGTGGTCTTGTTCTATGTGGTATCTGTGTTTTCCGTGGAGTGTTTTCTCTGACCACGTTTTCATCTTTTCCTGTTGTAATTGGGTGTGACTGTGTGTGTCTGCTGAGTGGTCTGCCCGGGATAAGTCGAGAGGTGTGTAGTTTTTGTCTGCTTTCACTGTCGCTGTGTGGAGGCTGGTTTGCTTGCTGTGAAAGAATTTCCTAAGTGCTTGTATTTGTTTTGTGTGTAATGATCTGATGTCTATAATTCCTCTTCCTCCTGCCTTCCTCTCGATGGTAAGTCTTTCTTTGCATGCGTTGGGGTGTAATTTCCTGTATTTGGTGAATTGAGATCGTATAAGGATGTGAATATTTTCTATGTCTGTTTGTGACCATTTGATGATACCAAATGAATATGTGAGTATAGGTATAGCGAACGTGTTGATGGCTTTAGTGAGATTCTTAGAGTTGAGTTTTGTTTGCAAAAGTTTCGTCAGTCTGTTTTTGAATTCGGTTCTGAGCTCTGTTTTGATGTGAGTGTGGTTGAGTTTGGTGCTTTGTTGGAAGCCTAGATATTTGTATGTTTCTTTATCGAACATGTTATCGAGCGTTTCATTGTTGATGGTTTCTGTCTCATGGTGGCACTTCCATTGGCCTTTGTTGATGTGGAGCACTTTGCATTTACTTATACCAAATTCCATATTGACATCTAAGGTGAATATTTCTGTGATTTTGAGGAGTTCTTTCAGCTGTGTTTGTGTGGCAGCGTAGAGTTTTATGTCGTCCATATATAGGAGGTGGTTTATTTTATGTTGATTCACTTTTTGGTGTCTGATATTGAAGCCATGCTCTGTTCTGTTTAGTATATTTGAGAGTGGATTGAGACAGAGGCAAAACCATAGAGCACTGAGCGAGTCTCCCTGAAATATACCCCGTCTGATGTACAGCTCTTCTGTTTGAATCTGTTCGGTTTGTGTTCCTAGGCGTATTTTGGTTTTCCATGTTTTCATAATTTGCGCGAGAAACTGCCTGAGGTGTTGGTTGATTTTATAGATTTCTAGGGCCCTGATTAACCAGCTGTGAGGTATGGAGTCGAAGGCTTTTTTATAGTCTATATAACCGATGTGAAGGTTTCTGTGTTCTTTTCTGGTTTGTCCCATAATCACGCTATCTATAATCAGCTGTTCTTTGCATCCTCGACTATTTTTCCTGCATCCCTTCTGCTCTTCTGTGAGGATATTGTTATCTGTTAGGTGTTGTTCTATTTTCTTCGAAATTGTGGCTGTGATGATCTTGTATAGGGTTGGAAGACAGGTGATAGGTCGGTAGTTTGACGGGTTTGTGGTGTCTGAGCTTTTGGGTTTAACGTATGTTATTCCTTGTGTGAGGAAAGTGGGAAATGTGTGTGGTTGTAGAATGGCTTTGTTTATTTGGTGTGTGAGTGCTTCGTGTGTGGTGGTAAACTGTTTGTACCAGAAGTTTTGTATATTGTCTATTCCAGGACATTTCCAGTTGTGTGTGTGTTTTGATAGTTTCTGTAATTTCTTGTGTATTAAATGTGGTATTTTCTTGTTCTGTCACATGTTTATGTTTGTCTTCTTCGGCTTTGATCCTCTTCTCAGTGATTTCTTTGTCAGGTTTTGTGTTTTCATTACAGCAACGCATGGCGTGTTCGTTGATTCCTGTGGTGCAACTCATGCGCTGCTGTGATTTTCCCGCCTTGGTGGGTGTCGGCTTAGTCGCCGACACAACACTTTTGGCAGGTCCATTTTCGGTTGCCTGGTCTTCATCGTTTTGGTCGAGCTGCCATTTCCCGCGACGTCCTCGACCGTTACGTCGCTCGCCCGATGCTTTTATTGGTCTGTTGTTCTCTGGAATGTTTTCAATGTTTTGTGGTGTCAGAAGCTCAAAGTGTCCCGACATTGGGTTGCCTGTTAGTAGAAGGTAAATGGTTTTGTTGTATTTTCCCGTGCTTATTATTGTTGGTCTGTCCGTAAAAGTTATTTTTGTATGTCTTGTTCTTCGTTGTTTTGAGAAGATATGAAAGTTGCTATTTTGTGTTTCCGAGAGGGCAAGTATCTCTAGGCTCGTTCCATAGGTGCCATTTTTCCGCATATAATTATAATAGTTATTGAAGTCTTTTATATCGTCGACTTCAATTAATGAAAATGTGTGAAGTTCCGACCAGTTTTGTTGTAAATATCTTAAAGCAACCTCTCGGAGTTTCTCATGATGGTTCTGGTGGCCATATAAGTGTAAGCTAACTGCACGGAAAAGGCAATTTCCATCACCTACAATGTCGGATCTGGTAAAACTATCGGGAGTAGTTTCGACTGAGGCGGTTGTTTGGTTCGTCTGTAGTTGTTGTTGTTGTGGTGTTGCTGTAGCTGTTTGTACGACAGGGGTCCGCCTCCGCAACACCCTTCCATTTTCATTATTATAATTATTATTATTTAACATAGTATTCCCACGAATATCCTAGGAAAGAAAGGTCGACTGCGGCAGAGCCTGGATGCCACAGCAAGGCTACTTACTCCCGGAGGGCGCCCGGTATCCGGGGGAACCGTTCGCGACTCATAAACGCTGAGCCATTCATCTTCTCGGCACGGTAAACACCTTAAGATTGCGTTTTTATTACACATAATCTGGACAACACAAGACAGCACAACATGACTCAGGTACCTCGGGATCGTCAATGCCCGTACTAGGAGAATCCTGGGATTCCCCTAGCCCCTGAGGGATTATTATTATGACTGTTCTCGTTTTTCTTTCTCACATTTGGTCAATGTGGTTCCATGTTTGGCTGACGGGCGCAAACCAAGTCAGCACAAACGCATTACCATTGTGTATTAAGGAATGACCTGACAATGTTACATGTTTTCAAAATCACTGACTTCTGAATGTTTTTGTGTATGTCTGTGTTGAGTCCTAGTTGTACTAAGTGTGGTGTGAATGTTGTTGGTGTCAGGCCTGTGGCTGATATAATGAGGGGGACAATGATGACTTTTTCTTGTTTCCATAGCCTTTTTATTTCCGTTGCAAGATCTGTGTATTTGGAAATTTTTTTATTATTTATTATTATTATGTGCGATGTACCTCGAGACTGTGATAATGTCTTGCTCTTCAAAAAAGGAGATAAGTCTAAATTAACCAACTATAGACCAATCAGCCTACTATCCGTAATGTACAAGTTATTTATGAAAATAATAACTCACAAAGAAATTAGACGATTACCAACCTAGAGAACAAGCCGGATTTAGAAAAGGCACTGGTAAAAACTAAAAAAAATACACCTTGAAGTATTAAGAATCTTAATAGAAAAGTCAAACGAGTATAATTATAAGATTTGGGTGGGCTCTGTGGATTACGAGAAAGCGTTTTACTCCCTTGAAATCTGGGCAAGATTAAATAGTCTAAGTAAGTGTGGAATTGACAGCAGATACTAGTAGATTATTCAATATATATATATATATATATATATATATATATATATATATATATATATATATATATATATATATATATAAATGCAACAGTTTAGATAGTATTGAAAGAAAACACCAATAAAATAGAAATGAACAGAGGGGTACATCAAGGGGACACCATCTCGCCGAAATTGTTTACGTTGGCGCTAGAAGATCTTTTCAAACAACTGCCATAAGTGTATAAATATAGGAGGCGAGCAACTCAATCATTTGCGATTCGCGGATGATGTTGTGCTTATATCTAACAACAAAGAAGAATTGGAAGAAATGCTGAACGAATTTAACAACAATTCCAAAGAGATTGGTCTAAAGATAAACATCGCCAAACCATGTTCATGACAAATGACGACTATGATAAAGAAGCCGAACTGAACATTGAAAACGCGAAAATCACAAGAACGGGTTCATATATAATATATATATATATATATATATATATATATATATATATATATATATATATATATATATATATATATATATATATATATATATATATATATCTTGGACAAAAAATAGTCACATCCAAGGAAAACTTGAAAGCAGATTTATCAAGGACAAGATCATTGGTTTGGTCGGCATTTGGCAGATTGCAGAACATCTTCCTTTCCAATATCCCAAATACACTAAAAGCGAACACATTTGATCAATGCGTGTTGCCAGTATTGACATACAGAACGGAAACCTGAGCTTTGAATCGAGACATTATAAATCGCCTACAATTAGCTCAACGAGAGATGGAAAGAGGGATGTTGGGAATATCGTTGAGGAATAGCCTGATTAATGACGAAATTCGAGGAAGGTCCCACATAACTGATGTAGCTGAGAGGGAAATCAACTGGAATCCCTGGAATGAGAAAAGAAGTAGAGGACGCCCGCAAACCCGATGGTCTGACGACATCAAAAGGCTAGTGAGATACAACTGGATAAACAAAGCCCAAAACCGAAGAAGATGGACGTACTTAGGGGAGGCTTATGTCCGACGTTGGACTGCATAGCTGATGACGATGATGACACATATATTACCCCATTACCATAAATATTAACCACAGAATATAAACAATTATCAGATTGAAGCATTTCCGTATTACAGATAGAGAAAAAATATATAACTACCTAGCCATTGGATAATACAGCAGCTACATATCAAAATTACTTTCTGCAGCAGGCATGATAACGACTCAAAAAGATCTAGTTTTCGGAACTATCAGGACGTACTGAAGTGGTAGCTACTAATATGCTATCTATTCCAGATCGTCTACAACCTTAGTAATAATATGGCTTTACGTGTCTTGTATTACGATCTCAAACATTCGTAGTAAATTGCTGAATTCTTAAGAGTGTCTCACCTTCCAAGAGAGTCTAATAATGGGAACCACAAAATTAATATAGTATTCTTCGATAAAACATAAGAAATATCTATGTTAAGAAAAATAGAGTAATTGAAGAGAACATCATTCTAAATGTATAGATCTGCTATACGAATTACGTCTTCTATTCCCAATAGATTTATTAATAATGGCAGCCCTTATTATTGTAGTTTTAGGAGGACTTGAGAAAATATTTCTAGAATACCTTAAGAAGATTAAATCTGTTGATGTTATCGCTTGACCGATGACCATAAAGAGGTAATCACTGGCCATTTCTAGTTTGCTACGGACCAAACTAATGTGAGACATTATTATCATTTACAATGCCAAGCCAAAAACATAATGGTGTACATAATAAAATAAGAAAAATGGATAATGTGTAAAAGAGGTCTCAAGAAGAATTCAGGACGCTAGGCAACAAGCTTCTGGTATTCAATACATGACTAAGTAAAAAACGACTGAACGATTATTCATAATAAAAATTAAGCAAATAGTTCAGACACTTAACCACACTCATCACACACTTTCTAAAGACTTATTCAACACGATCAAAAAGCATTGTCTAGAATACATACGAGCTATAGTGTAGCTAAGGAAACGCTTTAAAAAGCAAAAAAAATTCTAGGATCGATAACAAGATTTTACTGACAATGAAAATACATGTAAAGTTCATTCACAGAATAACTAACTATATCCCTCGCAAGACATTTATGAGACAAAAAAAAAACTTCTGGCCCAGACTGTTTCGGAACTTCCGACAGCAGAATAAGGTTAATCAGGAGATCATGAAGATTTCAAATGTCATTAAAGTCGAATATCATCAAGAATTTTTGGTGGAAAAAGGTCACTAAGACCCAGAAATATCTTGGTAGAATATTTGGTACCTGGTGGAATGAAAGACAATCAATTCCTGGGTGGTTATTGAAGAAAAGAACGGTACTTATTTCCAAAAATTTCGACTTGACTAAATCCTAAAAAGTATAAACTGACCATGTGCTTAAACTCTGGCTAGAAAATATTCTCTCGTATTATCTTCAACAGATTCTTGAGCACGATTGAATCGATTCTCCAAGACATCAAAAAAGATCTGAAGGTCCAAGAAAGGACATTCTGATGGAGGGATGTATCATCCAGGACTCTTTGTCATACAAAAAAAGTGTGTCAGTAGCATGGATATCGAAAAGAGTTTGAATCACCTGGCGAACTGATCTTTTACTTACTAGGAAACAAAGGAAGAAGAACTGTTCGTTTGTTTGATTGGTTGCATATAACTTCTAATGAGGTTCTGGAAATCTAAGTTTGCCATTGCATCAGGTAGTCAAAAGAAAATTTATCCGGTGACTTTTAAAAGAATTTTTCTAAATGACTCATTATGTCAACTTTTATTATGTATTTCGCTGCTTCCCCTTCTAATTAATCTCCCTAAAACACCTAGTTATAACTCTGATTTACCAAAAAATAGCAGATAATAAGGTCACTTCACTATTTTAAATGGCTGACCTTAAACCTGTACTGCTTCAAAACGAGATCCAAATCAATCACTTCGAGTAGATGACGAATACACGCCATGTATCATTATGTAATTTGGTCAGGATAACTGTGCCGATATCAAGCTTGAGCATGGAAGTATCGTGAACATCCTAGATTATGCGTTTATCAGATAGGAACATTCAATATCATTTAAATGTCGAGAAAACACACCACAGCAACGCAGAACAAGGTATTGTACAACATCGCATGAAGTATACAGCAACTCAAAATCAGCAAGTATAGGAAACAATTGAATAAGATGTAGCCGTCAGAACTCTCAGGACCTAATAAAGTTGCTGCTATCAATATGATGGCCATACAGGCACTTTTTCATTCCTTTAGAGAGGTGAAGTAGATGACAGAAGAACTGAGAGATTTGAATATTGGGCAACAAAGTATTTTGACAATATTCGGTATATGTTATGTCATGCAGATTTGAAAATTAGCACGCGAAAAATTATGCATGTAAATCGAAGTCAACATCCTCAATAAATTCGCTTTTCCGTGAATATACCTCTCACGTCATTAAGGTAGAAGAGAACTTTTGAACTCAAGGTGTCTATGTAATCGAACTGGGGTGGTACTAGCATGCAAGGTTACAAAGAGTTCCGGTGATTCTCTCCTGGGAAGGAAGCGTGAACCTTTTCGTTTAGGGTTGTGGAAGGCCCAGAAGGCCAACTTGGTCTGGCAGTAAGGTTTAGATATAATAAAATAATAAGATCTTAAATTTAGAATTGCCCAGACTTAAAAAAATTATTGGATCACCAGAACAAGAATTTATACGCAGCATACAGAAAAAAAAAGACTTGGGGTATTTTTTTATATTTTAGCTGTTGAAAAAGTTATCATTTAGTGTTCTACAGTCGGCAAGACTTCGTTTATACGCCGCATTAATTGGAATTTTACCTTTTCAACCAGCAGACGTTTGCCAGCCAATAAACTTGATATAGTACTTATAGATCACAGAAATAAAATTATATGATTGAGTTTTTGACAACTGCAAAACAAATATACCAACCAAGAGGTTCACTAACCGAACATGCGTGAGGCTTGATCATCATCCCTATTTTATATTATAAACCCAAAGTCTCTCTGTCTGTCTGTCTGTTAGTGCTCTTATCACTCGAAAAACACTTATCCAATTTGCGAGTTTTTTTTTATTCACAAATATGTATATATCACCACTACACCAAACACTTTATTTTTGCACTCGACGCGCGTTTCGCTAACCATGTTAGCTTCATCAGGAGCGATGATTGACAGTCAATCATCGCTCCTGATGAAGCTAACATGGTTAGCGAAACGCGCGTCGAGTGCAAAAATAAAGTGTTTGGTGTAGTGGTGATATATACTGAGTAGTATCATTGTGCCAAAGATTCCACATTCCCAACTTAGCACAAATATGTACTCTGGCCAGGTTTTAATGGACCAACGAATTAGAAACAAACCTCTTGCTTGTCGCAACAATTCCAGGTTCTTTTGATCAGTCACTAAGGCAGTTAGTCAAAATTTCACCAAATCAACCACACGGCCAGATGATTCTATTGCAACAACACCTGTTGAGAAAGCGAACTTGCTGAACTCTTTGCTTCACATTTTATTTTCGATTTCCAAGAAAAAACACCACTTACTAGTCCCATGGTGCAGTCAAGGATGTTGTATTGTCTTCAGACAGCGTATCAAAACGTATTTTTATGAAGCTAGACACCAAAAAAGCTTCAGGCGCTGACCGTATACCTGCCATAGTACTCAAAAACTGGGCGAGTGAACTAACCACAGTTTTCTGTAGACTTTTCAACCTATTGTACAGAAAGAGTACATTTCCTGCCTGCTGAAAATGTTCCACAGTTCAGCCGATACCTAAAAAGGCAAAAAGACGTTGCAAAATAACTACCGACCAGTCGCCCTGCTTTCAGTAATATCGAAAGTCATGGAAAAGGCTATCAATCAACATCTTCTACAATATCTTGAAGGATTCAACATTATTAGGGACAATCAATATGGCTTTCATAAACATAGATAAAAATACATCAACAGGAGATCTTCTAACTTATGTAACACATGTTTGGAACAACGCAATGAAACACTTTGGAGAACCTCGAGCGGTTGCTCTTGATATATCCAAGGCGTTCGACCGTGTTTGGCATGATGGATTGTTGGCTAAGCTACGCTCTTCTGTTCTGCTGGCGGCCTCTCAGGTTTCCTTAAGGAGCGTTCTTTACGAGTGGCAGTCGACAGATTTCTTTCTAACACCTTCACTATCAACGTCGGTGTGCCCCAGGGCTCCATACTGTCTCCTGCTCTCTTTCTCATTTACATTAACGATCTGCTGGAAAAGACCGGGAATCCAATCTACAGCTTTGTAGATGACAGTACGCTTATCCCTTCATTCACTTTGAACGCTCGAATATCAGCTACTCAAACAAACATCCGCAGACAGCAGGAAGTCATTCAACTTAACAAAGACCTGAAAGAAATTCGATCTTGGGGTGACAGTAACCAAGTGAAATTTAACGTAAGTTTTTTCTAAAAAAATTAACGTTGCTGAACCCGACATAGTTATGTCGGGGCACTCCAGTCCTCTAGCATAGTCACTCAATTTGTTGGGCGATAATTTGGGAGAAGAAGCTTCTTCAAAGCTGGGAATATTATTTCGAACTAGAAAGCTTTACACTCAACAACAACTGTTAATTCTGTACAAAGATCAAATTCGGCCAACTATAGAATACTGCTCTCATGTTTGGGACGCTGCTCCCAAACATACACTGCATTTGTTGGATGCTATTCAGAGAAGAGCTGTTCGCCTGATTGGAGACCCGGAACTGGCCGGCGGCCTTGAACGGTTGGCGTCTATTGTACAAGTATTTTCATTTTCATGGGAAGTGTTCGATGGATGTAGCACCGCTTAATTCCTCCCAGAGAGGAGCATGCTAGAAATATACGTCGCGCTAATACTTCACATACATCCGTTTGAGGTTTAGCTTGTTACTCCTCGTACAACCCTTCCAATAGTCGTTTATATGGAGAACCTCATCCCTTTAGAATAATTTGCCCAGGACTGTGTTTCCCACTGAGTACAATTTACAGCGGTTCGAGACCAACGTGAATCGCTTTTTCCGCATACATGTCGCTCCTGTAGCGCTTTAGGAACTACCTTGCAGATATATAAATATATATATATATATATATATATATATATATATATATATATATATATATATATATATATATATATACATATGTATACATATATATATATATATATATATATATATATATATATATATACATATATATATATATATATGTATATATATATATATATATATATATATATATATATATATATATATATATATATATATATATTGTTACGTTAGGTAACATAAGGAATAAGTAGTGCCGATAATAGTGAATCAAGTTGGAAATAAGTTGACCGCCAGCGTGTTCTCTTGCAAAAAAACGTAAAAAATAATTTTGAAGTCCCCGCGACCGGAGTCGCGAGTACAGCGTTTGTTTGTCGGAACCACAGATTTTGTAGAAAAGTTTTTTTCTTTCAGATTATAATAATACACATGTGTGATTGAGTATATAACAACCTAATGACCAGGTATGGAAAATAGCTCAAAAGATTTACCGCACTCATTAAACACTCTTTAAAGACACATTGAACGCCATCAAATACCACTGTCTCGAACAAATACAAGTTCTAGTGGTGATAAACAAAATCTTGTAATGCTAGTAGGTAAAATCTATTGTTGTAAGATTAGACTCGCATAACCACTTGCTCAAGGAAGAGATACCTAAAATTGAAAACTACATTCTAGAAGAATATTTGCTGATTGTTTAAATTATCAAATTTTATGAACATGTGGCTGCCCGTGGCTCAATGACATAGTGCCTTTGTTACTGTGCAGAAGGTCGAGGGTTCAATACCGCAGGTTAGTATACTCATTTATTAATTTATTTAAGTATATTTAGCCTGGCCACGTACACAGGTAGTAGTTGTTCGCAGAAATGCAATAACATCCGAGGCAGCACTATCGCGTTGTCTAAAAGGTGCAGTGAAATACAAAAATGTATGTTTCCGCACTTGGACAACGTTGACGGGTATTACGACATCCTCGCCGATATCCTTAGGATATGGAAAAAGGGTAAAATCCCTACTCAGGCGGGGAGGTGAACGATAAAAAAAATATATTTAAATGTTCCAAAAACAAAACGAAGTATGGAAATTCATATGGAAAAATGTGTTATCAAGCTCGACAGAGGATAGCATCGTGAACATTCAGAAACGATGCAGTGATCAGACGGAAGCATTCATTTAAAGTTTCCATTCTTCATCCTGCTTTATTCGGATGTACTTTATACGTCATTAAGGTGGAAGAGGACTTTTGAGTTTAGAGTGCCGTCATGATTGGCTGTCCAGTATTGGTAAGACAGGAATAAATCGATAGACAAAATAAAGTGTGTTTACTTCGCATAACAGCACATGTCGATTCTATAAATTTAGTATACAGGAGCAATGGTATCATGGTAATTATAGCCTTGAAACACTAATAAAAATCGACACTATAACTGAACCAACGGATGTTATTAAATTTACGATTCTACAGTCTCATCTCATAATGTATTGGATAAAAAGATTCAGAAGAGCCGGAAATTAAAATATCTTTAAATTGAACGACAAAGAATGGGAAAAACAAGCACAACAATATAATATAAATCTTTGCAGAGATTAATAATCATAATAACAATAATAAAGACGAAAATATAAAGGAATAAATCTATTTAACCAATATTCAGAGTTTAAAATTGGGACTTCGAACATAAAAATCCTTTCCACAACAACTTTTGTATAAGTATATTCATAAAAAAAACTTCGTTTTGAAAACATTGTTTCGAAAGGCACATAAAAAAGTTAAACTTAAATATTCTGTTTATCCAAAGATGCGGTGTAAACCTCGAAAAAGTTTCGTGGTAATGGTTTTCATATATTTTTTATTAGTTTTCTACAAACTTTTCTGTTTTATAGCGTGACAACCAAAATATTCCGTTCTTATAGCTACAGTAAATATTTAAGATTTTCTGGAATATTATTTTGGAGGCTATTTTTTATTGTTAAAAATATAGTCTTAGGTTATTTTGGATTCTTCGTTTAATTAAAATCTTTGAACAAATCAATATCCAAATCAAAAATGCTTTAAGCTAAATTTAATGCAAAACTATTTTTTCATATTTACCGAATAACCTAAAAAAATTCTCTATAACTTTTTTAAAATTTAGTGTCAACCAATAATAAAAATAGTAACTTTATTTTTATGAGATGTGCCTTAAAATCACTTTAGAAAGTTCTTACTACTTATATTTGAACAGATTTTATATGGTGCAATACGCTAATGTTTTATATTGAGGTGAAAAATTTGAAACCAGTGCGGAAAATAAATCTGCGATTTCACTAAGCTGTAAGATTAGAAAAGCCATTTAAATGTATAATATGTATATTAGAGTAGTAATTGTATGGACTTATAAAGGCAACAAAATATTTTGACAATATTCGGTATGTCACGCAAATTTTGGCAAATCTATTTTTTTTTCAATAATTTATAAGAATGTATCAAAAATTTTGTATCCATCATTTGCGAAAAGTATTAATCAAAACCCGTAAACTTTTACTTGCTTACCTCTTCTGCAAAATACCACATTCCGAACTTATCGTGTAAACTATTTTTAGTGACTAAGTTGGGAATGTGGAATCTTTGGCACAATGACACTACTCAGTATATATCACCACTACACCAAATACTTTATTTTTGCACTCGACGCGCGTTTCGCTAACCATGTTAGCTTCATCAGGAGCGATGATTGACTCAATCATCGCTCCTGATGAAGCTAACATGGTTAACGAAACGCGCGTCGAGTGCAAAAATAAAGTGTTTGGTGTAGTGGTGATATATACTGAGTAGTATTTTTAGTGATTTAAAAATATGGGGATAATAAATAAATATAGTATATACCGATAAAAAGACAAGTGGAGGGTACTATTTAAATTTAGTTTATTTTTGATGACCCTATAATCTCATTATTTTGGACTAGTGGTTGAGAAATGCCTAACTCCGGTATACCATCTCGTTTAATTGCTTTCTAACTTAACGAATATTTACGAGCTTTAACAAAAGATATGAATGATGTAAAAAAAAAAAATTGCAACAAATGGGAAAGTTTTTTAACAGGTTTTGAAAATACTATTATTAAATTTTGGTACACGAATCAGAAAATTTTTTTACGTGAAGAAATTAATGATATAATGTGTGCTGCCACAATAAAATATTTTTGATATGCAATGTTTTAGGAAATGTCTACAATTTTATCTCAATAAATTTACATTTATATATATAATTAATTTTATATATATAAATGCAAATATATAATTTTAATTATTTTTATTAATAAATTTATAGAATATAATAATAAATTTATAATATTATATATATATATATATATATATATATATATATATATATATATATATATATATATATATATATATATATATATATTTGGTGTCTAAAAAATTTGGGATTATTTTTCCCATTTCTAAAGCTGTTTGATGGATGACCTACAAAAAAGAGTTTTACCCCGATTCTAGTATTTTTTTTATCATTTGCCTCTCAGCCGGAGTTCAGTTAAGATATCTTGAGTCTATTCTGCATGAGCTAAGAACTGCATAACAGCCCATTGTTTCAAGGAGTTGAAAGCCTTCTTTTGTTGGATGAAAGCTAGGTAGACATGAATATTACACTCAGTTGCTTTTTTAATTAAAAGGCAGATATCATCTGTTGTTCTAAATCCCTTGCGAATGCCCGCCTGTTCTACTGATTGGTAGTTGTCGAATATATTTTTTAGATAGTTTGTGATAATTTTAGTAAGAAGCTTGTAAAAATGCAATAACAAGCTGATAGGACGATAGTTCCCAACATTTTCATGATCGCCTTTCTTACAGAAAAGGATGATCTCACTGCTTTGCCCATGTACAGATATTCTTTCTTCTTAGATAAATTTGTTGAGTAATATCTGTATGGCTTCAAAAAGTTTCTTTCGGGCGTTATTTGATCTTCAGCTAGATATTTCTTATTCTTCATTTGTTTTAAACTAGTTTCCAATTCACTCCGGCTTATCTCAGGTATTTGTTCCGAGCCAACGTTAAGAATATGTTTTTGCTGCTGATTAGGATTAGGTATAGTCAAGAAGCAAAGTTTTGTGTAGCATTCCTTTATTTCATCCGTTATTTACTTCCTGTCAATTACTCTTTTATCCATTTTATTTCGAAATTCTGTTATTTTAGTGTTACCTGGAAATAGTTTGGATTTCAATACTTCCATATTTTTGTTTTCTTCAATTATGTTAATTATTACATTTGTATTGTATTTTCTAACGTCTTGTCTTGTTTCTTTTTTTATGACTTTGTTCAATGTTTCATATTCTTATGTACCTCTTTCTTTAGATTTTTTCTTTTCTATGAGTTTAATTGTCTCGGCAGAGAATTTGTTTATTTTCTGCTTTTGGAAGGACATTTTCTTAATTGTTATTTCGATACTAAATGTAATTTTTTCTATTAGTTGATTTATTTCTATGTTTTTTAAACTGTCTATTGATTGGAGTTTACTTTTCAGTGTTGTTTGAATCTGTGATTGTTTCTGTTGAGCGCTTCCACGGTTGAAACTTTGTATATTTATGTTCAATCACGTACTACAGGGAAACTTCTAAAGCACTGCAGGAGCGACACATGTGTGGAAAAAGCAATTTCACGCTGGTCTTGAATCGCTGTAAATTGTACTCGATTGAAAACACAGTTCTATGCCATTTATTCTAAAAATATGAGGTTCTTCATATAAAAGACTACTTGGAAAGGGTTATACGAGGAGTAACAAGCTGAACCACATACGAATGTGAAGTATTTCTAGCATGCACTGCCCTGGGAGGAATTAAGCGGGCTACATCTATCGAACACTTTCCATGAAAATTCTTAAAGAATACACTCAAGTCATCAACCGTTCTTCGATGTTCCAATGAATCAAGGTTGCTGGCCAGTTCCGGGTCTTCTATCAGGTGAACAACTCTTTTCTGAATAGAATCCAACAAATGTAGTGTATGTCTGGGGGTAGAAATCCCAAACATGAGAGTAGTATTTCATCGTTGGTCGAAATATAACAATATCTAGAGCTATTATAGCCGGTGGTCAAAACTTCCATCGAACTTATTGAGTACTGATACATCTTTGCCTTATTTTCGTCGGTCTGTAATAATAATCGCTTTTTCCGCACACACGCTGCTCCTCTAGCGCTTTAGGGACCTCCCTGCAGCACGTGTGCTAGACCCATAAAAAAAATATATATAATCGATTTCGTTTCTTATTCTACCATCCGAGCTCTGCCACGTCCACCGCCTTTGGGGGATTTGTTGAAAAAGAAATCAAAAAAAAGAGTTTTTTACACTGTATAAACTCCAGAAGTATTTCCCCTCTTTCTTTACGGATCCCCAAACCAAAGTTTCCAACATTTGCCGGATCGCCTTGCGTTCTCTGTCCTAGCTTTGCATTGAAATCGTCGGTTACTAGTAATAGCTGGGGTTTCTCTGAACTATTCGCTTACGTTATATTGTCATAGAGTCATTCAATGTCTTCATCAGTAGAGGCGGATATAGGTGCATATACATGCACTAAAAACTTTTTGTTTAATTTTAACCCAATATATAGCACTCCACGTGAAATGGAACACATTTTCGTGATTGTTCTTAAGTCTCAAAATGGAAATTGCTCCTACTAAAGAATCCTTATTGCTTTGGTAAAGTATGTGGCCAGATTCCAGAACTACGGCTTTTGCTCCTTTCATTCTAGTCTCACAGATTTCTAGAACATCTCATTTTATGAATTTGTGCTCTTTTTCTACGCGTCCTCTGTCTGCTTCACCACACATCGTTCGAATATTGTATGTACTTGTATTTTTCCATCAATATATTTTACAATGTTGTGTCGTTTTTTAGAAGCCGATATATATGTATATATATATATATATATATATATATATATATATATATATATATATATATATATATAAGATAATGAGTAAGGACAGTCCCCAGATCAAGATAGATGGTAACAACATAGAAAACGTAGACGAATATACATACCTGGACATAATATTACAATCAGAAAAGCAATTATAAATTTCTCACAGAATTAGACCATCTTGGACTGCTTTCGGGAAACTGAACTATATATTAATGGATGGAGAAGTTGCCATAAACTTAAAAAGACAAGTGTTTGATCCTTGCATTTTACCTGTGACCACATATGGACTCGAAACTATAGCTCTAACACAGAAAAGAGCAAATAGGTTAAGAATAATGCAAAGAGGCATAGAGAGAACAATGCTGGAAGTTTCTCTCAGAAACGAAAAGATAAGGCGCAGGACGGGTACAAAAGCTGTTGTGGACCGAATTAAAAAATGAAATTGAGTTGGGCGGGACTTATTACAAGGAATAATAGTAATAAATGGACATCAACTAAGTTGGGAATGTGGAATCTTTGGCACAATGATACTACTCAGTATATATTTTTGCACTCGATGCGCGTCTCGCTAACCATGTTAACTTCGTCACGAGCGATGACGAAGCTAACATGGTTAGCCAAAAACGCGTCGAGTGCAAAAATATAGTGTTTGGTGTAGTGGTGATATATACTGACTAATGGACATCAAGAATAACCTTTTGGTGGCCTAGGCAAACAATACCAGGACGGAGAAGACCGCTAACGAGATGGATAGACGACGTGCGTAAAACAGGTGGAAAATATTGGTGTCCGAGAAGTCAGAATAGGGACGAGTGGAGGAGCTTGGGAGAGGCCTATGTCCAGAAGTGGACGAGAAGGGGCTGTGGGGCTATCGTTTTAATATCATCTGTTCATCTCATCTGTGGCCGCACGCTGCTACGCCTTCCTTAATACGGTCTCCGCTTTAGGCTGGCACTGTTTCGTCAGCTGTCAGTACATCTCGACACATGCACTGCAAAGTTCCCCTTCAGGTCAGCTATTTCTTCAGCGACATCCTCCAGTTTTGTGCTGTTCCGTATCCATTTGTTGTTTTTTTTCGATCTTTTACAGATATGCTGAGCATTTGTCGTTCCATTGCTGTCTGTGTGATACGCAGTTTCCCGAACGCTGCCCGGCCTAGTCATCTTCTTCCTAATATTTTGGTGGTTTGGTTTTCTTTGCCTCACTTAATTTCATGGCCCAGATATACATAACGTTTCACATTCTTTATACCTTAATTCGAGATTTTTATTTGTGGTTTGGGGTCATACATTACTTTTGTTTCTTTAAGATTTATTTTTAATTCGACTTTG
Source organism: Pachyrhynchus sulphureomaculatus (assembly GCA_019049505.1). Classification (NCBI taxonomy): domain Eukaryota; kingdom Metazoa; phylum Arthropoda; class Insecta; order Coleoptera; family Curculionidae; genus Pachyrhynchus; species Pachyrhynchus sulphureomaculatus. The sequence continues at coordinate 97,492,474 of CM032453.1, read as the reverse complement.
GCCGATTCTTCTTCTAGGCTTTCCAGTATTTCTTTAAGTTCGTTTTCATTTTCGGCTATTATTACAATATCGTCTGCATATCGTAACTGATTGAGCCATCGGCCTTTTATCAAGATTCCTGATGCCAGCTGAATTGTTTAAAGACATCCTCTAAAACCAGATTGAATAATTTAGGGGACAACATGTCTCCCTGTGTTATGGCTCTGTTTATGGGTATCCAACTTGTATTTTTATACATTCTGATAGTTGATGTTGCAGTTTTATAGATGATTGTTACGAGTTGCGTATATCTACAGCCGACTCTTGCATCCTTGGTACCCTCCAATTACCCATTGCCTACGGAGTCGCTGGCTTTTTGGAAGTTGACAAATGCAAGGCAGACATTCAGATTGTATTCTCTTGCCTTCTCTGGCAAGATTCTCATGGTCAACAAATGGCCGCATGTGCTGTAGTTTTTACGGAAGGTAGCTTATTCGATCGATTGGTAATCGTCGAATTTGTTTTGTAATCCGTTAGTATTTTAGTAAATAACTTATATATTTGAGGCGAGATTGGGCGATAATTTTCCAAATTTGTTTTGTCTCCCTTTTTATAGATCAGAATATTCCTACTTATTGATATATATATATATATATATATATATATATATATATATATATATATATATATATATATATATATATAGAAGGAAAATTAAGATTTTCATCAGGAAGTACCATAATTAAGTTACTTTAAGTTATATAATAGTATACTTACAAAATTGTAGCAGTTTTTCTTAAAATTTTCTATTATATAACTTAAAGTAACTTAAATATGCGAACAACACATTTGGAGAAATTACAACAGTCTTAAGGAGGTAAACTAAATAATTATTAATATTTTTGATGGAACCAAAACTAAGTCTGAGAAACACCATGCTGCTTTAATGGTACTCCATTTTTAGTCTTCCGTAAGGAACCCTTATAAGATGACTTCGGTGTCTGTCTCTCTGTCTATTACACACGATTTTCTCCGAAATTATTTGTCATAGAAAGTTGAAATTTGGTAATAATATAGGAATCGATGGCCTCAACAGAGCCGTGTAGTCTTGAAAGTTAAATTTTGACTTAAAAGGTTAGTTTTGGGGGGTGAAATCGGAAGTGAAAACAATTTTTTTTTACTACATCATCGAGTGTGGTGTCAAATGAGAGCTTGTGAAAACACGAGTAAAATATATGTATATATATATATATATATATATATATATATATATATATATATATATATATATACATATATATATATATATATATATTATATATATATATATATATATATATATATATATATATGATGTATTACTTTTGCACACTTTTCTTTGTATTATTTTTAAAAAAGTGCGAAAAATCGCTGCTGTCCCCCCCTTATGTCGAAAAGTACTAATCAAAAAATTTTGAAAAAATTCTGGAATATTCTCCACGGGGTGTAGATTGAAAGAAAATTATCACGAGTGAAAACGCAAAAATTTCAAGGTCATCAGTTTTCAATAAAGATTGGAAACAAACTTCGTTGAAAACTCATTTGGGGTGGGTTTTGTGAAGTCACTGGTCATTTTATACCTCCGTAACAAAATTTTTTATTTCAAAAACAATCAACGTGCGGAACACTAATTGCGCAAGTTCAACTTGCACTTGACCGGTTATTAAATCTGTATTTAGTAACTGATTTTTGCTTCGTCATCAGATATTGTGGTAACAGAGATTTTGTCAGATGGCCAATAAAAAGCATAAGTTGATAATTATTAAGGTTATAGTCTACATTTTAGGAAAACGGTTTTTTTTTTTTTCGAAAAATTAAAATTTTCCGAGATTACGTAACACGTTTAGAACGGAATAAGGAACGCATCCCTTATTCAAAATTAATTTTCTCATAGAAATCGTTACCTCTAATGGGTTTGGTGTGTTTCTGTGTTAGCAAATAAGGGTAAATGAAACTCAATCCTTCTATGTCACAAAATTTTCTAAAAGATAATCCCCAGATAAAAGTTCTTAGAGCAGACAAAACAAACAAAACGGTTATAATGAAATCAAGTGACTATGATAGCAATATGATGCAATTATTGAATGACAAAAAAACATTCAAACAAGTTAAACCAGATCCAACAAATATATAAACAAAAAAAAGGAAATAATCGATAATTGGGAGAATAAACAATATATTTCATCGGAAATGGCCAAGAAACTAAAAATACATAACTCTCTACCTCCAAAAATATATGGCCTTCCAAAATTACATAAAGAAGGCATTCCGCTACGCCCCATTGTTTCTTGTATTCAGTCACCTTATACTTACTTATCAAAATTTTAAAAAAACATCATTAGCAATATAATTAACAAAAACGAATACTATATTAAAGATTCATTTTAATTTAAAGAAAAAATTTAAAAAAATAAAAATTCCCGAAAATTATATATTAGTCTCACTTGACATCATATCCTTATATACGAACATACCAATTGCCTTGGCCACAAAAATAATAAGAAAAAAATGGAGAGAAATTAAGAAATACATTGATATTTCTTTAGAAGAAATGATCAATACAATCGAACATACATTTTATCTATGAGAACAATGTATATAAACAAATAGAAAGGATGTGCCATGGGAGCATCCATATCCACCGTGGTAGCTTAACTTGTAATGGAAGACCTAGAATTTACTGTTTTATCTCAATTTGAATTTCAAATCCCTTTTTCTATAGATACGTAGAAGATTGTATAACAGCAGTCCCCCAAAAGCATATCGAATATGTATTAAAAAATTTAATCGATACCACGAAAAATTACAATTCACCCTTGAAAAGGAAATTAATAGTAATATCAATTTTTTGGACATGACCTTGTACCATAAAGGCGAGAATATCAGGACAGAATGGCACACTAAAAAAACATGGAGCTCGCGATATTTAAATTTTTCAATCCAATCAACCAGAAAAAATCGGTAATCATAGGGCTGGCAGAGAGAGCAATAAGCCTCTCAGACCCGGAATTTCGAAAAAATGCTATAAACAAAGCAAAAAATGCTCTGATATTAACTAGATACCCTAGCAAGCTAATTAATAAAATGTTCTAAAAGCGTATACAAAAATTCTATAACTCATTAAAACATCAAAGACCAATAGCTAAAATCAATATACAATATATATCTATTCCATTCATTAACGGTTTTCCCCAACAGATAAACAAATTATTTAAAAAATATAACGCAAATATATGTTACAAAGCATATAAATTAATGGCCAATCATTTTTCAAATTTAAAAGCAGAAACTTCAAAAAACAAAAAAAAATAATATAGTTTATGAAATTCCGTGTAATGATTACGAGGGAGTGTATATTGGTCAAACATCCCAGTATTAGAAAATAGAATTAAGGGACACAAGTATGATAAGACAAATGTGACTGCGCTCAGTAATCATGTAAAAAAAAGAACCCACACGTACAAACAAAAATCAATGGTACCGGAAATAATATAAAAAAAGAGAAATACTGGAATCTATTGAAATCCAAAAAAAATAAGAATGCAATAACCGATAAAAGAGATATAAAAAGAATCCTAAAAATATACCAGCCAGTCTTGTGAACACCGTAGACGGATCACTTGATATAAAAATGTGATAAATAAAATAAAATCAAATTATAATTTTAATATATGTTTATATATGTTGTGTGGAGGTTTAAGAGGTTACTTTTAATTATAAACGTGCTGTAATTTTAAATATTTAACATCTAAAATATTTTTAACTCTGATGAAGACCCATTGAGAAGGTCGAGATGTTAGTAAATAAACAAATACTTAACCAATCTTCATTCGTTAATAGACCAAAAACGAAGAAAATACCAACAATATATATGTATATATATATATATATATATATATATATATATATATATATATATATATATATATATATATATATATATATAATCATTAAGATCTACATTATTAACTTGTAGGGAAGTAATATTGTCGATGCTACGCTGACGACAAAAAAATGTTGTAAGAAATAATAAATGAAACCCAAGAGAAAATAGCTAAAACCAGGATCATTACTAGAGGAAAATTAATTACCATTATTTTTCTTTTAGATTAATTTAAATAATTTTTTGCGGCGTTCTTCGTGATTAAACCAAATTTGTAACATTGTAATTTACATTATACAAGAGTTAGGGTGAAATATTAGATATTTCTATGCTGGCTTTATTCTAGATACAATGTTTTTTCGAGGAATTATAGTTATAGGGATTGGCTAACACTACAATAAAGCATAGGTGGGAACGCTAAATGCTGAACACGCTGTTATTTTTTAAAATGAAAAACATATTACCTGAATATTGGAACACTAGTTATCTGCAGAGTCGTCTCGAAATTGGGAAAAATTTTTATACAGCTTATACTAGTTACTAAAATAAATCTGTTCGCCAAATATAGCCTATTCAAAACTTGAATAATAAAGAAAATATCGTGTTCTGAAATTATTTCAAATTTTAGGTGTGCATCTGATAACCTGGGTTTGGTTGTAGATTTAATAGGCCCATAGGTCACTAAATTTTTAAATTATCTCTTTGAGCTTTGCTCATTTGATCAGTCGAATACGCGGTTATTATCGTAGGGATAAGATTATCCATTAAGTTTTCTTTTATGTAGGTACGGACTAAATATATTTTTACATAATTTTGGTGTCGCTCTATTTACAAACTATCATATATAGCGAGTAACTGTAACTTACAAAAAGTTTTCTGCATAAGCCAAGTATTTTATTTATGGTTGAGTACAACCTTACTTTGTGGAAGTTATTATTCATAACTGTATTAAAGGGACCCTCAATTTGTATTAACCAAGGACTTCCAAAATTTATAATATGCAAGTATAAATATTAATAATACTAATAACTATAATAACCTGAGGCTCTTGTTGGATCTACCACCTAGGGATAGCTTAAACTAGCAAATTCTTTCTGAACGAGAGTTGCAAGTGGGAAATATAAATTCGTGGTCGCCAACAACGATCAGACCCATTTTAAATAGAAAGAGTCGCTACTTTAAGCACGTTTGGAGCAGGTGCTGAACGTAACAGTCGACGAACCATCGATGACGTGCTATTAAACGGGCAGACCGTTGCCTAGAAACCTAAAATAAATACTGCCGAAACCTAATACCAATTCTCAAGATTGTCTCCTTGAGATAAAGTTCACAAGTTATAACATAATTACTAGACAAGTTCATTCTACAGAGCATTATCAAAGAGGGATATGATGTTTATTCAATATAGATAGTGCAGAGAAATGAATAGTGACATTTCACTACTCCTTTCTCTACGAGCATTTTCCTAGAACACGTGCATATGCATAAAACTAACGATATTACGTCAGATCAAGTACCTCGATTAATTACTATAGCAGAATACAACACTAAAGACTGAACTAAATGTAAGAAATGAAATACAGCAAAGGGAAAAAATAGGAAAACCAAAGAAGTGCTTCATCCAAAAGCAGATGAACAGACGCTATCATAATAATATAAAGTGAAAAACATTCAGAACACTTAAACAAAGTAACTATCCAAGTGCCGAAATTGCCATCCTGGGCGACTTTAATGTCCACAATATCAACTGGCTCAAATATTCAAATACTACCGACGAACAACGTCGTGAAGCTGAATCATTCTCAATCAGTTGTGGCTTAACTCAGCTTATTGACGAACCAACACGGATCCCTGATCGAGACGGGGAGTTCGCCAGTCTTCTTGATCTGTTTTTAACCACCAATCCGGAGATTTACACGGTCACCGTAAATCCGCCGTTAGGTTCTTCCGACCATAAACTGCTTTTCGACATCGAGTATCCTGCCAATCAGTGACAGAGAGGCGCCTAGGCCGCGCAAGATTTGGCACTACAAATCTGCTAAATGGGAAGATCTCATGGAATACTTTCGAACTTTCCCTTGGATGGACGTTTGTTTTCGATTCGATAACCTATCTGACTGCGCCAGGGAGGTCTCCGATGTTATTTTGGCTGGTATGGAAGCTTACATCCCTTTTTCGAAGAAATGCTCCTCCAACGGCAAGCCTTGGTTCGACCGAAAATGCAAAGAAGCTGTTGCTTCTAAACATATTGCCTACCGACAATGGCGTGAAAATCCTAACACCGTAAATCGAAACATCTTTGTTCATGCCCGGAACAGATGCAAGGGAATTATCGACGAAACCAAGGAGGCACACAATCAACGAATTAGAAACAAACTTCTCGCTTATCCCAACAATTCCAGGTCCTTTTGAGCAGTCGCTAAGGCAGTTAGTCAAAATTTTACCAAATCCACCATACCAGCACTCACACGGCCAGATAATTCCATTGCAACCACACCTGTTGAGAGAGCGAACTTGTTGGCTGAACTCTTTGCTTCACATTCTACTGTCGATTTCCAAGGAAAAACACCACCACCTACTATTCCCATATTGCAGTCAAGGATGCCCGATGTTGTCTTCAGACAGCGCATCATAAAGTGTATTTTAATGAAGCTAGACACCAAGAAGGCTTCTGGCGCTGACGGAATACCTGCCATAGTTCTCAAAAACTGTGCAAGGGAACTAACACCAGTTTTCTGTAGACTTTTTAACCTATCCTACAGAAAGGGAATATTTCCGTCCTGCTGGAAATGTGCCACGGTTCAGCCGATACCTAAAAAAAGTAAGAAGACCTTGCCAAATAACTACCGACCAGTTGCACTGCTTTCAATAATATCGAAAGTCATGGAAAAGGTTATCAATGAGCATCTTCTAAAATATCTTGAACGATTCAATATTATTAGCGATCACCAATATGGTTCTCGTAAACATAGATCAACAGGAGATCTTCTGACTTATGTAACACATGTTTGGAACAACGCAATTGAACACTTTGGAGAATCTCGAGCGGTTGCTCTTGACATATCCAAGGCATTCGACCGTGTTTGGCACGATGGACTGTTGGCTAAGTTGCGCTCTTATGGTATGTCTGAAAGGTTCTGTTTGTGGCTCTCATGTTTCCTCAGAGAGCGTTCTTTACGAGTGGCGGTCGACGGATTTCTTTCTAACACCCTCACTATCAACGCTGGTGTACCCCAGGGCTCCATACTGTCTCCTACTCTCTTTCTCATTTAATTAACGATCTGCTGGAAAAGACCGGGAATCCAATCTATAGCTTTATAGATGACAGTACGCTTGTCTCTTCATTCACCTTGAATGCTCGGACATCGGCTGCTCAGGCGAATATCCGCAGACAGCAGGAGGTCGTTCAACTCAACAAAGACCTGGAAGAAATTCTATCTTGGGGTGACAGTAACCAAGTGGAATTTAACGCTACAAAAACCCAAGCGGCAGTTTTGTCTAAAAAAGTTAACGTTGCTGAACCCGACATAGTTATGTCGGGGCACTCCATTCCCCTAGCATCGTCGCTCAATTTGTTGGGCGTTAGTTTGGGAGCAAATATGTCTTGGCATGAACATGTTGCAGGCATAGCAAGGAGAGCTTCTCAAAAGTTGGGAATATTATTTAGAACCAGAAAGCTTTACACCCCACAACAACTGTTAATTCTTTACAAAGCCCAAATTCAACCAACTATGGAATACTGCTCCCACGTTTGGGGCTCCGCTCACAAACATACACTGCATTTGTTGGATTATGTTCAAAGAAGAGCGGTCCATCTGATTGGGGACCCGGAATTGACCGGCGGCCTTGATTCGCTGGAACATCGAAGAACGGTTGGCGACTTGAGTCTGTTCTACAAGTATTTTCATGGAAAGTGTTCGAAGGATGTAGCCCGCTTAATTCCTCCCAAAGCGGTGCATGTTAGAAATACACGTCGCGCTGGTGCTTCGCATCCGTATGAGGTTCAACTTGTTACTCCGCGTACAACGCTTTTCAAGCAATCTTTTATATGGAGAACGTCATCCCTTTGGAATAATTTGCCCAGCGCTGTGTTTCCCACCGAGTACAATTTACAGCGATTCAAGAACAACGTGAATCGCTTTTTCCGCACTCGTGCCGCTCCTGGAGCGCTTTAGGGACTTCCCTGCAGCACGTGTGCTAGACCAATAAAAAAAAAAAAAAAAAAAAAAAACATCTCGAGCCAAAAATTACGAGACTCGCGGCATATCTTAGCAGATCCCGCTATATTTGAACGCCCCGTGAGGAATCTGAGGCTGTAGCTCAGCAAACATATCACTCTGTGAAAGTCATTCGTCTAGGCAACGATGTTAAAAAATATATCGATGGACATATTAAACAACCCTGTTATTTGCAGATAATAGAATACAGAAAAATGATGGTGTGTAAAACACGTCGCAAGAAAAATTATGGAGGCTGGGCATCAAGTTTCTCATATTCAGTTGTATAAATAATAATTGTACAGCCATTCACAACCCAGATAAAAAGAATAATTAAAAAGATTTACCACACTCATCACGTGCTGCCTAAAGACTCGCTAAGCAAACAACACTCTCCAGAACGAATGTAAAGTCAAGTGGGGATAAGAAAACGTGAATACATTTTATTTTCGACAATAAGATACACCGAAAATAGAACAAAAGACCACATTCTGGCAGGATATTTGAGATAAAAAAACTTTAAATTCGGACACTAATATCCTGCTCTAAAACTCAATGCATACAGTTTCAACAGTGGAACAAAGTAATTTAGGAAGAGGTTTCAGACACCATTAACGGCACGAGGGTCTGCAATCAAAAATTAAGAGTGGAAAAAGTTTTCTAGCATCGACGAATATCTAGCTAGAATATTTAATACATGGTTTGCTGAAAGAAGAAGATGAAATACTATTGCAAACAACGGCGACATGACCAACCCCAAAAACTACAGACCGATAACGTGCTTAAACTTTTATAACAAAATATTTACTAGTATCAGCTATAACCGATTACTAAACACGATTGAATCAATTCATCAGAAGGTAGCGTGGAGTTTATCATACAAGTCTCCGCCATACAATTCAATAGAAGACTGTACATGCCATAAATTGATTATCGGAAAACGTTCGACGCAACATTTCACGAACTGATCCATTTTCTGTAAGGCAAATTAAAGTTGACATCCATTGTGTACCTGCATACAACATCTAATCCCCTGACTTTTAAAAAGAAGTCTTTCAAGGTACTTCATTAGGCCCACTGTATGTATTTATGTATTTCTCTGCTTCTTCTTTTAGTAGCTTTATTTCAAACCTATGAGTATAACTGTGGTCCATCAGAAAATTATACACGTAAGATCACTCATCTATTATTATGCTGCTTTAGGACGATCGATTACTTGGAGTAGTTGCAGAAGATAAAATATGGAATTCAGATTGGACAAACGTGCTGTTACCAAGCTCGACAAAAGAAAAATCTTATGATCATTCAGACAGTTACCAGATGGAAATATTCTAGATTAATTAAATGCAGAGAAAACGTACAACTCCCTAGGTATGGTACAACATCACATACAGTAACACGTAGGCTGAAAAGTTTTTGGTCTAGCTATTTAAAACACATTTTTTTCCAAAATTTGACTTTGTTCATCAATATACTCTTATTGAAGAGCGATACGATCATTCCAATGCTTTTCTAATATTTCTATACCTATCTTCTAGAAGGATTTGTCTTTGCCTTCAAAACAGTCCTTAGTTTCGGCGATAACTTCTTCATTGGAGCAGATCTTTTTCCCGCGAGCATTTTTTTGAAGTCTATGAATAGATAAAAGTAGCTGGTGGCCAAATCTGGAGAATACGGTGGATGAGGAAGCAATTTGAACTTCCCTTCATGCAATTTTGCATCGTAACCATTGACTCGTGACACGGTGCGGTGTCTTGATGAAAGTGCACTTTTGTCTTGTCCATTTGGGGCGGTCTCTTTGAGATTTCTGCCTTCAAACGTACTTTATATAATATTCGCTATTGATGGTTTTTCCTTTCTCAGCATAGTCGATGAAAATTATTTCTTGCGTATCCCAAAATGCAGCGGCCAAAACTTTTCCAGTCGACTGTTGTGTCTTTGGTCGCTTCGGACGTTTTTCACCGGCTGCTATCCACTCAGCTGACTGCCGATTTGATTCCAATGTGTAGTGGTGGTTCCATGTTTTATCCATTGTCACATATCGTATGAAAAAATCCTTTTTATTGTGCTTAAACAGGTCCAAACCGCTCTCAGAATCATCAACACGTTGTTGTTTTTGGTCCACTGTGAGCAAACGCGGTACCCATGCCCAAATGTTCATGCAAAATATGACCTACACGTTCTTTTGATATTTTTAGGGTATCAGCTATCTCACGCAATTTCACTTTACAGTCATCCAAAGCAATTTTGTGAATTTTTTTTATGTTTTCAGGTGTAACCACCTCATTTGGGCCTCCAGAGCGTTCAGCATCATTTGTATCTGTACAACCGAGTTTAAATTCAGCACACCAGTAAATGGTAAGTGATTTTTCAAAGGCGGAGTCTCCGTAACACTTATCAAGCCATTGCTTTGCTTGAACGGTATTTTTTCTCTTCAAAAACCAGTGTTTAATCGATACACGAAATTCGATTTTTTTTTCATTGTTTTGAAAATATCAAAAGTAACGTCACTAAAACTACTGTAACTTGTAAACTAATTGTCGAAATGTTATAAAATTTTGACATCTATCGTATAAAGGTTTCTAAAAATCATATAGATTTTTTGAAAAGGGCGACATCTATGTATCAGACCAAAAACTTTTCAACCTACCTGTTATGTAGCTTGCAGCAAATATCAAATTCGTCCCAGCAGCAAGTATAGCAAATGTCTAAAAAAATCTAGTCGTCAGAACGTAATAAAGTCGCTGCTACCAATAAGTGTCTGTACCAGTACTTCTCTATTCTATTATAGTGATTAAATGAGCGAAACGAGAACTACGAGATCCATATGTTAGCATACGGCAAATCATGCACATAAATCGAAAGCTCAATCCTCTGTTTCTCGAACATCATTTACGTCATCATAGTAGAAGAGAATTTTTGAGCTTGGAGTATCTTTATAATATTTACAATGTTACAATGCAGCGTTGGATATCCTATATTACCATCTTAAACATTCTTAAGTATTGATAATGATACCTAGTTTTCCGGAGTCGGTTATGAAAAATAACTAGTGCTGCATTTACTGGATTTTTCTTTTAAACCACAAGACGTTTACAAGCAAACACACCTGACATATTACTTCTTGGTAAAACAACAAAAAAGGCTTTTGTAATTGACTTTTCGGTACCTGCTAAAATATATATAGCTAACAAAATGACAAAAAACTGTCTAAATACAAAGAATTAAACTACGAATTTCACGCTCTTGTTCCATAATATTCAATAACAATGGAAATCCTAATCATCAGAGTTGTAGGAGAAATGAAGAGCACATTCCTAGAAAACCGTAACAAGATACCAACGTCCTGCATTTCAGGAGATTCACTTGCAATGAAGATAGAAATAGTAGCCCCGAGGGCAACCTGAGTTAAATAGACCAATCTGTGGAAGTTAAGCAACAATGTGGGGCTTAAAGACCGAAAGATCACACTACCTGGAAATATATATTATAAAGTCACAAGACCTAGGGAATGATAGTGGACATTTTAAAAGTGAACTTTCAATAACTTTATCCATCGAGACATTGAACAAAACTGTCTACAGTTTTGTTTCATAATGAAAGTCACACTAATAACATACTGGTGCAGATGTCAGAACAAAAATCGCATGCAAGAGGTGTTAACACATATTCAGGAGACTAGACTATAAGTTCCTAGTATTCAGTGCTTGATTGTTCACAAGCAAGGTGAGGAAAATAGCTCAGACGCCTAGCCACACTCGTCACATACTTTCTAAAGACCTAATAAATACCATCAAACAACATGGTCTAGATCGAATACGAGCTTTAGTGGAGGTAGAAACACGCTTACCAAACCGAATAAAATATATTGTCAATAATAAGATTTTTCTACACAGCTATCTAGGTTACTCGAGGAAGAGAGATCTAAAGTTGAAACACCACTGTCCATAGAACAATATTGTGAAAGGACATGTATGAGACATAAAAGCCACTAAATAAGAACACTTTTACCATAGATTGCTTCGAAACTCACTGCAACTTCATCCAACGAAATTATTTAGGCAATTACAAAAGACGGAGTTTCAAATGCTAGACACCAAAAACTTTGCTACCCAAGAACCAGACGCCAACACAACAACGAGTCGGTTTTCTAGAATTTAAAAACATCTATGTATAATATTTAATACCTACTTAAATGAATGACAACTAATTGCTAAGTGGTGTGGCGAGGGCAGAACAGTTTATCAAGGATGACTTCACCAACCTAAAAAAACTGACCACGAGCCGGCTGATCAAGTGTTACTACTATTGTTACCAAATATTTACTCGTATTACCTACAACAGCTAACTCAGCATGTCTTGTACTTCCACCATCAAACTGACAAATGGAAACAACAAAACTGATTAGCAAAGCCTCCACTCAGACGACACACCAATGAAGTGAATCAAGAAAATGTCGACAAACCTGCGGCGACCTACTGGCTGACGTTGAAACCGAAGTTTCCTGAGATGATTAATGTAGATATGGATGCCAGATATCGGAGATAATACAGCATATGACCGGATCTTGCCAGGCATATGCAGCGTCTCAGTAAGGACAGCTGTTAAGGTACTCAGCCAAGAATTAGCGAAAAAACTGAAGCTACTACCGGAAGACACAATATCGTATTCTAAATATGCACTGAAGTTAGTCCTTGGAAGAACTGTAAGCTCAAGTGAGATCGAATTAGAAGAGAAAATACAATGAGGAGATACAAAGATACAGATCTGGAAGCATAAAATCAGATTAAGTTTAAAATTCTGGAAGGGCAAAGGTTATCTAATCTAAATAATATACATTTACCCTGGAATGAGTTTTTATTATCATTTTTAATTTCATTTTAAAAGCGGCCTGAAAAATTACTTAAATAAATAGTGTGCCAGAGCAAAACTGATATTTTTACCAAATGACTTACATGATACTAAATCAATTACTTAGAGATTTAAAGGCAGAACACGACATAGCTATTTATCTTAGTAAATATCTATGACGGCAAAATGAAACTCCAAAATTTTCTTAAACATAATGCCCCTTATTTATCATTTGAATAGATCGATAGCTAACTCATTTGTTTTATTTTGCGTGATCAAGACTATTTTCTAAACTGCCGCAAACCAGCAAATACATGGTGTGCATTACAAAATGTTTGGCAGTCGAATTCGTTTAGTTATTTTTTAAAGTAGTTCTTTTCATTAATAAAAAATTCGTTCCTATTTTTTGTTTAATTTTTCTATAAATATAATTAAATCTCCAATAATTGGATATGAAAAAGAATTAATTTTTTTTATAATTCCAATTTTCACATAGTTTGAAATTTGAAAGGTTTAGTAATATTATAGTAGGTTAAATGTTTTACGCAAAAAAATTACAATAAAATATTTGGATTGAATTAGACACTAAAAATACAATTTGTTAATTTAACATTTTAGGTGTGCTATTTTATGTTCAAGTGCGTATGTAGAATCAACAGAATACAATTTGTCAAAATTTATTTGATAATAGGATCCTGCATATCTTTGGTTCAATTTATTTTTACTTACGTATGAGTTTTCAAAGCGACTAAAGTATCTCACTGTGACTGTGGCTTAAATTTAGCCATATGACTACTATTGAGTAGCTACCGTCAATATTATTTATTGACTAACTAGCTCGCATTAAGCATATTACTTTTATACAATGATGTAGTTGAAAACAAAGTATACATATTGGATTTTACGATATGTACATGTCAGAGACCTAACGAACTTAGCCTAGGTAAGGATTTTGTATAAATATATTGAGAGAACTTAAGAAACTTGAACTTTCAGGAACATAAAATTTAAGATTAAATTTAAAATGAATTAAGGCTAAGCTAATCCACTGGCAGGGGGTTCGATGGTCTTGGAAGACGGCGTTGGACATCGCGAAAGGGGGGAGGGCAGTAAGCATTCCTAATTGTAGAGTTGGAGTGGTAGAGTAGGTACCGATTTATTATTTTTATATATATAAAAAAGTAGCTAACCAACGAAATACTTCCGCTTCATACCGGCTCACGTTCACTAATTGCATTCATTGATAAATTAGATTCTAAGACCTTATAACATGTAACTTTCTTGTTCTTGAAGAATGAGATGGCTGTTATGTGAAAGTAAGTGTGAGTGGTTCGTTGATGGGGACCGCGACAATTGAAAGTGAGATTATGTGAACTTATTAGTGTAACCTAAATATTCTTACCCATCTAGTGGAAGAGCCACTATTATTACTTGGACATGTGATTAAAATACGGTTTTTTTTTGCCATAAACTCCTACGTTTTTACAGTTCAAAGAATCAAATAATAATAATTTTAATAATAAGAATAACAATACCCTTCAGGTCCTCAAGGTCGAAGAGGTCTTTTGATCTTAGAGTGTCTTCATAATCGAATTGTGGTGGGCTTGACGTGTAAGGTTGCAAAGAGTTCCGATTCTCTTCGTATGCCGAGATCAGTGGCAGCCTTTGTGTTTAGAGCTATGAAAGGCACAAGGGGACAACTTGGTCTGATAGTAAACTTTAACGATGTCATCGAGCAACAAAATGATGAGGATAAAATTCTAGATTTAGAACCACCTAGACTTAAAATAGTCATTAAAACAGCACGATATCAAAAACTTTATAGAAAGCGCACAGAAAAACTTCAAAAGGAAGGGTTTTATAGAGACATCTGTTAAAAAAAACAGTTACAGTCAACAAGTCTTAAGTTAGAGACTGAGGTCTTTTTACTACTATATCGAAGTCGATTTATCGAACTAGCCCACATTATGCGTAGAGCATACAACAAGAATCAGAATCACTGATGCATTTATATTCAGCGTGCCATATTCTTGCTATATTCCTCTTACATTCATCGTCACAATGCAGCGTTGTGTGTCTTATATTAAAATCTTAGACATTTGTACCGTATTGACGAAGTTCCTGTCTTATCTTCCTGGAGAGATCAAATCGGTTTTTTTTATCGTTCACTTCACCGTCTGAATAGGAATTTATCCCTTTCTCATATCCTAATGATATCGGCGAGGATGTCCAAGGACCGAAACATGCATTTTTGTATTTCACGGCACCCTTTTTAGACAACGGACGATATTGCACTTCGGAAACAATTACTACCTATGTATGTGACCCAAGCCAAATATAGTTAAATAAATTAATAAATAAGTGTAGAGAGACCTTCTGCACCGTAAGCAAGTACTATGCCATGGAGATAGGGCTGCCATTACTGTAATATTTTAGACCACAACAAAGTGTTTGCGATCCAACAGACCTAATAAGTATTTATAGATAAATAAAAAACAAAAGAGATTTAGATGTAATTGATTTTTCAGCATTTGCAGTAACAAATACAGCAATTAAAGGGGAGAAAAAACGTTCTAAGTACAAAGACTTAAAATACGAATTTCGTATAGTGTTCCTTCAACATTAAATAACAATGATCTTCCAAGTCGTCGGAGCTTTAGGAGGATAAAAACACATTCCTGAAGAAGATACCAGCTTGCTGTGTTTTGGCAGATTCACTTACACTGAATATGGTTGAGCAGTTGCCCTTGGTTCTCTCAGATTGCTCAGGCAGATGAATTTGTTCTATGATCACTAACCGACCAGATGTGATGACCATATTATGTTGCATCCTATGTGGGTCCGAACCACAGGAACTGTCCCGTGGGAATTTTTCTTCTCTTTCGGATATTAATACTAATAATAATAATCCCCTAGGGGATTCTCCTAGTACGGGCATTGCCGATCCCGAGGTACCTGAGTCATGTTGTACTGTGTGTACTGATATCTTCTCAAAACAAGAAAGAACAATAATAACTTTTAAAGACATACCAACAATAATAAGCACAAAAAACACATCAACTATTTACCTTCTACTAACAGGCAACCCAATGTATGGACATTTTGAGCTTCTAACACCACAGAACACTGAAACATACCAAATAACAGACAGTAAACCAGAAAAAGAAGCATCGAGCGAGAGACGTAAGGGTCGAGGACGTCGGGGGAAATGGCAACTCGACCTGCCAAATGTATTATGCCGGCAAGTAAGCCGACACCGACCAAGGCGGGAAAATCAAAGCAACGCATGAGTTGCACCACAGAAATCAATGAACACGTCATGCGTTGCTATAACAAAATCACAAAACCTGACAAAGAAATTACTAAAAAAAAAAATACTCGCCGCCTGGACCCACCAAAATGAATCCCAAATACAACCGAAACAGATGCCAGACCAACACAACACCAGAGCCACAAGACAAACAAGGCTAAAAAAAGTCATCATTGTCCCCCTCGTCATATCAGCCACAGGCCTTACACCAATAACATTTACACCACACTTACTACAATTAGGGCATTCAGAAGTCAGTGATTTTGAAAACATGTAACATTGTCAGGTCATTCTTTAATACATAATGGTAATAGCGTTTGTGCTGACTTGGCTTGAGCCCGTCAGTCAAACATGGAACCATATTGAACAAATGTGAGAAAGAATAATAATAATAATAAACTAACAAAGCACATGAAATTTCCTAGTTTCTCTACCGGGTGGTCCCTCTCGCGAACATGCACAACATGGAAACCCAAGGCAATGGAGGAGATGAAATTGAGGAAATATATGTAAGTCGCTTGCTTTTTTATGGATCAAAAAATTAAATACTAGACCAGTTAGAGACCAAATATGCGTAACTTACAGGCGGCTATCTATGCAGGTGCAAAAGCAATCGCATGCAATTAATAAAACTAAATTTTGAAGTTCACAATTAAATCTAATTGAGAAATAAGGATAAATTAAAAAATAGATAAGTACAGAGCCAAAGCAGACTTAATACGAACTCCATTTATCCTAATGACATTTTCCCTAATATAAATTAGAAACGTATTGACCATCAGTGTATACCTGGACAGAAGGCAAGCAAATGTACAAGATTAAAACGCTATAAGCCAACCATAAAGAACAAGAAGGTAGTTATTTCTAGAAAACTGAAAATACCTAAAATGAACAACACTCAAGAAAATGACAGATTTGTAGGAATAACTATAAAGAAAGAAGTAAGTGTTAACATAGAATATAGAACTACGTTATAAACGGTGAGATTCAATGTAAATTTTAAGCAACCAGATATTGCGCAGCTGGGACCAACACGATATAATATATCGCATGTACAATTTAATAGAAGATGTGCTAATAAAATAGGCGCCTTAGACGTTCTTAAGCCTTAAAAGGATTTTTATTTCCTGTTCAGTAGCGGCAAGAGTTCCAAATGAATATAATACGTAGGTCGCTTTTTAAGATTTTACTAACGATCAATAGATGGCGTTATTGAGATATAACATTACCATCATTTTAAAATATGACATTTATTATTTTTAAAATAGAGGCAGCTCAGAAATTGGCCAAGTAATTTGTTTACAGTGAGCGTTTAAAAAAAAAAAAAAAAATTGTAAATAAATGGAAATTTCAAGTGAAGGTTTTCGTTAGATGATTTTTTATGATTTTAGTAAAGGCCTAACTCAACAACAATACCCCGAATTGCTTCGTTCAACTTTTGGTAATGAATCACTATCAGAAAAGACTGTTTACAACTGATTGGTAGAATTTCGTCATGGTCGTGCTTCCGTCAGGGATGAATTTTGCGAAGGTCGACCCAAATCGGTTGTTATTCTAAAAAACTTTCATGCTCTGCCCAACGTGATTAAAGAGTGACTTACCGCGAAATAAAGGCATCCTTAGGCATATCGAGGACTGCAGTATATTTGATTTTGTATGAACATTTAGCTGTCAAAAAGATCTGTTCCCGATGAATTCCGCATAACTCGATCACTCAAAAATAGACTCGTGTCAATTGGTGTAAGGAAATGCTCAAAAAATTCGACCGAGGACAACATCGAGCAAGAGACGAAACTTGGATATATTCGTATGAGCCAAAAACTAAGCAACAATCAACTGTTGGTGTTCCAGGATGAACCGAATCCAACAAAAGTGGTTCGTTCGCTAAACACTTTCAAGAAAATGATCGCTTGTTTCTTTGATTACACTGAACATGTTACAACCATTGCTTTACAGGATCGAAGAATAGTTAATACTAAATTGTATACAACAATACAACCGAAAACGTTGTATTATTCTTCATCATGACAATGCCAGCTCTCACAGAGTACGTCAAACATTTGATTATTTGACGGAGAAAAACATTGATTTAATGTCTCATTGCCCGTATTCACCTGATTTATCGCCTAATGACTTCCTTTTATCCCGAATGTCAAAACAAAAACGCCTGGACAGCGATTTTCATCACCTCAAGAAGCTGTTGAATCCTTCCAAAACCATGTTTCTGGGACACCAACTTCAGAGTGGAGAGAATATTTCGAGAACTGGTTCGAACGCAAGCAAAAGTGTATAAATCTTAATAGCGAATATTTTGAGAAACAATAAAACGATTTGTAACAATTTTTTTTTTTTCATTGTTTTTGTGAAAATTAAAAGGTAGCCCTCCTGTTACATAATTCTTTAGTCTATAGAATTAGTAAAATATTTGGAATCAACACGTGATATTTTTTAGGGTGACTACTTGATTCCTACACAGTTTTACTTGGTACTGAATCTTCTTTCTAAATTATTTATGTAATACTAAAATTTAAAAGTAGAGAAATAAAAATCAGCCATATATATCGACGATCTAAAACTAATTGCAGAAATCAAATACAGCCAAATCTCTTTAATCAACACTACAAAATTATTAAGCGACAGCGTTAGAATGTCACTTGGATTCGATATATGTGCAATATTTGATATAATTAAAAGTAAATTAGATTATTCTTATGGTCAAATACAAAATATAGTTTTACCAATTAGAGATTTGAACAAATACTACTGACAACATCGAGGAATAAGTCATACAGACATAAATGAAAAATCAAAACAAAAATACAATTCTAGATTCCCGACGCAAATAATAAAATTAAGTGCCATAAATTGTTTACAGAAATAAATGCATTAGCACTCTCAACTTTAAATGTCATCAACTAAATTTGCATTAATGAGGTGAAGGAAAGTAAAGAGTGTTTTCATCATCACAGAAATATATTTATTAGTGTGAAAAAGCTAATTGAGTTAAGCTCATATGAAGCTATAGGCTAATGTAACTATATCTTAACGTCAACAATAAAGGCAGATATGCAGCGCTTATTTCAAACGAAAATAATTGACTTATATCCAAACAAAAACGAAAATATTGTTACTACCATGCTTTAGAAGTATCAGGTAGAGACAATATATGTGTAACATACATATGGCTATTTATGCAGTAGCTGTGACTGTATTCGAGTACAACCGAAAAATTACTATAGATGCTTTAGGCATAATAAAGTAGGGGCAGTATAGAGCATATCCACGGAGCAAATTGATATGCCGGCTATATAACTCATACAAAATATTAAATAGATCAACAATGAGAAAATTAATAAGTACCAAGATCTTACAATGGAGATAAAATTAAAGTGGAAAATTAATGAAGTGCAAACTGTCCCTGTAATATCTGTCGAGAGGGTTGTAACAAGAAGATTTATATAATTTTTAATACAATAAAACCGCGCAATAGCGTCCTTGGGGAATCAAAAGTTGGTAGCTATAGAAGGGTGGTCGTTTAAAAGGAAACACAGGAAATAACTAATGTGTATTTTGTATTGTTTGTTTATTAATTATTTTAATTAACTGTAATTTAAATTAATAAGAATCAAAATTAAACTAAATTTAACTATATGCATAATACATAATTATATAAATATAATACATATGTATGTAAATATGTATGTTGTATGTATATAATAATATTCTTATTTTCTAAGATAACCGGAAATTAATGATCGTTTTATATTTATTAGTTTATTTTTATAAAATTCAGGCTGACGTTTTAATAATAGTTTAATAATATTGGTAACTCTGTCACAATTGTTTACATTAACGGAAAGATTTTCTAACTCTCAAATTTGCACACGCTTCAGATAGACTTGATATAGTCGCCAACAATTTCAGATTACTTATCCTTAGTTTCAGACTTCGAAGCAGATTTGTCTTATCTCTTTATTACAGTCGGTGATGATCAATTCTACACTTTTTCTTGTCATATTGTTATCAATCACTGCAAATTGTTTCAAATTATGTGTTCTTCAGGGTAAAAAACAGTTGCCTGAGCGGAATATTATCCTATTCTTCAAAATTATCCATACCTGTATAACACATCAGTCTGACTTTAGAAAAGTATTTCTTTATTTTCATCGAGGACAAATTTCTAACTTCTGCTATATTTTGTAGCAATATTGCCATTTCAGTCTTGCCTACTTTAAATTTTTCAGGCAATTTCCTGGTACTCAGGACACTTTTGTTACATTCGTGGCTTATATCAATTTTTTCTTTGATAGAAAGACATTTCCTTTTTCCCGCCATACTCGAATATTTACATTAACCGGCAAATATTCAAAATAAAGCTAATGTTAAAATAAGATTTTATAAGCTTAAGAAACAAATTTTAAATACCCACCTATCATAAGGTAATTTGTACCTTGTATATATTTTTTAAGAATAGAATGTTTGTTTGGAAAAACCCGTTATGGGATTTTATTGCCCTTTATTGATGATGTTTTTAGGATTAATGTATATTAGGAAATTCCGAAGATGGATGCCCACGGTCGTTTACGAGATGGGTCAGTAGAAGAGTACATGGGAATTTCCATTTGTAAATTCAGGAAATTCAGATTCGGTCGTTACACGCGTGTGGTCGTTTACAGGATTTAACTGTTATAACACCTACATATCCTTCTACATACATGAGAAATTCATCATAGTTCGAGAATTTTTAGCTGTGACATAGGTACATTAACCCGGAAAAAAGGAGAGTAATGGTAATAATAACGCTCACCTCGCGACTTTAATAATAAAAATAACAAATGCATTACTAATATTATGGTACAAGCAACATTTGTAACCACCTTAAGCAATTTTTACAGTTAGCGATGCTATTGCAAACATATTATTTCGATGTGTAATTTTGTCGTAAACAAGATGGTTTCAATAGTTTATTATCTGAAGATTTCAAAAATGTATGCGGGCTCTAATTAATTATTAGGAGAGGGAGGTGCTACAGATCTTATGTTCCTCTGTCCACCCATTTAGTATGCTTACAGCTCACAAACTTATCTTAGATTCAAATTCTTCAATGCTCTATTCTGATCAGTTGATTGATTTGTCGATAAATAACGTCTAACAGAGTTACACAATTTCTTATTGGCAGTATGCGAGTTGAGTCTAACCATCATAATAAATATATTCTTCCTTTCATAAGTATGAACTTACGAGTTTTAATCTATCTAAACAAGCTTTTTTTTTTTTTTTATTGGTCTAGCACACGGGCTGCAGGGAAGTCCCTAAAGCTCTCCAGGAGCGGCACGAGTGCGGAAAAAGCATTCACGTTGTTCTTGAATCGCTGTAAATTGTACACGGTGGGAAACACAGCGCTGGGCATATTATTCCAAAGGGATAGACGTTCTCCATATAAAAGATTGCTTGAAAAGCGTTGTACGCTAAAGCTGAACCTCATTCGGATGCGAATCGCGACGTGTATTTCTAACATGCACCGCTTTGGGAGGAATTAAGCGGGCTACATCCTTCGATACTTTCCATGAAAATTCTTGTAGAACAGACTCAAGTTTTCTTCGATGTTCCAGCGAATCAAGGCCGCCGGTCAATTCCGGGTCCCAAATCAGACGGACCGCTCTTCTCTGAACAGAATCCAACAAATGCAGTGTATGTTTGGGAGCGGAGCCCCAAACGTGGGAGCAGTAAAGCTGACACGAGATACTAGGAAAATCAGCTTTCTAATTTTCCATCCGTGTCTTGCGTCTGTATTATTTTCCCGGCCGTGACCGCACACCGATATATACTAACTTATTTTTTTCCCTCCGACATATAAACACAATAAGTCGGCTACTGCTAGACCCGTACTCCTAGTACCCTTTTCTCTTTAATACATACATAGACACACAACAATGACAACAGCTGCTGGATTCATACTACCAGTAGTCTGTTTCTATCAACCACACCCACATGCATTGCATCTTCTCTTACACACTTCGTGGTAGCAAGCTACTGCTGGACTTGTGCTACGGCTAGTTCTAACTCCACCACAGAGACATACTCAGCGACGGATTGCCATCCTTTCTTCTCATCATACTGTAAGCATATCTGGTATTGTTATTATACCAAACCTCACAAGTTGGGCATGCGCACTAAACCTACATTTGACTATGAAATCAATATTGGGTTGAGATGAAAACGAAGAATATTTGTTGTTAGTCCAAAAGAGCTTTCCACGGAGGCACGG
The DNA here is from genome assembly GCA_019049505.1 of Pachyrhynchus sulphureomaculatus. NCBI lineage: Eukaryota > Metazoa > Arthropoda > Insecta > Coleoptera > Curculionidae > Pachyrhynchus > Pachyrhynchus sulphureomaculatus. The sequence goes on along the minus strand of CM032453.1, from coordinate 97,469,927 downwards.
GGAGTATGAACAAAACCGCCCTAAGCGATGCTTCTACATATCGAACCTCAAAATTGCTTACCGTTTTCAGTACGCATAATATGACTACGAGTTTGCTACGAGCCGTAGTCACATGGCGTAGCGTCGATCGTGAGTTTGTGATATCAGCCATTTGACACTCATACCGATTATTATCGTTTTCTATTTGCTAGTTAACGTCGCATTTGACGTACGATACCATTTGCCGCCTTTTTAGTGACGCTATGGTGAGCATCACCATCAGTCGTCCGAGTATTCGCTTAGCTCCTAACCACGTTCTCACGCCTACATGCATAATGTCTGCCTACTTAAACTTCCAGCTTCACTTAGAATTACTTCTTATGTTTTCAATTGGTTTTTTGTTTCTTTCTCCTTTCTCTCCTATTGTCAAAGTGTATCTATGATGGGTCAACAAAATGTGGTCGCCAAGATGTGCATTAATCTCTGGTTTACCGTTTTTCTATGATAACAAGTTACCCCGGGCACGGCGGGCTCTCTTCCACGTGAATCTAAAGAGTACCGTCCGAGATTTAACCGTTGAATAAACTAAGCAAAGGTCAGCCCACCGACAGATAATCGATTCTTCCTGTGCAGGCGTCCAAATAACATTGCAAGTTTAGTTCCTAAGCAGGGACGGTAAAGCACACGTATCAATTTAAAATAATACCGATTGAGAACTACCAGAGTCATCGTAACCCCTTTACAGACCTTTACAGACCGCACCTACTCCACCAACCCGAAAAGTTTTAAGTGAAACGTGCCGTTTTAATAGACATAATAATCCTGCCACTTTCATCGGAGGACTTCAAGAAATCTGCATAGCTCAAGGAATAAGGTTAGACTGCCTACTGCCACACATGTTCGTAATTCTACAAAGTAAAGCTGCATTATTATTTTGCAACAACCGTTGAAGCTGGGGTCCATAAGATGAATTTGTTGCAAATTTTTGTATATTTTCTACGTTTTAAAATATGTCAACAAAACTAACTAGTACTTATGCACAGCAAAATTTACTGTTTGATAATTTTTTGACATTAATTTTTGTAGTTGCTATTATACTCTTCAGTAACCGTGGTAAAAATTTTAGCCAATTTTCTTCTAGTTTTTTCTGGTGGCGTATCGAATATTAAGATAAAAGAAAAAATTTGATTGTGGCTGCTAAAAATATTTTATTTTAATCGTTTAGATAAGCAATTTTCCAGATATTTAATTTTTTATTTAGCAACTAATTGTTAGATTTAATCTACTTAATAGGTTGCTTAATAAGCTTATATAGGTATTATTGCACATTATTCGTCGTAAATAAGTACATATTTTTCTTTCTTATGCATAATGTCTCCCTACTTAGGTTAGGTTGGGAATAAATTATTGTATTTCATAATAAGCACTGCCATTTGTTTTTATATTTTCATATTAATAATTAACATAATTATGTAGGGTACCGCTTTTAATAACTAAAATATATTTCTTTGATTGTGTTAGCCGATACTTGTTGGAAATTCATGATAAAATTATATAAAAACAACACTATGTTTTAATTTCCAATATATTTAAAGTCACTTGATAATTGTTTCACCATACAATGGCTTCTTTAAATAAGAAAGAAAAATATTTGGTGGTTAAATAATGGTAATTAAGGATCGTTTATTTAACCACCAAATATTTTTCTTACTTATTTACTTCTGAAGAAGCCATTGTATGATGAAACAATTGTCAAGTGACTTTAAATATATTGGAAATTAAAACATAGTGTTGTTTTTATATAATTTATATATTTATTTAACAAAATATTCTTTTCAATTTGGCAGGGTTCTCACCCAAATATGGTTTTGTATTTGAAGCAAAGTGTTCACTAAAAATAAAATTACCGTTAAATCTTTCCGTTTTTTGAGCTCCAACATGTATGTTAGTACATATAGTACATATGAATGGCCAGGGAAGACACAAAAATTTTTAATTTGTAATTGATGAAAATTTTCTATCTTTAAAAAGAACGTTTGAAATATACTAAGTTGGGAATGTGGAATCTTTGGCACAATGACACTACTCAGTATATATCACCACTCCACAAAATATTTTATTCTTGCACTCGACGCGCGTTTCGCTAACCATGTTAGCTTCATCAGGAGCGATTGATGAGTCAATCATCGCTCCTGATGAAGCTAACATGGTTAGCGAAACGCGCGATGAGTGAAAAAATAAAGTGTTTGATGTGGTTGTGATATATACCGAGTAGTTTGAAGTATACATAAGTATGCCGAGAACTTTAGTTTCTAAATTAAAAAGGAAAGTTAATAAAATAAGAAAAAATGCCTAGGTAATCGACTTTATGTCTGAGCATTTGAAGTATAAAATTCAAGAGGCAAAGAAACTTTATATTAAATTTTAAATTGGCAGTAAATAGGGCAACGTCCGAACTTGCAATGTGATTACGAGCAAACAAATGTTAGTACAAAATCGATATGGTATATTCTCTTGACTACAAAAACTTAGGTATAAATGTCACAGTTTGAATACAATTTCCTAACTTTTATGTAACTTGCCAGAAGGAAATTTTCAAAAGAGATATTATCTTTTAAGTAAATTAACAATAAAAAATATGTAAAATATATATTATAGTATCATCAGAGGAATGAATTGTCAGATTAAACTTTTATAGAAAACGCCAAGCTGCTGAGCAGCATATGAATATGCTCTCTCTTAGAATGTTAAATAGTTTATTGACGATTTAATTCCAATGTTTAAAAAGAAAAATTATTTTTAATGTTTAATTCCTGGTATTCTGGTAACTTCCAAACACTATCCAGGCAACTATTTAGAATTTAAATTATGAGATATGATGATCATTTAATTAGTATTATATTAATAGACTCTCAATAGCATTTGCAAAATTTAAATACTTGTAGAAATAAAAAGCGTTTGCACCAGGTGCAATATACTCACATGCCTTGTGCCGATCTATATTTTAAGTGATTTCTTACTGCAGTTGTTTTTTGCATTAACTACCGACTTAAGATATTTTTACTATTGCAAGAACTAAATTGCATACCACTTAACATAATACCAAAAGTCCAATTACATTTTGTCTAATTTTGTTCTTGAGTAACTTTAGAATGAAAGATGAGATTTACGCAAATGAGTTATATTATATGATAAATTTTTGTTGGTGTTATTTTTAAGTGGATGTTGCATACAATTATCCCGAAAATAAAATGATTTATTTGCAGGTAGGGTTCAAAACGAATCTTTTATAAATTTAAAATCTTTTGCGAAAACTATATCTTAATATACCTCTTTCCATTCTTGGTAGTGTCGTATTAAATACCACGACAGAAAAATAACATCCTTTGAAATTACTGCTATTTTGCAATTAACGACTAGTTCCTGCATATTTATGTACCTATAAGCATACAATACCAATCTGGTTCACATATCCCAGGGCACATTGCGGCGTTCACAATACCATGTTACGGCCTTTGTTTATTGCATTTCAAATGTTCATTTGATCTCATTTTTAGTGTTCCGTACGGAACACTTTTAAGATCACTTCGGTGTCTGTCCATCTGCCTGTCGGTCTGTCTGTCCGTCTGTCTGTCCGTTTGTCACACCCGATTTTCCCCGAAACTATTTAACGTAGAAAGTTGATATTTGGTACTAATATAGAAATTGATGGCCTCATCAGAGCCGTGTAGTTTTGAAAGTTAAATTTTGGGCGTGAAATCGGAAGTAAAAAAAAAGAATTTTTACTAGGTGGGGTGTCAAATGAAAGCTTGTAAAAACACGAGTTCAAAAATATATATAAGGTCTTACATTCGCACACCTTTCTTTGTATCATTTTGAAAAAATCGCGAAAAATCTGAACCAAAAATTTTGAAAAAACTCTGGAATATTCTCCACGAGGTGTAGATTGAACAAAAATTATCACGAGTGCATTACCTTTAATAATTTATCCGGTATATAAAAAAACACAAAAATTTCAAGGTCATCAATTTTGGGTAAAGATCGGAAATAAACTTTGTTGAAAACTCATTTGGGGTGTGCTTTGTGAAGTCACTGATTATTTTATACCTCCGTAACAAAAATTTTTATTGCAGAAGCAATCAACGTACGGAACACTAATTGCGCAAGTTCAACTTGCACTTGACCGGTTATTTTCCTCTGGATTGGCAATAGTAACGGGCGTATGAAGAGATAATAAGCGATATGTGCCTAATTCGTTCGCATTGCTGTTCCGTTTCGTCACCTTATTCCTTGGTTTCTACGAGAAGGCAAGCACTTCATATTTCTTAGGCAGTTACTTATTTTTGTAACGTAGGACGATACGATAGCACTAAAAATACTGCTGCATGTAGCAGTTCCATAAATTTCAACCCACAATTATTAGCTTGATTAGTTAACAACTTAGAACTAATTATTACTTTAAACAATGATACTTTATAAAAATTTTAGACATTTAGAATGGGTCTTATTTAATTTTACAAAAATATTTTTAAAGAAAATGAAAAATCTTTGGACGAATAAAAAATCATTTATTTATTTTAAAAAGTAACATGACTTAAAAATAAATTTAATTTTAGTAAAATTCTTCACTCATGAAGAGCACTTCAAATAGAAAACAGCTTTTATTTTGATATGTGTATTAATAAGAATTTCTTGTCATTTGTTAGTCAAATTAGCAAAATTACAAAAAACATACATAATGTGGTATACACAAAATAAAAAATGTTTTGCACCACAGCATATTTTGTGTGCAAGTGTCTTAATTAATTATTTTACATCAGGGCACTAAATTAAAACAAAACACTTATTCCAGATGAAAAATTGTGGTTTTTGGGATAACATTAAATTATTAGAGTGACTTCTGTTTTAGAGACTTTTCTCTTTCAGATTAAAACACTGGATGAGGTCATTTTATTAACATATTCAAAAATGTGGACACTCTGAATTTTTATACACAGTCTTAGAATTTTTTGTTAGAGATAATTTTTGTCCACTATTGGCAAGTACGTAGGTATATAGTATAAAATTTTTTGGCAAGTTACAACGGATCTTCGTATCTCTAAGCAAAACTAGCATCAGCAATCTAAAATCTATAAGAGTAACAGTATGGTCTAGATTAAAATAGAAAGAATTGTGGTGCCTTGTAATTACTCCCACAACTAAAACTAAATAGCCGTTGGGCTTCATTCACAATTTTTTTGCCAATCTCGAAAATTTCTTATACGACTTAATAAAATTTACAGGAACCTAAAATTTATAACAGAAGCAGTGTGGCCTAGATTAAATAAAATAAACACAATTGCGGGACACAGTATTTATCTCACTTAAGTTGCGGTGGTGGTATACAAGACTAATGGTCTTGACTAGCTCTCTGCTGTTTCAATATAAATTAAACTTTTAACTACTTTTACATGACCATAATGCTCAGTCAATGATAATGACATTGCCATAGCGAGGTTTGCCCTAACACAATTTTTTAAATTTTTTATTTAAAATCAATTAAAAGTTAAAAGGAGCAGTTCTTTTCTTATGAAAATATTGTAATATGATTTTATTTCCTTTCTTTCTTTACCATATGGACAGTTTGGATAAATTAAGAACTTCTTGGAGAGAGTTCGTAATTCTAAGTATTTCCTCGAAGTCGATTATGTTATAGTAAAATTATCCACTTATCGATTTTCTGATCATCATGATTTTAAGAGTCACAAATACTCCACAGGTATATTTACATACTAAACACTGAATAAATAAATAATGTTAAGGCGATTAGAATCAGTGCTAATTATTTGACAAAAACCAGTACCAGGTTACTTAATAGTATCAAAGTTCCAATATTCACAATTCCGATACTTAATATTTAGAATTCTATAAATATTCTGTAACGTCTCAAAACATTGTCAAAAAAAAAGATATGGTTTGCTTGTTGTTCTTAATAGCAGAAATTATTAACCAAATCTTATCGTAATCAGTCACTTACGATATATAATATTCAGAGAATCATTCACATGAATCGAAACCCCTCATATATTAGCCAAAAACGATTTTTTAAGGAGTCAAAAATACATATAAAAAAATCAGTTTGAAAACTATAAAATAAATGAAAATTTAATTACCAGATCACCCAAATCGAGATTATTGAGAAAAATATGTTATTAACCAGCAACCAAAAAATTAAAGAAAAACTTGTATAACTAATTAGAACTAAATTAAGGATAAAAATAATTACTATTTTATAAGCAACAGCAATTTGTTTAATTTTGGGTATGAAGCCCAAATTTTATGGTAAATAATTAGCCGTAGGCAAAGTAAAGAAAACTGAAAGAAACGAAAAGTGATTCAAAAAGATTACACTTTTACAAGAATATAATGCTTACAATGGTGCCTTAACAAAAATAGAATTTTATCATGCAAATAAACTCATTGGGACTATGAGTCGGCACCGCTATCTGCATGTCAGTTTTGTCAATTTTTGGCAAATAACTATGACAAAAACAGTATTTTGAATATCGGTGTAATTACAAAATAAAATCCTTTCACTTCATACAAAATGTTACGATGGATATACAAGGACAAATATATATATATATATATATATATATATATATATATATATATATATATATATATATATATATATATATATATTGTTAATCTAATTTTAAAAAATATGGAGTTAACTAAAATTATACTTTTGGTCTACATTTCAAGCGGCGCTGGTAACATTTATTAATACCTTAATATATGTTTTTGTTTTCAAAGTTTTTACTAAAAAAAATATTATATATCTATAAGGGACAGTTGCGTTTATATAAGTTTTATTTGTACATCCCCAACAAATTACAATTTTACTTCCCTTACTAACAGAACGTATTTATACATTTCTGCACGTTTCAGGTTCACTAGACCACGAAAAACAGTATCGCATTTCCAATTGCTCGTTTGTCAGTTTATTGGTATAACTGTTGAACGAAATAAGATATAGAATTTGGTATATACAATAATTAAGTTAGGGATGACCGATACCAGGAAAGGTAGGGAAAGAATGCAGGCCAATAAATTTTGATCTGTTTTTTGTTTGTTTGCGACATCGCACGGTAACTCTTGAATAGAATGAGACATTTTTTGAGATAATGAACAATCCTTATGTAACATTATCCATAGGAGTTAAATGAGAGGGAGAGGGGTGACTTCGAATATTTTGTGTTACACATCGCTTCCAGGATTCTTGAGGCCATCTGAATATTGTGATATTTTTCGTTATTTCAAATCATAAGGGAAATGGTGTGTAAGGTGATAGATTGGCCCACAAATAATATTACCTTTAAAGCTTCTATTTGCAAGAGAAGTGCCAATGTTCTTGTCATAGCTCTAATATGTCGTCTAATGAATTGTAAAAACAATTTTATTAACAATTTTTAAATTTCACAAATTTAAATTTGAATAGCAAATATAGTTATAGCTACATATTCTGTGCTACGGTAAAATTTAGAATATCGACTTTATCACTATCCAGGTTTTATCATCTAATCGTTTTCAAAGGAATCAACAAATCTCTAATATTAACTACCTACTATTAGATATAATCCCTAATCTATAATCTAATTATCTCTAACACAATTTTTCAAAATGTGCTATGGCTTCTTAAAACCAATATATATATATATATATATATATATATATATATATATATATATATATATATATATATATATATATATAGTTGTAATATCATGAGACAAATTATGTTTACTTATAAAAATTAGTAAAATTAATAGGAGTTTTTTTCCATCTGTGAGCAGTCAATTTTTTACTTGGAGACCCTTTTAAAGGTACTAAGAAGTGCCTAGATATAAAATTGCCCTTAGATAGTAAAATAGTAAAATTGTTGAGTTGCTTCAGTAAAAACTTGGTAAAATGTTAAAACAGCAAAATTACTTGGTTTACTTCATTAGACAGTATGAGCGATAAGAAAAAATTAAGGCCATATAGCATATATATATATATATATATATATATATATATATATATATATATATATATATATATATATAATGTTATAGTTATGGGTCACTCTTCCACAGGACCCCCCCCCCCACTCGTCCATAAATTAAGACAATTTATGAGGACACAATCTGGTCCAGATTAAAGCTGCAAGCCAAATGTAGTTTTGAATTTTGAGTGGCATATTAAGAAATTGTGCTGATTTGGGTTCAATATCGACCCAAATCTGAATATGGATTTCAAAAAATTTCAGAAAAACTAAAATACAAATCGAATAAAAAATTAAATAACCTACAACTTTTGTAGGAAAGGTTTTTTTTTCCTTAATTTTTGGAGATATTTACCACAGCGGAATTGCAATATTTTGGATTTTCAACAATTTTTTACTTCAAAACTTTTAGACAAAGTATGTAAGAGACAAAAACTACTTGCTGAATTTTTTCAGAATTTCTAAAGCACTTTTTAAGAGTTCGTTATTTTTTTAGAATTATTTCGTTCTAAAACAATTGCTGATGCATGTAGGTCAAAATAATGAACTGTTAAAAAGTGCTTCAAAAATACTGAAAAAATTCGTAGTGATTCTAGGAAAAAAAAACAAGTATTTCTTGTCTCCCACATAATTTCTCTAAAAGTTTTAGTTTCCGGGTAAAAAAATTGATGAATATCCAAAATATGGTAAATACGCTCTGATAAATATCTCCGAAAATTGAGGCCATAAAAAAAACTTTTCCTACAAAAGGTGTAGGTTCTTTAGGGTAGAATAAAATTATCAGAGGAAACGTTTGGTTACGTAAGGGAATTAGATTTTTACTATAGTTTTTCTGACATTTTTTGAAATCCATTATCAGATTTGGGTCAGTATTGAGCTCAAATCGGCACAATTTCTTAATATGCCACTACAAATTCAAAACTACATGATATGAAGCTTTAATCTGAACCGGATTGTGTCCTCATAAATTGCATCAAATTATGGACGAATAGGGGGTCCGGTTGTTTTTTTTATGGGCCTAGCACACCTGCTGCAAGGAAGTCTCTAAAGCGCTCCAGGAGCGGCGGGTGTGCGGGAAACGCGATTCACGTTGGTCTTAAATCGCTGCAAGCTGTACTCGGTGGGAAACACAGCTCCGAGCAAATCATTCCAAAGGTAATGATGTTTGCCATATAAAAGACTACTTGAAAAGGGTTGTACGCGGAGTAACAAGCTGAACCTCATACGGATGTGAAGTGTTAGCGCGACGTGCGTTTCTAACATGCACCGCTCTGGGAGGAATTAAGCGGGCTACATCCTTCGAACATTTACCATGAAAATGCTTGTAGAACAGACTCAAGTCGCCAACCGTTCTTCGATGTTCCAGCGAATCAAGGCCGCCGATCAGTTCCGCGTTTCCAATCTCTCAGCTCTACTCTGAACAGAATCCAACAAATGCAGTGTATGTTTGGGAGCGGAGCCCCAAACATGGGAGCAGTTTAAAGCTTTCTGGTTCGAAATAATATTTCCAATTTTTGAGAAGCTCTTCTTGTTATGCCTGCAACATGTTCATGTTAGTACATATTTGCTCGCAAATTAACGCCCAACAAATTGAGTGACGATGCTAGTGCTAGATGGAGTGCCCCAATATAACTATGTCGGGTTCAGCAGCGTTACTTTTTTAGAAAAAACTGCCTCCTGGGTTTTTGTAGGGTTAAATTCCACTTGGTTACTGCCATCCCAAAATAGAATTTCTTCCAGGTCTTTGTTAAGTTGAACGACCTCCTGCTGTCTGCGGATATTCGCTTGAGTAGCCGATGTCCGAGCGTTCAAAGTGAATGAAGAGATAAGCATACTGTCATCTGCAAAGCTGCAGAATGGATTCACGGCCTTTTCCAGGCACACCGGCGTTGATAGAAAAAGAAATCCGTCGACCGCCACTAGTAAAGAATGCTCTCTGAGGAAACATGAGAGCCACACACAGAACTTTTTAGGACATACCATACTAGCGTAGCTTAGCCAACAGTCAATCGTGCCAAATACGGTCGAATACCTTGGATATATCAAGAGCAACCGCTCGAAATTCTCCAAAGTGTTCAATTGCATTGTTCCAGACATGTGTTACATAAGTCAGAAGATCTCCTGTTGATCTATGTTTACGAAAGCTATATTGGTGATCGCTAATAATGTTGAATTGTTCAAGGTATTTTAGAAGATGCTGACTAATACCCTTCTTCCATGACTTGCGATACTGATTGTTAGTTATTTGGCAAGATCTGCAGAAAAGAAATATTCCCTTTCTGCAGCATAGATTGAAAAGTCTACAGAAAACTGGTGTTAGTTTTCTCGGGCAGTTTTTAAGTACTAAAGCAAGTATTCCAGTAGATCGTTAACATAAATGAGAAGGCGAGTAGGAGACAATATGGAGTCTTGGGGTACACCGGCGTTCAGAGTGAAGGTGTTAGAAAGAAATCCGTCGACTGCCACTCGTAAAGAACGCTCTCTGAGGGGACCATGAGAGCCACAAACAGAACTTTTCAGACATACCATAAGAACGTAGCTTAGCCAACAGCCCATCGTGCCAAACAAGGTCGAATGCCTTGGATATGTCAAGAGCAACCGCTCGAGATTCTCCATGTGTTACATAAGTCAGAAGATCTCCTGTTAATCTATTTTTACCAAAGCCATATTGGTGATCGCTATTAATGTTGAATGTTGTTGATATTTTAGAAGATGCTGATCGATAGCATTTTCAATGACTTTCGATATTATTGAAAGCAGTGCGACTGGCAAGGTCTTCTTGCCTTTTTTAGGTATCGGCTGAACTATGGCACATTTCTAGCAGGAAGGAAATATTCCCTTTCTGTAAGATGGGTTGAAAAGTCTACACAGAAAACTGGTGTTAGTTCCCTAGCACAGTTTTTGAGAACTATAGCAGGTATTTCGTCAGCGCCAGAAGCCTTTTTAGTGTCTAGCTTCATTAAAATACGCTTTATGATACGCTGTCGGAAGACAACATCGGGCATCCTTGACTGCAATATGGGAATAGTAGGTGGTGTTTTTCCTTGGAAATCGACAGTAGAATGTGGAGCAAAGAGTGCAGCCAACAAGTTCGCTTTCTCAACAGGTGTCGTTGCAATGGAATTATCTGGCTGTGTGAGTTGTGGTATGGTGGATTTGGTGAAATTTTGACTAACCGCCATAGCGACTGCGATACCGCCAAATCGATTTCTTATATAGAGTACTTAATTATTTGAGCCTTTGAAAAAAAAATCGTTTGTTTAAAAGTCCAACACCCCCTTCAAGAAACCATCGTAAATAAGAATAATATTCTGTCCCTTTATGTTTATAATATTCCGAAAATATTAGCTCACAAGAACGAGACCTGAACATACAGAATTCTTCTAAAAATATTTTAATGATTGCATAGGAAGGTAACTCGCGACAAAAATCAGATTGGGACATTACACAAAAAATAATTATATGTCATTACTGTAGTAATTCAAATTTTTAACTCCACTATACAAATTACAGATAGACAGACACTTAATAATTACATCAATGAAATCCAAAATGCAATATATAAAAAATTAAAGTATCTTATGGAGGTAGATTAAAAGTAGGAAATTTATGTGAATCACCAATTAAAAGTTTTCTTTCAGGAAGATTCTCTTAAAAATATTTTAAATTAAATATCTTTTGCACCCCAAAAAATCCGGTTTCCTCACTAAAAGAAATTTCTTGATCCTTAGAAAAATTAATTTGCCTGTACCTAAGTACTTGATAAATGTTGCTCGATATCCAGACATAATAGAGTTAGAGGCTTATCAGTACAAAGCAAACGTCTTCTTCGTCTTAAGAAACTCTTTAACCTACCACGAGACCTATACCTTTGCCATCTCTATCCTATCCCTACATCAAATAATCGAACATACTCCATCACTGATAATTCCAAAGTTTATTGAGTGAAATGATAATTCCTTACTTTACTTGTCCTTTCAAAATCCGGATAAAGGCAAGAAGATGTGCTGTGACGTCCTTCCTTACTCGATCGACGGCGATGCCATATGCGAAGTGCAGTTACGCAAACAACTAAAGAAACTACCAAGGACATGTCAGCGTGCTCTTCTTGCAGCCAAGGATTTCAACGTTTCACAACTTAGTCAAAATTACTGGCTAATCACCGTCTGAATCCCTACTCAAATGTCAGCTTAGGGGCAACGCCATCAATGAATCATTAGAATGCACGCTAAGTATCTCATTGACAAATAGCAGACAAAGATGTACAAAAGCCAATCGTGGAAATACCTTTTGAATGCTGCAACCATCTATCCGAAGAGCTTCGCATCCACTGATTAAAATTCACGTTGAAAACCTGAATATTGCCCAACTTAAATTTGGTAAATTGGAGTAAATCATCAACAAGTCATTTGCAACCAAGCATCTTCACTGGTTTACAGTTGCTACCATTAGGACCATTGCTGCTTTACTACCTTTCTACATTTTGTTCAAATTTAGACTAAGAAGTCTATAAATTGGATTGACTATCACTACCTTCAGTGGGTAAATCTATAGAAACAGACTATCCTTTCCAAGAAAGGTTACCAGATCTACTATCTAAGAAATGAACCGGTAGCTGCTCCATCAGAAAAATTCTAGAGGAAGAAGAAATGAAATTATTGGTCATCCAGGTATGTTGAAAAGTTCCTGCGATGCATCAACTTTTTTCTAAAAGTGGGAGCTGTTATCTTGCCGTCATATACTCACCAGCTTTAACCCATCACAAACCCCATTGCTTAAAATGCTGATTCGACACACATGTAACTATAAAGACTCTGATTTACAATTGACTATTAACTAGTAGTTAATAAGCCGTTACTTTGTTAATTTATTTTTTTATATTTTAATTAAAACAAGAAGTTACAAATAAGTTACGTTTTAGAACTGTTAGTATGCCAGTTTAATATATATATATATATATATATATATATATATATATATATATATATATATATATATATATATATATATATGTGTTATATATATATATATATATATATATATATATATATATATATATATATATATATATATATATATATATATATATATATATATATATATATATATATATATATATATATATATATATATATATATATATATGTATATATACATATATACGAGGCTGGTTTGAAAAGTCCGTGCAAAAATAAAAACTACTTATGTGTTTGGGGTAAACCTTTTTTATTTTTCGACATAGTCTTCTTTTAGGCTTATACATTTCGTCCAACGTTTTTCTAGTTTGTTGATCCCTTCCGAATAATAGGATTTGTCTAAGTCTGCAAAATATCCATTAGTGTCTGCAATCACCTCCTCGTTTGAATAAAATCTTTGTCCCGCCAGCCATTTCTTCAAATTGGGGAACAAATAGTAGTCCGAGGGAGCCAAGTCTGGAGAATAGGGGGAATGTGAAACG
>CM032453.1:97428961-97453961 GCA_019049505.1 Pachyrhynchus sulphureomaculatus | reverse complement strand
AATTACATAAAAAATTTAATTAAATTTCGATATATTGATATTCTTATAGTAATGTACTTGTATTTTTGGTTAAAATTTGTATCTATTTACCTCTAGGTTTGTATTTGGAAGTTTTCTCCAAAACAAATCTAATGAACCCCTCAGGGGCTAGTGGAGATTCTACTAGTACAGGGAGTGACGTCCCCGAGGATCCCGAGTCGTGTTAGTCTTGTCCGGTGTATGTTTAACTTGTCTGTCTTGTCTTAATTGTCATAGCCCAATCCCAACGTGACTGATCTCCGTGCGGAGGGGATGGATGGCCCAGCGCTTAAAGTGGGTCTCTAACGGGTCACTCAGATACCGGGCAGTATCCGGGCTCTGCTGGGATGGACCGAATGTTTCCTAGGTGGCTTGTGGGACCAATTTATGGCCCAAAAATTTAATTTTCCTCCTCTTACCGGCCACAAACGTCCACGAATTGATTTTGACATGAATTCTCCAAAAACTCTAGCGTATGATAGATTTTTTAAAATTACAAAGGTTGATGGATCCTTTGCTAATACCTCTCCACTTTTGTTGCATAAGGCACTGACTGCCAAATTCGGTTCTCTGGCTGACACCAGAAACCTTGCTGACGGTTCAATTCCTATTAAAGTCAGCAATAAAAAACAATCTGATATAGCTAATAAATTGATTAAACTACATGACTTTAAGGTGCAATCTACACCTCACAAAACTATGAACACAGTGAAGGGAATTATAACATGTATAGACTTACAACACTGTTCCGATGAAGAAATACTTGAAAATTTGAAAGATCAGGGACTCACCGATATTTATAGAATTCCACAAAAAAAGACTAACACAAAGCCCCCCTACACATTTATCATTTCTTTTAAGCTTCACCAGCTCCCACAAACTCTATATGTAGGCTGGTATCACCTTCGAGTAAGTCCCCACATTCCATCTCCAATGAGATATTTCTCTTGTCAGAGGTTCGGACACACATCTGTAAAATGCACTCAAGAAAAGATATGCCCTTCCTGTGGACATAGTAACCATAAGGATACTTAATGCACTGAAACTCCGGTGTGCATCAATTGTCACGAACCTCATTCCCCTAGATACAAGGGATGTAGTAAATTTAAAATGGAGTTAGAAATCCAAAAATTAAAAACTTTAGAAAAAATCACATATTTTGAAGCAAAGCGTAAATACCATTCTTTACATCCATCTTTTTCTGCCTCATTCAGCTTCGTAACGCAGTATGGCCACTCAATGTGACATATTTCAAAACTTTATACACCCCAAATCTCCTCCACCTCTCCCTTCCAATACCTCCTCTCCCTCCCCCCTTCACATTCTCCCCCCAAAACTCTTCCCTCCCCCCCAACCCCCCCTCATTAAAACCCCTCCCATACCAAAATCCTCAAAAACTTCATTCCAAACTTCCCTCCCAGATCCTAAAACTCTCCCCAAACAAGATCCAATATCCAAGACCTTTCCCCCTACACTCTCTCTCTCATCCAAGATCCTACTCCAAGGATCCTCCCAAGAAGAACAAAAACCGCTCAAATAAAACTACTCCCACTTCGTCTAGTGAGTCTATCCTAGACATAAACACCTCAGAGCATTTTATGGAATTAGATCCTATTACACCTACAAACCACAGCTCCGAGAAAAAGTAATCCACTCTATTCTTCACATTCTATCCACTGATCCAGTGGAATGCTAATGGCATAAATCCACGGAAAGGGGATCTCTCCTTAATCATTAACATATACAATCCAGCATTCTAGCTATACAAGAAACTAATTTTAAACCAACATCTCATCATCAAATAAGAAATTATAATGTTGCCTACACAAATAATAAGGCTTCGGGGGTGTAGCTCTGTACTTTCACCGGACCCTTGACTACCCACAAATTCCGTTATCCACTCAACTAGAGGCAGTTGCCGCCAGATTAAATCTACACACCCAATTAACAATCTGCAACCTAAATCTTCCTCCCTCAATTCAAATTACTTTACAACCCCTAATTGACCTCGTCTCCCAACTTTCCCCTCCTTACATCCTAGTCGGCGATTTCAACGCCCATAATCAACTTTGGAGCTCCGTCAGTAACTCCACTAGAGGTGACATAATAGCAGACCTTTGGTCTGCTAAAAACCTCACCCTACTAAATTATTCAGCTAAAACTTTCCTAAGTTTCTCCTCCGGATCCTTCTCTTCCATCGACTTATCCATATGTTCACCATCCATCACTGCTGATCTGGAATGAGACATTTTCCCTGACACCTACGACAGTGACCATTTCCCAATCATCATCCGCTTCCCTCATCCCCTCCCCTCTTCCACTAATAATCAAAATCAACTTAAGTGGCACATATCTAGAGCAAATTGGGACAAATTCACTTCCCTAGTCATCCCTCCCTCCCACACCATTCTAGACATTGACGATCATCTGCAGTAATTTATTACCTCCATTTTAAATGCCGCTCAACAATCTATTCATCCCTAACTTACAAGAAATTCCCAGTACCATGGTAGTCTACTACTTGCTCTAAGGCAATCCAAAATCGTAAAAAGGTCCTACAACTATTTACGAGACATCCTTCCACTGAAAACTTCATTGCTTTTAAAAAAATGAGAGTTATTGCACGTAGAATCATAAAGCAAGCCAAAACCGACTCCTGGGTTAAATTTGTTTCCAGTATAAAGAAACCCATTCCTTCTGGAACTCTGTGGAGATCAGTCAGAAGGATGAAAGGTCACCCTACAAACTCAATCCCTTCCCTCATTATCAACAATTCTCAATTTACCGATCCGACAGACATAGCCAATAAATTGGCCTCTCACTATCACAACAAATCCAACCCTCCCTGTATCCCTTTCTCGTCCACTGACTTATCCTCCTTCGATATCAAACAAGCAATTCACTACAACTCTCCATTTTCCATGCAAGATCTCCTTTCTGCCTTACGACAAGCCAAATGCACTGTTCCTGGTCCAGATATGATTCACCTTGAGATGATCAAAAATCTATCCCCATCCATGCTGAACTCCCTCTTACAAATATATAATCACATTTGGCTCCAAGCAACATTTCCTCAAGATTGGCTAAAATCCCTCATTATCCCTATACACAAACCAGGGAAACCCAGGTCCTCTGATAGCTACCGACCCATCTCCTTAACTAACCATTTATGCAAACTTCCCTTTCAATACGGCTTTCGCAGGGCTAGATCGTCAATCGATTACCTGGCATCTCTTGACACTGACATAAGACGCTCCTTTCACCATCAAAACCACCTTCTGCTAACCTCCCTAGACCTATCCTCAGCCTTTGACAAAACTGACCAAAACGTGATACTCTCCCAATTAATGACCTTCGGATTAAAAGGCGCTCTCCCTAAATTCATTCACAACTTCGTTCAACCCCGAACTTTTTAGGTAAAAGTTCTTTCCACGAAATCCTCTCCTTTCTCCTCCTCCCTGGGTGTCCCTCAAGGGGATTTTTCAGGTAAAAGTTCTTTCCACGAAATCCTCTCCTTTCTCCTCCTCCCTGGGTGTCCCTCAAGGATCAGTCCTCAGTCCTACCCTTTTTAATATAGCCATCACCACCATATCTAATTACATACCAACAAACATAAAAACAAAAATATTTGCGGACGACATTATATTATATATCTCTTCCTCCTTTTCTCAAAGCTGTTCTGACCTTCTTCAGACAGCTCTTCACTCTCTCGACACTTAGGCCAACAAATATATTTTCTCATTCTCTCCAGCAAAATTCACAGTTGTAGACTTTTGCAGACGCAGAATATGTCCCAAACTTAACTCCCTCTACCTTGCAAATAATCAAATCCCTACTGCCGAATCCCTTAAGATTCTAGGCCTTACATTTGACTCCAAACTTAAATCCCTTAAAACAAAAACCTCCTCCGATTTAAACCTATTACGCTTATTGTCTCAGATAACCTGGGGGCTTACTTTCCTTGCCTACTACGAATATATAACTCCCTCATTCTTTCCAAATTGACCTACAGTGATTTTATATATGGAGCCGCGAGTCAAAGCTCTATCAAGACCCTCGATCCAATCCAAAATCAATCCCTCCGACTCTCTACGGGAGCTTCTCGCACTACCTCTATCCCTACTTTACAATGCCTTACATCTACCCCTCCCTTACATCTTGTGAGACAGCTATCTGTCCTAAAATTTTACTCATCGTCCATATATAAACCTCATTCCAAAACTACATTGAACCTATCTAATATACACAAACCCAACCAACTACTTTCACAAACTGGATCTCTCAGAAAATCTCGGTCTTACTGTCACTCCACAATCTCTCCCCCCCCCCTAAATACGACTACCCTTTGCAAACCACCTTTCCCCCATGGCTCTCTCCTATACCACATATTAATCTTTCCACGCGACAATATAATAAAGTGGACTCTCCAAACTCTTTCCTCAATAAATTCATTTTACAAATCGTCGCCACAAAATACCTCAAACATACCCTCTTTTATACGGACTGTTCCAAATCAGACAAGGGAGTCGGTCCTGCCTTCACATCGCCAACCACCTCCAGAAAGTTCAAACTTCCTCATTATGTTTCCATATTTACAGCTGAACTCCTAGCGATCAAAGAGGCAACTAGATTCATTCTAACCACAAGCTCCAAACGCATCCTAATTATCTCTGATTCTCTCAGTGCCTGATCATCTATCAAGACCAGAAACCTATCCTACAACTACATCCGACAAATCCTAGATCTCTTCTACTCCGCAAAACTCAAACAACGTTCCATCTCCTATTTCTGGCTTCCCAGCCACATAGGCAACCGGGAAATGACAGAGCGGATGACTAGCTAAACAAGCTATAGATAACGGTATTTCCATCACGGCTGAGAATTACTACTCAGACTTTAACTCTCACCTTAAATCTATCCATAATTCCTTATTTCAATTAAAATGGGATCTAGAAAATCCAAACAATAAATTGTGGCCACTCAAATCCTTGGTATTTCCCCCCCTACATAATAACAATCTCAACAGAAAAGAGAACGTCATTCTGCGAAGACTGGCTGCTGGACACACTTTCTCAACTCACTGCCATCTCTTGGAAGGAGCACAAGACCCCAAATGTCCAAGTTGCGGATCCAACCTAACCGTCTCGCATGTACTCACAGCAAATCACCTTAAAGAATCCGACTAAAGTCTCCTACCATAAGCAACATAATCACCATTTTTGCCGCAAACAAAAACAACATATGTGATTATCTCAGAAAAATTCTTTTTAAAGTTTAAACCAAATTAATAATCACTTTATGGGCGCTAAATAAACTCGCAGTTGATGTGCCCTGGCACCAAAACATCATCATCATCATCAAATCTAATAAACATTTTGTTGTTTTTTATTATTAGATTTAGATGCATGCAATTTTGAAAAAGGTACCGCTTGTATTTCTGACGTATTTAAAGATTAACTCGTAAGATCGTAGGGTAAAGTCGTAAGGTCGGAGGGTAAAGTCGTAAGGTAGTAGTCGTAAAGTCACGTGTATTAAAACGGTGCTTGTTTAACTTTTTTTTTAGTATTCTCATCTGAACAACTTCTCGCCAAAAAAATTGTTCCATTTTAAAAAAATCTAGATCGCACTTACAAAAATATGTTTAGGACGGATATTTCACACTGAAACGTTGGGATATAGGACCGAGAGATATATTGTTGTTTTTGAAGTGAAAAAAAATCCAGGGCCGTATTTAAAAAAAAAATTGTTGATGGACCCCAGTAGATGAAACGCCAGATATAATATCTGAGTAAGTCCCTTGCAAGAGGAGAGTGAATTATAAAATTTTCTTATTTAAAATTTTCTTGGAAACTAGTTTTCCACGATACTTTAACTTCCCGTAAAATGTAAGAAACTAAAAAAAACGAATACTATACATGCATTTTAAATCAATCCCGAAAATGACAACTCATTTCTAATTTAAACGACTTTGTAGTTCGTACCATTTCGAAGATAGCAATATTGCGCCACTTAAAAGACACCACTACACACACACACACACACACACATATATATATATATATATATATATATATATATATATATATATATATATATATATATATATATATATATATATATATATATATATATATATATATATATATATATATATATATATATGTGGGATTCCGTAGTTTTAAAAGTAGTGGAGCATTGAAATGTTTGAATGAGAAAGAAAGAAAGATTTGAAAGCGAATTGACGGACCGACAGACACCTATGTCACTCATCGGTGAATTGTTTTTTTAAGTTTCCAGAGACTAGTACTGTATCGATTTTAAACTGAAAAGAAACTACAGAAAAAATAAGGGTTTTCACATATTTAATTTGGGTTGAAATAGAAATAAGTATCCATAAAAACGTAATAGATAAATTTAAGGCAATTAAAAAATTATTGATTAGAATATTCCAATCATTTAATTAAATTCATGGCTACGAGGGATGCTAAATCCGAACCCCTTACAATCTAATTAACACTACCAGAAAACTTTTTTAATAAGAACGTAACAGTAAATTTTATCTTGGGGTTTAAAATTTAATGCCTCAAAGTTTATAAAGGCCTATGTGAGGGTAATTTAGTTAATTAATTTATTATGTTTGTCTAACAAGGGTGTAGCAGTGTGCTGAGGAAAATATGATACTTTAAAATAACAGAGGTGTCTAACCAATTTAAAATTATAATTGCTTTTTAAATAACTTCCTTTCATCTCGTAGTGATTGTGTGTTTGATATATTCTAGAGCTTAACGATATGCAAATTCTTAAGTAATATTAAATTTAAATAAAATCTATATCATGGAAGGTTTTTTAAAAAACTTTCAAAAAATAAATCTTTAAATAAAATTTACAATATAATCCTCGAAATGTAAGACTTGTTGATTCCGTTCATTCCTAACATATTTTACAGTTATAATAGGTACGATAAAACAAAACACAAACCAACGTATTCTTATTTAGAGCTAATATATTTTTTATGAATAACTCAAGATTGTCATTTCATATGTTTTTTTTTTATGTTCCATTTAATTCTTCAATTAGTGGAACCTTAAAATATAGATAAACTAAAAATAAAAATTAATAGTTCAAAACGACTCAGTTGGTAAATCTGGTGTACCGATATAAATAACTTTTACAGATAAAAGCTAATTCCTCACTTCGAAATCTATAATGACTGACATGATTGTTTTCATAGCATCGACACTCACTAAATCTCTCAGCATCTGAGTTTGTTAACAGTGTTAACTCCGGGCTGCCTCTCTATCCTTACAGATGCAATAACTTTTATATTTAAAACGTTTTTTTATTACTGCCATTAAGTATTATATTGGGAAGTTCAGGATGCCATATATTTAATATGAGTTGTTATTTTCACTATATTTTGAGTTTGCAATAGTAGTATTACAAACTTATTCTGTCTTATCCATGCAAACACAACGGTATACATATATATATATATATATATATATATATATATATATATATATATATATATATATATATATATATATATAAAGTATTATATTGGGAAGTTCAGGATGCCATATCTTTAATATGAGTTGTTATTTTCACTATATTTTTTGTTTGCAATAGTAGTATTACAAACTTATTCTGTTTATCCATGCAAACACAACGGTAGTAGTATTATATATATATATATATATATATATTATATATATCTTATAATATATATACATACATACATAACGGTATACATATATATATATATATATATATATATATATATATATATATATATATATATATATATATATATATATATATATATACATATATATATATATATATATATATATATATATATATATATATATATATATATATATACAATATATAAGTCCGCATCATATATTTTTAATATGAGTTGTTATTTTCACTATATTTTTTGTTTGCAATAGTATATTACAAACTTATTCTGTCTTATCCATGCAAACACAACGGTATACATATATATATATATATATATATATATATATATATATATATATATATATATATATATACATACATATATATATACATATATATATACATATATATATATATATATATATATATATATATATATATATATATATATATATATATATATATAAATATATATATATATATATATATATATATATATATATATATATATATATATATATATATATATATATATATATATGACAATTTAAGTCCGCTTCATATGGGATTTTTTTTAAATAATCACTTTAGCCCAGATTTGGTTATGGCATCCATTTGTGCTTCAAATAATATCAGAAATAAAGTATAGTAAGCCATTTTTACGCATGACGTCACCTGTCAAAAATAACATTTTCGTAAAACGTTTTGAAAAAAAAACCTATAATTTGGCTAAATTTTAAAAAAAGTTATTCGACAAAATGGTTTATTTTGTGATTCTAGATCTGTTTGCCAAATTTCAACGGCCTATTACAATTTTGAATTTTTGGCAGTTTTTTGACATTTCGGCAATTGTTTTTCATCTTGATTTATTGCAACCTTATTTAAATCATTTAATTTGTCAAAAACTAGGCACCTATAGTCTATTTAAGAACAAAATGAAGTCGTATCCATAATTTTTTTATAGAATATTAAAATTCACACATTATGATGAATCATATTTGATGCAAAGTTCGAATAACTTTTGTTTTTAAATAGAAAAATATTTCTCGCTTATGTAGTTTGATAGTGAACACACTTGAACGTTTGTAAATTAACACAAATCTTACATTTTGATCTTTTTAGTAATGTATTTAAAGTTTCAACAATGTAATGTTTCTTTCCATAAACGCTAAATTAACAATCGGCGATTTTAACCTATTTAATAAATACCTTCTATCAAATACACGCATATTGCAATATTCCACATTTCGGTGTGTCCACCGTTTCGTTATATATATATATATATATATATATATATATATATATATATATATATATATATATATATATAAGAATAATTTGTAGTTTGCAGTGGGCAAATGAAGTTTGAAAATGCACACTTCAAAATTAAAGTGTTAAAAAAGAGTTGGCCTTAGATACTAAATTATGTGAAAAATACTTTACACCATCATATATAATAATATCAGAGACAACCAAATAATGAGAAGCAAGAGTGATAAGAAATAACTGGCGCAGCACGAGTACAAAGAGTTACGCTAGTTCTGACGAAACTGCATCTGAATAGTATGCAATTTTGTCAGAATTAGTGCTTATAACACAAAAACCTTTGAATTTCTTACACCTTCTAGAAATTTTAATCAAAATAAATAAAAATTGAGTTGTCGAGCTTTCAGTTTTACTTTCATATTCTTTTATCTAGTATTTTCGTAAAATTTTGTATATGCATTTTTAATTAATAAATGATTTGTTATTGATATAAATCAATTACATGTTGTTTCTTTAATTAATTCTTCATGCTACCAAACTGATAGAAATAATGTTTGAGTCAGATTAGGTATTTTTCCAGATTTTATGATATAATTGATTTGACTTGTCGATTTTTTTTACCGCTTTTATTTTTCTAAGAATTATTAAAAAAAAACTTAAGAAAATTCAATTCCATTACAAAGTTATAGCATTAAATGACCTGGCGTTGGATTTTCTCGAAACTATGTTTTCAGATACTATCTACTATGTTACTGAGTCAAATTTTAATATTTTTAAACTTTTCTTTAATCTAAATAATTACTTTTCTACAAAATGTCAAGAATTTTTAAAAAATTTTCTAATAGACAATTTTGTATAAATAATTAAACTAATCTTTTTGGTCGAAAATTACATACTAAAGTTTGTAACACCATAATTTTTTAATTTTTGAAATAAAAAAAACCCTTCGATAATTTTTAACTACTACATTATTTTACAAGATTAATTTATATTATGCAGATTGGATTATTTTTTATTATCCAGCATACAAGAGGGCGCCATAGTTCTCAACAGGGGTCCATTTGACCTGATAAAAAATTTAAAACATATTACAAAAATGATTTCTTATAATTTAAAGTACAATAAAAATATATAATCGCCGTCCTTTTGTATTATTCACTTAATAAATTTTAATTATTTTTTTTAAATATACGTACTTTTTGCAGCGCACACGTGTATCTAACCCCTTAACACAATTTATTGACAATATATTAATTAACCCTATTTCGAGGAATATTAAAAAATTCATTTGCGACTTAACTTTATTTTTTTGTGAATTTGAATGATTTAAATAGAAATGGAAATTATTTTTTTTTTTTTAATTTCGTTTTACGTATCTGGCAGAAAATAAACTCTTGAATGAGATTAAGACATTTCTAAAATCAAAAGTGAAAAAGGTATATTATTGGGCCATTCTAATCTCACTGTAGCAAATATAACATCAAAGATTATTTTATATATTAAATCTTCAGTGGACCATGTTTCACACTTTTGTAGTGCATACACTTAGTACATGTTTATTCCGCGATCAACAGCTTCTAATAGCTCTTACAATTGACGCTTTAGTTTCATCTTTTAGTTCTTCTAAGTATTTTGGTGTTGCATTTAATTAATTTCTAATAAAATTTACTTTAGGGTCTACACAATGTTAATAATAATATTTAAATATCGTTTAGGTATCAGCTATAACTTTTACTTGTCTAGCAAATTAAAGCGATGTGGTAATTTCAAACTTGTATCATCGTTCTTTGAAGAATGAAAAGACATCTATCAAAGGGGTTTTTGATGTGAATTTTAAATTTTTTAAATTTTTATACACAAGGTATAACGTTTTGAAGTAGGAGTGCCACAAAGGTTAATGTAGGCGTATCAACTGAAATTACAGAATAAATAGAAATATCGAACAACCGTAAATGGTTCTCAGGCCCATAAGTCAAAACAAATTTATATTATGCTTCAAATAAATCTCGTAATAGTGAAGTGTTACCTGAAATTATTTAACAAATTTGCCTGCATATGGCAGCAGCCCTAGAAGCTTCATGTTTATTTTGAGCTGTAGGAATATCACATATTCCATAAATTTTTATTTATTTAGACTAACTAGATAAAATAAACTATATGTTTCATATAGTCTATTGATGTTTTGCCAAACTGGACGTTACTAGATAAAATCATATATTTTAAAATTTTATTAATGTTCATCTTTACTTCTCAACTTATCTTGGACGAAAGATGGGAAGAAAATGCATAAGTCGGAAATCTGTTCATTCATAAGAATCTGCTAAAAAAAGCCTATGCTGCATCTAGTGCGCTAAAAATATTACTCTTGACAAATGCCTAGAATTTCATCTTAAATAATAATTCTAAATATTCGCTTTAAATGAATTTATTTAAATCCCTGGGGTTCAGATATATTCGCAATGAAATGTTTAACTTTCCTATAGAGGCACAGTCAGGGGAGCCATTAGTTCGCTTAATAGTATCTACCAAAGATAATGCAACTTGCCTTCGGGATATAAATTTTTATTTAAATTTCTTTGCTACAATTTTTACTTCCTGTGCCTAAAAATACTTCACCATATTATCTGATTAAACTCTTATAATCTCTCTAGTAATTTTATCTAATTATATACTCAGTTTTAAATATAATAAATAAATAAAAACATTCTGTTTAAGAACGTAGAAAAAAAAATCCACTAAATTATTTTAATAATCTCTAAAATATAGCAAAGGGAACTTGACTTAATTGTTTAGATTTATTTTCTTATGGCCAACCTAATTTCATATAGAGGTCGAAAGGTATAATATCTGATATATCCTAGTTTAAACTTGATCAACTAATTGTTTATTTTAAAATCAGAGAACTGTTCATTTTCTAGAAGTTTTCGATGGATGGAATCATTATGACCATTCACATTATCCCCAAAATACTCATTTACCTCTTGTACGTTCCCTTTATTATCCAAATAATCATATTCAGGAATGGAGAGTAAGATGCTTTGATTTTCTAGATTTTTGGGGTTTTGAATACTTCCAGTCTGGATGATTTCTTTTACAATTTCGGAACATCTTAATTACGTTCGGTGAGGGCTGCTAAAAATATTATTTACATCTTGAATATTTACATTTTGTTGAGCAAAACTGATATCTGGTAAAATATTCAACAATTCTTTTCTTTGTTGCCATCTTTGTTTTAATCCCAACATAATGTAGAAATTTTAATTGTTTTTCACAATGCGTCAAGTTCTTCTTGCAGAAGTTTTATCTCAATTTGGCTACTTATAAGACCACAAATAGTATAGTTTTTTATAACTTTTTTGGTACTTATTTAATTAACATTTCTTGTCGTATCCCTTGACTTCATGGTAGTTTTTAATATTTTTTAATTTTTTAGGGACAAAATATTTAGTTAGTTAGTTCTCAAAAACTGTGCGAGCTAACTAACACCAGTTTTCTGTAGACTTATCAACCTATCCTACAGAATGGGAATATTTCCTTCCTGCTGGAAATGTGCCACAGTTCAGTCAATACCTAAAAAAGGCAAGAAGACCTTGCCAACTAACTACCGACTAGTCGTACTGCTTTCAATAATATTGAAAGTCATGGAAAAGGTTATCCATCAGCATCTTCTAAAGCATCTTAAAGGATTCAACATTATTAGCAATCACCAATATGGTTTTCGTAAACATAGATCAACAGGAGATCTTCTGACTTATGTAACACATGTTTGGAACAACGCAATTGAACACTTTGGAGAAAGTCGAGCGTTGCTCTTGACATATCCAAGGTATTCGACCGTGTTTGACACGATGGACTGTTGGCTAAGCTACGCTCTTATGTTATGTCTGAAAAGTTCTTTTTTTTTTATGGGTCTACCACACGTGCTGCAGGGAAGTCCCTAAAGCGCTACAGGAGTGACACGTGTGCGGAAAAAGCGATTCATGTTGTTCTTGAATCGCTTCGTGGTTCTCATGTTTCCTCAGAGAGCGTTCTTTACGAGTAGCGGTCGACGGATTTCTTTCTAACACCTTCACTATCAACGCTGGTGTACCCCAAGACTCCATACTGTCTGCTACTCTCTTTTTCATTTACATTAACGATCTGCTGGAAAAGACCGGGAATCCAGTCTACAGCTTTGCAGATGAAGGTACGCTTATCTCTTCATTCACTTTGAACGCTCGGACAACTTAACAAAGACCTGGAAGAAGTTCTATCTTGGGGTGACAGTAACCAAGTGGAATTTAACGCTACAGGCGGCAGATTTTTCTAAAAAAGTTAACGTTGCTAAACCGGACATAGTCATGTCGGGGCACTCTATTCCTCTAGCATCTCACTCAATTTGTTGGGCGTTAATTTGGGAGCAAATATGTTCTGCCATGAACATGTTGCAGGCATAGCAAGGAGAGCTTCTCAGAAGTTGGGAATATTATTTCGAACCAGAAAGCTTTACACTCCACAACAACTGTTAATTCTTTACAAAGCTCAAATTCGACCAATTATGGAATGCTGCTCCGCACACTGCATTTGTTGGATTCTGTTCAGGTTCGTCTGATTAGAGACCCGGAACTGACCGGCGGCCTTGATTCGCTGGAACATCGAAGAACGGTTAGTGACTTGAGTCTGTTCTACAAGTATTTTCATGGAAAATGTTCGAAGGATGTACCCCGCTAAATTCCTCCCAGATCGGTGCATGTTAAAAATATATGTAGGGTTAATACCTCACATCCGTATGAGGTTCAGCTTATTACTCCGCGTACAACGCTTTTCAAGCAGTCTTTTATATGGAGAACATCATCTCTTTGAAATAATTTGTCCAGGGCTGTGTTTCCCACCGAGTACAATTTACAGCGATTCAAGAACAACGTGAATCGCTTTTTCCGCACACATGCCGCTCGTGGAGCGCTTTAGGCACTTCCCTGTAGCACGTGTGCTAGACCCATAAAGACAAATAGCTTCATTTTATTTTTTAGAAAACGTCGAAGATCTTCTAAAACCTTTTCCTTGCAATTATAAAATGTTCAAAAGCCTATCTTCATACTTTTCAGTTTTCAGTTGTATTTCTCCATATAATTTAAACAATTCGATGAAGATCTTTAACCTTCAAAAGTGCTTTAGTAATAACAGCTAATGAGATTTTGAATTGTATTTTTTGGTCAAATTCAACAAATACTGTTGGGAAAATATTACGAAATTAATAATTTCCTCAGAAATTCGGAAAACAATATAATCTTTTAAATAGTAGTTCTGTAACTGAATGCATTAAAATCCTTTCCATTAGTGTATGTTTAAGTTCAACTAGAAATTATTCACTGAATATTAAGCCCTCTCCAAAAATAAGAATTACTTATTTTAAAAACTCAACTAGTACAGATGTTAACTTTTCGCATCCACGTAGAAATGTACAGATCAAAATTATTGGTTGGTTGGTTGTTTGGTTGTATGTGGGGCTTATTATGCTGCCTTCTGTTGGTTATATGAGCGTCGTTTGTTTATGAAGGTTTCTTAGCTTCCTTCTGAGCCCTTGATGTAGTAATTTGTCGGCACGATTTAGATCTCCGAACAGATTATGTTTGTCCCAAGTTAAAGCCAGGCATTCCTACAGGATGTTAGAGGTTTATTTCTGCTCATTAGATAGTTTGTATGTCTTTGTTCTTGTTCAGGACATCAGTCACTAGTTTCTTACAGGGGCCTCCAATTCCGTCCTTCGCATATCTTTGACCAGATGTTGCGAGCCAACGATCGAGATGTTGCTAATATGACCAAATCAAATCAAAACTCTTACTATTAATTGGTGACTACACAATTCTCAAAGGATTACCTGTTTCTAAATAAATTTTAAATTAAATATTTATTTCACTAATAATAATAATACTAAAATTTTAAATTAAATATTTATTTCACTAATGTACATATTTTTTAGAAAACAAATTTTGATTATTAAGAAGTAGTTTTCTCATTATAAACCTATTTGCATTTAAAAATCAGTATATTTGTTAAATTCTAGTTAAAATGTAAATTGTCTCTTTGACTATATTCAGTAAATTGGTTAATATTTTTCTGAAATTTCCTGTGATATAATTAAATGGTAAAAAATGGAATGGTCTGCCAACAAGAACTCTTAGATATAAAAGGAGGTTGAGTTATTTTAAAAAGATCATACAAGAACAAAAACACACATGTTCTACTCTAGTACACACATATTGAAAATATAAAATTTGGTTTTATTCAATTTAATTTTGACTGTCACTTGTTAAAGATTTGTGCTCATTTCCTTAAAACTTATATAATATTAATAGTTAGATATAAATATATTTATTTAATAGCAGAACAGAACTACGACATAATCAGCGTTAGAGATTAATGCAGAGATGGCTGCGTAAGAAGAACAGATTAAAATTGTCGGTATCACCTTGTCCACTCTGGCTGTGTCTTATAAATCTAAATACTCACTAGGTAAAATATTATTAGGTAGTTTTCGTTACAAATGTTGATTTAGACTTTAACAATGACGTATATCCAATAATAATTTTTAATTGATGAATTAAAAAATAATTAATACAGGTACACACACATTCGTGTAATTAAAACCAATGACAAGCGTGGTTAATACTACACTATTATTGCATAATAAATATAAACTAAGATGGAGAATTTAGATAAATCAGAGATTTATTGTTTGAAAAATCTAATTGGGGTAACCATATATTATTTCGAACATTACGTACGATAAAAAATATGGTTAACATTGACAGTGTTAGTAGAAAGATCCATGAAATGTTAATATATTGGTGAACTTTAATGCACCTGGTCAGTTCCTGCAAATGTTTGTGCGTTAAATTATAAGTCTCTACCACGTTTAATTTTTAGTTCATTTAGAAATCAGCTTTAATTCGTAAGAAATTGTAAAAATGTAATTTTTATCAAATTTCTGTCATTGTATACTCCTAATGTAAAAACGAACCTCTAACACAGTACACGACCCCAACCAATTACCATTCATATCGGTATTAGATCTGTTTTAAATTACCAATACCAATAATACTTAACTTTAATTTTGGTTGGAGATTATCTTATTGTACCATGAGGGTAAAGAAGATTTATTAGTACTGTAATTGAATGTATATACTACAGTCACGTGAAATTTTCGGAAATTTATTAAAAATACTTTTTAGTTTCAATTTTTAAAATAAACGGTTTTAAACTAACTTTATTTCAAAACTTTCCTCTTTATGGAAACAGATATTTCTTAATTAATATTCTGCTGGATGTTTTTGCCAAATCCGGTAATTAAATATTACGATCGCAATCTTCTTGCAAACAAACAACAAAGAAAAAACAACTGTGTTATAAAGAAACCTTTTAAGAAATTAAGAAAGTATTTTTACAATTTATGTACAAAATTCATTTACAAAAATATTGTCATAATGATTTTAAATATTAAAATTAGAAAATCTAAAAATGTCTACAAACAAAAATATTAGCAAAGACAATTAAGGAAAAGACGCGTTATATACTGCGATTACTAAAAGTCCACATCCTATTTTATGCTATAGTAGTAATAGGCAACTTTTCATTTTAAGATACGAAGGTTAAATTTGGTGCCAACTCAACATATTTAACGCGAGAAGCGCCAACTTAAACCCAGTCGGATGGTAGAAGTAAGTAATTATTTGTTTGCTTTCCAACTACTCGTAAGTGGCCAGAAATAAACTGAAAATGTTATTTTTCTTGAGTGTGAATGCGACAGTGTTGTAACCAAACGCTGAAATAATACCATACCATACGATATATGGTTCTACTAGAAAATTATGTGTGTAATTTATTATTAAATATTTACAAACATACATGATTCATCATAAGGAAATTTGCTTGTAAGTGGTCGATATTCTAATTCATTATTAGTTTTTATAGTATTCCGTCAAAAAAATTAAATCCACTAATTATTTTATCTACTTCCTTAGTTAAGGAAAGTATTGTAATTGTGAGAAAACCACTCATCTAATTTTAAGCTTCTTTTAACTTTTCAGGATTATTAGATTATGAAAAACATTTTTTAAATTCCACCAGTCTTCTATCGGTTGATTGGTTGCAGTAATTCCTTCCTAACTAATGATGAGAAATTGGATATATGTATATAAAATTTAAACTTACGAAGAATATTATTTAACTACACTGTTTTTGGGAGAGGCAATGGAAGGGATGGAAGTTGCTATAAGTCATGAGATATCATTAATCATCTTTAAATGACCCTTTCTCTATGGGTTGACAAAACGAGCTAATTTTACCTTTAGAAGACTATTTTATTTTCATTCGTATCTCTTAGCTACTTCTTTAAAACATATATGCCATAGGAAATGTCATACCTTGCCATTTTAACAGCAAAAAACAAAGAAGAAATACAATAGTTTAAACACTGAGTAACATTAGTTATTACTTTTCCAACCTAAACATAGTAACTAACCAACAGTAAACATAGTAAAGCATATCTCGTTAAAGTATTTGGATAACAAATAACTACTACGCAATCTTGCCCGTCATTCCCCTATTACATAGGCTGTTAGATATTTTATGCAAGTGATATGCTTGTTTAATTACATGCCTTAACAGTTAACTGCAATAGAGTAAATTTGTAAGTGGAAACACATAGTTTAAATTTTATTAACAAAAAACTTTTTTCTAGTACTTTTTTCTATCGTTTTATACACATATTTTATTGAATAAGTCATCAAATTTTTATGACATTTTCTATCAGATCCTCCAAGATTCAGAAAATCTCAGCTAATTATAACTAATTATTTTTTGCATTTGTCCGAAAAAATTCAACTTTCTAATCAATTTACTTACTTATTTTACTAGATTAACAAACCTAAAAATAAAAATCCTTTTCCAGCGCTACCATAAGCTTGTTAAGTAGGTATTTAGGCAGTTAAATCAATATTAGTGTATATAACAGCGTTGCTTGCAGAACTGGTAAGCTTTCAGGATTTCTTCTACACAATGAAAATAAGTCTATTTTATACTAACATGTGTGAAAAAGTGATATACTCTGAGTGATGTAAAAAAGATTAATACATTTTAGCAATACTAGAAATAGTAGAATTACCCTCTGATGTCTACGTTTTAGTCCTTATAATATGGCATTTCTTCAAATATGGATTTATTATTCTTCTCGTAGAGAATATTTTTTTTACATTTCTTTCAGCTTCATACAAGTACAAGAGTTTATTATTATTTGCGTTGAGTAAACTCAGAATAGTTAAATATAATAGTAAAAGTGTACATGTACATTATATAACTACTGTAAAATCTACTTACTTAATGACTAAATATATTATTATCAATATTTCTAATACAGAAAACATAAAAATATATAATTGTAGATTTATCTCTAAAATTTCTTTAACGTATATTGTTTGACAGTATATTGGATTATAATTCCGTAGTTTAGACTCCACCATTTATCTGTTTGTCAACTAGAATGACATCAAAGTGAGTTTACGCTTATAATATTCACCTAAATATGAGAGCGATTAGAAAAGGTTATATATTTTTCTTCGTATAGAATTATTCCTAACTCTCACTCTACCTTTTATCAAAGTTGACATGAAAATTTCTCAACAATGTACTTAATCCAAATAGTTATTTCATGAAAGAACTTAATTCTTTTGTAGATAGAATGATTAAGAAAAATAAAAAAAAATGTTACAGCATAACCCAACTCTCAATAATTTTGAAACTTTTTTGACTTCCAAAGACATATTTAATAAACTTATAATGTTAGTAATGGCGATTTTAAAATTAGAAAACCCGCAAAGCATATTTTAAATCAGAATGCCACATATCTTTCTAGAATCAACTGATAATACCCAGGACGGCATAACATCAACCAGCGTTAGGTTATATGCAAATTATAAATTGAATGGAAAAGTCAAAGAGAGGTACAATGACAAAATAAATAGAATATTATCGATGATGCTGTAAAAAGTGATGGGGATAGTAGACAAAAGTGAGCTCCTGAAAAATGTAAAATTTTACTTGTTTCCTTTGGTTTAAAGTTTAAAGTTGTCCCTAATTATTGTACCTAAGTAGTATACTAAAGATATAGCGAATAGCAATACGGAGATCTATGATTATTTTTACATTTTAACCGATTTTTGGTATAAAACGCAAAAGTGTTATTATGAGTGTAACTTAACACCAAAAATATCAGGAACTCCATGGGCACCGTTACTTCTATTTTAGCATTAATTTTTGTTTGTATTTCATCAATTTATTTAAATCAAATAGAGTATTTTAATAAAAATATTAGTATTAAAATATTTAACCATAGTATGTGTAAGAGAGTAAAAAAAAATTAAATTTGTTTTCAGTTTTCATAATAAACTTTTGTATGGTTTTACAAATAGTTATCCTGCTCACTTATTTTCATACACCAAGCCGACAACGTGACATATATATATCACGTTTATTAAAACCAGAATTTTGAAAAAAAAATTCATCACTTAAGGTTTTTCTTACTATGTAAGCAGATTTATAAAATGGAACTTTATTCGTACTATTGGAAATAGCAAACAAAAATTTGGTGAACTTTTTACGATAAAAAATATTGTTTTCATCAATCTGTTACGTTGTGTCTTCAGTCAATCAACTAAACGTAGAATAGAAACTTACCTTTTAGCAGAAAAGTGGAGATTAATACTGGCAGAAGGAACTGCATTTTGAGCCGATAAGTTCCTTGTTAAATCTTAGTTTCTAAGCAGTCCACTACAGTCAATTAAAAAACATAACTTTCACACTCCTCGGCTTGTATTTTTATTTCTGTAGTTTAATAACACAGCCAATCCTAAAAGAAAAATAACTATTTCTATATCTTATTAAAATTTACATTTCTCTATAATAAATTTAAATATATTCTGTGTTAAAATTTCTTTAAAATTAAAATACAACATGGCCGAAACAAAAATTATTATTAGTAATCACCATCCTAATTGACAACTGTAAATGGATCTTAAAGTCATTGCATTCCAAAAACCTAACCACCTGTCGACGAGAATTGGTCCCAATATTACATTTGTCCCTGAATTTATTTTGTAAAGACTCAAACGGTATCATTTAAAACATTCTTTAAGTAGGCATCAGTGATCTTCTCGAAAAAGTCACTTTAGCAACACGAATCCAACAATCTAAAACATTAATGTAGGGGCATTGACTCTTTGATCGGCACTTTTGTGCTCATTTTCTTGCCCTGCAAAATAATCGAGTAAATCACGTACTCTAAAGTTATTTTGAAGTTAGAAATTTTGAACTATGATCAAATTTATTAACAAAAGAATAATTATGTCCCGGTTTAGCATCAGAAGTTATTTATTTCAACTTGTTTATAGTTATAAAAATCTTAATTTTTCACATTTAATACATTTATGTGTTAAGACTTTGACTTCGATTTTTTCAACTTAGACTCATTTTAGCACTCCACATTCATATCTCGACATTTAGCATTATTACCTTGACGGTGATCCTCTTCAGCAATTATTATGTCTTCATAATAAAAAAAACTTATTTGATGAGGACAAATAAAAGGGATACCATTTAAAAATAACCGGCCAAGTGCAAGTCGGACTTCGCAATTAGGGTTCCGTAAGTTAATTGCTTTTAAAATAAAAGTTTTGTTACGGAGTTATAAAATGATCGCAAAACAACACCCGAAATGAGTTTTTAAGTCTGGTTCCGAGCTTTGTTGAAAACTGATGAGCTTGAATTTTTTGTTTTTTTTTTATAAACCAGATAAAAGCTGACTTGTGACTCGTGATAATTTCCATTCAATCTACATCCTGTGGAGAATATTCCACAATTTTTTAAAAAAACCTTTAGTCAGTACTTTTCGGGATAAGGAGGAAGGACAACGATTTTAGGCATAGTGTACGTAAGTATTACATTATATATGTTTTCGAGCTCGTGTTTTCAGGAGCTTTTATTTAACACCCCACTTGATGGCCTTGTAATTTTTTTTCATTTCCGATTTCACCCCCAAAAACAACCCTAACTTTCAAAGCTACACGGCTCTAATGGAGCCATCAATTCCTATATTAATGCCAAATGTCAACTTTCTATGTCAAATAGTTTCGGAGAAAATCGGGTGTAACAGACAGACAAACAGACAGACAGACACACGGAGAGACACCGAAGTGGTCTTCTAAGTGTTCCATACGGAACAGTAAAAAATAACAAACTGGAACTAACGTATGTGTAGAACTTAAGTAAGCAAAAAATAAATGAGTAAAATAAAAGGTTAAATTTATTAACCAAAAAAATTCATATTTGAAAGCACGAAACAAACAATAAAATACGATCTTTATCTTGATTAAATTCGTCTCCTCCTTGAATTTCAGAAATAGTTAAATTTATTACATCGACATAGGTCAAGTGCTCAATTGGGCGAAACCCAACAAATAATTAGATAAAATTGATTATAATTTTGAATTTGTCTATTTACGATCCAATACATTTCTTGGTATGGATATCTGGATATCCTGAGGCTAGAAATCAGCTAATTTCTAAAGTAAATAAGCATTTTTCAAGGCTAGATTTATGGCTAGTAGCAACGGAGGTTTCAGCTTCATATTTGAAGGTAAACTTATCATTACTTTTTTTTCAAGAACATTTTTCCACCTTTATATAAGTATGTTTATTTATTCCGTCGTAGAGCCTAAATTTGATCGATTTTAATTAATGGAAATTCAAAAGATTCATCATAATTCCACCAGCGACACCAGGTGTTAATTATAATAAAAATTCAATACGCCCAAAGTCAGTTGCCATTTTATTTAGCACTAAAAAATAAGGAAGCATTTCTATTTCAATAGTTATTTATAATCACTTATTGATTGTAAAATACTTATGCATTTTATTATGTGATAGCTTGAATAATACTTTACTATGTTGCGAAAATTGTCATGAAAAATTCAAAGAGCACATATCAAATGCAATTTTATTCAACAAACAAAATCGATAAAATGATTTACCGAATACTTTCCTTGCCAACATGCAGTTCTAAAATAAACACCAAATTTGAATATCGCACACTAAAGAATAAGATAATATCCAGTTAATCCACCTTATTTAAGTAATCAAAAAAAAAAAGTATTTAATGATTAAGAAACTACAATCCTCTGTTTTAAAATCACATCGAACAACTGTAAAAAATAAAATTCAAATATAAAGAATATTATTAAACAAGATACGATGGTATTATATAAAGAATTGTACCAACAACTTGGATAAGTACCTGTAAATTCTGTTTTTTTGATTTTCAATCCTAGCCCGACTGACGAGCCGTGATACGGCGCATCGACTCTCGAATCGATTTGACGAATAACAGAATAGTGGGTAAACTGCTGAAAAAATGGACCTTGTCCGTTTTCAGTTATTTTGCATTAACAAAATATTATTAAAAAAATGGTCAGGTAGTTGACAAGAAACTTCTTAAGGTGTAAATAAAAATAAATCTATTTTGTGAAGTTTTGTGGAGTTGGATGTTAAAAAAAATTTGTTCTTCGTAATCTAAAAACCCTAAGACCGGAAAAAAAAAAAAAATTACGGAGGGTAATTTTTTCACAAATACCATAGTTTCGGTTAGCAAGGAAAGTAAATGCAGTAATTGACCTGTTGTTTCATAATTACATTTCCTCCAAGTTAACTGTTTGTATTCCTAAAACTTGTTCTGTATTCAACTCAACATTTTTTAAAGATATCTGTTATCAGATTTCAATTCTTTTTATACTACGTCTGTTAAAATTAGAAATAATAAGAAAACAAGAACAAAGAAATAAAAGTATATTATGACGTACACTCAGTCACCCTTTTAACTCAATCCTTTCATCCCATGTATATTTTCCTACAGAAAAATTATTTTATATTAACTCTCCTATATCCAAATCGAAAACCGGGAAAAATTACCATAATATTCTTGAAACGATACAATGACCCAAATCATTTTCACCCTCTTCCCATGTTAACGATGAAAATAATGACAAAAAACGTAATGTTTCCTTGAGTGAAAGAACTTCGAAAAAGATCCATAACAAGAGGAATATGAAGTCACTCTTCTACTACACCTCTCCAATCTATATGTTTTCATATAAATGATTATGTTTAAAATTTGCCCATTATTCCATCCAAAAACTTGGACAAATTTTCATAATTCTGTTGACACTGCACAAGATTTTTCCATCTCTTTGACCTTCTACCTACCCCTAATAAAAATTGATAGTGAAAAAATAATTTGAATCTTGAACCCCCTACCCCACTCCATTAACCTCTTATATATTTTACCATAAATAATATGCTTAAAATTTGTCAATTACATCAGCTAAAAAACCTGCAAAAATTCTCAAAATACTATTAAAACTATGCAATATTTAACGATCCCCACACCTTTCACCGCCTTAATGGGTTAAAACTGAAAAAAAAAATAAAAAAAAAACAATCCTACTTATTTAATTTCCTAACTTTAAAAATCTCGAAACGGATATATAATACTTTAAATATAAAACAACCTCTCTAATCTCCTCCCTGACGCCTTCTGCCCCCTTTTAAATTTTACTATAAATATTTATGCAAAATATTTGTTTATTATCTCGACAAAAAAATAAATAGCGGGCCAAGTGCAAGTCGGACTTGCGCAATTAGTGTTCCGTACGTTGATTACTTTTAAAATAAAATATTTTGTTACGGAGATATAAAAAATGATGAGTTTTTTACAAAGTTTTTTTCCGATCTTTACTGAAAACTAATGAATTTTTTTTATTTTTTTTGTATACCAGATATATTATTAAAAGTAATGTACTCGTGATAATTTTCGTTCAATTTACACCCTGTGGAAAATATTTTTTCAAAATTTCTTGACCAGTACTTTTCGAGATAAGGATGGGGACAGTGCTTTTTTACAATTGTTTAAAAATATTACAAAGAAATGTATGCGCAAGTATTACATTATATATATTCCTGAACTCGTGTTTTTACAAACTTACATTTGACACCCCATTTGATGACCTGGTAAATTTTTTTTTTCATTTCCAATTTCACCCCCCAAAGCTAACCCTTTAAGTCAAAATTTAACATTCAAAATTCTGATGCGGCCATCAATTCCTATATTCAACTTTCTATGTCAAATAGTTTCGGAGAAAATCGGTTGTGGTAGACAGACAGACAGACGGACAGACACCGACGTGATCTTATAAGTGTTTCTTACGGAACATTAAAAACAGGAAAAAATATCATATTACTATTAAAATCAATCAATACAAAATTTATCTAGCCCCACCACTTTCGCGGTAATATATCTATATAATATATATATATATATATATATATATATATATATATATATATATATATATATATACATATATATATATATAAATATATATTATATCTATATATATATATATATATATATATATATATATATATATATATATATATATATATATATATACCAACTTCGTGAGTTATTGTGGACATAGCCCGTCAGAGCGACAGAAAAAAATACATACAGAGCGACTAGAAAGAGTGACTACTATGTTTTTTTGTATTCTGTGAACCCTAAAACGTGAAGGGAAAGTAAAAAAGAAATAGAAAAGAGGCCAACAACTTTAAATAATCGGATGAAGCCAACGTTTTAACCGAACACAATTGGAAACACATTCTATCCCAGTAACCAAGTCCGGATTGTGATTTTTTCCAGAATACATTTCTCTAGCAAGGAAAGTAAAAAAACCAATGTTTTGGAGACCTATCAAGTTAAATATCAAGTACTTTTTGCGATAAGTTGAAAGATATTTATAAGAAAGCCATACAGACAGAAATATCAAAAATACAAAAAAATATTTGGTTTCTAACAGAAACTAAACAACTATTGGTCCGAATTTGTTTAGTGGCTTCCTAAATAACTGGTTATATCAGTTGCTGAATAGTTACACTAAAGATTTAC
>CM032453.1:97402257-97428861 GCA_019049505.1 Pachyrhynchus sulphureomaculatus | reverse complement strand
ACTCAACCAGTGTATTTAGGTTCTGCTCAGTTATTTTCATTAGTTTTGCTTGCATTTTGTCGGAACCGCAAGCTTTTCAAGTTTTCATTAATGGTACCGCCCTTTCCATCCCATTATTGGTGGGGCAATGGTGATTTTCATTGTCACATTTGTGTTGTGTTCTGTTATCACCCCGTTTTATAGAGTTTTTCCAAGTTCTCATTTTGTTTTCAGTGGTGGTGATTTTCTGCTTGGTCTAGCAAGATGCCAATGATGGAGTGGTAACTGTTTCCTACCAGCGACTTTATTTGCATTTGGACTGCAGATATCTCATATTTTCCTTGTAAATTTTCTGTTTCTCTATATTCATTA
Organism: Pachyrhynchus sulphureomaculatus; assembly: GCA_019049505.1. NCBI lineage: Eukaryota > Metazoa > Arthropoda > Insecta > Coleoptera > Curculionidae > Pachyrhynchus > Pachyrhynchus sulphureomaculatus. Next base: position 97,428,510 of record CM032453.1, on the reverse strand, counting down.
GCAAACCATTTTTACTGAGCTTTTCTTATTTCTCTTCGGATTTGTTTATACTTTTTCTTGCATTTCAATTTATTTTTATATTTTAGTATTTATTTCTCATTTATCATCTTTAAAACATCATTCATTATCCATTTTTTCTTTATAAAGCAACCCATATTGAGTTGATAATAGAACAATAATTCGATTTATCACCTTAAAAACTTACGCAATATGTTAGGCTATTCATATATGATAAAAATTCAAAATTTTGAAAATTTGATCGCTAATTTTGGAAAATGACTCCGCTGGAAGCTCTTAACGAAAATCTTGTTGTATTCATTGGACAACATTGGTCCAGTTGGTACAGGGAATGTGTGTACCTAGTTTCATTGCACTAACTAATAGCGTAGTGGTTTTCACTCTAATATTGATTGTATATAGTGATATTAACTACCGATAAACTTGATTTTAGTTTTAGTAGTTCATAAGGATAAAATCAAAATTATTGCATGAAGATGCAGAGCAAAAAAATGTAGAATCATTATAAAGCAAAAAAAAATGTTATGAGTGTCCAAAATCTACCCTATAACTTTTATATTATCACTGTGAAATAAATTTATTATATAATGATTCTGTTGTAAGAATTTCATAGCCAGAACAGAAGCCTAATTCAGAAGACCTAAATTACATAAAGAAATAAAGGTGCCTTGGGAATCCGATAAGAAAACAGAAGATAATGAAAAAAGGACAAAATTGTTTTAAAAAAGATATAAGTCTTTATATAAGTATTTAATGTTCGTTAAAAATGTATGTGCCAGGAAGTCGAAACAAGAAAGGCTACGCTTTATTTGGAATTAATTTATTTAAATTCTTTTATTTTATTTTTTTTATTATCAATAAACGGGAAACCCCATTATAAAAGTTATAATATTCAATATATAAAGTAATAACAACAGTACAGTAATGAGTATTTAGCTAGAACAAAAAAAAAATATAACATCACAGTTCAACACACCCAGTCTAATAAACAGGAAACATATCAGTGGTCACACATCACTTTAATGACCTGCCTTTTAAAGCCAGACAGCGAGCCTCCGAATGGATTGATGGAAGGATTATTATTTAGGAAGAGCAACGATTTCGTCAATGGAGAGTGGACTCCATAGTTAGTACCGTGATGACCGATGACAAATATCTCATTTCTTCTTAAGCAACGTTCTGAAACCTTCATCTGTATCTGCCCTAAGAGGGGTGGACAATCAATAACACCATTCAGCAATTTAAATATCGTGGAAAGATCTGACACCCTTCTCCTATCCTCTAATGTCCGCAGACCAAGCATACTAGCCAGGGCTCCTCTGTCACCAACCAACTTCAATCTATAAGAGCAATATCCAATAAATTTTTTCTGGACACGTTTAATCTCTGTGCTGTGAACATTGTAGTAAGGTGACCATACCGTTGATACATATGCAAGGTGAGATCTTACCAGAGAATAGTATAACTTCATCATTGAGTCAATAGATAGATCTCTTCCGATTCTAAAAAGAAGTCCCAACATTTGGAATGCCTTTCTTGGCATGCAAGAGTAGTGTCCCCTAAACGACAACTGAGTGTCCACTGTGACTCCCAAATCCTTCAAAGAACTGTCCGGTAACAAGTTCTCATCACCAACCTTGTACTGAAAGGTTATTTTATTCTTTTTCCTACAAAAACGAATCATACTACACTTCCCAGTGTTTAAAGGCAATCCATTATGATTGCACCAAAGCATAAACAAATTCAAGCTTTCTTGCAACTTCATGCAATCCGCCTCAGTCATAATTTCACGGTACAATTTCAAGTCATCGGCAAACAAAAGAAAGCTAGATTCAGGAACAGCCTTACCAATGTCATTAATAAAGATGTTAAATAGTAATGGAGCCAGTGCCCACCTTGAGGAACTCCTGAGGTCACTTCGATACTATTGGATATAAAACCTCCCATCTTCACTCTCTGCGAGCGTCCCACCAACATACTCTCGAGCCACTTTATAGAGCGCTCATGAAACCCCATCGCTCTAAGTTTTGCTAACAGTTTTTGATGGCTAACCCTGTCAAATGTCTTGGAGAAGTCAGTATAGATCGAGTACACTTGGTATCCCCTCTCCAATGCATCCACCAGAGCAATTTTAGGTTTTTAATTTATAATAAAACAAAGGAACTTACTGTACCTCATATTTGTAATTTATACCATTTTTATTTGGTAGATTCATTAAAGTTAGTGGATTACACGGATTTAAAAGTATATTTTATCTAATCGTGTATTTGTAAGAAATAGATTTTCTGAGCCATTTTAAAAATTACATTATTAGCAAACCTTCAATATGGGAGTTTTTTTTTTTTAAAAAATTTCATACTGATTTTTTTTATGACAAAGAAATCATTTTGTTATAAACAAATTGAAATTTAATAAGGTTCTTAGCCACTTATCGAGAGTAGGTTTGAGTCCGTAGATGCACCAAGATTTTCTGCAGAAAATGAAAAAAAAAAAAATCTTTCTACTCTCATTTGATGGCATTAATTTTTATGAGCGAAGACGCTGCATATTAAGGGTTTACAAACACAGTAATTTTTTAATTAGAAATGGTTTAATTTTCATGGGAAAATCAAACTTTTTAGGAAACCTTCAATAGAAAATTCTATAGCAATTGACTGTGCTCGCTTAAAACGAGTTTCCAGGAATTTAGCGTGAGTTTCATATTGCAGTTTTGTACAATAATCAAATTTTATATTCTTAAAAAACTTTCGTGCCCAAATATACAGGTCTTCGGTATTGAGAATTTGCGCACCACCAATTTGACGTAAACTTGCAAAATATGCTTGGCGTTTGACGGTACCACCTATACCGTCACACGCACCTTTACTGTGCGAAGTAGCAAAAAAATGCCACTCCGCTTTTACATTAAAATCTAACTTATACTTTAACAAATTAGAGAAATTGAATTTATTTTTGTATTGGCCAACAGATCCATTCGAAAAATAAAATATTTTTTTTATAAGTGGATAGGTAGTACCGTAAAACGCCAAGCATATTTCGCAAGTCAATTTGCGCACCACCAATTTGACGTAAACTTGCAAAATATGCTTATACTACCTATACCGTCATACGCACCTTTACTGTGCGAAGTAGCAAAAAAATGCCACTCCTGTTCTACATTAAAATCTAACTTATGCTTTAACAAATTAGAAAAATTGAAGTTATTCTTGTATTGGGCATCAGATCGATCCGAAAAATATTTTTTATAAGTGGATAGGTAGTACCGTAAAACGCCAAGCATATTTTGCAAGTCAAATTGATGATGCGAAAATTCTCAATGCCGAAGATCTATATATTTGGGCTCGAAAGTTTTTAGGAATATAAAATTTAATTACTGTACAAAACTGCAATACGAAACTCATGCTAAATTCCTGAAAACTCGTTTTTAAGTGAGCCCAATCAATTCCAAACACACATAAATTCTACAGTTACGTGCCAATTAATGAAAAGACATTGAAATTTCACAAATTTATTCGAAAGATGATAGATTTGTTAGTTATGATGTAACCGATTAATTTAACATTACAAGATTTCTCAGTTACTATAGATTTTTTTGTTGAACGTTTCCTAAAAAGTGTATTTTCCCATGAAAATTAAACGATTTTTAATGTAGTGTTTGTAAACCCTTAATATTTATATAAAACAGGCGATTATCTTGAATTATATATGCTTCTAATAACACTACGTTGCGCCAAGCCGCTTTGCAATGCACCATGCCATGCTCAACGCGGCATCTTCGCTCATAAAAACTAACGCCATTTGAAGGTCAAATGAGGGCCGAAAGATTTTTTTTTTTCATTTTCTGTAGAAAACATTGGAGCATGGACGGAATCAAACCTACTGTCGATAAGTGCTTAAGAACCTTATTAAATTTCAGTTTGTTTATAACAAAGTGATTTTTTTGTCATTAAAAAAATTTTTCAATATGCAATTTTTTTTTGAAATTCATACTGTTTCTGGCCATTTTTGTCTCAACTAGAATTTTCATAAAAAAAATTGTATCCGCGTTATGAATTTTTGAAAAAAGTTGACCTAAAACTTGTATTGTTTATAACAATATAAAAATCAACATCAACTGAAAATATTTCAGAGCTTGTTTACAACCTATATGTAGTATTAAAATGAATCATTGTTTTTGGATTTCCGAAAAAGTGAAGAATTTTGGGTTCCCTGAAATTAAAGGAATGACCATTGTCAACAGAATGGGTCGCCATCCAGATACCATCCACACCGATGTGCCTTGGCGACCCATTCTGTTGACAATGGTCATTCCTTTAATTTCAGGGAACCCAAAATTCTTCATTTCTCCAATAATCTTTCCAAGAGACAATTCCTTGAGATGTGTTACATCCAGGAGAATCACCTTAATATCAATAAAAGAACCGACCTGGATGGTCTTAGTAACATATATAGTTTCCTCCTCTCCTGTGATAAATCAACTTCTCACAATCTTTCCCTGTCTTCAAGTGTTTTATGATCCATCTGAACCGCGTTGGTCGTCTCCTTTTTTTTTTTTTTTTTAGCTCCGTAATGTCCAGAGTTTCTCTCCTCCTTCCTCTCTCTATTTACGGTTCTCTTTGATTCTGAGCTTCATAGATTCCTTCCATTTTATCTGGGCCATCTTTTGCACCTAGCGATTACTGTCTTCCTTCCATTGACAGTACCTTGCGTCACCTCTCTTACACTTCCTGGTGCCTCGAGTCTTCATTGGTTTTTTGCCAACAATCTCTTCCTCCAATCAGATTCCAACAAGAAATTAATAAATTAATAATTAATTCACTAGATAATTTTCTTCTTCGTTGCTCCCATTATTGTCACTCTCTCTCTCGCTCCCTCGCTCATCATTTACTTATAATTAGGGTGTGTTTTATCCTTCCGCTATTACATACCGGGTGGTTTTGGTCGCTCAATTGGCTACCTCTCTCTCACTTTGGGTCCAATATTTGTACTTCCTTTTCTATCGTCGACCCCGCATTCTGGTTAATTGAGTTTTCTTGACTAAACCCCTTATCTCTGTCGGGTAGCTGTCTCTTGTCGTTCTTGTCATTTGTTCCTAAATGGCGGTGGCCATATGTGGTGGTCACAAGTGAAATAATTAACGATGTTTTCAACATCCAAGGTTCCCAATTACATCCATGTGTTAAATTTGTTTTTTAGAATTTTGTCTACAGTGTTTTAATGTGTATTTTGTATATTTTATGGATTAACCAACTTTTATATGTAACAACTTTTTTATGTATAACCTACGGCCATTCAGGCTAACGAAATCTTTGCACTTCTCATGTGAGTTTTTTTAACTTATTATGACTAATATCTTATTCTTTTTCCACACTAATTTTATTTATTATAACAACCTAATGATAACATCATTAATTTAAAGTTGTCCCAGACACTATCAGTGAATACGCTCTGTTCTTCTTTTCAGTTCTGCCCTGAAGAAGGTCCCAATCCAGGACCGAAATATTGGCGGCTTAATGAAAATTGTGTGATCTCCTATCACGGCCAAATTTGCCGAGTTCCCCAATTAAGATTGTATTTTTAATTATATATATATATATATATATATATATATATATATATATATATATATATATATATATATATATATATATATATATATATGTATATATATATATATATATATATATATATATATATATATATATATATATATATATATATATATATATATAAGCACACTATGAAATAGCACTTTTGAGTCTGTTTTCAATATATAACACTTGATGTTTATTTTAAGTCGTTACCGATATTTTAACTCGTAAATGTCTCACTAAATTTACACTTTTTTTATTTATGGTATCAAAAAAATTATTTTACCATTTAGCCTACTCTTTAATGAGAAAGCCAATGAAGACAACGTAAAATTTGTCACTTGTCAAGTCAACTATAGTTTTTGTAAATTGCACCATCTACATATAAGCACACCGTTAAATAGTATTTTTCAGTCCATTAACAAAAATATATAACTCTGGATGTTTATTTTAAGTACTAATATTCAGGACATTCAAATTATTGAACATACATAACCTTGAGCTGAAAAGACTCATTATTGGCATGAATATAAATCCACATTTATTGTACGAAGATACAGTAATAAGGATCGTAATGGTATTATCCACAAGAGCAAATTTGCCATTGGTGCCCACATCTACTCTGGTTTGTGAATCTTCCTGATTTTCGGGATTAGAAGATACTTAAAGGGCTCCTTCAGAGGATAGAGTGTGAGAGATGCCAGGGATGTCCCAGAGGATGTGGATGGTCTCTCTGGAATGTTTTGTGAGGTTTCGTCTTCGACTCTTTCGGTTCCTCTCAAGTTTCCATTTAAACAATTTTGATCCCACAAGAAGCAGAAAAGAGGATAAGCAATTACGGCAGCAAAACTACTTTTTTCAAAAGGGCTCCTGAGTCCTGAAGACTTTATTGAGGGCACCATTCCCATTCAATTCTTAGTATGGGTAGCATAATATTCAGGCTTAGGAAAATTTTTTTCGACGTCTAATATTAAATCCGCCTGATTCAGTTTCAATAGAATTACTATGGGAACTAGGATACCATACGAGTCTAGGATTGCACATTCTGAGTCTTCACAGGGAATAAGCGAGGTGGTTAGGATTATCCTATATTATTACATTTTTGAATTGTGCCAGTTTACAAAGTCAACTAGAATTTTTGTAAATTGCACCATCTACATATAAGCACACCGTTAAATAGCATTTTTCAGTCCATTAACAAAAATATGTAACTCTGGATGTTTATTTTAAGTCGTTACTAATATTTAGAACAAAGTTCACCCGATTTACTAGTTTCCTATAAGGGTTATCAAAGAAGTCTTTTTACCAATAAGTTTAGTTTTTTTTATCAGGAAGTCGAATATGATAACACAAAATTTGTCACTTGTCAAATTTGGCAAGTGACAAATTTTATGCTATCAGATTTGGTTTTCTCACAAAAAATAAAGTTTATTGGTAAAATACATATGTTTTATGATATTCCAAATAGGAAAAAAGTTAAGTTAGCAGTTAGAAGTTAAAACAAGGTTGAATCACTTTAATCCCCTGTACATAGATAACAAACTGGAAATAAGTATCAAGCATTTTTAAGCCCGTTTATTGTATAAAAAATATATATCATATATATTAAATCTTAGCTGGAATTGTGATCTATCGAATTTGACATGTGACAAATTTTTTGTTACCATGTTTGGCTTTCCCATAAAAACTAAGTTTCGTAATAAAAGAAATTTCTCGATATGAACTCTTGAATGCCCTATATATTGGCACCGTCATAAAATAAATATTATATATTGTGTGTTACGTGTTTTTGTATACAGACTGAAAAATGCTATTTAATAATCAGTTTATATGTAGAGTGTGCCATTAAAAAAAAATATTGGTTGGCTTTATAAATTCTCCAGTTTGACAGGTAACAATTTTTTTTTATCATATTTGAATTCCTCAGAAAAAACCAAGTTTAGTACTTGAAGAATTTTCTGGGTATGTAGAATAGTGAATTAGGTGAGACTCTTAAAAAAATGTCCATGTACAATACATATTTATTTTCATCTTATTAAAAAATAACAACCTTAGGTGGACCTCCTGGCAATTATCATTTTTTTATGTTAAGTGGTGTCATAATTTTAAAGTCACGAATAAATCCATAATAATCGCAAAACTCTGAAATATTGGTTTTTAGAAACTTTACTGGATAAATAATTTAAAAAAATGCTCATGATATTCAAATATTTTTCGGAGTTTTTGCACATTTTAATAGAAAGTAGGCTGAAAATGGACATTTTTTTTATAAATTTATGGGATATACTGTTCATAAGTCAAATAATTTTTTAAAAGTTTCTAAAAATATTTTACTTGCAAATTAGAACCTTTTTTAATGTGATTAGCAATGTCTCGACCACGAAGAGTCACAACACTGAGAAGAGAACTTGCCCTGAGGACATCTTTTAATTACCTTGTAGTACAATGTCTACTTAATTTATCAATAACATGTCCCTTAGAGTCTATAATAGTTGATGATGTCGGTGCTCCAGCCTCAGTTTTTCTTGTTAATGGATGCACAGCTTTTTCTTTGGACTTACCTGGCTGGTAGGCGTATTATTGAAGTGCAGTGGCTGGGCTTCCAAAATCCTTTTCCTAATATATTTGCTCAGCAGCCTCTCCAAAGCTTTAAAAAGTAAGGTGGTGAGGCCGATGAAATGGTACGTCTTAGGTTAGATATATGATTTTGGATTGTTCATCAACAGGACATAACCTATTTTATAACAAGGAAATATCAAGTTACCGATTGACATTGTCCAAATGCTGAAACATATATTTATACTTTATGGCTCTTCTTACACTAAGCGGTGCTGCCACGGTCGTCATTTCACTTTTACAGTGACTACTAGCTATGTATGTGGCTATGCCAAATATATTTGAATCAGTAAATAGGTAAAGTATACTGACCTGCTCGGATATACTTGTATGTATTACAACCCTACCGTAAGTTATGAAGTCTCTTCTCCTTCTCATCCAGACATCTGCGCCGTTAGCTGGCATCTTTATGCTAAAGTTACAGCTGAAAAAAGGAGTCGTAATTAATAGTGTCAAACCAACTCCCGGGAGAGGCACAATTTTGAAGTGTATCCTAATTAGAAAAAGAACTAGTGAATGCTTCAATACTAGATCTAACGGATAACCTTCTTTAGTCTATTAAACTATTTTCAAACATCCTATATAACTGAAATTGTTCCAAATTCTTCTTACATTTAGTACTCAACCTGATTAGCTATAAATATATTTAGACAAAATAGCACTTGATGTTCATCATAGTAAATCTTTAGTGTAACTATTCAGCAACTGATATAACCAGTTATTTAGGAAGCCACTAAACAAATTCGGACCAATAGTTGTTTAGTTTCTGTTAGAAACCAAATATTTTTTTGTATTTTTGATATTCTTTCTGTATGGCTTTCTTATAAATATCTTTCAACTTATCGCAAAAAGTACTTGATATTTAACTTGATAGGTCTCCAAAACATTGGTTTTTTTACTTTCCTTGCTAGAGAAATGTATTCTGGAAAAAATCACAATCCGGGATTTTTACTTTCCTTCACGTTTTAGGGTTCACAGAATACAAAAAACATAGTAGTCACTCTTTCTAGTCGCTCTGTATGTTTTTCTGTCGCTCTGACGGGCTATGTCCACAATAACTCACGAAGTTGGTATATATATATATATATATATATATATATATATATATATATATATATATATATATATAGATATATATATATTTATATATATATATATATGTATATATATATATATATATATATATATATAATATATATATATATATATATATATATTATATAGATATATTACCGCGAAAGTGGTGGGGCTAGATAAATTTTGTATTGATTGATTTTAATAGTAATATGATATTTTTTCCTGTTTTTTAGTGTTCCGTAAGAAACACTTATAAGATCACTTCGGTGTCTGTCCGTCTGTTTGTCTGTCTATCACAACCGATTTTCTCCGAAACTATTTGACATAGAAAGTTGAATATAGGAATTGATGGCCGCATCAGAATTTTGAATGTTAAATTTTGACTTAAAGGGTTAGCTTTGGGCGGTGAAATTGGAAATGAAAAAAAAAATTTACCAGGTCATCAAATGGGGTGTCAAATGTAAGTTTGTAAAAACAGGAGTTCAGGAATATATATAATCTAATACTTGCGCATACATTTCTTTGTAATATTTTTAAACAATTGTAAAAAAGCACTGTCCCCATCCTTATCTCGAAAAGTACTGATCAAGAAATTTTGAAAAAATATTTTCCACAGGGTGTAAATTGAACGAAAATTATCACGAGTACATTACCTTTAATAATATATCTGGTATACAAAAAAAAATAAAAATTTCATTAGTTTTCAGTAAAGATCGGAAAAAAAACTTTGTAAAAAACTCATCTTTTTATATCTCCGTAACAAAATATATTTATTTTAAAAGTAATCAACGTACGTAACACTAATTGCGCAAGTCCGAATTGCACTTGGCCCGCTATTTATTTTTTTGTGAGATAATAAACAAATATTTTGCATAAATATTTATAGTAAAATTTAAAAGGGGGCAGAAGGCGTCAGGGAGGAGATTAGAGAGGTTGTTTTATATTTAAAGTATTATATATCCGTTTCGAGATTTTTAAAGTTAGGAAATTAAATAATTAGGATGTTTTTTTTTTTTTTATTTTTAACCCATTAAGGCGGTGAAAGGTGTGGGGATCGTTAAATATTGCAGAGTTTTAATAGTATTTTGAGAATTTTTGCAGGTTTTTTAGCTGATGTAATTGACAAATTTTAAGCATATTATTTATGGTAAAATATATAAGGGGTTAATGGAGTGGGGTAGGGGGTTCAACATTCAAATTATTTTTTCACTATCAATTTTATTAGGGGTAGAAGGTCAAAGAGATGGAAGAATCTTGTGCAGTGTCAACAGAATTATGAAAATTTGTCCAAGTTTTTGGATGGAATAATGGGCAAATTTATATGAAAACATATAGATTGGAGAGGTGTAGTAGAAGAGTGACTTCATATTCCTCTTGTTATGGATCTTTTTCGAAGTTCTTTCACTCAAGGAAACATTACGTTTTTTTCATTATTTTCATCGTTAACATGGGAAGAGGGTGAAAATGATTTGGGTCATTGTATCGTTTCAAAGAATATTATGGTAATTTTTCCCGGTTTTCGATTTGGATATAGGAGAGTTAATATAAAATAATTTTTCTGTAGGAAAATATACATGGGATGAAAGGTTGAGTTAAAAGGGTGACTGAGTGTACGTCATAATATACTTCTATTTCTTTGTTCTTGTTTTCTTATTATTTCTAATTTTAACAGAAGTAGTATAAAAAGAATTGAAATCTGATAACAGATATCTTTAAAAAATGTTGAGTTGAATACAGAACAAGTTTTAGGAATACAAACAGTTAAGTTGGAGGAAATGTAATTATGAAACAGCAGGTCAATTACTGCATTTACTTTCCTTGCTAACCGAAACTATGGTATTTGTGAAAAAAAATGACCCTCCGTAATTTTTTTTCCGGTCTTAGGGTTTTTAGATTACGAAGAACAATTTTTTTTAACATCCAACTCCACAAAATAGATTTATTTTTATTTACACCTTAAGAAGTTTCTTGTCAACTACCTGACCATTTTTTTAATAATATTTTGTTAATGTAAAAATAACTGAAAACGGACAAGGTCCATTTTTCAGCAGTTTACCCACTATTCTGTTATTCGTCAAATCGATTCGAGACTCGATGCGCCGTATAACGGCTCGTCAGTCGGGCTAGGATTGAAAATCAAAAAAACAGAATTTACAGGTACTTATCCAAGTTGTTGGTACAATTCTTTGTATATAATACCATCGTATCTTGTTTAATAATATTCTTTACATTTGAATTTTATTTTTTACAGTTGTTCGATGTGATTTTAAAACAGAGGATTGTAGTTTCTTAATCCTTAAATACTTTTTTTGATTACTTAAATAAGGTGGATTAACTGGATATTATCTTATTCTTTAGTGTGCGATATTCAAATTTGGTGTTTATTTTAGAACTGCATGTTGGCAAGGAAAGTATTCGGTAAATCATTTTATCGATTTTGTTTGTTGAATAAAATTGCATTTGATATGTGCTCTTTGAATTTTTCATGACAATTTTCGCAACATAGTAAAGTATTATTCAAGCTATCACATAATAAAATGCATAAGTATTTTACAATCAATAAGTGATTATAAATAACTATTGAAATAGAAATTCTTCCTTATTTTTTAGTGCTAAATAAAATGGCAACTGACTTTAGGCGTATTGAATTTTTATTATAATTAACACCTGGTGTTGCTGGTGGAATTATGATGAATCTTTTGAATTTCCATTAATTAAAATCGATCAAATTTAGGCTCTACGACGGAATAAATAAACATACTTATATAAAGGTGGAAAAATGTTCTTGAAAAAAAAAGTAATGATAAGTTTACCTTCAAATATGAAGCTGAAACCTCCGTTGCTACTAGCCATAAATCTAGCCTTGAAAAATGCTTATTTACTTTAGAAATTAGCTGATTTCTAGCCTCAGGATATCCAGATATCCATACCAAGAAATGTATTGGATCGTAAATAGACAAATTCAAAATTATAATCAATTTTATCTAATTATTTGTTGTGGTTTCGCCCAATTGAGCACTTGACCTATGTCGATGTAATAAATTTAACTATTTCTGAAATTCAAGGAGGAGACGAATTTAATCAAGATAAAGATCGTATTTTATTGTTTGTTTCGTGCTTTCAAATATGAATTTTTTTGCTTAATAAATTTAACCTTTTATTTTACTCATTTATTTTTTGCTTACTTAAGTTCTACACATACGTTAGTTCCAGTTTGTTATTTTTTACTGTTCCGTATGGAACACTTAGAAGACCACTTCGGTGTCTCTCCGTGTGTCTGTCTGTCTGTTTGTCTGTCTGTTACACCCGATTTTCTCCGAAACTATTTGACATAGAAAGTTGACATTTGGCATTAATATAGGAATTGATGGCTCCATTAGAGCTGTGTAGCTTTGAAAGTTAGGGTTGTTTTTGGGGTGAAATCGGAAATGAAAAAAAATTACAAGGCCATCAAGTGGGGTGTTAAATAAAAGCTCCTGAAAACACGAGCTCGAAAACATATATAATGTAATACTTACGTACACTATGCCTAAAATCGTTGTCCTTCCTCCTTATCCCGAAAAGTACTGACTAAAGGTTTTTTTAAAAAATTGTGGAATATTCTCCACAGGATGTAGATTGAATGGAAATTATCACGAGTCACAAGTCAGCTTTTATCTGGTTTATAAAAAAAAAACAAAAAATTCAAGCTCATCAGTTTTCAACAAAGCTCGGAACCAGACTTAAAAACTCATTTCGGGTGTTGTTTTGCGATCATTTTATAACTCCGTAACAAAACTTTTATTTTAAAAGCAATTAACTTACGGAACCCTAATTGCGAAGTCCGACTTGCACTTGGCCGGTTATTTTTAAATGGTATCCCTTTTATTTGTCCTCATCAAATAAGTTTTTTTTATTATGAAGACATAATAATTGCTGAAGAGGATCACCGTCAAGGTAATAATGCTAAATGTCGAGATATGAATGTGGAGTGCTAAAATGAGTCTAAGTTGAAAAAATCGAAGTCAAAGTCTTAACACATAAATGTATTAAATGTGAAAAATTAAGATTTTTATAACTATAAACAAGTTGAAATAAATAACTTCTGATGCTAAACCGGGACATAATTATTCTTTTGTTAATAAATTTGATCATGGTTCAAAATTTCTAACTTCAAAATAACTTTAGAGTACGTGATTTACTCGATTATTTTGCAGGGCAAGAAAATGAGCACAAAAGTGCCGATCAAAGAGTCAATGCCCCTACATTAATGTTTTAGATTGTTGGATTCGTGTTGCTAAAGTGACTTTTTCGAGAAGATCACTGATGCCTACTTAAAGAATGTTTTAAATGATACCGTTTGAGTCTTTACAAAATAAATTCAGGGACAAATGTAATATTGGGACCAATTCTCGTCGACAGGTGGTTAGGTTTTTGGAATGCAATGACTTTAAGATCCATTTACAGTTGTCAATTAGGATGGTGATTACTAATAATAATTTTTGTTTCGGCCATGTTGTATTTTAATTTTAAAGAAATTTTAACACAGAATATATTTAAATTTATTATAGAGAAATGTAAATTTTAATAAGATATAGAAATAGTTATTTTTCTTTTAGGATTGGCTGTGTTATTAAACTACAGAAATAAAAATACAAGCCGAGGAGTGTGAAAGTTATGTTTTTTAATTGACTGTAGTGGACTGCTTAGAAACTAAGATTTAACAAGGAACTTATCGGCTCAAAATGCAGTTCCTTCTGCCAGTATTAATCTCCACTTTTCTGCTAAAAGGTAAGTTTCTATTCTACGTTTAGTTGATTGACTGAAGACACAACGTAACAGATTGATGAAAACAATACTTTTTATCGTAAAAATTTCACCAAATTTTTGTTTCCTATTTCCAATTGTACGAATAAAGTTCCATTTTATAAATCTGCTTACATAGTAAGAAAAACCTTAAGTGATGAAATTTTTTTTCAAAATTCTGGTTTTAATAAACGTGATATATATATGTTACGTTGTCGGCTTAGTGTATGAAAATAAGTGAGCAGGATTACTATTTGTAAAACCATACAAAAGTTTATTATGAAACCTGAAAACAAATTTAATTTTTTTTACTCTTTTGTTATCTTTTCAACACACATACTATGGTTAAATATTTTAATACTAATATTTTTATTAAAATACTCTATTTGATTTAAATAAATTGATGAAATACAAGCAAAAATTAATGCTAAAAAAGTAGAAATAACGGACATGGAGTTCCTGATATTTTTGGTGTTAAATTACACTCATAATAATACTTTTGCGTTTTATACCAAAAAATCGGTTAAAATGTAAAAATAATCATAGATCTCCGTATTGATATTCGCTATATCTTTAGTATACTACTTAGGTACAGTAATTAGGGACAATTTTAAACTTTAAACGAAAGGAAACAAGTAAAATTTTACATTTTTCAGGAGCTCACTTTTGTTACTATCCCCATCACTTTTTACAGCATCATCGATAATATTCTATTTATTTTGTCATTGTACCTCTCTTTGACTTTTCCATTCAATTTATAATTTGCATATAACCTAACGCTGGTTGATGTTATGCCGTCCTGGGTATTATCAGTTGATTCTAGAAAGATAGGTGGCTTTCTGATTTAAAATATGCTTTGCGGGTTTTCTAATTTTAAAATCGCCATTACTAACATTATAAGATTATTAAATATGTCTTTGGAAAGTTTCAAAATTATTGAGAGTTGGGTTATGCTGTAACACTTTTTTTTATTTTTCTTAATCATTCTATCTACAAAAGAATTAAGTTCTTTCATGAAATAACTATTTGGATTAAGTACATTGTTGAGAAATTTTCATGTCAACTTTGATAAAAGGTAGAGTGAGAGTTAGGAATAATTCTATACGAAGAAAAATATATAACCTTTTCTAATCGCTCTCATATTTAGGTGAATATTATAAGCGTAAACTCACTTTGATGTCATTCTAGTTGACAAACAGATAAATGGTGGAGTCTAAACTACGGAATTATAATCCAATATACTGTCAAACAATATACGTTAAAGAAATTTTAGAGATAAATCTACAATTATATATTTTTATGTTTTCTGTATTAGAAATATTGATAATAATATATTTAGTCATTAAGTAAGTAGATTTTACAGTAGTTTATATAATGTACATGTACACTTTTACTATTATATTTAACTATTCTGAGTTTACTCAACGCAAATAATAATAAACTCTTGTACTTGTATGAAGCTGAAAGAAATGTAAAAAAAAATATTCTCTACGAGAAGAATAATAAATCCATATTTGAAGAAATGCCATATTATAAGGACTAAAACGTAGACATCAGAGGGTAATTCTACTATTTCTAGTATTGCTAAAATGTATTAATCTTTTTTACATCACTCAGAGTATATCACTTTTTCACACATGTTAGTATAAAATAGACTTATTTTCATTGTGTAGAAGAAATCCTGAAAGCTTACCAGTTCTGCAAGCAACGCTGTTATATACACTAATATTGATTTAACTGCCTAAATACCTACTTAACAAGCTTATGGTAGCGCTGGAAAAGGATTTTTATTTTTAGGTTTGTTAATCTAGTAAAATAAGTAAGTAAATTGATTAGAAAGTTGAATTTTTTCGGACAAATGCAAAAAATAATTAGTTATAATTAGCTGAGATTTTCTGAATCTTGGAGGATCTGATAGAAAATGTCATAAAAATTTGATGACTTATTCAATAAAATATGTGTATAAAACGATAGAAAAAAGTACTAGAAAAAAGTTTTTTGTTAATAAAATTTAAACTATGTGTTTTCCACTTACAAATTTACTCTATTGCAGTTAACTGTTAAGGCATGTAATTAAACAAGCATATCACTTGCATAAAATATCTAACAGCCTATGTAATAGGGGAATGACGGGCAAGATTGCGTAGTAGTTATTTGTTATCCAAATACTTTAACGAGATATGCTTTACTATGTTTACTGTTGGTTAGTTACTATGTTTAGGTTGGAAAAGTAATAACTAATGTTACTCAGTGTTTAAACTATTGTATTTCTTCTTTGTTTTTGCTGTTAAAATGGCAAGGTATGACATTTCCTATGGCATATATGTTTTAAAGAAGTAGCTAAGAGATACGAATGAAAATAAAATAGTCTTCTAAAGGTAAAATTAGCTCGTTTTTGTCAACCCATAGAGAAAGGGTCATTTAAAGATGATTAATGATATCTCATGACTTATAGCAACTTCCAACCCTTCCATTGCCTCTCCCAAAAACAGTGTAGTTAAATAATATTCTTCGTAAGTTTTAAATTTTATATACATATATCCAATTTCTCATCATTAGTTAGGAAGGAATTACTGCAACCAATCAACCGATAGAAGACTGGTGGAATTTAAAAAATGTTTTTCATAATCTAAATAATCCTGAAAAGTTAAAAAGAAGCTTAAAATTAGATGAGTGGTTTTCTCACAATTACAATACTTTCCTTAACTAAGGAAGTAGATAAAATAATTAGTGGATTTAATTTTTTTGACGGAATACTATAAAAACTAATAATGAATTAGAATATCGACCACTTACAAGCAAATTTCCTTATGATGAATCATGTATGTTTGTAAATATTTAATAATAAATTACACACATAATTTTTCTAGTAGAACCATATATCGTATGGTATGGTATTATTTCAGCCGTTTGGTTACAACACTGTCGCATTCACACTCAAGAAAAATAACATTTTTCAGTTTATTTCTGGCCACTTACGAGTAGTTGGAAAGCAAACAAATAATTACTTACTTCTACCATCCGACTGGGTTTAAGTTGGCGCTTCTCGCGTTAAATATGTTGAGTTGGCACCAAATTTAACCTTCGTATCTTAAAATGAAAAGTTGCCTATTACTACTATAGCATAAAATAGGATGTGGACTTTTAGTAATCGCAGTATATAACGCGTCTTTTCCTTAATTGTCTTTGCTAATATTTTTGTTTGTAGACATTTTTAGATTTTCTAATTTTAATATTTAAAATCATTATGACAATATTTTTGTAAATGAATTTTGTACATAAATTGTAAAAATACTTTCTTAATTTCTTAAAAGGTTTCTTTATAACACAGTTGTTTTTCTTTGTTGTTTGTTTGCAAGAAGATTGCGATCGTAATATTTAATTACCGGATTTGGCAAAAACATCCAGCAGAATATTAATTAAGAAATATCTGTTTCCATAAAGAGGAAAGTTTTGAAATAAAGTTAGTTTAAAACCGTTTATTTTAAAAATTGAAACTAAAAAGTATTTTTAATAAAATTTCCGAAAATTTCACGTGACTGTAGTATATACATTCAATTACAGTACTAATAAATCTTCTTTACCCTCATGGTACAATAAGATAATCTCCAACCAAAATTAAAGTTAAGTATTATTGGTATTGGTAATTTAAAACAGATCTAACACCGATATGAATGGTAATTGGTTGGGGTCGTGTACTGTGTTAGAGGTTCGTTTTTTACATTAGGAGTATACAATGACAGAAATTTGATAAAAATTACATTTTTACAATTTCTTACGAATTAAAGCTGATTTCTAAATGAACTAAAAATTAAACGTGGTAGAGACTTATAATTTAACGCACAAACATTTGCAGGAACTGACCAGGTGCATTAAAGTTCACCAATATATTAACATTTCATGGATCTTTCTTTCTACTAACACTGTCAATGTTAACCATATTTTTTATCGTACGTAATGTTCGAAATAATATATGGTTACCCCAATTAGATTTTTTCAAACAATAAATCTCTGATTTATCTAAATTCTCCATCTTAGTTTATATTTATTATGCAATAATAGTGTAGTATTAACCACGCTTGTCATTGGTTTTAATTACACGAATGTGTGTGTACCTGTATTAATTATTTTTTAATTCATCAATTAAAAATTATTATTGGATATACGTCATTGTTAAAGTCTAAATCAACATTTGTAACGAAAACTACCTAATAATATTTTACCTAGTGAGTATTTAGATTTATAAGACACAGCCAGAGTGGACAAGGTGATACCGACAATTTTAATCTGTTCTTCTTACGCAGCCATCTCTGCATTAATCTCTAACGCTGATTATGTCGTAGTTCTGTTCTGCTATTAAATAAATATATTTATATCTAACTATTAATATTATATAAGTTTTAAGGAAATGAGCACAAATCTTTAACAAGTGACAGTCAAAATTAAATTGAATAAAACCAAATTTTATATTTTCAATATGTGGTGTACTAGAGTAGAACATGTGTGTTTTTGTTCTTGTATGATCTTTTTAAAATAACTCAACCTCCTTTTATATCTAAGAGTTCTTGTTGGCAGACCATTCCATTTTTTACCATTTAATTATATCACAGGAAATTTCAGAAAAATATTAACCAATTTACTGAATATAGTCAAAGAGACAATTTACATTTTAACTAGAATTTAACAAATATACTGATTTTTAAATGCAAATAGGTTTATAATGAGAAAACTACTTCTTAATAATCAAAATTTTGTTTTCTATAAAAATATGTACATTAGTGAAATAAATATTTAATTTAAAATTTTTAGTATTATTATTATTAGTGAAATAAATATTTAATTTAAAATTTATTTAGAAACAGGTAATCCTTTGAGAATTGTGTAGTCACCAATTAATAGTAAGAGTTTTGATTTGATTTGGTCATATTAGCAACATCTCGATCGTTGGCTCGCAACATCTGGTCAAAGATATGCGAAGGAACGGAATTGGAGGCCCCTGTAAGAAACTAGTGACTGATGTCCTGAACAAGAACAAAGACATACAAACTATCTAATGAGCAGAAAATAAACCTCTAACATCCTGTAGGAATGCCTGGCTTTAACTTTGGACAAACATAATCTGTTTTCGGAGATCTAAATCGTGCCGACAAATTACTACATCAAGGGCTCAGAAGGAAGCTAAGAAACCCTTCATAAACAAACGACGCTCATATAACCAACAGAAGGCAGCATAATAAGCCCCACATACAACCAAACAACCAACCAACCAATAATTTTTGATCTGTACATTTCTACGTGGATGCGAAAAGTTTAACATCTGTACTAGTTGAGTTTTTTAAAATAAGTAATTCTTATTTTTGGAGAGGGCTTAATATTCAGTGAATAATTTCTAGTTGAACTAAACTATACACTAATTGAAAGGATTTTAATGCATTCAGTTACAGAACTACTATTTAAAAGATTATATATTGTTTTTCCGAATTTCTGAGGAAATTATTAATTTCGTAATATTTTCCCAACAGTATTTGTTGAATTTGACCAAAAATACAAATTCAAAATCTCATTAGCTGTTTATTACTAAAGCACTTTTGAAGGTTAAAGATCTTCATCGAATTGTTTAAATTATATGGAGAAATACAACTGAAAACTGAAAAGTATGAAGATAGGCTTTTGAACATTTTTATAATTGCAAGGAAAAGGTTTTAGAAGATCTTCGACGTTTTCTAAAAAATAAAATGAAGCTATTTGTCTTTATGGGTCTAGCACACGTGCTACAGGGAAGTGCCTAAAGCGCTCCACGAGCGGCATGTGTGCGGAAAAAAAGCGATTCACGTTGTTCTTGAATCGCTGTAAATTGTACTCCGGTGGGAAACACAGCCCTGGACAAATTATTTTCAAAGAGATGATGTTTCTCCATATAAAAGACTGCTTGAAAAGCGTTGTACGCGGAGTAATAAGCTGAACCTCATACGGATGTCAGGTATTAACCCTACATATATTTTTAACATGCACCGATCTGGGAGGAATTTAGCGGGGTACATCCTTCGAACATTTTCCATGAAAATACTTGTAGAACAGACTCAAGTCACTAACCGTTCTTCGATGTTCCAGCGAATCAAGGCCGCCGGTCAGTTTCCGGGTCTCTAATCAGACGAACCTGAACAGAATCCAACAAATGCAGTGTGCGGAGCAGCATTCATAATTGGTCGAATTTGAGCTTTGTAAAGAATTAACAGTTGTTGTGGAGTGTAAAGCTTTCTGGTTCGAAATAATATTCCCAACTTCTGAGAAGCTCTCCTTGCTATGCCTGCAACATGTTCATGGCAGAACATATTTGCTCCCAAATTAACGCCCAACAAATTGAGTGAGATGCTAGAGGAATAGAGTGCCCCGACATGACTATGTCCGGTTTAGCAACGTTAACTTTTTTTTTTTTAGAAAAATCTGCCGCCTGTAGCGTTAAATTCCACTTGGTTTACTGTCACCCCAAGATAGAACTTCTTCCAGGTCTTTGTTAAGTTGTCCGAGCGTTCAAAGTTGAATGAAGAGATAAGCGTATACCTTCATCTGCAAAGCTGTAGACTGGATTCCCGGTCTTTTCCAGCAGATCGTTAATGTAAATGAAAAAGAGAGTAGCAGACAGTATGGAGTCTTGGGGCACACCAGCGTTGATAGTGAAGGTGTTAGAAAGAAATCCGTCGACCGCTACTCGTAAAGAACGCTCTCTGAGGAAACATGAGAACCACGAAGCGATTCAAGAACAACAACATGCCCTTTTTTTTTTTTTTAATCGCTTTTTCCGCACACGTGTCACTCCTGTAGCGCTTTAGGGACTTCCCTGCAGCACGTGTGGTAGACCCATAAAAAAAAAGAACTTTTCAGACATAACATAAGAGCGTAGCTTAGCCAACAGTCCATCGTGTCAAACACGGTCGAATACCTTGGATATGTCAAGAGCAACGCTCGACTTTCTTTCTCCAAAGTGTTCAATTGCGTTGTTCCAAACATGTGTTACATAAGTCAGAAGATCTCCTGTTGATCTAAATGTTTTACGAAAACCATATTGGTGATTGCTAATAATGTTGAATCCTTTAAGATGCTTTAGAAGATGCTGATTGATAACCTTTTTCCATGACTTTCAATATTATTGAAAGCAGTACGACTAGTCGGGGTAGTTAGTTGGCAAGGTCTTCTTGCCTTTTTTAGGTATTGACTGAACTGTGGCACATTTCCAGCAGGAAGGAAATATTCCCATTCTGTAGATAGGTTGATAAGTCTACA
The DNA here is from genome assembly GCA_019049505.1 of Pachyrhynchus sulphureomaculatus. Classification (NCBI taxonomy): domain Eukaryota; kingdom Metazoa; phylum Arthropoda; class Insecta; order Coleoptera; family Curculionidae; genus Pachyrhynchus; species Pachyrhynchus sulphureomaculatus. The sequence goes on along the minus strand of CM032453.1, from coordinate 97,407,142 downwards.
GAAAACTGGTGTTAGTTTAGCTCGCACAGTTTTTGAGAACTAACTAACTAAATATTTTGTCCCTAAAAAATTAAAAAATATTAAAAACTACATGAAGTCAAGGGATACGACAAGAAATTGTTAATTAAAATAAAGTACCAAAAAAGTTATAAAAAACTATACTATATTGTGGTCTTATAAGTTAGCGCAAATTGAGAAAAACTTCTGCAAGAATGAACTTGACCGCATTGTGAGAAAAACAATATAAAATATCTACATTATGTTGGGATTAAAACAAGCAGAAGAGGCAACAAAAAATCTAAGACTTGTTGAATATTTTACCAGATACTCAGTTTTGCTCAACAAAAATGTAAATATTCAAGATGTAAATAAATAATTTTTAGTCAGCCCCTCACCGAAAACGTAATTAAGATGTATGGGGCCAAATTGTAAAATAAATTCAATCCAGACTGGCAAGTAATTCAAAACCCCATAAATCTAGAAAATCAAAAGCAGTCTTACTCCTCCATTCCTGAATATGATTATTTGGATAATAAAGGGAACGTACAAGAGGTAAATGAGTATTTTGGCGGGGATAATACGTGAATGGTCATTATAATGATTTCCATCTCATCGAAAAAACTTCTAAGAAAATGAACAGTTCTAGCTGTAATTTTTAAAATAAACAATTAGTTTGATCAAGTTTTAAAACTAGGATATAACAGATATTATTACCTTTCGACCTCTATATGAAATTAGGTTGGGCCATAAAAAAATAAATCGTAAACAATTACGAGGGTATCAAGTTCCGCTTTGCTATATTTTACAGAGAATTTTATTAAAATAATTTAGTGGATTTTTTTTCTACGTTTCGATGTCTTAAACAGAAATGTGGTTTTTATTTATTTATTATATTTACTTAAAACTGAGTATTTAGAATATATTAATTAGATAAAATTACTAGAGAGATTATAAGCAGTTTTAATCATATAATATGGTGAAGTAATTTTTAGGCACAGGACTTTAACAAACTTGTAGCAAAGAAAATTTAAATAAAAACTTTACTAATTATCCCGAAGTGCCCCCCAAGTTGCATTATCTTCGTGTAGATACTAGTTTAAGCGACACTAATGGCTGACCCCTGACTGGTGGACCTCTAATAGGCAAAAGTTATAAACATTTCGAGTCATGCGTGCGAATATTATCTGAACCTAACCCCAGGAATTTAAAAAGGAAATTCATTTAAAGCGAAATTATTAAGAATTATCTGATTATTAAGATGAAAATTCTACGGCATTTGCGATCAAGAGTACAATATTTTTTAGCGCCACATCCCCCTCGAGATGCAGCATAGGCCTTTTTAGAGCAGATTCTATGAAAATGAACAGATTTCCGACTTATGCATTTTCTTCCCATCTTTCGTACCCAAGATAAGGAGTAGAGAAGTAAAGATGAATACCACATTAATAAAATTTTAAAATATATTTTTATTTTATCTAGTGAACGTCCAGTTTTGGCAAAAAAATCAATACGACTATATATGAAACATCTATAGTTTATTTAATCTAGTATAGTCTAAATAAATAAAAATTTCAATGGACAATATGAGTGATATTCCTACAGCTCAAAATAAACATGTGAAGACTGTCTAGTGCTGCTAGGCCATGATGCATCATCGCAAATTATTGTGTTAAATAAATTTTGTTTTTCAGGTAACACTTCACTGAATGTACGAGATATTATTTGAAGCATAATATAAATTTGTTTTGGACTCTTAATGGGGCCTGAGAACCATTTACGGTTGTTCGATATTTCTATTTATTCAGTAATTTCAGTTGATACGCCTACATGTTAACACTTTGTGAGCACTCCTACTTCAAAACGTTTTTATACCTTGTGAAATATATAACAAAGGACATTTAAAAAAATTAAAATTCACATCAAAAACCCCTTTGATAGATGTCACTTTTTCATCATTCTTCAAAGAACGATGATGACGATACAAGTTTATTGAAATTACACACATCGCTCTTTAATATGCTAGGACAGTAAAAAGTTATAGGCTGATACCTAAACTATAATTTAAATATTATTAATAAATTAATCATTGTGGTAGCGTACCCTAATGCCTAAATGTTAAATTATTTTATAGCAATTCAAATTAAACTAATAGCACATGACCATACGGGACATGCACAAAATACTATAAGATAGCGAGAAGACTAGAAAGATGTGATCAACTAAATAGAGGCCGCCTAATAGGTATAGAATAGCAGTATTATAGAGAGCCCTGTTAGATCCGAGCGGAAAAGTGCGATAAGCATGTACTAAGTGGTTTATGTCAACTACCATGGTAGATAGTGTGAAACCATTGGGATCCACTTGAATATTTTAATAAATATATATAAATTAATCTTTGATAGTAATATATCTTAGCTGAGCCGGACAGTGTAGATTGATTAAGAATGACCATCATATATTGTATATACCATTTTTTCATTAGCTTCTCTCATGCGATGTGTTTTTAGAAAAATGTCGGCTAATCTACAGTGCAATAGTTATTAATTTGGTCTCTGACCAAGATAACCTTATAACGACATTATAAAAAAAAAAAATATAAATATCCATTTCTAAGATTTATTAACATTCATGCCTTTGGATTCACTCAAAGATCACACATTTTCCGCTAAAAAAATAAGGTGAGGGGATTATAAGTCGCAAATGAAATTTTTTAATGAATCCCTAAGGTCCTCGATAATAGGATTTAATTTACGAATATATTGTCAATAAATTGATGTTTAAGCGGGTTAGATAACACGGTTTGGCTGCATCACAAAAAGTACGTATAATTTAAGACAAAAATAATTAAAAATTTTATTAAGGTGAATACTACAGAAAGGACGGGCGATTAATATATTTTTATTGTACTATTAAATTATAAGAAAAATCATCTTTTTGTCTATATGTTTTTATAAAATTTTATATCAGGTCAAATGTACCCCCCTGTTGAGAACTATGAGCGCCCCTTTCTGGTATTCGCTGTGTATAATAAAAAATAATTCCAATCTGCAATAATTAAAATTAACTCATGGAAAAATCAATGGTAGTAGTTAAAAATTAATCTAACGGGTTTTTTTTTTATTTCAAAAATTAAAAAATTAATGGTTGTTATCAAACTATTAGTTATGTAATTTTTCTGAGCCAAAAAGATTAGTTTTAAATTATATAAAAAATACAAAATTGTCTATTAGAAAATTTATTTAAAAATACCGTCTTGACAATTAGTCTGTAGAAAATTAGTAGATTTATTTATATTAAAGGAAAAGTTTAAAATATTAAAATTTGACTCAGTTAACATAGTAAGATGAGTATCTTGAAAACCATAGTTTCTGAGAAAAAGAGAAAATCCCAACGCCAGGTTCAGGGGTTATTATTCTAGTAACTTGTGTAAATTGAATAGAATTTTCTTAAGTTTTTTTTTTTAATAATTCTTAGATAAATCAAAAGCGGTAAAAACAATCGACAAGTCAAATCAACTTTATGATCATAAAAGTTCTGGAAAAATAAACCTAAATCTTATGACCTCAAACATTTATTTCCTCGATCATGTTTGGTAGCATGAAGACTAATTAATTAACAGAATACAACATGTAATTGATTTATAATCAATTCACAAATCATTTATTAAATAAAAAAGCCATATGCATATACAAAATTTTTAAAGATAATAGACAGAAGTATATAAAAGAATATGAAAGTAAGAACTGCAAATCTCGACAAACACAATTTTTATTTAATTTTTGATTAAAAATTTCTAGAAGGGTGTATAAGAAATTCAAAAAGTTTTTTTGTGTTATAGAATCACTAATACTGGACAAAAGTAGCATACTATTTCATATGCAGGTTTCTGTCAGAACTATCGGTAACTCTTTTGTCTCGTGTTTACTGCTGTGCTAGCGCCAGGTATAATTTTCTTATCACTCTTGCACTTTCAGATACTCATACTATTGGTTGTCTCAGTGATAATTATTATATATTATGATGGATGATAAAGTATTTTTCACAATAATTTTATGTAATCCGAATCGCCAACTCTTTTTTAAACTACTTTTAGATTTTGTAAGTGTAGCAATTTTCAAAACATTCATTACGCCCACTGCAAAACTACAAATTATTCTTAATATATATAATATATATATGTAATAGATAAAATATAGATAAATAATATATATATTTAGTATACATATATATATGAACGAAACGGTTGACACACCCTAACTGCAATTTGGAAATAATGGCAATATGCGTGATTATTGTGCAATCATTAGGAATTTTATATAAAAAGGTATTAAATCTCCCGATCTGTTTAATTTAGCTTCTTAATGGGAAAGAAACATAACAATGTTGAAACTTTAAAAACATTACTATAAAAAGAATCATAATGTAATATTTTGTGTTACTTTACACAAACTTTCAAGTGTTTTCACCGTATGCAAACTACATGAATAGGGCGAGAAAATATACTAGTCCTATTTAAAAACAAAATTTATTTCTAACTATGCAAACATCAAATAATTATTCATCATAATATGTGTGAAATTTTAATATTCTATAAAAAAATTATGGGATTAAAACGACTTCATTTTGGGGTTCTTAAATATAAATGACTATATAGGTGCCTAGGTTTTTTGGCACAATTAAAATGGATTAAATAAGGTTGCAGTGATAAATCAAGATGAAAAACAATAGCCGAGAAATGTCAAAAAAACTGCCATAAATTTTAAAAATTGTAATAGGAGTAGGCCGTTGAAATTTGGCAAACAGATCTAGATCACAAAATAAACCATTTTGTCTAATAACTTTTTTTAAAATTTAGCCAATTATAGGTTTTTTTCAAAACGTTTTA
>CM032453.1:97295749-97402157 GCA_019049505.1 Pachyrhynchus sulphureomaculatus | reverse complement strand
TCCTTCACACAGGTTTTCTTAATAGCTCGTGATGTTTGATGAGGCACGTTTTCACGCACACAACCTACGCATGTGCACATGCACACATGTGCGCTTACACGCGCACACACATTTACAAAGATGTACACGCGAGCACAACGACCAACACAGGCGCCAACAATTCCTCACACGTGCATACACACGCACATACACGTGCAGGCCCACATACAGGCACGCCCACAGACACACACAGATACACACGCCTTCACATCCTCACGCAGACACACCCACATACTTATTTTACAATACTTAGGAGGACATCGTGCTCCAGAGTCACTTATGTAGCCACAAAAACTACTCTATTAGTATTAAAGAACATTCCTTGCTAACTGTGTTTCCATAAGAAACATGTTTATATACATACTCATTTGTTACAAATTTATTCCTAAAATCATTATGAGCCCACCAACGCATACGGATGTTAGATTTAACGTTGTATATTTTACTATTATAATGGGTTTATAGGCACTAGATACATACAGTATTTCCAGGACAATCTCTAAATCATACTTATCCGGTTAAACATACACATATTGGCCACATAAAGTAATCACACACTTATTTAATAAGGTTGGACATTCGGTAAACACATATTTTGTTTCAAAGAACTTGCGGGATAATACATAAATTTGATTACAATTTGATTTATTGTTTACATTTACATTTAGAACATTATTTTTTGTAACACACTCCAGCAACAAAGTGTATATTACTTCCTACACTATCTTCCATTTTGGTGCACGTATGAGCACAACTTAATTAAAAATAGAAAAAAAACCTTTCTTCAGCGCACCATCCATTGTAGCTTACTACCATTTCCATCGAATTGCGTGTATTGGAAAAAAATTTATATATTTTTTAGGTAACTTCAATGTATTTTTTATTATATAACCAGCGTAAGGAAGCAGAGAGCCTGGACGGTACATGCCAAGTGGGATTTTCATTCATGACATGGAAATTACAGCTTTTGAGTTCATATCGCATCAAATTTTTATTATTTTTCGACTTATCCGCTACAAATACATAAAGAATTATTAAAAGTTTAAAAAAGATTAAGTTAGGATTATCGTAGAGAAAAATCGTGTGTATAAATATACCAAGAAAAGTCAAATGTAGGCTATGATTTTTTACGTTGGAAGACGTCAAGAGACTCATAATTTAAAAATATTCTTGCCCATTTACGAAGTTATGATTGATTTGCAATTTTACAAAAACTTGACGGCTTTATCTTTGAAATTTTATATTTAAAAATTTATTCTGAAACAATTTTCAGTACTGCGTAAGCTCCAAGTGGTGGGCGCATGCTTCAAATAATGGTAATAACTAAGTCTTTTGTACTTAATTTCTTCCCTTTACTACTGTGCAAGCTCCAAACGGTGGGCGAATACTTCGAATGAAGATAGAGACGTGGCCTACCAAAATTAGCGTTGTAAAATGGCTCTATTATACTGCTGAATATCAATTGTACAGGGTGTTTTTCAGTAAGAATTCAGGAAGAATATTAAGGCCCAGATTTAACTGTCTGAACACAATTAAATTTCCTTTACTAAAATTTGTACGGTATATTAAGCTATGTTAGGTTTAAAATTTTTAGGTTTAGGGTACATTAGGCTATGTTAGGTTTGGGGTACACTAGGTTATGTTTTTTTTTTTTATCCCCAAAAGGGGTCATGTGAACATACTAACCCAGAAAATGAAATCAGCGACCCTAAAGTCCCCGGAAAACCAGTTTTCAACCTGTGAACCCTTATTTACGTGAGTATGGAATTTTTAACCCCCCCCAACCCCTATTTTCATCCCCTTTTGGAAAATTTTAAGGGATATTTCAGAAATCGGCCTTCAGTTTTCATCTAATATCTAACTTTCCCCACTGTGCGTCTGGGCGTTTGTCTGTGTGGACAGTTTTGGTAAATTTTCTAGTTTGGGGTTTTGGCTAGTTATTTGCCTCGTGAAGGGTTCCTAAGAAGGAAGCCAAGCCAGTGAGGGGTTGTTTTCCTATTCACTGACAGAAACCGGTTATACTCAACACCTGTAGCAGTTTTTTGGCAGGCCATAAGCAAGGGGGTTTAGTAGCCAAACGCTTGAGTGAAGTAAAAATTATAGTTTTGGGATTTGAATTTTGATAAGTGGTATAGCAGCACAATATAGTATTAGTATTTTTATATTTGTTTCCATAACATTTGCTGCCCAGTAAAAATTGAAAGTAACAATTGGCGTCCCAACGTCCATATTAGGTTACAAGTAGTCATAGCCGGTGGAGGGATGAACATAATGTTAAATAATATTGCACAATAATGTAAAATGTGACGTAAGAAAATGTATATAACCCTTCAATCCACTAGTGATATGACATGCAACCCCAGAATTTTATTAAAGCTTAAACAAAGTTTGTAGTATATGTTCAAGATTTTCAATACAAAAACAGTAATTTAATATGTAAAGAGGAAGCTGTGATAAATACTGGCGAACACAGATTTTCTAGAAGGTGTAGTGAAAGATTAAGAAGTTTTTCTGAAGGGACACTACAAAAGAATTGAGTTAAGTAATTTAATATTTAATAGTACTAGGAATTAATCTCAACTGGAATGTAAAAGTATAAGTAATTTAAAGGCCAGAAGTTTCGTTAATCATTGTAGTAATAATAATAAGTTACAGTACCCCCTACTAAACGTATTATTATTGAGAGATTAACATATTCATAAGTTTGATATGTTGAATTCAGATTTAGGTTAGTAATAATACGAAATTAAGTACGAAAAAACAATGTTAAATGTATTTTTAGAAAAAATTCATCATTCGGAATGAATTTTTTGACAGTTGTTGTTGTGGGTGACCCCGCTACAGCTGCTGGTGGAGAAGGGAAGGAAGAATATTTGTTGTGGGGGTTTTAAAGCTCTATATTCCAAAATTTTAATTTTCTTCTTGTTTGGTTCTTCTATTTCAATCACCTCTCTGCCTTTTTCTTCTCTTCCTTGTCCATCAAGTAAAGTTTTACTTGTGTAAACTCTTCAAGACGTTGAAAGAAGAGTTGCAGCTTCTCTTTATCGTCTGCTGCATCTCGCATATAGCGGACAGGTAGCATCCCTAATTTTTTCTATTGTTTCATTTTTAGGATGTCATGATAAATAGAGACGTAAGTGATTTTGCATGATCTTAACTCTTTTCTACCAAATCTAAGAACAATAATAATGAAAGATGTATAATTTCATTCATATTAAAATTTTCTATTAGAAATGTAAAAGAGCAATAGGATTTACTTGAACAAATCCTTGACAAACGCCTTCAATATGCTTGTCTAGAGTATCTTAAAATCGATTGATTAAATGATAAAGGCAGCGTTGGCGTTCATTGTAGATATTGTAATACAATAGTTGTAAAATCACACAGAAGCAACTGAAGTCTGACTAAGGAATTTAAATATATGAATACGGTAGAGAAAAAAGATTTCTATTTAACATCATGTCACCTGTTTATAAGCGGATTACTCATTTTTTTTGATTTTAATAGGAATATTTATGCTAATTAATCATTTTTTTAAAATACTGAAAATAACAAAACAATTAGCTTAAAATAATAATACGTCTTACTTTGGAAAATTACAAGTTATCTATTTATGACCTTTAGATGTTCATAAACTGATTTTAATAGTTATATTCATGCTGATTATTTATTTTAAAATATTGAAAATAACAAAATAAGTAGTAAAAAATTATAATATACTTTAGTTATCTACTTATAACCCATAATGTTTATAAACCGATTGTTGTTTTTTATTTCATAGGAATATTTATATATGCTGATTAATCGTTTATAAATACCAGAAAATGTTTAAAAAAATGTCTACTGAAATTGCACAATTAAGTGATAATATATGGTCAAGAGTTCAAGAAGTTGGTAAGTTAATTAAATCAAAAAATGAATATGTTAATTAGATAAAACTTTTAAATAAGTATTTAATCTTAAAAACATGTTTGAAAGGTGATGTATAGGTGATGATAGAAAAAAATCTTAGAAAAATTAAAGCAAATTTATGTTTACTCAAAAATTATCGGGAACAATTTAAATTTCAAAAAAAAAATATTTGGATCATATTTTAAAAATCGTACTAGGATAGATGCAATTGTTAAGTCCAGTATTGAAGATCCCATCATTCTTTTCAACAAAGCATTTAAAACTTTTACATGTAAAGTGAAAAAAAGAAATAAAAAAATTACTATTAACAATTATTTATACATATTTTTTATCAACATTTATAAATCCTCAAAATAATGAATGTGGTATAAAAAACTTTACTACTAAAAACCATATAGTAGGCCGAAATATTAATATAAAAGAATTTCTTAATGAACTTCGGTGGAAGACTTTCGACTACAACAATGTCTCAAATCATTGTTAAAGTTAAACAAATCACTTGTGGAGACTGTCAACGAACAATTTTGAGCATCTCTGACGGATTTTGTAATGGTAGTGGAACATGTCGGCGAATTTTAGCAATTCAACGTATTGAATCGCGTCGAAGTTTATTCCGCGCAAAATATATTGATGGTTTCGGCAAAAATTTCATAACTGTCCCCTTCCACCCCCTTATTTACCCAATTTGACAAATTATGTCTTCGGGCTGTTTACCCATATAAAGATGAAGTTAAAGTATCGATACTTCGTGACCATAGAGGAGATAGAACGCGAATCGCAGAAGGCGCTGGAGGAAGTGAGAGCACCGACCTTCCAAAAATGTTCGTCTAGTGAAAAAAACGGCGGGACCGTTTCTTTCGAGTATCGGCGCCTACTTCGAAGATGACGGGAATCACGGGGCGTTAAACTAACTAATTCTGCCTATGGCCACAAATTCTTACGCCCTTCTTAGTAATGACTTTCGTCTATGCGTACGGTATTGTCACATTTTAGCTAAAGTAAACCTGCACGATATGGTTTGTTTATTGCAAAGTACCTATTATTAATATTTGTACTTTTTTAAAAAATGTTCTAGTTTTTTTGATTAGAAAGAAAAGAAAAAGGACGAAAGGAAGATAGAAAGTTGTAAATTAACTAAAAAAATTACTAATTAGTTAGTAAATTGATTTAGATTATTATTGCGAATGGTATCTAGATTATCCAGTTCACATCTGACTTATTTTTTCCTAACCAAACATTTTACCACACAATAATTGTTACTCCAAACCTATAATGCAAGGGTGGGTTATCGCATCATAGTCTAGGGTAATTGACGGATTAGACTTGTATTAGTTACAATTAACTCAAGTAGACCTACGAAATACTCCAGTGGACTTCACTTCGTACTCAGACTGCAACTCTATAATATTCATTTATCCTTTGACCTATTCTTGATCGCTACATTGACCTATTTATAAACTAGCAACTTTCTTATTTCATCTTTCAATTTCTCTGCACAATCCTATACTCCACGTTTAATGGACAATTTCTTTTTAAAAATAAACAGTTGGAATCGATGCTACTATTTTCAAAATATATTTTCATATTATTTTATACACTCCTTTTCTTCTCTCTTTGTTCACCATTTTGTCATCAAAATAATTATAAACAGATGTTCTCCTGAATAGTCGGAGATATCGGTAATTGTTTTTAGACAGAACATTTTTGGAATAGTTCAAGTTACTCGTATATTAGCATATTCTTATATAAAACTAAACCATTATTTTTTACTTCACTTTTAATATTCAACATAGCTTCTTTGTTTCTTTCGGTCCGTCATGACAGCATAAAATTAAATTTTAAACAATTTTCTAGTTTCACATTTCACCATGAAAGAAATTAAAGAATTTTGTTTCATGTAATGTCTTTCTCTTTGTAGGGCTCTATATACCTCTTTCAAGAGGAATTATTAGTAACATATGTAATTACCTATTGAAACTAGGATAGATATGCATGTTTACAAAATCTATATACTGACGGATTTTGGCATGCATTTCAGAATAACGTTTTTAGTTGATTAGCACACCACAGTTGTTCTGTAGAACCTACAGATATCATGTGTAGAGAATGCAGGAAAGATTCAGAAGTACCGATACATACCGTTTATTCGTACACACATAATGCTATTCTACGTGACAACAGTATGGTAGTATTAAAACCTGTCGGCGGATTTATGTTCTGGGAGAACTAAATTTGACATGGTATTCCGTGATAAAAAAAACCAAAATGGTTTTTTATTTTTGAAATCGAATTTTTGCAATAAAATTCCATGAACGACTACCTGAAATGCTCTCGATAAGTCACACAGGATTGCGCAGGAAATTTTCCCTCATAAAGCTAGTTTAATATATATATATATATATATATATATATATATATATATATATATATATATATATATATATATATATATATATATATATAAGTATGGCAAGACCTCAGATATTTTTCATTGATTTGGAGAGCACCGTTCTATAAAAAGATATACTCGTATTGAGGGGATACAATTTCTGTATTCAAGCTCTAATAAAATTTAATGGTATCTCGTCATTACCAAACGAATTACTATTTTTTAATGAACAAATTATATTTTTTACTTGCACTTGTTATAACAGTCAAGAAACTCCTACAGATTTGTGATAATGGCTTAATCAGAACACATTTTTATATGTGAAATTGATAAAAAAAAGAATTAATTTGTAAATTTTACTTCGTTCCTAGTTTTTTCTCATCTATAGTATTTTTCCCTTATATCAGTATATCTGTTTTCCTGAACTGGTTTCATTTGTTTGCTATTTTCCACACGGTTTTATATATATTTTCTAACATATGTATTTCGTCTTAGAAATTCTATATTGTCTTCTCCTTCACTTCTGTACATTACGTTATGTTTGCTGTTGAGCTGATTGACTATTGTATGTTGTATATTTTCTTCTTTTTTTCTTTCAGTACTATGTTATCTTTTTCATTTTTGTATTTTTGTGTTACATTATTATTTTTTTTTTCTTCTCTTTTCTCTATAATGATGTAATGTTATTGTATGTATTTTTATTTAGTATTTAGGCATTAGCTGAATGTTGCATTATTGAATTTGTATTTTTATATTTGTTTTTTTTTTATTTTTTGTATCTTATATGCTTAGCTACTGGCTCGGTTGAGATGAGCAGTTCTTAACTGGACTTCGCCGAGTTAAAAATAAAGACCTTTTATTTTTATTATTATATAAAAAATTTCTTCTTTTCTCACATTTAGTCAATGTGGTTCCATGCTTGGCTGACGGGCCCAAGCCCGCACAAACGCTATTACCATTGTGTATTAAGGAATGACCTGACAAGGTTACATGTTTTCAAAATCACTGACTTCTGAATGTTTTTGTGTATGTTTGTGTTGAGTCCTAATTGTACTAAATGTGATGTGAATGTTATTGGTGTAACGCCTGTGGCTGATATAATGAGGGGGACAATGATGACCTTTTCTTGTTTCCATAGCCTTTTTATTTCCGTTGCAAGGTCTGTGTATTTGGAAATTTTTTCTGTGTATTTCGTTTGGATGTTTGTGTCGTTGGGGACAGCTATGTCAATTAGATAGGTGACTTTTTCTTTTTTGCACTGGAAAGTAATATCGGGTCTATTGGCGGAGACTGTTTTATCTGTATGGATACTGATGCCCCAGTAGAGTTTGTAATCTTTATTTTCAAGTACGGATGTTGGTGTGTATTTGTAGTAGGGATCTGTGTTTTATATGAGCTTGTATGTTGTGGCTAGTGCTTGGTGAACTACTTTTGCCGCTGAGTCATGTCTGGCTGTGTATTCCGTTCCGGCTAATATTTTACATCCGCTTGTTATGTGTTCGATCGTTTCTTTCTGCTGGTGGCATTTTCTGCATCTGTCTTCTGTAATAGTTGGGTCTTTGATGATATGCTTTTGGTAGTTTCTGGTTAATATGACTTTATCCTGGATGGCAAGTAAGAAGCCTTCTGTTTCCGGGAATAGCTGCCCATCCCGTAACCAGGTGTATGATTGGGTGGGTGGTCTACCCGGGATAAGTCGAGTGGGGTATAGTTTTTGTCTGCTTTGACTGTTGCTGTATGGAGGCTGGTTTGCTTGGTGTGAAAGAATTTCCTAAGTGCCTGTATTTGTTTTGTGTGTAATGATCTGATGTCTATAATTCCTCTTCCTCCCGATGGTAAGTCTTTCCTTGCATGCGTTGGGGTGTAATTTCCTGTATTTGGTGAATTGAGATCGTATAAGGATGTGTTTATTATTATTATTATTATTATTACAAAAAGTTCTTCTTTCTCACATTTGATCAATGTGGTTCCATGTTTGGCTGACGGGCCAAAACCAAGTCAGCACAAACGCTATTACCATTCCGTATTAAGGAATGACCTGACAATGTTACAGGTTTTCAAAATCACTGACTTTCTGAATGTTTCTGTGTATGTCTGTGTTGAGTCCTAATTGCACTAAATGTGGTGTGAATGTTATTGGTGTCATTGGGGACAGCTATATCAATTAGATAGGTGACTTTTCCTTTTTTGCACTGAAAAGTAATATTGGGTCTATTGGCGGAGACTGTTTTATCTGTATGGATACTGATGTCCCAGTAGAGCTTGTAATCTTCATTTTCAAGTATGGATGTTGGTGTGTATTTGTAGTATGGATCTGTGTTTTCTATGAGTCTGTATGTTGTGGCTAGTGCTTGGTGAACCACTTTGGCAGCTGAATCATGCCTGGCTGTGTACTCTGTTCCGGCCACTATTTTTTACATCCTCTCGTTATGTGTTCGATCGTTTCTTTCTGCTGGTGGCATTTCCTACATCTGTCCTCTGCAATAGTCGAGTCTTTGATGATATGCTTTTGGTAGTTTCTGGTTAATATGACTTTATCCTTCTGTTTCAGGGAATAGCTGCCCATCCTGTAACCAGGTATATGATTGTTTTTTATTTACATGGTCTCGTTCTATGTGGTATCTGTGTTTTCCGTGGAGTGTTTTCTCTGACCACGTTTTCATCTTTTCCTGTTGTAATTGGGTATGACTCTGTGTGTCTGCTGAATGGTCTGCCCGGGCTAAGTCGAGAGATGTGTAGTGTTTGTCTGCTTTCACTGTCGCTGTGTGGAGGCTGATTTGCTTGCTGTGAAAGAATTTCCTAAGTGCCTGTATTTGTTTCGTGTGTAATGATCTGATGTCTATAATTTCTCTTCCTCCTGCGTTCCTCTCGTCTTTCTTTGCATACGTTGGGGTGTAATTTCCTGTATTTGGTGAATTTTATTATTATTATTATTATTATACAAAAAAGTTGTTCTTTCTCACATTTAGTCAATGTGGTTCCATGTTTGGCTGACGGGCCTAAGCCAAGTCAGCACAAACGCTATTACCATTCCGTATTAAGGAATGACCTGACAATGTTACATGTTTTTAAAATCACTGACTTTTGAATGTTTTTGTGTATGTTTGTGTTGAGTCCCAATTGTATCAAGTGTGGTGTGAATGTTATTGGTGTAAGGCCTGTGGCTGATATAATGAGGGGGACAATGATGACTTTTTCTTGTTTCCATAGCCTTTTTATTTCCGTTGCAAGGTCTGTGTATTTGGAAATTTTTTCTGTGTATTTCGTTTGGATGTTTGTGTCGTTGGGGACAGCTATGTCAATCAGATAGGTGACTTTTTCTTTTTTGCACTGAAAAGTAATATCGGGTCTATTGGCAGAGACTGTTTAATCTGTATGGATACCGATGTCCCAGTAGAGCTTGTAATCTTCATTTTCAAGTATGGATGTTGGCGTGTATTTGTAGTAGGGATCTGTGTTTTCTATGAGTTTATATGTTGTGGCTAGTGCTTGGTGAACTACTCTGGCAGCTGAATCATGCCTGGCTGTGTACTCTGTTCCGGCCAATATTTTACATCCGCTCGTTATGTGTTCAATCGTTTCTTTCTGCTGGTGGCATTTCCTACATCTGTCCTCTTCAATAGTCGGGTCTTTGATGATATGCTTTTGGTAGTTTCTGGTTAATATGACTTTATCCTGGATGGCAAATAAGAAGCCTTCTGTTTCAGAGAATAGCTGCCCATCCTGTAACCAGGTGTATGATTGTTTTTTATTTACGTGGTCTTGTTCTATGTGGTATCTGTGTTTTCCGTGGAGTGTTTTCTCTGACCACGTTTTCATCTTTTCCTGTTGTAATTGGGTGTGACTGTGTGTGTCTGCTGAGTGCTCTGCCCGGGCTAAGTCGAGAGGTGTGTAGTTTTTGTCTGCTTTCACTGTCGCTGTGTGGAGGCTGGTTTGCTTGCTGTAAAAGAATTTCCTAAGTGCTTGTATTTGTTTCGTGTGTAATGATCTGATGTTTATAATTCCTCTTCCTCCTGCCTTCCTTTCGATGGTAAGTCTTTCGATTATTATTATTACAAAAAGTTCTTCTTTCTCACATTTGATCAATGTGGTTCCATGTTTGGCTGACGGGCCAAAACCAAGTCAGCACAAACGCTATTACCATTCCGTATTAAGGAATGACCTGACAATGTTACATGTTTTCAAAATCACTGACTTCTGAATGATTCTGTGTATGTCTGTGTTGAGTCCCAATTGCACTAAATGTGGTGTGAATGTTATTGGTGTAAGGCCTGTGGCTGATATAATGAGGGGGACAATGATGACTTTTTCCTGTCTCCATAGCCTTTTTATTTCCGTTGCAAGGTCTGTGTATTTGGAAATTTTTTCTGTGTATTTCGCTTGGACGTTTGTGTCGTTGGGGACAGCTATGTCAATCAGATAGGTGACTTTTCCTTTTTTTTTTGCACTGAAAAGTAATATCGGGTCTATTGGCGGAGACTGTTTTATCTGTATGGATACCGATATCCCAGTAGAGCTTGTAATCTTCATTTTCAAGTATGGATGTTGGCGAGTATTTGTAGTAGGGATCTGTGTTTTCTATGAGTCTGTATGTTGCGGCTAGTGCTTGGTGAACCACTTTGGCAGCTGAATCATGCCTGGCTGTGTACTCCGTTCCGGCCAACATTTTACATCCGCTCGTTATGTGTTCGATCGTTTCTTTCTGCTGGTGGCATTCCCTACATCTGTCCTCTGCAATAGTCGGGTCTTTGATGATATGCTTTTGGTAGTTTCTGGTTAATATGACTTTATCCTGGATGGCAAGTAAGAAGCCTTCAGTCTCAGGGAATAGCTGCCCATCCCGTAACCAGGTGTATGATTGTTTTTTATTTACGTGGTCTTGTTCTATGTGGTATCTGTGTTTTCCGTGGAGTGTTTTCTCTGACCACGTTTTCATCTTTTCCTGTTGTAATTGGGTGTGACTGTGTGTGTCTGCTGAGTGGTCTGCCCGGGCTAAGTCGAGAGGTGTGTAGTTTTTGTCTGCTTTCACTGTCGCTGTGTGGAGGCTGGTTTGCTTGCTGTGAAAGAATTTTCTAAGTGTTTGTATTTGTTTTGTGTGTAATGATCTGATGTCTATAATTCCTCTTCCTCCTGCCTTCCTCTCGATGGTAAGTCTTTCTTTGCATGCGTTGGGGTGTAATTTCCTGTATTTGGTGAACTGAGATCGTATAAGGATGTGAATATTTTCTATGTCTGTTTGTGACCATTTGATGATACCAAATGAATATGTGAGTATAGGTATAGCGAACGTGTTGATGGCTTTAGTGAGATTCTTAGAGTTGAGTTTTGTTTGCAAAAGTTTCGTCAGTCTGTTTTTGAATTCGGTTCTGAGCTCTGTTTTGATGTGAGTGTGGTTAAGTTTGGTGCTTTGTTGGAAGCCTAGATATTTGTATGTTTCTTTATCGAACATGTTATCGAGCGTTTCATTGTTGATGGTTTCTGTTTCATGGTGGCACTTCCATTGGCCTTTGTTGATGTGGAGCACTTTGCATTTACTTATACCAAATTCCATATTGACATCTAAGGTGAATATTTCTGTGATTTTGAGGAGTTCATTCAGCTGTGTTTGTGTGGCAGCGTAGAGTTTTATGTCGTCCATACATAGGAGGTGGTTTATTTTATGTTGATTCCCTTTTTGGTGTCTGATGTTGAAGCCATGCTCTGTTCTGTTTAGTATATTTGAGAGTGGATTGAGACAGAGGCAAAACCATAGAGCACTGAGCGAGTCTCCCTGAAATATACCCCGTCTGATGTACAGCTCTTCTGTTTGGATCCGTTCGGTTTGTGTTTCTAGGCGTATTTTGGTTGTCCATGTTTTCATAATTTGCGCGAGAAACTGCCTGAGGTGTTGGTTGATTTTATAGATTTCTAGGGCCCTGATTAACCAGCTGTGGGGTATGGAGTCGAAGGCTTTTTTATAGTCTATGTAACCGATGTGAAAAGTTTCTGTGTTCTTTTCTGGTTTGTCCCATAATCACGCTATCTATAATCAGCTGCTCTTTGCATCCTCGACTATTTTTCCTGCATCCCTTCTGCTCTTCTGTGAGGATATTGTTGTCTGTTAGGTGTTGTTCTATTTTCTTCGAAATTGTGGCTGTGATGATCTTGTATAGGGTTGGAAGACAGGTAATAGGTCGGTAGTTTGACGGGTTTGTGGTGTCTGAGCTTTTGGGTTTAACGTATGTTATTCCTTGTGTGAGGAAAGTGGGAAATGTGTGTGGTTGTAGAATGGCTTTGTCGATTTGGTGTGTGAGTGCTTCGTGTGTGGTGGTAAACTGTTTGTACCAGAAGTTTTGTATATTGTCATTCCAGGACATTTCCAGTTGTGTGTGTGTTTGATAGTTTCTGTAATTTCTTGTGTATTAAATGTGGTATTTTCTTGTTCTGTCACATGTTTATGTTTGTCTTCTTCGGCTTTGATCCAGGGGGTGTTATTATTGTGTAGTTTGGGTTCTGACCAGATACTTTTCCAATAATCTGTGAGTTCTTGTTTGTTTGGTGGTTCAGTCACTGCTATCTGTCTGTTGTACATAGTTTTCCGGTAGAACTGTTTTTCGCTTCTTCGGAAGAGGTTGTTGGTGTCTTTCCTCTCATTTGATTCTTTGTATCTACGGAGTCTTGCGGCATATACAGATAGTTTTTGTTTCAAGGTATCGAGGATTTCTGGCAGTGTTCTGTTGGGAGACTTAGATTTGATCTTGTTTGCCCCTGTGTGACACGTTTGGACGCGTTCCCGCTTATAAACTGGGTAAGATGTCCTCCTGATGTTGTTGATTTTGTTTTCTATTCTTATTTGCCATTTGAATTTTGGTTTTGTCCTGTTGGGGTTTCCTTGTCGCTGAGGGAGTTTTTGATTATTTTGTGTTAGAGTGGTGATTGCTGCTGCGTATATTATTGTGTGAATGTCTTCGATTGTGCTTACGTCTGTTATATACTGAGGTATTATATGCTTGTTTAGTGTGTTGAGGATTGGTTGCGTGCTCTGTCTGAAGATTAACCGAGGGATGGGATTTCTTGTTGTGGGGTCGGTGCCTGACCATCGAGCTAGATGTGACCCCATTTTTGCTTTAAGTGTTTGTATGAGAGGTGATTCGGGGTGATGTTGTGTGGATGTCGTTGAGGGTGGCGAGTGATTCATGTTGTTGTCTGTGATATGGTGTTGCGCGGTACTCGCAATATTATTTTGCGTTATGCTCCTCCTGGGTGGTGGGTATTGTTGTGTTCGACTGGGTGGTTGTGTGTGTGAGGCTGGTTCGGAATCTGCTTTATTGTTTCTATTGTTTGGTTGGTCTGTGTTCAGTTCAACAACCACTGTGTCCTTGATGGTTTGCAATTCGATAGGTGTGAGACGATTGTTCTTGGTAATAACTCTTTTTTGGTCTATTACTCTCTGTTCTCAAACAAGTAATTGCAGATGTGGATATTCGGTCAAGAAAAGTCTGTGCAGTTGCTGTCTGTAACCCGATGTTATTGTTTCGAGTTTGGTGGCGGTGTAGTAACAGCGCATCACCGTCCTATTCATCTCATCAGTCCACTTTAAACCGCTGTCTTGGTTTTCCAGCCTTGGTAGTTGCATGTTGTCCTTGCAAAATATACGGGCCCTGGCCTGGCTTTGGTGGTTGTGTTTGTCCCGTATCTACGTCGGTTGTGCTTGGGATTGATGTTGGTGGGTCCAAGCGGCGAGTGATTCTCTTCTTAGTGATTTCTTTGTCAGGTTTTGTGTTTTCATTACAGCAACGCATGTTGCGGCGTGTTCGTTGATTCCTGTGGTGCAACTCATGCGCTGCTGTGATTTTCCCGCCTTGGTGCGTGTCGGCTTAGTCGCCGACACAACACTTTTGGCAGGTCCATTTTCGGTTGCCTGGTCTTCATCGTTTTGGTCGAGCTGCCATTTCCCGCGACGTCCTCGACCGTTACGTCGCTCGCCCGATGCTTCTTTTATTGGTCTGTTGTTCTCTGGAATGTTTTCAATGTTTTGTGGTGTCAGAAGGTCAAAGTGTCCCGACATTGGGTCGCCTGTTAGTAGAAGGTAAATGGTTTTGTTGTATTTTCCCGTGCTTATTATTGTTGGTGCTTGTATTTGTTTCGTGTGTAATGATCTGATGTCTATAATTCCTCTTCCTCCTGCCTTCCTTTCGATGGTAAGTCTTTCGATTATTATTATTATTATTATTATTATATACATGTATACTTTTCGGTTTCTCTATGATTTCTTTTAATATCTTATAACATTTTTTTTTTTAAGTTTTTAAGCATTGAATTGGGACTGTTTAATTATATTAAACTAAAAATTAATTATTTTAGATCATTTTTTCTAAAACAGTAATTTTAGTTATACCATGGGGTGCGGAGCAGTATATACTCTAGGTAGTTTCGCCTGCTGTAGGCAACTAAAAGAACAAACCAGGTGGTGGCCCACATTCTATCAGACATCGCCTCATGTCAACTATTGCCCCGGGTAAAGCTTTTTTTATGGATCTAGCACACGTGCTGCAGAGAAATCCCTAAAGCGCTACAGGAACGACATGTGTTCGAAAAAAGCGATTTACGTTGGTCTTGAATCGTTGTAAATTGTCCTCGGTGATAAACACAGTCCTGGACAAACTATTCCAAAGGGATGAGGTTCTCGATATAAAAGACTGCTTGAAAGGGTTGCACGAGAAGTAACAAGCTGAACCTCATATGGATGTGAATTATTAGTGTGACGTGTATTTCTAACATACACCGCTCTGGGAGGAATTAAGCGGGCTACATCTATCGAACACTTTCCATGAAAATACTTGTAGAATAGACTCAAGTCACCAACCGTTCTTCGATGTTCCAACGAATCAAGGCCGCCGGTCAGTTCCGGGTCTCCAGTCAGACGCGCAGCTCTTCTCTGAATAGAATCCAACAAATACAGTGTATTTTTGGGAGCAGAGCTCCAAACATGGGAACAGTATTCCATAGTTGGTCGAATTTGAGCTTTGTAAAGAATTAACAGTTGTTGTGGAGTGTAAAGCTTTCTGGTTCGAAATAATATTCTCAACTTTTGAGAAGCTCTTTTTGCTCTGCTTGTAACATGTTCATACTAGGACATATTTGCTCCCAAATTAACCCCAAAATTGAGTGACCATGTTAGAGGAATGGAGTGCCCCGACATAATTATGTCGGATTCAGCAACGTTAACATTTTTAGTAAAAACTGCCGCCTGGGTTTTTGTAGCGTTAAATCACTTCATTGCTGTCACTTCAAGATAGAATTTCTTCGAAGTCCTTATTAAGTTGAATGACTATCTGCTGTCTGCGGATATTCGTCTGAGTAGCCGATGTCCGAGCGTTTAAAGTGAATAAAGAGATAAGTGTACTGTCATCTGCGAAGTTATAGATTGGATTCCTGGTTTTTTTCCAGCAGATCGTGAATGTAAATGAGAAAGAGAGTAGGAGACAGTATGCCTTGGGCACACCGGCATTGATAGTGAAGGGGCTAGAAAGAAATCCGACACTGTCAATCGTAAAGAACGCTCTCTGAGGAAATATGAGGGCCACAAACAAAACTTTTCAGAGATACCAAAAGAGCGTAGCTTAGCCAACAATCCATCATGCCAAACACGGTCGAATGCCTCGGATATATCAAGAGCAACCGCTCGAGATTCTCCAAAATGGTTAATTGCATTGTACCAAACATGTGTTACATAAGTCAGGAGATCTCCTGTTGATCTATTTTTTACAAAAGCCATATTGGTGATCGCTAATAATGTTGAATCCTTCAAGATATTTCAGAAGATGCTGATTGATAGCCTTTTCCATGACTTTCGATATTATTGAATGCAGTGCGACTGGTCGGTAGTTATTTGGTAGGGTCTTCATGCTTTGTTTAGGTATTGGCTGAATTATGGCACATTTCCAGCAGGAAGGAAATATTCCCTTTCTGTAGGAAAGGTTGAAAAGTCTACAGAAAACTGGTGTTAGTTCCCTCACCCAGTTTTTCAGAACTATGGCAGCTATTCCATCAGCGCCAGAAGCTTTTTTGGTGTCTAGCTTCATTAAAATATGTTTTATAATACGCTATCTGAAAACAATATCGGGCATCCTTGACTACACTATGGGAATAGTAGGTGGTGTTTTCCCTTGGAAATCATCAGTAAAATGTAACGCAAAGAATTCCGCCAACAAGTTCACTTTCTAAACAGGTGTTGTTGCAATAGAATTATCCGGCCGCGTGAGTGGTGGTATGGTGGATTGGGTGAAATTTTGACTAACTGCCTTAGCGACTGACCCAAAGGACCTGGAATTGTGGGACAAGCGAGAAGTTTGTTTCCAATTCATTGATTGTGTATCTCCTTGGTTTCGTTGATAATTCCTTTGCATCTGTTCCGGGCATGAATAAAGGTGTTACCATTTATTAGGATTTTCACGCCATTGTCGGTAGGCAAGATGTTTAGAAGCAACAGCTTCTTTGCATTTTCGGTAAAACCAAGACTTACCGTTGGAAGGGCATTTCTTCGAAAAAGGGATGCAAGCTTCCATACCAGCCAAAATAACAACAAAAATCTCCTTAGCGTAGTCAGATGTGTCGTCGGGTCGAAAACAAATATCTAACCAAGGGAAAGTTCGAAAATATTTCATGAGATCTTCCCATTTAGCAGATTTCTAGTGCCAAATCTTGGGAGGTTTAGGCGCCTCTCTGTTACTGAGCTTGCTGTGGCTCTCAAGAACAAGAAATGCTGGATGTAAAATAGCACCACTGTCAGATCTCCGGGTGGAAACGGGTTCGGAAGCGTCATCGTGTGGAGATCGGACTTTTAAAGTAGATTTTTGCAATATCCGTGGTGTGAATGCTAACGTTAATTAGGTATTCAAACATTGCATTTTTTAAAACCTTATATACCCGCTCTACTTAAAGCAAAAGACAAATTATTAACTGTCCACTTTTTCTATCCTGAATACTACTTTTATTTCTTGTTTATACTTGTTAAACGTGATCTCTGCTACCAACAAGAGTAAGTTCTTTAGCGTAGAGACTTTGAGGTACAACCAATCACAATATTCATTCGACGCTTCTATCGACATCAAATGACACAAACTTTAGGTAAATTTTCCCTTCTCTTGCAAACTCTATAGAATATTTGCATATTAACCACAAGATGTCGAAATTGCTATTCTAAGTAACTTTAATGTTCACACCATCACTTGGCTTAAGTAAACAAATAACATCGAAAAACAAGAAGCTAAACCTGAATTCTTTGCAATTACGTATTTCAGACCCTACACAGCGTGCTAAAGAACCAACGTGGATTTATGACCA
Source organism: Pachyrhynchus sulphureomaculatus (assembly GCA_019049505.1). Taxonomy (NCBI): domain Eukaryota; kingdom Metazoa; phylum Arthropoda; class Insecta; order Coleoptera; family Curculionidae; genus Pachyrhynchus; species Pachyrhynchus sulphureomaculatus. The sequence goes on along the minus strand of CM032453.1, from coordinate 97,384,492 downwards.
TGATAAAGAGTTCGCTAGTCTCCTTGACTTCTTTTTGACGGAAAATTTACACTATCGCCATCAATCCGTCATTGAGTTCTTCCAACCATCAACTTATTTCAACACCGAGTGTTCTACCAATTATAAAATTAGCACTATTTCTCAAATTAGAAGAACTCTAGAAACATTTTCAAATTTCCCTTGAATAGACGGTTGTCTTAGTTCTAACCGCTAATGAAGTTACGAGGGTTTCGGATATCATTTTAAGTGGCATGGAGGTTCTATTTTGACAGTCATTGGAATGATATGCTATGTTAAAAAGCTTCTGGTGCTGATAAAGTAGTTATCATCGTTCTCAAAAAATATTCAACTGAACTGACATTATTTTGTAGAATTTTTAACTTATTCTACAGAGAAGAAAGATCTCTCGTATGCTAGAAATGCTCTCAAGTTCAGCCAATACCTAAGAAGTTAAAATTACCGGGCCAAAAAATAACGACCAGCAGCATTGCTTTCAATAATATCGATGGTTATGGATTAGAGATCTTTGAAAATATCGGGAGGGATATAATATTATAAGCGATCTACAATATGTCTTTTTTAAGCAAGATTCAACAAGAGATCTCCTATTCTGTCATATGTATATGGAATAACGCAATGTAACAATAAAAATTCTCGTGCGGTTTATGTATTCAAAACATTTGACAGTGGGCTTTGATGATATACTGAATGTTTTGCTTATGGCACTCAACTTTTCTCAGCGATCGTTCTCTGCAAGAGAAAAATTGATTTCTTACAGATAGCGTAATTATAAATGGCGCTGTGCACAGGGCGTCACACGGGTTCCTACTTTTATAAACGATCTGCTGGAAACTACAACAAATGCAATAGTTATCTATATCTCTACTGCTGACAACATTCTTGCTTCATCAAATATCATAAACGCTCGATCACCAGCTGCTAAAGCTCGAAAATAGAAGAAATTTCTACAATCTAACAAAGGCCTGGAAAAAATGGTATTTTGCAGGGATAGTAACTAAGCAGAATTTAGTGGTACAAAAACTCAGGCAGAAGGTTTTTCTAAGTAAATGTTACAGAACTCTAAATGATTCTGGCGGGTAACTCTCGTCTTGCTATTCGTTAATATTAAATCAAATAGGACTTGGAATGATATTGTTGCCTGTATAGCAAAGAGAGTGTCTCAAAAACGGAAAATACTATTTTATACGCCAGAACGACTTTTAATCCTGGACAGAACTCAAATTCGATCATCGATGGAACCCCAGTCCTACCTTTGGGGTTCCGCTCCCAAACATACACTGCATTTGTTGAATTCTATTTAGAAGAGGTCTTCTCACCTCAGTGAGAATGCAGAATTTACCAGTAACCTCGACTCTTTAAAATATTGAAAAACGTTTACTAAATACTAACATGGCGAGTGTTCGATAAGTAGTCCGCTGGATACGTCCCAGAGCAGTGCAGGCTAGCAACACACTGTGCATTATTTTGTCACATCCGTATTCATATGACGTTCAGTGGATCATTTCTAGTACCATCCTCCTCACGGGTTCGTTCTTAAGGAAGAAATGGCCCTTTTGGCGTGAATAGCCTAGAGCTTCGTTTATCAACTAGCACAAACTGTAATGATTTAAGGATTTTCTTGCAGGGTGTATAAGGTGCTCATAAAAAAATAAATTATGTTGGGAATGTGGAATCTTTAGCACAATGACGCTGCTCAGTATATAGCTCCACTACCCCAAACACTTTATTTTTGCACTCGACGCGCGTTTCGCTAACCATGATAGCTTCATCAGGAGTGTTCGAGTGCTAAAATACAGTGTTTGGTGTAGTGGTGATATACACTAAGTAGAAAAAAAATAAATGTATTTTTTCTTGTTATTTACTTAAAAACTAGAATTTGTTTCTATGATGGACAACTTTGTAAGGTTAATCTGAAAGACCCTACAATTTAACATCATTCTGAAAAGCTTAATTGTCGTAGGTATAATTGGTATTTTACGAGCAGAACCATTGCATTAATTTCCATTAATTTAATTTAATTTAATTTTTATTTTTAGCTTGGAGACTAATTGTTTTATTTATTTTTATAAATATTATTATTATCTGTAACGTAAACCATTTTTTATAATTATCCCTGAAAACAGAATGTCATCTTAATTTTGCGTCTCAATATACACGACATTTTGTAAGATTTTGGCAGGTTGTGAGTGCCATATGTAACAAGTTAAAGTTGATAAATAAAATATACCCTTTCGACGGTATTATGGATTTTAATTTCACCGTAGTGCAATATTACTATTTATCCTCTGCAATCTTGTTCACAATCTCTCGGTATTTTCAAAATTGATATCGATAATATTATTATTGTATATTTTTTCTCATATATATATATATATATATATATATATATATATATATATATATATATATATGTATGTATATATATATATATATATATATATATATATATATATATATATATATATATATATATATATATATATTATATTTCCCCAGTTATTTGTATCTCAAGATCGAATAAGAATAGAAAACTTTGCTAACAGTTTTGTGGATAAATAGTGCCTTATTTTAATAACACTGGTCAACATGCTTTTTTTCACAAGGAAACTGAATAGAGAGCCTAGTTCAGTTTTTTTATGCTGAGTTCAAATATGTTAAAATTCGTCTATCAGGCATAGTTTCCTTGTGACAGTCATTTTTGTGTAATAGACTTCTCTATATTAGGATTTCATTGTTATAATTCTTGTAAATATAGAAGTGGGAATTTGTATTCAGAATAATTTGGTACCAGACAGACTTATTCAAGTTGAAACATGTTTTAACTCTATCCAGGCTTAATGATGTTCAAACCTGTCCTATCTTGTACAAGTATTGCACTTTTTTAGCAAGCAGAAGGCCAGTAGCCAGTATTGTAATTGTAGTGACTCTGGTTACACGTGTACCTATTTATTTTGGTGCTGTTTATTGTTTTTATTTGTAAGTTTTTTTTGTAAACGTTTCAAAATACCAAGAAAGTATGTAAATCAACCAAACAATTTCTGCTACGTGTGTGGTGAACTGACCTTTAAGTCTCAGAGGCGAAATTTTGCACCGTTTGTGAAAAAATGTTATGAGCTTTATTTTGGGTGTAAAGCTGGTGATTTTGATATAGACTGGGCCCAAAATTTATGCTGTGTATCATGTGTTAGGCTTCTCACTGGTTGGAAAAATGGTACTCATCATATGCCGTTTTCAGTCTCTATGATTTGGAGGGAACAGAAGGATCATTTAACCGATTGTTATTTTTAGCATTAAAGGAATTACGTCCAAAACAAAATATACAGTTAAGCACCTCAATTTGGCATCTGCAATTAGACCTGTGCCACATAGTGAAGTATCCTCTACCAAAGTTTCCAGATTTTACGACCTTAAGTGATAACTCCGACTCCGACCCAGTTCATACTGAACACGGAAAAAATGAGAGAAGTGATCCTATATTTGAAGCAAGTGGTTCATCAGAACCTCACTTTTTTATCTCAAGAAGATCCTAATGATCTTATACGAGATTTAAATTTGCCTAAACAGTCAGCAGAGCATTTAAGTTTCAGGCTCAAAGATTGGAATCTACTCCAAAAAACACAAGGATATGCGTTTATCGCAGAGACCATAGTGATTTCAGTGACTACTTCTCTAAAGAAGGCCATGTAGTTTTTTGTAATGACGTTTGTGTAGTAATGAAGTCTCTTGGATATCAGCACCAGCCAGACGAGTGGCTATTGTTCATAAACTCATCGAAAGTCAGTTTGAAGGCTGTACTACTCTATAATGGGAATGAATTAGCATCAATACCTGTCGCGCATGTCAGTGATATGAAGGAGACATATGAAAATATGAAATTGATATTAGAAAATATTTAGTACACTAAATATAACTGGAATATCGGTGGTGGTTTGAAGGTTATAGCTTTATTGTTAGGTTCGCGTTGTGTGAATGAGATAGCAGGGATAAGGAGTCTCACTATATAAGGAAACAATGTCTTAAACGTGAATCTCTTATTCCTGGGCATAAAAATGTATCAAATACCCCATTAGTTAATCCTGAAAATGTGCATTTACCTCCCCTGCACATAAAACTGAGGCTTATAAAAAATTTTGTAAAAAAAATGGATAAAGGTTCTGCTGCATTTATGTATTTGATATTTAAATTTCCTAAAATAAGGGATGCAAAATTTAAGGAAGGAATTTTTATAGGGCCCCAAATAAGATCATTAATATCGGATGATGAACATTTTGAGGAACTGTTACATCCACCAGAAAAAGCAGCATGGAAATCATTCAAAAATATCTGTTGTGGATTTCTTGGCAATAATAAAGAAGAAAACTGTAGTGAAATAGTGAATGATCTTCTGACTTCATACAAAGAAATGGGCTGCAACATGTCCTCAAAAATTCACTTCTTGGACTCCCACCTAGACTTCTTTCCTGAAAATCTTGGGGCTGTCTCTGATGAGCATGGTGAGCGTTTTCATCGGCTGATTTCTACTATGGAAAAGAGGTACCAAGGCAAATGGAGTCCCAGTATGCTGGCCGACTATTGCTGGACCATGAAAAGAGACATCCTGAAGGCAAAATATGACCGAAAATCATCATATAAAACCTTTTAAGTTAGATAAAATTAGTCGTGTATTTATTATTCAGTGTTTTGTAAGTACTAATTAATTTAAAACTTTAAACACGTGCCACCAAAAAAATCCTGCCTAATGGATAAAATCTGAGAACATATTTAAACTCAGCATGGAAAAGATAAACATATTCCGTTAATTTAGCCCTGGTGAAAAAAAAATTGTAGCCCAGTGTAATTAGTCATGCTTATAAGGAACTACTCGACAGAGCGTTAATTTTTACGACTTTCATACTACGGTTTGTTAAATTTATCAAGAGGATCAGATCATGTACAAGCTTTATTTTTTTTTAACATTCCAAAAAATTGGCTGAGTGGCTTTTAGAGCAAAATAAAAATTAAAAAAAACAATGTTCCCAAAAGTGGAGTAAACAATGTCTGAAATATCTATTAGTAAAAAATTTCTATAGGTTTGACTAGTCAAATTTTTAATCAATTTATGGGTTGTTATTATTAGACATTTATTTTATTTATTTATTATAGCTGATTTGATAATTACTTTAGAATATCTCCTTTTTACTTAATGACGCACCTTTATATTTAAATAATATTATTTGGGCTATGTTTGGCGCAGCGTCCTTTGATTTTATTGATACATATACTATACTGTACTTTTTAAATTTGTGTGTGTCTGTGTGTGTATTCTGATTAGTGTTGAATTTTGATCGTGAGTATTAATGACTGTTGTGATACTCATAAACTGCCAAAACCTTAGAAAATATGGTGTGTATTGAAAGGCAGAATTGAAATAACATTCTGTTTATAGTGGTAATAGTAAAAAGTGGTTTACTTTAAAGATAATAATAATATTTCAAATAATAAATAAAATAATTGGTCTCGATGCTAAGAATAAAAATACAGCCAGTTGGAATACTATTAGTATAATGGTTCTGCTGATAAAAATTATGTTAAATTATAGGGTCTTGTATATTAATCTCAGAAAGTTGACTTAATATTTGGATAATATTCAGCATAGAAACAAATCTTAATCTTTAAGTAACGAAGAAAGAATTCAAATATAGCATTTATTCTTTTATGAGCACATTAAGCTCTCTGCAAGAAAATCCCTAAATTGATACAAAGTCGGTGCGTACGCTAGAGAAGAGATTTACTTTGTTCTTAAATCACTGCAATTTGTACTATTTGTGAAATGCAGCTCTAGGCAGTTCATGCCAAAGTATGATATTCTTCGTATAAAAGAATTCTTGAGGAGGATAGTACTAAGAACGACCCGTTGAACGTCATCCGGATGCCAATGTGATATAAAAAAGCACAGTGTGTTGCTAACATGTACCACTCTGGCAGGTGTCAAGCGGGCTATTCATCAAACACTTTTCATAATAGTATTTGAAAAATAAACCCGTCACCAACCGTTCTTCAATATTTTAAATAATCAAGGGTACTGGTGAATTCCCGATTCTCAATGAGGAGAAAAAACCTGTTCTGAATAAAATCTAACAAGTACAGTGTATGTTTGGGAACGGAGCCCCAAAGATAGAATCAGTCATATCGATGATCGAATTTGAGTTCTGTCCAAGATTAAAAGTCGTTGTGGAATAAAAAGTTTTTTAATAGGAATTTGTATTTCCAAGTTTTGAGATGCTTCCTTTGCTGCAACATTATTACGCTGATACATTTAATCTCATATTAACGAATGGCAAAACCTTCTGCCTGGGTTTTTGTAACACTAAATTCTACTTAGTTACTGTCGCCGCAAAATAACATTTCTTGCAAACCTTTGTTAAGTTGTACAACTTTCTGTTAATTTCGAATATTTGCTTTAGCAGTTGGTGATCGAATGTTTATGGTAATTGATGAAGCAAGTATGTTATTAGTAGTACCGATATAGATGTAGATTGCATTTGTTGTAATTTCCAGCTGATCGTTTTTTTAAAGTGGAAAGAAAGTAGGAGGCCATGTGATACCTCGTACACAGCGGCATTGATAACTACGCTATCGGTAAGAAATCCATCAATTGAATAATCTCTAAAGGAACACGGGAGCTATACGCAAAAGCTCTCAGACATACCATCAGAGCACAACTTAGTCAATAATCCATCAAACCAAACACTGTCAAACAATTTGGATATATTAAGAGTACGAGGCTTTTCATAATGTTACATTGTGTTATTCCATACAGGTATGACCGAATAGGAGATTTCTTGTTGATTTTCCCTTACAAAAGCGATATTCGGTTGCTTGTAATATTATACCTTTCTCAATATTTTCAAAAACGCTAATCCATAACCATTTATTGAAAGTAATACTACTGGTCGTTATTTTTTTGGCCCGGCAATTTTGACTTTTTAGGGATTGGCTGAACTTGAGAGTATTTCTAGCATGAGTACTACTCCATCAGCGCTATTTAAGATTTAGACTAATAACCTTAGCGACCAACCAAAAAGACCTTGAACTGTTAGCACAGGCAAGATGTTTATTTTTAATTCTTTAAATCAGTGCATCCTGTTCGTCGTCGATAATTTCTTTGCACCTGCTCCTAGCACTAACAAAGATGTTACGGTTTATGACGCTATGGTTTTTAAGCCACTGCCGATAGGTAAGATATTTAGAAGTAACGGCTTCCGTGTATCTTCTCTCATTACAATGACTGTCCAAAGAGAATTTCTTCAAAAAAAAAGATATGAACTTCCATGCTAGGTGAAATGTTATCAGATCCCTCGTAGAATAATCAGATTAGTTGTCGGAATTGAAAGAAATGTCTATTCAAGGAAAAGTTGGAAAATATTCATTGAGTTCTGCCCATTTGGGAAATTTTGTAGTGCCAATTTTATACTTAGTAGAACACTTGATGTTGAAATGAGTTTATGTTTGGGAGAACTCAATGACAGATTGACGATGATAGAGTAAATCTCCGGGTTTGTGGTCAAAAAGAAGTCAAGGAGACTACCAAACCCTCTACCGTTGTCCGGCATCTAAGTGATAACGTATGTAAATATTCTAGAGTGTTTTCAAGAGAACAGAACATTTTCCTAAAGTTTGTTTCATTTGGTGCCGATAGAACAATCTGGTAAATATTGTGATTGATTTAAAAAATGTAAAATATTAGAAGTTATAGGAAAAGCGAAAAGTATATTTATTTACTACGAAATAAATATGTTGGACAATATATACAAAAATGTGTGTAAAATCGTAAAGAATGAAACAGGTCTAGGAAAGCAGATAAAATTATATAAGTGGAAAAATACCATAAATAAACATAGTTCTTTTCATTAAATTTTATTAGAGTTAGAATATAGAGAGATTGTGTCCCCCAACATATCTTTTATAGAACGGTGTTATCTAGATCATTTAAAGGTTTTATTTAAAGTGTACATAACGACGTAACAGACTGAAGGTCAATCTTACTAGCTAATGTTTTTAAAAAAAATTATTGAAAAGGCTGTATATATTGCCTTAGTGAGGTTCTCAAAAAAAAATAATTTGATGAGCCTCTCTTAACATGGTGTTAGATCCACTTTATCAACAATTAGTGTTCTGAACTGTGTTTATAAGGGAAAATTTCCGTCTTGTTCTGAGTGATTTATCAAAATCTTTTTCTGTAGCCGTTCCAGTTTTATTGCAAAAACTCAAAAATATGGTATGACAGGTGCAGTGTTGCCTTGGTTCAATCAATTCATTTCATATGAATGAAATTTTCAATCAATTTCTCGACTGTTATTGTTAGAGGTTTGTTTTACGGCCTATTTCTATTATCCGATCCGATAGTTACTTTGGAATATCTCCATTTCTTTATTATGACTTGTCATAATTACTTAATGGTTTACCTATATTTATATATATATATATATATATATATATATATATATATATATATATATATATATATACATATATATATATATATATATATATATATATATATATATATATATATATATATATATATATATATATATGTATATATATATATATATATATATATATATATATATATATTTATATATATATATATATATTTTTATATATATATATATATATATATATATATATATATATATATATACATATATATATATATATATATATATATATATATATGTATATATATATATATATATATATATATATATATATATACAGGGTGCCACATATGTACCACCAAAAAAATATTTAAATAAAAGTTATAGGGTGTTATACGGCGCACATGCTAACGTTGACAGTAAAATGTTTTGAACTGTTCGAAATTACGCCATCTTCATTTTTTTTTTCAATGGAAAGCGCTGCATATTATTTTATTTTTTGTGAAATTACAATTTGAGCGTAATATCATAATGGAACATTTAACAGAAACTGAAAGAATCACTTTGTTTGTTGTTTTTTCTGAGGAGGCCAGATTTGTCTTAACGGAAGAGTTAAGAGGCATAACTGTCGGTACTGCTCTACTGAGAATCCTCACTGAATAATCGACATTCATTCTCAAAAACCACAAAAGATGTGGGCAGGGATTTGTGGGACTTCATATCATTCGTCCCTTTTTTATCGATGGAAATCTTACAGGACAACGGTATTTACAGTTACTCCAAAAGCAAGTTATTCCAACTTGTGCAGATCTTTTTCCCGATGAAAATAACCCTAACAGAAATCTGTGGTCTTAACAGGACAAAGCACCTCCTCACTATGAAATCAATGTTCGTAGATATTTGGATGCGATTTTTTCCAATCGATGGATAGGCAGAAGAGGTGCTCTAGAATGGCTTGCAAGGAGTCCCAACCATATGTCACTCAATTTTTTTTAGGGTCATTTGGAAACCAAAGTTTACCGAAGTCGACCTGAAACTGTAAAAGATTTACAACAAAGACTTCGATATGAAGTAGCACAGATCACCTCGGATTCTCTGCAAAACTCTGTTCAGGATGTTTATGACAGATTGGGTCATTGCCTTGCTGTTAACGGTAGTCATTTTGAGCAATTGTTACCTTAAGAATAAACCTAGAGTATTTATTAATAATTTTTTGTCTTTTTTTTTTTATTTTAAAGAGTTCAATTTAGACATATGGTATGGTAGACAAATAATGTCTAGAATTTTTAGTAGAACTCAAAAATAAAATAATATATAGGGCTTTCCATTAAAAAAAAATTACGCCATCTTTATATATATATATATATATATATATATATATATATATATATATATATATATATATATATATATATATATATATTTATACAGTATTTCTACACTGCAGGAGATAGGCCTCTTCAAGTTCCTTCCAATTATCTCTATCCTGTGCAAGATGGAGCCATCAACTGCCTGCTATCGACTTGATATCATCAGTCCATCTTTTCATTAGTCTTCCGACACTTCGTTTGCTCTCCTAAGGTCTCCATTTAAGTAATTTTGTTGTCCACCTACCATCGTTCTAGCCACGTGACCCGCCCACTGCCACTTTAATTTTGCTACTTTTTCACTGATACCTGTAATCCTTGTTGTTCGTTTGATACCTGAACTAACCTGAACTAAGCTAAGGGCTGCATAATTGTCCAATGTTCCAGGGAGTCGAAAGCCTTCTTATAATCGATGAAAGCTAGGTGCATCTTAATATTATATTCGATCGCTGTTTCTATTAAAAGGGTCTGGATATAATCTTTTGTACCAAATTCGTTGAGAAAGCCCGCCTCTTTAACTGGTTGATAGTCATCGAACTTATTTGCTAGACGGTTTGTGACAATTTTAGTAAGAAGCTTGTACAAATGCGATAACAAGCTGATCGGGCGATAGTTCTCAAGGTTTTCGTAATCACTTTTCTTGAATATCTGAAAATGACCCCACTGTTTGCCAATATACAGGTATTCTTTGTTCTTCAATGCATTTGTTGAATAATATCCGTATCCGTAAACGGTCATTTCCTCCCATTTTCAATATTTGAGATGTTATTTTATCTTCACCTGGAGCTTTCTTATTTTTCATCTGTTTTAAAGTAGTTTCCATTTCACTCCGGCTTACCTTATGAATTTTTTCCAAGCCAACGTTAAGAATATGTTTTTACTGCTGATTTGGATTTGGTATAGTCTAGAAATAGTGTAGAATTCCTTTATTTTATCTGTTATTTTCTTCCTGTCAGTCACTGTTTTACCTGTTTAATCTCGCAATTTTGTTATTTCAGTTCCTTGTTGTTTTTTTTCAATGGTGTTAATTATTAAGTTTGCATTGTATTTTATAACGTCTCTCCTTTCTTTATGGCTTTTTTCAGTATATATGTATATATATATATATATATATATATATATATATATATATATATATATATATATATATATATATATATATATATATCTATATATATATATATATATATATATATATATATATATATATATATCTATATATATATATATATATATGTATATATATATATATATATATATATATATATATATATATATATATATATATATATATATATGTATATGTATATATATATATATATATATATATATATATATATATATATGTATATATATATATATATATATATGTATATATATATATATATATATATATATATATATATATATATATATATATATATACATATATATATATATATATATATATGTATATGTATATATATATATATATATATATATATATATATATATATATATATATGTATATGTATATATATATATATATATATATATATATATATATATATATATATATATATACACGAGTATATATATGTTTTGACGAATGTTCTCACGGGTATGAAATGTAGTAATGGTTTTTCGGGTATCCCGTGTTCGCTTGAAGTCCCTTGATGGACGGTTTCGCTGACGTTTCGATGGAATCTCATCCATCTTTTTCAAAGCGTTGATCACTGGTCGGTGTCTTGGCGTTGAATGTCGAGACTGGCCCTGAGTGCGCCGGTTTTATGTACTCGGGAGTGTTTCTATTGGTCGGACGGATCCGGCCAATAGAGGCTCGGCTTTGGCTGCGCGTTGTCGGTCCTGAGCAGCTGCTCACTCCAGCAGCTGAAAAAGCACTAGCCAAGGGTTTCAACTTCGCTATTGCTCCGTCACGCATCCCAGTTGAGAACATAATCTGTGGAGTTGAGAAGGCAATCACCGAACTGAATGTAGACACTGCTGAAATTCTTCGTCAAGAAACAACTAGCATTCTACGCAAAGCCAAGCCACCCAAGAAAAACATATCCGGTGAAGAACTCCGAGCCCTGCGCGATCTACGCAAAGACCGATCAATTATTATCTTACCAGCCGACAAGGGCAATGCCACCGTGGTCCTCAACTCTGACGATTACCACCAAAAGATGCTCAACCTTTTTAAATGATCCTTCGTATAAATCCATCACAAGTGATCCGACAACATACCTAGAGAAAACCACTAAATCCGCAATCAAGGCCTCCTCTCTTAGTGAAGAAACAAAAAAGAAACTTATCCCTAGAGAGAAATCATCAAGATGCCCAAAAAATGTATGGATTACCGAAAGTCCACAAACAAGGAGCACCCTTAAGACCAATAGTCAGCTCGTTTGGCTCCCCGACACAAGCTTTAGCCAAGCACCTAGCCATGACTCTGCAACCTCATGTGGAAAAAGCCGCATCATACGTGAAAAAAAAATTCACAACATTTTATTCAAATCATAAAAAACATGCAGCTAGAGAAAAATGATTTACTTGTCAGTTTTGATGTCGTATCCTTTTCACGCAAGTACCAGTTACCGAAGCACTGTCCATCATAGAGACAAACTACAACCTGCCCGAATACGTCATCAGTCTATCAAAACACTGCCTCGCTAATACATACTTCGTCTATTCAGGCCAAAAATATAAACAAATAGAAGGTGCACCTATGGGCTCTCCATTGTCACCAGCACTAGCTAATCTATACATGGAGCATTTCGAAACACTAGCTCTAGAAACTGCTCCACATAAACCGAAAACATGGCTTCGATACGTAGATGACACTTTTGTGGTATGGCAACACGGTGAAGACAACTTAAACAAGTTCCTGGAACACCTTAACAACATACATCCAAACATTAAATTTACAATGGAAAGGGAGGCAGCAGAACAACTACCATTCCTAGATGTCTTGCTTCAAAGAAAATTAGATGGTTCTTTGTCTCACTCAGTAGTATATAGAAAACCGACACATACAAACAGATACTTAAATGCCAGCTCACATCATCACCCAGCCCAACTCTTCTCCGTTGCCAAATCCTTAGCTCACCGATCAGAAACCCTAACAGACAAGGAACATTTGCAACAAGAAACCAAGCTCCTTCGAAACGTTTTACTTTCAAATGGATATAGTCAAAAACACGATCCGGCGGGCCCTAAATAAACAACACAAACAGGAAAGAAAGACATATACTACAAAAGCATTTCTCCCATATGTAAAAGGCATCACAGACAAAATAGGAAGACTTCTAGGAAAACACCAAATTGAGACCATTTACACAACCAACCAAAAAATTAAAGATATTCTACCTACACCAAAAGACATTATAGCCTTAGAAGACCAAGGCGTATATGAAATTCCGTGTCAGGACTGCGGTCTTTCATACATAGGCCAAACAAACAGGAAAATTAGTGCCAGAAGAGACGAGCACAAAAACGCCGTAAAACAAAAATCCACCACCTCCTCTCTAGCACAACATGCACACAATACCGGCCACAAAATAGATTTTGTCAAAACCAGAACCTTACAAAAAAGTAATAACCTATCCACTAGGGTAATCAAAGAAGCCATAGAAATAGAAAAGAGGCCCAACAACTTAAATAATCGGGATGATAGCCAACGTTTACCGAACTCTTGGAAACATATTCTATCCAGTACCAAGTCCAACCAAGAGAAACAATAATTCAACCATATGTTACTTCACCAACACAAACATTACAAAGAACCACAGGACCGACAACGCGCAGCCAAAGCCGAGCCTCTATTGGCCGGATCCGTCCGACCAATAGAAACACTCCCGAGTACATAAAACCGGCGCACTCAGGGCCAGTCTCGACATTCAACGCCAAGACACCGACCAGTGATCAACGCTTTGAAAAAGATGGATGAGATTCCATCGAAACGTCAGCGAAACCGGGACTTCAAGCGAACACGGGATACCCGAAAAACCATTACTACATATATATATATATATATATATATATATATATATATATATATATATATATATATACATATATATATATATATATATATATATATATATATATATATATATATATATATATATATATATATATATATATATATATATATATATATATATATATATATATATATATATATATATATATATATATATATATAGAGGAGAAGGGTAGTCTTAACCGACTATCTATACTGCTATATATATATATATATATATATATATATATATATATATATATATATATATATATATATATATATATATATATAGCAGTATTATGTTCTGTCTTTGGAAAAGAACTATAAGTTTTAGTTCTTTTCCTCTTTTTAGGACAACCACACAATTCTTCGTACCATTCTAACAAACTGAAGTAAAAGTTTATTATTTCCCAGAGATGAGTATGTCGAGTATTTCTCATGTTTTTTCTGTCTTTTCTGATGAATAAGTGTAATAAAGTGCCCCCACAAACAACAATTTTTCAACACACCACTTAGCACCCTGATGAAGAAAATGAAATATTTTCGAAAGCTTGGCGTAGCTAAAAAGGTGTCTAAAACTTTTTAGTTCTTTTCCAAAGACCGCGTACCCCACGCACATAAAAAGTTTTATTTATAGTCCAGATAGATTCCCGGTAATCAAACACGCATATATATATATATATATATATATATATATATATATATACATATACATATACATATACATATATAGATATATATATATAAATATATATATATATATATATATATATATATATATATATATATATATATATATATATATATATATATATATAGATGCGTGTTTGATTACCGGGAATCGATCTGGACTATAAATAAAACTTTTTCTTCTTTAATACTCAATATTTCGGTATCGTTTGATAACTTTTTCAGGAGTAACTACGACATTAATACAACGATTAGATTTATTAAAAACAATGTTATTCTAAATCTAGGCACTAAAATGTTAAAATATAAAATAAATAAATATGAACAAACGTATAAATAAATAAAACAACGTACGAAAATGCGAGTCTTGGAAATCAAAACTCAACATCTCGATTTTTTAACAAAAACTGAGATTAAACAACCTCGGTGCATATGTACTAACGTGATTTCAAAATGAACGAAAAAAACAGCAAAAGAAAAAGACTTTATTTACTTATTTTATACCAAGAGGTAGCAAAATTTTAATTCTTAATGTTATAATTGTAATCTCGATGATCTAGTATATATTTTTTTCACTTCGAATTTCACTCCTAAAAACTAACCCCTTAAGTCAAAATTTAACTTTCAAAACTACACGGCTCTGATGAGGCCATCATAAATTAGTACCAAATTTCAACTTTCTACATCAAATAGTTTCGGGGAAAATCGGGTGTCATGGACGGACAAAGAGACGGACAGACAGGCAAACACGGACAGGCAGACACCGAAGTGATCTTATAAGTGTTCCGTATGGAACACTAAAAACATGAAATACAGGTACTGAACTTATTAGATAGATAAATATATCAATGTTCCGTAAACTCCTCTTAGCATTAAGCCATTCTAATCAGTCAACTCAAGTCACATTAGACGCTACTGGATTAATTTCGGCCTGGACTTATTACAGAAAGAAAACCAAAGTAACAATTTATTTTTCCATTTTGAGGCAGTATAATTTGATTGACCTTAACTGATAGGTTTAAAATGAATTGGACTGCCTTCGTGTGAAATCGTCCTAAGTCTCAGCAGTAATACATAAAAAAATATTAAGACAACAATTTGTTTACAAGTGTCCCAGTTGTTTCTGCTAATTACTTACATATGGCAAAGGATTACGTCAGAAACAAGTATACAGTAAGTCCTACCTAGTTTTTCGTGATCCGTACGGAATACTTATAAGATAACTTAGGTATCTGTCTATCTGTCACACTTTATATATATATATATATATATATATATATATATATATATATATATATATATATATATATATATATATGTATATACAATTTCTTTCTTAAACTCGGAATAATGAATATATATATTTTTTCAATTTCTTGGGCTTTATGGTTCTTTTGTTTTAAGGATAGAGAAATTACATAACGTTCTAGTTAGAAGTTTATTGAAAACGTTTCGCCTAATTTGTAGGCTTCTTCAGTTCCTCTAAAAATTGAAATTTTCAATCAATATACATTTTCTTGCTTTCTTTACTTTCTTTATGATTTTAAATTTTGATTTTACAGGATCGTTTTGGATGTTCAATAGGATGCACAATTTTTTTAATTATGAATATATAAAATTTTTAAACTTATAATACAATGTAGAAGGTGAAATAATAAAAATACACACATATTGTGTGTAATATCTCCAAATTCCTCTCAAATATTCTTTCTAAAGTCACTGGAACAAATGTTTTTTATATAAAATATTCTTTCGAGTTTAAAAATTTCATAAATAGTATACACATGCCCAAAGAAAGTAAACTCATATTCCTCGATGTCGTGTCCTTATAAAAAAACCTACCCATAAACCTTATAATCACCGTAATAACAAATAAATGGAACCAAATTAAAAAACACCCCTGCTTACCACAAGAAGAATTCATAAATGCCATAAATATAATCTTTAAAAACAATTTCTTTCAGTACCAAAACTCATTCTACCTTCAAATGGAAGGTTGTGCAATGGGGGCTCCTGTTTCTGCTACCCTTGCCCAACTGACATTGGAATATTTGGAGGAAAGCGTTATTGATAGCTCAAGCAACAAACCTATTTTCTTCAGAAGATACGTAGATGATTGCATTCTAGCACTACAGGAAGACCAAATAGAAAAGAAAACACAGTTAAAGCCTTCAACCAATTCAACAAAAAATTACAATTCACCATCGAAACAAAACAAAACAACGCCATAAACTTCCTCGATCGAACTCTAATAGAAAAAAACAAAATAAATAGCAAATGGTACACAAAACCAACAAGTTCTGGAAAATATCTAAACTACCATTCGCACCATCCTTTAAATTTTAAGAAAAATATCGTTATAAATTTAATTGACAGAGGCTTAAAACTAACAAGTCCTAAATATAGAACAGAAATAATAGAAAAAATAAAAACTATCTTGACCGGTTAATCTAATTAACAAAGTTTTAAAAACCAGGATTCACAAGTGATATAATACTCTAGATAAACAACCAAAACAAAGAACAGCTACAACATTCATATCCATGCCATATATTCAAGGACTTTCAGAAAAAATTAAGGCAGTCCTCAAAAAACATAATTTAACTGTTTGCCACGAAACGCATAACTCATTAAAACACTTTTTTACCCCCCTAAAATCCAAGACACCCCTACTGAAACAATCAAACCTGATATATTCCATTTCTTGTCAAAACTGCAACGGCTGTTATATCGGCATGACTAAACAACATCTAGAAACTAGACTGAATGGCCATAAGTATGATAAGAATAACCCAACAGCTCTATCAAAACACATTCAACAAACCAAACACTCTTTTGATTTTAAAAATACAAGAATCTTAAAAAAAGAATCAAATTATTTTAAAAGATCAATCCATGAAATGATTTGTATTAATAAAGAGAAAAAAATATAAACGACAAAAGTGACGTTAGGGGTCTGAGTCATATTTATTTCGGACTCTTCTCATAATAACTTAATAACAGTTAATAAATAAAAACACATAAACAAACCAAAAAATGGCTTTCGTTCCCTATACATATCTAAAGTTATTTTAAAAAAATGTGCTCGCCTTAGTAATACCTTTTAAAGAATGTTAAGTGTGCTTTCGTTTCAACCCATACATGTAAGTTTTTATATATATTTTTGTGTGTATTTTTATTATTTCACCTTCTACATTGTATTATAAGTTTAAAAATTTTATATATTCATAATTAAAAAACATTGAACATCCAAAACAATCCTGTAAAATCAAAATTTAAAATCATAAAAAAAGTAAAGAAAGGAGGAAAATGTATATTGATTGAAAATTTCGATTTTTAGATGAGCTGAAGAAGCCTACAAATTAGGCGAAACGTTCTAACTAGAACGTCATGTAATTTCTCTATCCTTAAAACAAAAGAACCATAAAGCCCAAGAAATTGTATATATATATATATATATATATATATATATATATATATATATATATATATATATATATATATATGTATATATATATATGTATATATATACATATATATAAATATATATATATATATATATATATATATATATATATATATATATATATATATATATATATGTTATATATATATATATATATATATATATATATATATATATATATATATATATACATACATACATATGCAAGATTGCACTGACGTATCAGTCTGCCCCAAGTATTCTGGGAAGGGGGCAAAATTTCGGACTAATCAAAAGGACAAAACTTTCTATATCGCAACATACAATATTCGCACAATGAGGTTTGAAGAACATCTTGGGATCAGTGAGATGAGGCTATAGGACGAAGTAGTTACCGTTTTCTGGTCCGGACACCTACCATATTTCAAAATAACTCGGACATAAAATCACACATTGGGTGGCGTGGTCTTACTAATCCACAATCGAAAGAAGCACCTCGTCACCAAAACTAAGATCGTGTCAGACCGGGTATCTACGTGATACTCAAACTTAACACTATACTCCGCATCCAGATTATCAAAGCGCCTCCTCAGTCGATGAAGAAACAGAAGAGTTCTACGAGGAGTTGACAACAGCCAAAGACGCAGAAAGCACCAACTTCTCAGTAATACTTGGCGACATTAATGCCAAGATAGGAGCAAGGTCTCCTACAACTCAACACATCGAAAATTTTATACTCTGTAACGCGAAACCGTAGAGGACAAACGATGCTAAACTTCCTTAACAAAGAACCTCTCTATTGCATAAACACTTTCTACAAGAAAAGCCCTGACAACAAATCGACCTGGAGAAGCCCACATGGCACACTCGAGAACGAAATAGGCTACGTAATCACATCGAACGACCCAGTGTGCTCAGATGTGTCAGAGCCAAGATCCACATAAATAATCGACTCAAGAGAAAGCTTCTGGTGGAAAAAAAAATCCAACTCACTATAAGCGAAATGAAAGGAAAAGAAGAAGAGTTCAACTTGAACATAGACAAGAAGGTACATCTAACAGAAGAATTGAAAAAAATGGAACTGGACGAGCTCTAGACTAAAACTATTGTCAGTGTTCGAACGATCGTAGAGAAGGTGTGTGCACTCCACAGACCGAAGAAACCAAAATTCACCCCAGAAACAAAACATCTCATTGGTGAACGAAGAAAAACCAACGAAGACTCACCAAAATACAATGATCTTGAAGAAGGCCACAAGAAGAGATCAGAGGATGCAAAACTCAAAATTGATCGAAGAGGTTATCAAAAACAATAAGAATATGTAAATCCTTCATTCTGGTCGATCAAGACGCAAGTTGGTCATCCACAAGATAAAAAACGACCAAGTAGAACTTCTTAGTGAAATAGACAAAATCGCAGAAAATGTCGAGAACTTCTATCGAAAGCTTTATAGCCAGTTACAGATCTAGACCCACAAGCTTCACAAAAATCAGTATTAAATGTGGAGTCAGAAGAACTGGAACCGATTGATAACAGCGAATTAGAGGCAACTCTGAATCATCTTAAAAACTGGAAGGGTCCAGGATAGGATCAAATCACGAGCGAGATGCTGAAAATTGGAGGAAAGACGGTAAAGGAAACACTTCTGATTCTATAAGATAAATGTTTCTAGGAAGAAAGAAATTCAGAATCTTTGAAAAAAGCTGAAGTCATCCTTCTGTTTAAAAAAGGTGATAACACGGATGTAGAAAATTTCAAGCTTATTAGTCTACTGGCTAATTTCTACAAGCTGCTAGTAAAAATCCTAACGAAGCTTCTGAGCCGGAAATTCGCCAATTGAACAAACAGGTTTCAGGGAAGGGTTTAGCACAGTTGATCCTATTCAGTCGATGCGTACACTGATAGAGAAATATACGGAATACAACTTCTCACTTCATATGGCTTTCGTGGATTACCAGAAACCTTTCGACTTGATCGAAACCTGAGCAGTAGTGAGGGCAATGAACACAGCCCGCATTGACTTCAGATACACCAACATGTTCTTCTACGTTTACGAGAGCGCCACCCTCTATGTGACGATTGAGAAAGGCTGGATCACCAGAACTGTTCCTGTGAGGAGAGGGGATACGAGCTCACCAAAGTTATTGATCTTGACTTTGGAGGATGTGTTTTGGAAACAGAAGGGTGTCAACTGAGACTAAAAGCATCTCAGTCACCTCCGCTTCGCGGATGATATTGTACTCTTCAGCAGTGACGCAGAAGAACTGACAAAAATGCTCCAAGAACTCAAGGATGCCTTCCAAGCTGTGGGCTTTAAAATATCAAAAGACCAAAATAATGAGCCCAGATAATATGACCGTCACCAACGAGGATTACGCTTTGGAAGTAGTCAACGAATACAACTACATATCTGGGACATAATATCAAGCAAGAGAATTATGCGGCAAAGATCACGCGGTGAATTGACCTTACCTGGATGGCGTTCGGAAGACCTAACTACATCCTTTTTTGCCCTATGATCCCTGTGAACCTCAAAAGGAAGATCTACGGGACATGTATCTTACCAGTGGCCACATACGGACTTAAGATGATGACACTCATCGAAAACGGTGCCAATCGCCTCTGGGTTTGTCAGAAGGCAATGGAGCGGGCGATTCTCGGGGTAAGCCTGAGAGACAGAATCCGGAACGATGAGATAAGGAAAAGAACAGGAGTCTGTCACATCATGGAGCGTGTGGCCAGGCTGAGATGGTATTGGGCGGGACACGTGACCAGCAGTGATTTTAAATAGACCAAAACCCTAATACAGTGGAGACCAAGGGAAACAAAGGGAAGTGTTAGACGACTTTAAATGCGATGGAGAGACGACATCCAGCGGCATGCGAGGAAAAACTGGATTCAGAGTGGACTTCTGCGGGATAAAGAAGATATATATATATATATATATATATATATATATATATATATATATATATATATATATATATATATTTATATACATATGCATATATATATATATATATATATATATATATATATATATATTTATATACATATACATATACATATATATATATATATATATATATATATATATATATATATATATATATATATATATATATATTTATATACATATACATATACATATATATATATATATATATATATATATATATATATATATATATATATATATATATATATATATATATATGTACAGGGTGTTACGAAAATCATTTGATTTAATCCGGTTAATCTTCGTGTCAAAAAGAACTATGGGAAAATGGTGATAAATAATAACTAACGAGAAACTGGCCCTGAAGGTTTATATTTCTACATCATGTACGCCAATGATTGTAACCAATACACATATTAAAAAAAATTCAGTTCAATTTTGATAATAACCTGACTTGTAATATTGTTAAGTCTAAAATTAATAATTTTCTATTTTAGTTTGCCCAGCATTCCATGGGGAGTCTTTGCAAGTTGGTAAGGAAAGATGCGATTCACCCAATAAAGCATGGTCGACAAAAATATGGAAGCTTGTAATGACTTGTTTACAGAGCAAGTGCACCGGCATCGCAAACAAGCAAAAGCATACAAGTTGATGTGTGCACGAAATCAAATCTATAAAGGGCAGGGATAGCCCTAAGAATGTCTTATTATTTTTATAACTATCTATAAATCTGTTGAAAAAGTTAATCTATTTAAAAACCGTAGTAAATTTTGTATTTCAGGATATCTGAATCTAAGAAGAAGTGTCGGCAGTACAGTATTGAGTATTTGAAATTTGGATTTACGCACTCTCCTATAAACCAATCATTACCATCGTGTTTAATTTACCAAAAAGTATTTTCAAATGAAGCCACGAAGCCTTCTAGGCTACAAGAGCATTTGAATAAAATACATGCTGATAAAAAAGACAAAGCTTTATTCCATTTTGAAAGACTGGAAAAGAAATATTTGAAACAGCCAACTATATCAAACCTTTTTGCGTCGTCTTCTAAATAAGAAGATGATAGAATACAAGCCTCATATAATATTTCACTGTTAATCGTAAAAGCAGGAAAATTACACACAATTGATGAGAAATTAATCTTGCCGGTAATAAAAACAGTTCTTTATCATAAGACATCGTCAGAAAAATTCCTGAGTAATAATTCGGTGCAAAGAAGAATAGATGAAATGGCTAAAGACGTTGAGATATCATTATGAGATTACTTGCAAATTTTCTATTCAACTCGATGCATCAACTCCAATAAATAACGAAGCACTACTATTATCGTACGTTCGATTCATAAAAGAAGAAAAAATTTGTCAAAAGTTATTATTTGCTAAAAATTTGGAAACCGATACAAAGGAAGACTCGATATTTAATACCATGAACAGATTTATTCAAAAGAAAGAAATTCCTAGTCGTAATATTTTGTCAGCTGCTACTGATGGTGCTCCAGCAATGGCAGGGCGTTATTACTGAAGCACCATTGAAACAAGCAGTACCAAATGTACTCACTGTACATTGTGTTATTCATCGTTAGCATCTGGTTGCAAAAAATCTGAGTTAGAGCAGTCAATAAGATTAGAAGCAATTGATAGATTATTTGGCCAATTTTGTAGTAAAAATGATGAAGATTACAATCGCTTGCTGCTGCACACAGAAGTTCGTTGGCTCTCAAAAGAGATTTGTCTTTTTCAATTTATTTGACTCAGTACTTGGCTTCCTTGAAAACAGAGACGAAAAACTGCGCGAAAACCTCCTTACATCGAAAATGACATCGCTTATTTGACAGACCTGTTTAAAATATTTAATGAAATCAATTTATAATTGCAAGGTAATGAGTTGAATTTCATTAAAACAAAAAACCTCATAGCTGTGTGGGAAAATTTCTTCTGTTCAAACAAAATCTAGGTAGAGGTGAATACAGCCACTTTCCCACATTATCAACAGTCTCTGAAAAACAGGAATGTTTACTTACTTACTGCCAACACTGCGTTCTTCATGCTGATTTTACGAAGCGATTCCAGGAAGATCCTCTTGCAAATGCATATATAGCAGAATCATCAAATTTAGAAGAGGAACTCGTAAGATTCACAACTAACGAAGAACTAAAACTAAAATTCAGAAATGGATACCAAGAGTTATGGATTCAAAAATTAATACCAGCTCTCTAACCTGGATTGTAGCCAAAAGTACAGAAATTTCTAATTGCTTTTCTTTCATAGTATTTGGCTGAGCGTGGGTTCAGTGTAGTAGCTAATTTACTGTTTAAAAAAAGGATAAGACTGTAAATCACTGAATGTGGCAATTTGCGACTGATGTTAACGAAACTGGAATCCGACATTAACAAATTGTTAAAACTTCACCAACCTTAACCATCTCATTAATTTGTTTATTTCTTATTGTTTTGGGTTTACTTTTAAATTTTTAATAAACAATTTTTAACTACATTTGATGGTCGTTTTAATTAATTTCTACTTTGTGATTCTTAATAGATAGATAGACAGGTAAAATAGGTATAGATAATATACAACAATATTTTGGTATAATTAACTATTATGAAAGAGTTGTTGGATTTTTTTTTTGTAAAAGGGGCGGTGGTTCAGAAAAGGTTTATAACTTCTGATCTAGAAGGTCCTGTAATAGATGCTGTTGATAGTCTTGGCTAAACATGTTACAGGATTCAAAGAAACATAATTATCACCCATATAACATTTTACCAATGCAGCATTTAAGCCAGGAAAACACAGAATTACGTATAATATAAAATATGGCAAAAGATGCACAACGCTCTAATAAAATTTTTTAGAATTCTCTAGTGCGATATGAAAAGTAAAACACACTTGGTTATATATATTGAACAAAAGCGTAATAGGATCAACATTTTTTAAAAAGCAATTTAAATGAAACAATATATTTGGAAACAATAAAGGAAATTGTTGTAAATTCTGTACAGATAAGAATATGGAAATAATCTAGTAGGCGGATGGTAATTCGCTACACAACATTAATGGAATAACCGACTTTTTAAATGAAACCTTCCCTTGATCATCAAGACTATTATTTTCTTTTGTTTCCGTTAACGTGTGTTTATATATTCTTCAAAATATATTTAAACCGATTGTCTTGAATTTTATTACTGCTATTTTTAATAAATATTTTATATAATCCAGTTTTCCACTTTTGAAAAAATTATTTTTATATTAAGGTATTTCTTACGAGAAGACAGAAAGAGCATTGTATTAGAGAAAGACGTGAAATAATTTGTTTTTCAGAGTATAATGAATGTGACAACGTAGCTTCTCGCTTGCATCCTGTCGTACGCAATGTATATTAATTAATTAAAACAATACTTTGAATTATTTGTTAAAAATATGTCAATTATTAAGTATTGATAACTGAATAAATGCGCGTGCGAGGCATGCGTTTTTTCTAGTATCTTTTAAAAGAAAGTCCGATCAGTGCAATGCATATATGTGATTCAAAATTTGAAAGAACGCCCGCGTCCGCGCGCCCAATCTTCTTCAAACTGCGTTGCCACATCGAAAATTCACTTTATAAAAATACATCAAAATGTAATATTTATCTAATATTTTTGCAACAACTAGGAAGTAAGCTGCCTTCATATTTTAACCAACGAAAGCAAAGCAATTTTTTTATGTATATATCTTTTTGTGACTTTCTACTTTTTAATGCACATACCACAACAAAAAATGTAAAAACGTATGCTTTTGATTAAAGAAAAAGTATGGTTTCCTATCTTTTACGTTTTAGATATCTGAAACTTTTACAATTAATTATGGAAATAGGGCATATATATATATATATATATATATATATATATATATATATATATATATATATATATATATATATATATATATACATATAAATTGCAGTAATGTTCCCAAGTGTAAGAAAACCAGATCCAAAAAATGCTACTCTTTCTTGGATATCACAACCATCTATTTATGTCAGATTCGTAAAATTAATATTGAGATATTTTTGGCAAGAACAACGAATTTTATTTCCTTTTATTGATTTTTTTTTAAACTTTTAACGGTAGTGCTTTCGAATATTAAATGATTTGTGAAATTTATTTAAAATTTGTTACTTTTCTCGAGTTTTATGAACACAATTTTTAATTTTTAAAACTTTAAAGTGGAAACGGGGCAACTATATATGTCAATTAAATCAGTAAAAGTTAAAGGCTTCCAAATTTTAAACGATTAAGTAAAATCGTATTCTTGTTTTACTTTTATTTTTATTGTTGATTGAATTTGACTGAGAACTTGTTCTTCATTTTTTTAATAGCTTCTTTATAACTAAGCGATGTTGTGTTATTGAATTTTTTGCTTTAATTGTAGCAAATGTGTGACAAAACATTGAATACGATATCTGACGTTTAAAGTATAATACATAATCTATTTTAGCGATAAATAATATACAATAGCAAACAACAAGAAAAGAAGAAAAGACAAATAGCTAATTAACTTATTTACATTGTTATTTTCTATTTGGTATAACATATATGTATATATATATATATATATATATATATATATATATATATATATATATATATATATATATATGTATGTATGTATGTATGTATGTATGTATGTATATATGTATATATGTTATTATACCAAATAGAAAATAACAATGTAAATAAGTTAATTAGCTATTTGTCTTTTCTTCTTTTCTTGTTGTTTGCTATTGTATATTATTTATCGCTAAAATAAATTATGTATTATACTTTAAACATCAGATATCGTATTCAACTTTTTGCCACACATTTGCTACAATTAAAGCAAAAAATTCAATAACACAACATCGCTTAGTTATAAAGAAGCTATTAAAAAAATGAAGAACAGGTTCTCAGTCAAATTCAATAAACAATAAAAAATAAAAGTAAAACAAGAATACGATTTTACTTAATCGTTTAAAATTTGGAAGCTTTTAACTTTTACTGATTTAATTGACATATATAGTTTCCCCGTTTCCACTTTAAAGTTTTAAAATTAAAAATTGTGTTCATAAAACTCGAGAAAAGTAACAAATTTTAAATAAATTTCAAAAATCATTTAATATTCGAAAGCACTACCGTTAAAAGTTTAAAAAAAATCAATAAAAGGAAATAAAAATTCGTTGTTCTTGCCAAAAATATCTCAATATTAATTTTTACGAATCTGACATAAATAGATGGTTGTGATATCCAAGAAAGAGTAGCATTTTTTGGATCTGGTTTTCTTACACTTGGGAACATTACTGCAATTTAAGAACTAGGAATAAAAAAAGAGTATGACAGCTTTATGCTTACAGCAACTGGTAATAAATAAACTTGTAAAAAATTTATTTTTTAATAATTTGTTAGCTGATTTTTGCTTGTAATGGTGGATTGTGCAAAATCGGCTACCAGAAGACAGAAGCTACACAAATAAATTTTTAGATTTTAGTAGTAAGATTGACGTAAGTAAGTAGGAAGACGCTGCAAGATTGACAACATTAAATTTTCAAGTGTAAAAATTTACAAATATGTTATTGCTATACTACTGAAGTGTAGTATTTTTTTGGAAGTTTATGTTAGCAAGTAGGTTTGTAACCAACTATCAATACAAGCGAAAATCTTCAAATTCGATATACTCTCGCAATTTTTTATTACATAAATCAAAACGTAAAAAATTCTTAAGCTGTAAAAATCATGTCTAGAAAAATATTCACTTGAACTATCTGTTATAATGACCACGTACTGATAAACATCCCTATCACTCTAAAATTTTCAGATGTTCTTTAACAATATGCATTATCGCCGGGTATATACTGAATATTAAATAACAAATGAGCCAAGTGCTTAGCCCAGTATTATAAATAAATATTAAAAAAAAATTAATATAAAAATTATACGCTACAGGTTATCAAACTATCAAAAATATCACTGTTTAGGTGCATATTACTCGAAGAAATTTTAATTGGTCACAGACTATATTAAACAATATCCAGAATTACTTAAAAGGTCTAAAACTTATAACTGATCTAGTCGCATGGAATTTTAGAAAAGCAGTTGTCTAGTTATGTAGTCGACTTGCGTTTTTGCCACTTTTATATGTTGTGCTACAAATATCATCAAAAAAATGTCAGAGAAAAATTTAATATGAAAGTTGAAATGACCTTAGAATAGACAGGAATCTCAATAGTTTTAAAATTTCAACACAACGATGACTATTCTGACTTTTTCATGTACAATTTCATTATTTTAACTGGCTCACTGATATTTTTATCAATTTGTGTCCCTAATTGTCAAATTACACCATTTTTAAAATTAAATATTTTCAGTCAATAAGAAACTCAGTTTTAAAAAATATAAAATTTTCCAAGTCACGTATGTTTTAATCGCCTTGTGTATTCAAAAGTCACTAAGAGAACTTACTTTTCAACTTATTGCCTTCGCTTCCTAAAACCAATAATACAGAAGAATGTATGGTTTATTTATGTAGTAGTAGGTACTTCAGCAACACCTGACATTTTTTGCTGCAGAGGTTAAGATAAAACAAAAAGTATATAAATATATTAAATATCCTGACAGACAGTTAAAAAAAATGTAATACGTATTTGTGGGAATTTTAAAATCTAGTATTTTATAAAATAGTGTAACAAGCCTAACGAAGTTTTCAAAAACTGAAATTCTGTTTTATTGATATATTCTTCTTCTTCTTTATGGTGAATCTGTGTAAAAGATACATAGGAAGTTTAGTAAATAGATTATGTTGATGCAAAATTAACAGACTTCCATATTTTAAGAACTAGATAATCGCGTTCTAATATTACATTTATGCTTTTTTCGATTTTACTAGTTATCTGTTCCCCAATTTGTTGAGGAACTATTAAAGAATATCAAACTCTACAAGTCTTAATAGATCATACCAGTACGTGGTAAATAACAATTAAAATCATCAGAAAATAACCTGTCATATAAAAAAGTAGAAAAAAAAAATGTAAAAATAAGATTTATTAAAATTACAAATTAAAAAACAGAAACAACATTTAGTAAATTTAGTTCATATTTGCATGCATCATACATACAGAAGTGATAATTCAGGGGTTTCTTTCTAATACCTTTACTAACAAAGACGATGTGCCTCAAGGTTCCATACTGTTTACTCTCTTTTTCGTTTACATCTGCTGGAAAAGGAACAGAAATCCATTCCACCACTTTGCAGATGAGAGTGTGCCTATTTTATTCTTTTATTTTGATCGATTTTTCTAAAAAAGTTAATATTGCGGAACCTGACATAGGTACGTCAGGACACTCCATTTCTCTAGCCTCACCACTCTATTTGATGGGCGTTAACTTGGGAGCAAATACGTCTTGACATGAACATATTTCGTTTTTTTTATGGGTCTAGCACACGAACTGCAGGGAAATCCCTAATTTGCACACGTGTGCGAAAAAAGCGATTCACGTTGGTCTTGAATAGCTGTAAATTGTACTCGGTCGGAAACACAGTCCTGGGCAAAGTATTCCGAAGAGATGAAGTTCTACATATAAAAGACTGCTTGAAAAGTGTACGAGGAATAACAAGCTGAACATCATGCGGATGGAAAGTACTAGCGCGAGGCGCATTTCTAAAATTCACTGCTTTAGCAGGAATTGAGAGGGCTACATCCATTAAACACTTTTTATAAAAAAAGTTGTAGAATAAACTTAAGTTGCCAACCATTCTTCGATGTTCCAGTGGATCAAGGTTGCTGGCCAGTTCCGGGCCTTCTGAATAGAATCCAACAAATGCAGTGTATGTTTTGGAGCAGAGCCCCAAGCATCGTTAGTCGAATTTGAGGTAAGTATAGAATTAACACTTTTTGTGGAGTCTAAAGCTTTCTAGTTTGAGAAGCTCTCTTTGCTATGTTTGCAACATGTACATGAAAAGGCATATTTGCTCCCAAGTTAACGACCAGCAAATTGAGTGATGATGCTAGAGAAATGGAGTACCCCGACATAAGTATGATGGTTTCAGCAAAGTTAACTTTTTTAGAAAAAACTACCGCCTGAGTCTTTGTAGGGTTAAATTCTACTTGCCTGCCGTCATCCCAAGATAGAATTTATTCCAAGTCTGTGTTAAGTTAACGACCGGATATTTGCGTGAATAGCAATTTGAGCGTTCAAAGTGAATAAAGGGATAAGCATAATGTCATCTGCAAAGCTGTAGATTGAATTCTTGGTCTTTTCCTACAGATCGTTAATGTAAATGAGAAAGAGAGTAGAAACTCGTCGATTACCACTCGTAAGAAAACATGAGAGCCCTAAACAGAATTTTTCAAACATACTAGAAGAGCGTAACTTAGCCAACAATCCGTCGTGCCAAACACTCACCAAAGTGTTCAATTGCGTCGTTCCAGACATGTGTTACAAAAGTTAAAAGAACTCCTCTTGATCTATGTTTACGAAAGCTACATTGATGGTATTTTAGATGCTGATTAATACCCTTCTCCCATGATTATTTTGGTTTTTTGGCAAGATCTTTTTTGGATGTCGGCTGAACTATGGCGTATTTCAAGCAGAAAAGAAATATTCCCTTTCTGCAGCATAGATTGGAAAGCCTACAGAAAACTGGTATTAGTTTTCTCGGGCAGTTTTAAGTACCAGGTATTCCGTCAGCGTCAGAAACCTTTTTGTTATCTACCTTCATTAAAATACGTTTTATGATACGCTGTCTAAAGACAATATCGGGAATCCTTGACTGCTCCATGGGAATAGTAGGTGGTGTTTTTCCCTGGAAATCAGTAGAATGTGAAACAAACAGTTCAGCTAACAAGTTCGCGCTCTCAACAGGTGTTATTGCAATAGAATTATCTGGCCGTGTGAGTGGTGGTATAGTGAATTTGGTGAAATTTTGACAAATTGCCTTAGCGATTCACAAACGGATTTGGAATTGTGGCGCCAAGCAAGAAGTTTGTTTCTAGTTAGTTGATTTTGTGCCTTCTTGATTTCGTCGATAATTTTTTTGCATCTGTTCCGGGCACGAACAAAGATTTTACGATTTATGATGTTAGGATTTTCACTTCATTGTCGGTGGGCAAGATGTTTGGAAGCAATAGGTTTTTTTAATTTCGGTCAAACGAAATATAACTGTCCATACCAACTATGTTAGGAATCATCGCTCAGTCAATTATCGCTTCTGAGGGAGCTAACCTATTTAGCAAAACGTGCGTCGAGTGCAAAAATAAAGTGTTTGGTGTAGTGGTGATATATACTGTGTAGTGTCCATACCAGCCAAAATTACATCGGAAACCTCCTTAGCATAGTCGGATCGAAAATGAATATCCATCCAAGGGAAGGTTCAAAAATATTCCATGAGTGAAGGAATGGGAGGACATTTAACAGTTTCTATTGAAAAATCTTGCGCGGTTCAGGCACCTCTCTGTCACTGATTGGTAGGATACTTGTTGTCAAAAGCAGTTTATGGTAGGAAGAACCCAACGGCGGATTTACGGTGACAGCGTAAACCTCTGGATTGATGGTTAAAAATAGATCAAGAAGACTGGCGAACTCTCCGTCTTTATCAGAGATCTGTATTAGTTCGTCAATTAGCTGAGTTAAGCCACAATTGATTGCGAATAATTCAGCTTCATGATCTTGTTTGTTGGTAGTATTTGAATACCGGTTGATGTTGTGCACATTAAAGTCGCCCCAATTTCGGCATTTGGAGAGCTAATCGTAAATAATCGATGGTATCTGCAAGAGAAGCGAAAAATGTTCTGAAGTTAGTATCACTTGATGGTCGATAAAAGCAGCCGATAAACCTTGTGGTTTGTTGAGTTGGTATTTTTAACCACATAAAATCAAAGTTTCAGGGCTCCAGAACCTCCTCTCGTTAGCAAGAGAGGTCTCTTCTGACAAAAAGACAGATTTCAAAGTTACGCCTAAACCAAGAATAGAAGTCGTACCCAGGATAGAGATAGATGACTGTGCTGGTCGATGAACTGACCTTGGTTTCAGAGAGAGCGAGTACATGAGGTTTATTTGATGGCAAATGTTGGTGCAATGAATTTATGCTCAAGTTTAAACCTCTCATGTTGCAGAAATCTATTTTAATTGTAATCTCTGCATGTTGACCACCTAAGTTGTTCTTTTAGTTACCTTCTACGACAAGCAGAACGTACCGGGGAAGATACTTTATCCCGCTCCCCCCCACGGGGTAATATGCATGTAGAGCAAAGAAAACTACTCAAAAGCTGGTAATGTTATTTCAAACTAAAATGCTTTACCCTCTACAACTTTTAATTCTGTATGAAGCTCAAATTCGACCAATGATGGAATCCTGCCCCATGTTTGCAGCTCCATTTCCAAACATACACTGCATTTGTTGGATTCTCTTCAGAACTGTTCGCCTGATTCCAGCAGTCACCATCAACCTTGATGCTTTGCAACATCGAAGAACGGTTTGGCGATTTCAGCCTATTCTACAAGTATTTTCATGGGAAGCGTTCGTTGGATGTAGCCCGCATAATTCCTCCCAGAGCGGTGCATATCAGGATATGCTGGTACATTACATCCATATAAGGTTTAACTCATCAATCCTCGTACAATCCTTTTCAGGAAGTCTTTTCTAGGGATAATCTCATCCCCTTCGAATGATGTGAACAGGACTGTGTTTTGCCACCGAGTACAATTTACAGCGTTTCAAGACCCGCGTGAATCGCCTTGTCTGCATACGTATCGCTCATGTAGTGCTTTAGGGATTTCTCTGCAGTTCGTGTGCTATGCTCATAAAATAAACCACCAGTATTATGCAAAAAAGTACTTGGATGTTTTGATTCAAACAAATTACAGATAATAAAAAAATGTATATATAATACTAAAATAATAATCCATCTACGGTAAATGCAATACATCATTTAAACTTGTCATCAAGTTATTTATGGTATCTTAAGAATAAAACCAAAATTCTGATTTAAAATTTTCTTTTTATTTATAGAATTTATATTTAGAAAAATCTTATTTTGGCACTATAAAGCAATTTTAAGTTATATTAGGCTCATATACAATAAAAAATTCGAACTACATTCGTTTAGTTTCCTTCATTAAGAATTGATTTAAATATTTTAAATGAAGTGTTAACATTTCTCCTCATATGATTTTCTTTTACTTGTTAGCTTCACTTATCCTCCACTGACTACTATAGCGTATATCTGAATACTTTTTGGTATTACTTTTTAATGAAACGTGTGTTAGCGTCCATGCAAAATACGCAGAAAAATATGTAGTGCCTTATCGAATAAAGATAGTCAGTAAACTTCGCCCTCCGGATTTGCCATCTATCAATAGCCCAACCAAAACATGCCATTTTTGCACCATTTCAGAGCTCGTCAGCTGGTCTAGGTAAAGATGGCAGTGCAGTAGCATCTGTAATATATTGATAGCAGCAGAAGATATTTAAAAACCATTTTTTTTTAACCAGCTCCATCTGAAGTGAAACTATAAGAATTTTTAATCCAAGCGAAAAGCTAATGGGCTGGCAAATAAAAAATCGTACTGCTATGTCCGTAGGTAAATGTGGTACCAATACTAAGCTTAAATGTTCAGTGATAACTGTAAAAATAAGAACAATTTAAACAGAAAAACTGAGACCGATATTAATACTTGACCGACCACCTTCGCTACTTTGCCAAATTCAGAAAGAATTATACTCCCAATCTCATCAGGGATCGTGTTAGACGTAACCAATAAAAGTTCTGAAAGGTCCAAAAAAAGACAAAGCTTATTGACGGTCTTCGCCCGATAATTCATTATACATTTTTCTGCTTATTTTCACTGATGCTACCACGCATCTCGTGTATAACTTGTATTGGATGTGTACAAGACGCGCTTGGTAGATCGAGAGTACAATCCGTTTTGGAATCGCAAGGTCGCAACGATTGTAAGCCAAGTTCTAATATTGATTGCTATTTGTCAGTAGTATTTCCGTTTAAATTGTTCCTTCTATTTTAAACAAACTAAATATTTAAAAGCGGTATGAGTACCCCCTATTTGCCTATGGCGATAACGGTATGAAATTTGTTTCCTGGGCCTTGGGATTAAAATTTTAGAGGTTTTCACATCATTATTCTAATATTGAGCGAGACATGCTTGAAATAGAACGATAAAGCTTATTGACTTGGAGGCGCGACTACGTATTTCTCTTTTTTTTTTTAAATAATATATTTTTTTAGCAGTTCTGTTAACGCTAAGTGATCTCATGATTAACTGCACTACTTTTGGATAACCAAATATATAACACCAAAGCTGAGATTCCTCAGTGACTGAAAAATAAAATATCGGAATGTGTAGCTTAAGAGACCTACTTAGCACCGGTTTTTTTCTATAAGCCAGCCCAACGAGCATAAATAGCATACAAATTTATTTGATCAGCAGTTTCAACTTGTGATAAGTGGTGTCATATACCACCAAGTTAATTGTCATGTTTCATTCGACATGTCTCTACTTTATCGGTCTACGAAACATCGAAGTGGTAAATTGTAAGCCGACTGCTTAATGTAGCGTTTCTTCAAATCTAAAAGACTACTATAGAACTTTAGAAAATAAAGTGTTTTTTTGTTGTTATCTTTTAAGATCTGAAATTATTAACCTTCAAGTCAAAAATTTGTATAAGCAAAATCTGTACAAGTTAAACACTGCATTTATTAATGAATTAACATTTATACTTAAGTTCAGCTACAAATTTTATATAGTTTTTATCATTCAGTAACATTTTTTTTTATTTTATTTGGTAGCAAATGACACCTAAATGAAATCAGCACTAAAAATAAATGAAAAAATCATAAGATATACAAGTGTGGTCTTTGATATAGAAAAATGCAATATGCCGCATATTAAAAAAGAAAAGTATAAAATATTGGCCGGAAAAAACCATTTAATAACGAGATCTACTACAAGCAAAGCACGATTTACACAAGAAAGTAAAGGAACTAACAAACAGAAATCGAATGCATCCATCAACAGTTTTAAAAGAATAATGAAATTATTATGGAAATCGAAGCCAAGATTAGCAGGTTGAAGGATTATATCAAAGAGCTTTTTAACGACGATAGACCAAACGAGCCACCGTCCACAGCTAATGAAATAAATAATACTGGACCTCCTATTACCAAGAGCGAAATTATTCATGCAATACGGGTCCAGAAGAACAAGGAAGCTACTGGCCCAGATAATATTCACGTCGAACTAATCAAGATCATTGCAGAATAAGAGGGAGCCGGTCTTGATATTTTATCATCGTTGTTTAACGCCATTTATAACTCGGGCCAGATATCATCTGATTGGCTGGAATCCACGTTTATTACTATTCCAAAAAAGTCTAATTCTTCTCATTGTAACGACTACTGTACGATCAGCCTTATAGAAAATGTGATTCTTAAGTGGACGATACACAATTTGGTTTCAGAAATGGTTTTGGCACGTGAGAGGCGCTTTTCGTTCTTAATGTTCTAACACAACGATGCAGGGTCGTAAACGTAAATGTGCTTGCGTGTTTCATTGTCTATCGTAGGTCTTTGATTATGTCAAACACTCTAAAGTGATAGAGATCCTATGTGCCTCGGGTGTCGACCGCCAAGAGATCAAAATCATATCCGGTTTATATTGGCATGAGACATCGAAAGTAGTGACAGAGATTAATTTTGTCTCCGCTTTTCTCTAGCCTCTACTCGAAGGCTGTTTTCAAAGAAGCTCTAGCCCAGATTATAACGAGAATTAAATTAAATGGCATTATGATTAGCAACCTAAAATATGCAGAAGACACCGTTTGTTCTGGCTGATACTTTACCCGATCTGCAAAGTATGATGAATCTCATAGTTCGTCGGAGTGAGGAATTTGGACTACATATAAATATAACAAAGACCAACTGGTTGTGTTTTCAAAATCACACGTTGATGCGAATTTATAGACAGAGAATTCAGCAGGTTTTGTCGTTCAAATACCTGGGAACACTAATTAATAGCCAGTGTAATCCAAAAATGGAGATTAGATTCAGAATCCAGCAGGCCCGTGGGACCTTCATGAACATGAAAAATCTTTTCACTAGATCCGACCTTAGTCTAGAACTTCGAGTACGTATGATTAGATGATATGTTTTCATTCGGTCTTACAGAGTAGTCTAACATAGACTTTAAAAAACTGGTTAATACAGAACCAAATTAACAGAATATCAGAAACTCCATCTTTTGCATCCCTAAGTAGAACAGAAGAAGAAAAAAAGGGTCTAATAGACGTAAAAAAACTCAACATAAAACGCAAATAATCAGTCAAGGAAAATATTTCAATTACAATAATAAACGAACATTACTCCGTCAAGCAATAATTAGAAAGGCAATACTCATACCTCAAAGAACAGAAAGGTTATATATATATATATATATATATATATATATATATATATATATATATATATATATATATATATATATTTGTTTTCTTCTTTAGCCGTTAATGGAAAACTTGTTCTACAATACTCTATCGTCTTAATTATTTTGAGTATCGCATCACGAATATGACTCCCTCTTTTTCTTATTAGTTTTTTCACTACTTTAGGCGCTTCTGGTAACACATTATTGTTTTTCGGATCTATTACCTACCCACCTACAGAGTCTTATAATATGCATTTAGTTGGTCCTCCAAATTAAACCCTACAATTTATTGTGTCTTAGTCTCCGCTTATTCCATTTCATCCTGATCATCAGCAACCTTTCCACATACATCTGTGTCAACGTCTGCTATTTCTTTACCTTATTGTGCTTACGTACCATTTGTTCTTCCCCTTTACGGGTCCTCTTTTCATCCCTTTGCTTTCCTTTTGCTCTGCTCTGCCATGTTTTTCACTACTTCCCGCACACATGCCGCTCCTGGAGCGCTTTAGGTACTTCCCTGTAGCACGTGTGCTAGACCCATAAAAAAAACTTCTCACATCACTCACTCCACTTCCTTGTATGTCTTATGCACTAAAAAAATTGCTTTGTGTACCACTCTTTCGTTTGTGTTCTTCTTAGTCAACTTCAGAATTATCAGAGCCAAAATTGGTCCAATTGTGCATTCCTACGTTGTAACCCAAAATCAATTTTAGCGCGACATTTTCGTTCTTTCTTTTTATATTTTTGCTATTCCCTAGAAGCAATCTTTGTGTGACTACTATGGTTTCTTTCCATAAGATATCGCACTTTTATTCGAACTAATTTCCCAATTATTCCAATTTTTTTGACCTATTTGGCGCCACAACCTCACCATATGTTTGTTACTTACAATAGGCTAATAATTTTACTTATCTTGCACCTCTTCAAATCGCGTTTAAATTATATCAAAACAAAAAAGTAGTATAACAAACGCGCTTCTGGGACACCTCGATGGCCACTTTTTTACCCGACCTTGACCACTAGCCGAAGAAGGGAATTCAGGAGGTGAAAGTCATTTGGGTCATGTCTTCTGGAAGTTGTGTCTTGGAAGGTCGTTCTTCGTCCGCATAAGTGTGTTAGTTACGTTTTCCTTGACCTTTGACCTTTCTACCTTTCTACCTGAAAATCCGAAGAGGTGACGTCAATGACGTCACAGTCCAGTGGTTGTTGATCAGTGTCCTTTTGGCACATTTGACCTTGAAGAAGTGTTTACCTGTGTCACCTGTGTCACCTGTTTACCTGTTTACCTGTTTACCTGTACCTGTTGACACCTAATTACCTGTAATTAGCTGAAGAAGTCTTGACGTCACAAGTCCAGTGGAAGTTGCTCAGTGCCTTTTTGTCACTTTTAACCTTGAGGAATCTTGCAATTGGTATATATGTGTGTTAAATGTTGTGTATTAAATTAAATGAGTTAAAAAAAGCCATGTCTGTTGTAGGATTCGAACCTGCATATGTTAAGTGTAGAACTGCAAAACTGGGGACTTAACCTATTTAGCCAAATAGGATTCGTAATAAAGAATGCAATAATTGGGATGACATAAAAAAGGATTGGTGAATAATATGTGAAAAGTCTGCAAAGTTGAAATTTGTACAAGAAGTAGTCGTCAATGACGTAAAATGTCCAGTGGATGTTGAATCAGTGCCTTTTTGGCAATATAAGTTGTTGAAAATGTCTTCCGAATAGGCGTAAATAGGTGTAAAATAGGTGTAAATAGGTGTGAATAGATGTCTTAAGAGCCGAAGAAGTGTCGTCAATGACGTCACAAGTCCAGTAGATGTGGAAACAGGGTATCTTATCTTAACTTCATTAAAACTTTAATAAACTTTCATTAGAGGAGAAGTTGCATTAGCTGTTATTGGTCTCGTTGTACGAAAGTAGGCGTAACCTGATAAGAAAGGTGTTATTTTGATAGGTTGAATGTGTATGTAGTGTAAAAGGAAGATAAGAAAATAGTTGTTGGTTGGTTGACTAAGTAAAATGGCTTCCATAAGGCATGTATTTGATTGGTTTGTAGTGTATAGTTGTGATAAGAAACTTGTAATTGGTTGGTTGAATAGGTAAAATGGCTTCCATAAGGCATGTATTTGATTGGTTTGTAGTGAATAGGTGTGATGAGAAACTTGTATTTGGTTGGTTGATTAGATGGAATGTGTGTTTGATAGCACTTGTTTGTTATTTTGACTAGTAAAAGCTGTGGTGTGAAAGAGGATGAGTAGGTAATATATTAGTTGGAAATGTGTGCAAAAAGGCTTTATTAGGTATTATATTTGATGTAAAAGTTGTTAAATGTTCCCCTATAAAGTTGTTTGGCGTCTAAAAGTCGGTAAAAAAGCTTGAAAATGTAAACAAGTGGCGCCGTAAGTCTGTAAAAATGTGTGAGATAAGGCAAAATGTAAACAAAATGTATGAATAATGTGTGATTCATGGTACTTTTTGTAAGTAAAATTGAGTAAACAAGTGACTCGTTAGGTCATCAAAGTAGATAAGAAAGGTCAAAAATAGTTGATAAGAGATGAGTGAATGTATGTGAGAATGTAAGAAATAGCAAAAACTTGCATTAATAGGAAAATTCCATGCAAATAATTGAAAGAGCAAGAAATTTTAGTTGGTTGTAGTTGAATGTAAAGGCAAAAGTTGTTGTTTGTCCTCAAGTTATGATATGAAATGAGCTTAATCTAGTTGGGGCTCGTTGAAATTTTGTGTGAACTCGTTGTGGAGATTTTGTTAGAAAGCAAAAGTAAAACACATATTTGTCAAGAATAGTAAAATAATGAGCTTAAATGAGTCTCAAACGAGTTTGTCGGAATGTTTTCGTTGTCTTGTAATAATAGTAAAATTTTAAATGAGCCTAGCCTTTTACCGTATAAAAGTAAAAGTTGTTGTTTGTTTTTCACAAAGAGTTAGTTTTGTTGAGCGCTTAGTTTTTTTGTATTGTAATAAAAGTAAAATAGAGCCTAGCCTAGCCTAGCCTGGACTCGTATTATGAGAGGAGAATAAAACACAAGTATGAGCACACAGATTTAATAAATATATTAATACCAATGAACAAAAGAGCCTCGTCTAATTTGTTTAAAAATCTTTACAACTATTCTTATATACCTTGGAGAAAATTTGAAAATACTTAAAAGTACAAAATCTTAGATGTAAATAATATTTTGCCTGGTACGAAATGATATAAAAAACCATTTGTATTAGTAAAAATAAGAAGTAGATTCGAATACATTGATTTCAATAAATTTACTCTACTAAAAAGCAAACAGCAGGAAAAATTGAAAACTATGAATTGTTATTGGCTTACTTAAATACTTAAAATACAAAAGCCAACAAAAACCAGAAAATGAGAGTTCAACAAATTTGATAAGAAAGATCAAATATTTGTCGATAAGAGGATGTAAAATGTATTGGATAAAATATAAATTGCAATGTTATGCTTTACTAATAACTATATATATTTGATTAGAAATATTAAATAAATGCGAGAGAGTTCAACAAAAACAGATAAGAAAGGTTAAAATTAGTTGATAAGAAGTAGATTCGAATGCATTGGATAAAGCAAAATAATTGAAAGACCAATAAATTTACGATATTTCGTTGTAGTTAAATGTAAACACGTAAAGGTTGTTTTGTTTGTTTTAAAGTTACTATCACTACTTAGTAATTCTGATATTTGTATAAATCAAAATTTGTTTCCAAAAGAACAAAGATTTGACTAATAATAAACTAAGAAATAGGTTGTGCTGTTTCGTTTGTTTTAAAGTTACTATCACTACTTAGTAATTCTGATATTTGTTAAATCAAAATTTGTTTTGGTTTAAATTATTGACTTACTTAAATACTTAAAAAATATAAAATCTCTATATAAAATTAACTAAAATCTTACTACAAAAATTATTATAATACATTAATCATCCTGGTGGGAACGTTTACGTATAGTGGAGGCTGCCATCTTCAGTTTAGCTGAATACGGGCCGCTCATTCCTGCTATTACATTAATTCTATTCATATATCGAAGACATTTGCGGCCCATATGAAGTAGTGTGTCCCTGAGCCATTCATATTGTTCCTTGCCCATGATCAGATGTTCGTGCAATGGTCTGACCAATGCACAAGGCTTGTTTTTATAATAAGTTTGCATAATTAAAGGTTGTAAACAATTTTTACACTTTGTTTTACTTAATTGAGTTAACATCAGGGACCAGCTCTTCATTTGTACCATTTCAGCACTCCAACAAAATTTTAACGTTGCACCACTTCGTGAACATTTTATTACTACACTATATAATGTACTCTGAGAACTTGTCATCGTGTATGATTTGACAATTTATTAAATCTTAACTGAAAATATTTTTAAAATTTCCAAAGAGATTTTAATGACACTAAAATTGTAAATGATTCGACATAAAGACTTGGGTGTGTTTATATATTAATTTGGAAAATTACCACTTAACTAAATAATGATGTATGGAGTCGACAAGTCGCTACCAACAAAAATAACAAAAACAAAATGGATTAATTTAGTTTATAAAATGATAAGAGATAAAATGTCGAAAACATGTTTATAATAACAAATATCTGGTGATTGGAAAATTTGGTATGACTTAATTAGCGCTATTCCTTAAAAACAAATTGCAATACATAAAAATAATAATAACAAAATCTGGTGATTGGAAAAACAGTAAAAGTATCAGAGAAATTTTATATTAGTTTTATAAATATATATTTAGATGGTAATTTATTTTTTTTATTTAACATTGCATTAAAATTTATTTTTTAATACAGCTCGATAGATTTACAACTAGTTTAGATAATTGTTCAATCAACCTATTATTCTTATTATGATTGCAATAAATACTACATTGTACGCATTTATTTGATGTCGACAACGATGACAATTCTTCATTGACACGTCTTAGTACCATACGAATGTGGAAACATTCACATGTATCGAGTCCTTCTCGAACTCCAGGATGTGACCATACACATGATACGTAATGTGTTTCTAAATTATTATTTGTCGTAACTTGTTTGCGATCGATAAAAGGTATTAAATATTCTCGATAAGATATTAGTCGAATCCTTGTTTCACAACAACATGATAATTTCTTGACAAAATCATCAATTTTTCTACAAGTTTTATATACTAAATCATCTTGACTGAATAAATTCATTTTGCAAATAAGATGAAATCTTTGACAATTTAATAAATGTGTTATACTGAGATGCTTCTATGATCAAACTGAGAAGGGATAGGTATATTTAAATTGATATGTTGTATCTGGTGTTAGTAGTAGTAGTAGTCAGTATTTGATAAACCATAAAATCAAATAAACAATGAGTGAAGATCGTCAACGAGAATATGTAGTAACAAAAAGAAATGGACTTTGGATTAATCGTAATGCTGTCGAATTAACACCTGGTAAATTGTTAAGTGGAGTCGGTTTATATCAAAATGGAGGATGTATAGCATGTGGTGTTCGTGATAACGATCTGTTTTCAGGGGGACAACAAGGAATGCATTCGAAATGTCAGGATATCTGGAAGACTGGTACACATGATCTTATAGATAAACATGTACAATCAATAATTCCAAGACCGATTGGTGAACGAGAATACCAACAACAACAACAACAACAACGAGAATAAAGAGGCAACCATTAGAAACTCCTTGTTAATTCTTATTACCTTTTATTTATTTTTTAAGTAATAGATATATGTATATTTGTCTTAATAAAGTCCTTATATCCTTAAATATTTAATGTTTTGTTTTTCTAGTATAATAATAAAGTCCTCATATTCTTACTAAATAAAACACACAGGTTTGAATGGAAAATATTTATCAAGCTCACTCTTTCAATAATTTTTCTACAAATTATTCATTGTTTTTTACGAAAAATTCCAAAGTTTATTATGGGATGAATATTGATAGCCATGCCAATAGTGTCATACAATTTGTAGTACTACATTGAACTTTAGCATTGTATATTAGATTATGATCTAAACAGGAAGGTTTTGTAGGTTTAAATGTTGGCATGTTCCATACATTTAAAGTATCTATATCAATCATCTTGAAATTGGGATTAGTATGCAAATTAGTAGTAGAAGCAGCAATGTTGTCTTGAACGAATCGAAAAACATGTTTTCCTTTTACATACAATACATCAATATTGTCCAGTACTCTATCTAAAATTTCTCCAACTTGCTTGTAATCTACATAGCCGGAAGAATATCGTAAACCAAGTTCCTTTTCAGCCTTACAAACAGCTCTTTTATTGAGTCGAGATAATTGAGCAAAGGGTATTTTCGGTTTCAATACATAATGACTTGTCTGTAAACCATTTGATATCGTAATTTCTTTAGCATGGAATTCTTCCACATACACATCATGATTATCATCATCGGCAGCAAATAAAAAGTTAAATCCTTGAATATCGAGAACAGCCAACTTCCTCGTGTCACAGTTACTTTACAACTAATACAACGTTTACAAAGCACACATACATATTATAAAATATGACTTTGTCTCTCCACAAAACACAAGTCAGAATTGCCTCACTATAGAGAAAAATGTATTTGTTTACCTGAATTGATTTCAATCTTTTTCTTGTTTTTTAATAGTATTTGTATTGAATAGAATAAGGTCTGTAGAGATTTTAATGTTAAAATAATAAACAAAAGTTTTATACCAGAGAAATATTTATTTTCTTCTTAAAAAAAAAACATTTATGTTAAAAAATATCTAAAATCTAAACTATAATATCTAAAATCTAAACTATAATATCTGATATCCTAATTTAATTATATCCTCCCAACTTAAATATTCATTATCATCATCTACATCCATTTCACTCTCTGATTGTTCAATCATCTCTTCCTCTTCCTCCTCATCCTTTGTCTCCTTTAACCATCTTTGTTTTAAGACACTCAGCGGGATTTCATCATCATCATTTTCATCATCATCATCATCATTTTCAACTTGAACAGTTTGTTTTAATTTTTCTTTTAATATGTTTAAAGGTAAATTTTCTTCTTCCTCTTCAGCAATTTCCATTTCCCTTAATTCCAATAGTTTTAGTAACTCTATATTTCGTTTAATAACGTTGTTTGCATAATCTTCTTTTTCTTCATTATGAAGCAACATTATTAAGTATTATTTTATCAAGTAAATATTAGACGAATGAATTTTGTATTGATTTTAATATCATTCTATACACCTATTATATAGGGGATTTAATCACATCATGCACAGTCGTCATGAGAGTCAATTACTGTAAAAATGTTGTCTGATAAGGTTTTAAGTAAACAACATATTATTAATAATTTATTGCTCAAACTAGTCACATAAATTTTCCAAATATCAAATGACGTGATTTATTTTTTTCCTGTAGTTACTATATAAGTATTAAAATTCTTACTCAGAGTCAAATTATATCTCAGTGTGTCGTTGTAAATCTCTGTGTGTCGTTCTAAAAAACAAAAATGGTTTTATACATATTTGAAACTGAAAATGTAAAGGTTCTTTCTACCAATATGTTATATATATTATTGAAAAATTTATTCAAGTGAGTATTTTGTTTTTTATTATATATTCTGGTGTTGGAGTGATACAACAAAGAATTTTCTTAACATTATCCAATATATACATCTCTCATAAGAAAGACACATATTTTAAAATGAAAAGGACATACTAAAAATTCTGTTTGTATTGTTTTATTACAACATGTGTGTATGTATTTATTTCAGACGTGGTGTTCAACACATTTGTATACAAAATGATCAAGTTTATGTGTATGTGAATGAAGAGAT
Organism: Pachyrhynchus sulphureomaculatus; assembly: GCA_019049505.1. Taxonomy (NCBI): domain Eukaryota; kingdom Metazoa; phylum Arthropoda; class Insecta; order Coleoptera; family Curculionidae; genus Pachyrhynchus; species Pachyrhynchus sulphureomaculatus. The sequence goes on along the minus strand of CM032453.1, from coordinate 97,341,292 downwards.
TCCACAACCTAAAATAGAGGACATTACATGGATGATACCTGCTAAATATTTGAAAGTTGAAGCCTCGAATGAAGAAGAGGAAAACAACATTTAAAGAAGCAATAGAAAAATATCCTAAAGTAAAAGATTATATATTAAATAATCTATATACCTTATAAACAAATATATTGAAAAATCAAAAAACATTTACTTTGTTTTATTTGTTATTTCCTTTTATATAGTTAGATATAGGATACATATGAAAACAATTATTTAGTTATTCATCTGATATTGGTTAGATCTCTTAGGAGATCATTTTATGTAGATACATGAATTAGATAGTAGGAGTAAAATAATTTTGAATTGATTCGTTATATCAAAAAGAGTGAATAATGTGTGTTTAGTAGAAAACGAGATAGAAATCGATAAAGAATGGATTCCTCATCACCGTCATCGACAAGTTGTCCTTCATGTCAAAGTAAAATAACATATTTGAGTCATAAATCTTATAATCAGAATACTTATTGTTCCAATTGCACTCGATATTACAAAAAAGCTTCATGGCAAACTGTATGTAGTCTAGGCTATATACCAAAAGATACTTTAGAAAGACAAAAGAACAAATTGGAAAATGAAACCAAGAATCAATTTACTAACTTAATGCCAAATAATCAATATAGATCTGTAAGAGACCGAAATGAATCATCATAAAATGAGATAGATGTGTTTTATTTATTTGTACTATTTAGTAAACTTAATAAAAAACATGTTATTACTTAAACATATCGTCTATTTTATAACTGAATACAATGTTAAATACACAAGTATTAACTAATTACATACTAAGAAATTTTTAGCCGAGTTTATTCTTCGATAAGATACCAAATAGTCGTGCGTTCGCATTTATAACAATAATCTCGTAATCTGAGTCGAGGTCGAAGTTGTGTAACAGAATTGTTACGTCTAATGATTAAATTTACTTGAGCTATATGTGGTTGAAAAGGTATACTTTTCGATTCTCTCCAACAACCACTACATAAATAAGTAAAGTTCATGGTAGCAGCAGTTGTTGTTATTTCTATGACTATTTCCAAGATACTGATTTGTTATTCCTCCAAAAGATACCACATAGTTATACGAGCACATTGATTACAATAAATCCGTATTCGAGTTCGAGTTCTTTGATGATTTGCATACGGAACTCGGTGTGTTTCTCTCCAACAACTACTACATAAATAAGTAAAAAATTCCATGCAGACTAGTAAGATGTCAATAGTATCACACAAAATGTTGTTTCTATTACAAATAAATTGTATTACTATGCAATGAGTATTTCAAATGCACCAATATGATTTATGTGTGGTCTTTTTAACTTTCTCCTCCTCCTCCTTCTCGCAATTTTCTATTATTTTTTCTACATGTAGACAATCGAATAATATATTTGTCTTTCGATTCCAAAAGTACTTATTCTTGTTGTAAAAAGTATTTTAGATTTACGAAAATTTTCGTTTCATCTTTCCTCTGTTGTTTTAAATCCTTTTGACATTTGGACAAATAGTTATCTAACTGATAGATTTCACGAGTCAGATCGGTCAAATTACTTTTAAAATTTTCAATTTCCTCCTTTAAATCGACAATTACGATATATGCTACTTTGCTTTTTTCTTGACAAATTTGCAATGTTTCCGTTAGATTGGTTCTCAATAAATACAAATCCGATTCCAATTTGATATTTTCCTTGAGCAGAGCAATATGTTTCGTATAATTTAACGACATTGTTAAATTCACAGCCAGGTATTCGTATTCTAGAATTTTTCCCATACAAATATCATTAACAGCTTGTTCATTATCGTATAAATCCATATAATTGTCCAGTGATTTAATACATTCCTGATACAAGTTTAAACTGGTATGATAAAGTGAATGATAATCCTCTAATAAATATTCGTAATTTTGATTACAAGAATTATTGACATCAGTATCGTAGTTGTTTGTACTTTGAACAATAACAATGAGAACAAACAATAGATAGAACGTTGTTTTGGTTAACATTATGAGCGAATGATTTAAAATGAATCAAAAATTTATTTAGCGTCTGTTTTATAGAGTTCGATTTCCTCCCGAAAAGACTAAACTTGTTGTTGTTTGAAATATGGAAAATGTAACCTTTAACTGTTTAAAATGTGGATGTAAAGTTAACAACACCATACATATCGAGATCGAGTTAGAATACGCAAATATTGTACATATTGTTTATTTAATTATGTATATAGGAAAAATAGCCTAATTTCCATGATTCTATCAATTACGACGACAACAAATAGTAGTAGGGAGAGATAAGGATACTTGTAGAAAACATTTTTTTATACATCATATCAGTCATTCAAAATGCCAGTTATTGTACGAGTAAAATATTCTCAATGTAAAGGTGAAAGTGAAATACGAAATCAAAAATGTTTGTCGTGTGTGGTCAAAGATCGAATCAAAACGAGAGATGGAGCAAAACACGTACCTGCTGAATTTCTTTCCTTTGGCAAAGAAGAACGAGGAATCGAGAGAGAAAGAACTGCTGCTGCTGCAAGACAAGGAAACAGATAAATTTCATCAGTTTCCTGTTGATCATATATAAAAACATACATCAACAATAACATATTATTTGTATGCTTGCTATTGACATATATATTATAAAATAATGGCTTGTCTAAGAGCTTGGTGGAATGAAATATCCAATTTTCCCGATTTACCAGCGAAATTTATCATTTATTTTCAAGATTTTGTCAATTGGAACATCATATCACGAAAACAACATTTAGACGAAGATCTAATACGAACTTGCATCAATAAAGTCAATTGGCAACTTGTTTCCCAATATCAGCAATTAAACGAACGATTTATGGAGGAATTTGCCGGAATGTTGGATTGGAATGCAATTAGTATCCATCAAAACTTGACTGAAGATTTTATCCGTCGACATAGAGAACGAGTTAATTGGACATTTATTCAAAAATTTCAACGAGGAATCAGTCCCGCCTTTTTACACGAAATGAAACCCTACATTGATCAACTTGAAAATTGTTGTTGTTAAATCATTATAGTCTTCTCTTTTATACTTAATAAAACCTTTTTCAGTACAAAATTGTTTTTTTTGTTATTTTTAACTACATACTGCTAATACTTTTATCATTGCATAAAACACGAGTTATGTTGTTTTTACATTCAATGTATTTGAATTTATTCCTTATCTGCTAAATTTTAACCTTCTTATCTGTTTTGAACTCTCTTTTATGGGATTTTGTTGTTATAAAAAGATTGATTTGGTTGGTGAACAAGTAATACAGTTTCCTCTCTCACAACATATATATTTTGTTTGTTTCGTGTGTGTGTAATTACTTAAACAGGTGAGTTTAACAGGTTTTATATTTATACAACATCATATCTAATTTGAATTGTTGTTTGCAGTATGTCCTCTTTAAACGTTGAATCTACCATGCCTACAACATCATCATCATCATCATCTAATCTAATAATTGATATGGATACAACAATTCCTACTACTACTACTACTACTAAAGGAAAAATTTCCACTTGCTAAAAATATATTTTTGGATGGTCTTACACATATGGGACTACTCAAATTTCTCAAGAGATATTCAAACGTACACCTCTATAATGATGTTAAACATGAAAATAGTAGGGAATCATTAAAGACTTTTAGACAAAACCTGCACACATTAACAATTGTGAATAAAATGCAACAACCACAAAATGAAAAATCTCTATTTGAACGTTCACCACTATCTCAATTGTATTTTTCGTTAATATTTGACTCGATTGAAAATTTTGATGAAAAGAATATCATTGACTGTATAAAGGAAATTCCCACAGAAATATTTGAACAATTTCCATCGGTAATTGTTATCCCTAATAAGTACAATCTTAAGGACATTATTTGGAAAAGTATGCAACTACAAGAGATCGATTTAAGTTCAGCCATAAAGTATGTAAAGACTCAATTTAAATTTTTCACCTTATTATCCTTGGATACAACCTTTTCAACCAATATGTCTTTTTACCCCATTATTCACAAATGTATGATAAAACTTACTTTTCCGACTTGTATGTACGTATAGAAAGAGCAATTCAAATAATTAATGACGACGATGATGACAACTCGAAAATAATTATTCCGGGAAATAATTCTTGTTGGAAAGCATACAAATCAGATGCAGGTTTCGATCTTTGTCTTAAACACGACACATTTTGTCCCGCAGGGAAAGCCACAAAGATTGAACTGATTGAAAAAGTAAATATTCCTATAGGATTCTATGGACAAATTGTCGCAAGATCCTCTATAAATTCTATAGGAACTATACGAACAGGTATCGTAGATGCAACCTACAACGGACCTCTAATTATTTATTTTATATCGGATGAAAATATCTTATTGGAAAAGTATAGAAAAATTGCTCAATTACTTATATGTCCTTTGGTAAATGCATCGATCGAAAGAAATACTACAAATCTAAAGAGGAGTCTTATCAGAAAATCAAACAATTTTGGTTCTTCGGGAAAATATAAGATTCCCGCTGCTCAATTTTTAAGTAGACGACAATATTGTGCACAACCGCAAACAGATATTGACATTGCAGAATTTAATCAATGTTTTAAAAATTTAGTTTATTCAGATTCTTCCGATTCTGAATAAATTTACCCATATGTTTGTTGTTGTACCTCTAAGAGTCTTTTTTACCTATTGTAGTACAAACTGTATTAGATTTATCTATTATTAGTTTTTTAATCTATTAGTATATAAAGTTTAACCTAGGAATATTTTGGTTATAAAATAAAACAATATTTATAAGGTATTTTGGATTTTATTAAAGACTACATCTTTTTCATACAAAAAACTTTTTTAACAGGAAGCCTCGCAATTTCATCCCATACTTTTTGTGTCGGTTTCTTCTCCAAACACACATGAATACGTCTCCTTTGCCTTTTTATTTCCAACAAAATATCTCTGAAAATAAATATATTGCTAGTAAGATGATATATGAATTTTACTATTCATACTCACTTGAATAACTCTTGGAGTAATAACATATTTATCGATAAGGCATTCAAATCTTCAGATTCAAATATTAAAATCATATTTTTGCTTTCAAACTAACTAGAATCTTTACACACAACAAACAAAAGATTCTTTTTCTCGAAAAAACTGCTACTTTGATCAGACTTTCCTCTTCTGCTTTTTGCGTTATAATGTGTTAATATAAACATTGAAAATGGTATAATTTTCTCTCTTGAACAATCATCTTGAATCAATATCAACTTGCCTTTTTTCTCTAATTGTAATTGACTCTACATAAGACTTGCGTATGTTTATATATTAAATACAGGCTATTAATCATCCGATACGCATTTGATTTTTTAGAAATATATATTTATCTATTATTAGTTTTTAAGATTTATCTATTAGTATAAGCTAGTAATTTGTTAATTTGGTTATAAAATAAAAACAATGTTTATAAGGTATTTTGTATTTATTTAAGAGACTATCTAAGAATTTCATCATAAAAAACAAATTTCAAAGGTAACTTGTAAAATTCCTCCCATTCTTCTCGTGTCGGTTCCTCCTCCAAACGCACATGAATCGTGTTCTGTCCTCTTCTTATTTCAATCAAATTATCTCTAAAAATCAATAATAATATGTTAGACAAGAAACAAGTAAAATTTTAGAAAGGTGAATAGTGTACTCACTTGAAGAACTCTTTTAGTAACACATACAACATGTCTAATGACATATCCTCATCTATTAAGTCGACTGCGAAAAAGATCATTTCGTTCAAACTAAATAGAATCTTTACACAACAAACAAAAATTGTAATTGACTCTTCATAAGACTTGGGTATGTTTATATATTAAATACACGCTATTAATCATCCGATACGCATTTGATTTATTTACTCAAAATAGTTTAATTTGGAAAAATTTTATCTAATAAACTTGCATCATGCAACATTTCCAGTCTATTTGTTATTAAACACATGTTTTTCGAGATTTATCTCGTAGCTATTAATCGCATTTGATTTATATAGAAATATATACTAATTACACATGTTTATCAGTATAAATGCAACAAAACAGTTTAATTTGGAATATTTTATCTAATAATCTTGCATCATGCAAAATTTTTGGTATTAAAAAAACATGTTTTCAATATTTATCTCGTTATACTAATTAACTTGTTTTTGCAATAAATCTTAAGTAAGACAAATCTATAAAGTTTAATATAGTCATCAGTTCAAACGTTTAACTTGAACAAAAAATATCAGTAGTCATTCAATATGATTGAATCAGACTTGTTTATTGACATTCAAGGATATAATTGCTCTTTTAGATATGTAATCAAAGAGTTGGCAATTTATGATGGTCATCGTTGTGCAAATTATTTATTTAAACCCACCATTCTCGAGAAATATGATATCTAATGCTAAAGATCAAAAACTGATTGATTGGTCAGAAACATATCATGGCTTATATTGGGAAAAATGGATTTGTTGAAATAAAACGATATCGAACACATTTTACAAGATGTATTGAAAAATTATCAAACTCCATATCGAATTTACGTCAAAGGAAATGCAAAAGTAAATATTTTAAAGAAATTCTTAAATGAGGACTATATACACAACATTCCCATTGAACAAGAACCTAAATTAAGTCAATTTAAAATGATTCCAGAATGTTATTTTCATAAGGATATTAATCCATGGCATTGTGCGTTATCCAATGTAAAACTACTATATAATTATCGAAATTGTTGGAAATAAAGAACTCTCTCTCTCTTTCTCTATTTAACTAAATGTCTTCTACCAACAACAGTAACAACAAAATCAGTTACAAATTTTCCTTTTAGTCTTTTAGTAGACAAATAATATTGATATTATATTTACAACCTATTTCTTAGTTTATTATTAGTCAAATCTTTGTTCTTTTGGAAACAAATTTTGATTTATACAAATATCAGAATTACTAAGTAGTGATAGTAACTTTAAAACAAACAAAACAGCACAACCTATTTCTTAGTTTATTATTAGTCAAATCTCTGTTCTTTTGGAAACAAATTTTGATTTATACAAATATCAGAATTACTAAGTAGTGATAGTAACTTTAAAACAAACAAAACAACCTTTACGTGTTTACATTTAACTACAACGAAATATCGTAAATTTATTGGTCTTTCAATTATTTTGCTTTATCCAATGCATTCGAATCTACTTCTTATCAACTAATTTTAACCTTTCTTATCTGTTTTTGTTGAACTCTCTCGCATTTATTTAATATTTCTAATCAAATATATATAGTTATTAGTAAAGCATAACATTGCAATTTATATTTTATCCAATACATTTTACATCCTCTTATCGACAAATATTTGATCTTTCTTATCAAATTTGTTGAACTCTCATTTTCTGGTTTTTGTTGGTATCAGTTCGTACCAGGCAACATATTACTTACATCTTAAGATTTTAATTAGTTTTATTGTTTTATAGAGCTTTTGTATTTTAAGTATTTAAGTAAGCCAATAACAATTCATAGTTTTCAATTTTTCCTACTGTTTGCTTTTTAGTAGAGTAAATTTATTGAAATCAATGTATTCGAATCTACTTCTTATTTTTACTAATACAAATGGTTTTTTATATCATTTCGTACCAGGCAAAATATTATTTACATCTAAGATTTTGTACTTTTAAGTATTTTCAAATTTTCTCCAAGCTATATAAGAATAGTTGTAAAGATTTTTAAACAAATTAGACGAGGCTCTTTTGTTCATTGGTATTAATATATTTATTAAATCTGTGTGCTCATACTTGTGTTTTATTCTCCTCTCATAATACGAGTCCAGGCTAGGCTAGGCTAGGCTCTATTTTACTTTTATTACAATACAAAAAAACTAAGCGCTCAACAAAACTAACTCTTTGTGAAAAACAAACAACAACTTTTACTTTTATACGGTAAAAGGCTAGGCTCGTTTAAAATTTTACTATTATTACAAGACAACGAAAACATTCCGACAAACTCGTTTTGAGACTCATTTAAGCTCATTATTTTACTATTCTTGACAAATATGTGTTTTACTTTTGCTTTCTAACAAAATCTCCACAACGAGTTCACACAAAATTTCAACGAGCCCCAACTAGATTAAGCTCATTTCATATCATAACTTGAGGACAAACAACAACTTTTGCCTTTACATTCAACTACAACCAACTAAAATTTCTTGCTCTTTCAATTATTTGCATGGAATTTTCCTATTAATGCAAGTTTTTGCTATTTCTTACATTCTCACATACATTCACTCATCTCTTATCAACTATTTTTGACCTTTCTTATCTACTTTGATGACCTAACGAGTCACTTGTTTACTCAATTTTACTTACAAAAAGTACCATGAATCACACATTATTCATACATTTTGTTTACATTTTGCCTTATCTCACACATTTTTACAGACTTACGGCGCCACTTGTTTACATTTTCAAGCTTTTTTACCGACTTTTAGACGCCAAACAACTTTATAGGGGAACATTTAACAACTTTTACATCAAATATAATACCTAATAAAGCCTTTTTGCACACATTTCCAACTAATATATTACCTACTCATCCTCTTTCACACCACAGCTTTTACTAGTCAAAATAACAAACAAGTGCTATCAACACACATTCCATCTAATCAACCAACCAAATACAAGTTTCTCATCACACCTATTCACTACAAACCAATCAAATACATGCCTTATGGAAGCCATTTTACCTATTCAACCAAGCAATTACAAGTTTCTTATCACACCTATACACTACAAACCAATCAAATACATGCCTTATGGAAGCCATTTTACTTAGTCAACCAACCAACAACTATTTTCTTATCTTCCTTTTACACTACATACACATTCAACCTATTAAAATAACACCTTTCTTATCAGGTTACGCCTACTTTCGTACAACGAGACCAATAACAGCTAATGCAACTTCTCCTCTAATGAAAGTTTATTAAAGTTTTAATGAAGTTAAGATACCCTGTTTCCACATCTACTGGACTTGTGACGTCATTGACGACACTTCTTCGGCTCTTAAGACATCTATTCACACCTATTTACACCTATTTTACACCTATTTACACCTATTCGGAAGACATTTTCAACAACTTATATTGCCAAAAAAGGCACTGATTCAACATCCACTGGACATTTTACGTCATTGACGACTACTTCTTGTACAAATTTCAACTTTGCAGACTTTTCACATATTATTCACCAATCCTTTTTTTATGTCATCCCAATTATTGCATTCTCTATTACGAATCCTATTTGGCTAAGTAGGTTAAGTCCCCAGTTTTGCAGTTCTACACTTAACATATGCAGGTTCAAATCCTACAACAGACATGGCTTTTTTTAACTCATTTAATTTAATACACAACATTTAACACACATATATACCAATTGCAAGATTCCTCAAGGTCAAAAGTGACAAAAAGGCACTGAGCAACATCCACTGGACTTGTGACGTCAAGACTTCTTCAGCTAATTACAGGTAATTAGGTGTCAACAGGTACAGGTAAACAGGTAAACAGGTGACACAAGTGACACAGGTAAACACTTCTTCAAGGTCAAATGTGCCAAAAGGACACTGATCAACAACCGCTGGACTGTGACGTCATTGACGTCACCTCTTCGGATTTTCAGGTAGAAAGGTAGAAAGGTCAAAGGTCAAGGAAAACGTAACTAACACACTTATGGGGACGAAGAACGACCTTCCAAGACACAACTTCCAGAAGACATTACCCAAATGACTTTCACCTCCTGAATTCCCTTCTTCGGCTAGTGGTCAAGGTCGGGTAAAAAAGTGGCCATCGAGGTGTCCCAGAAGCGCGTTTGATATACTACTCAAAAAACTCAAAATATTTTTTCCGATTTATACAAAAATGTACTCTAATGTACCTTTTCGGCGCCCTTTACATTCCTCTGAGCCCTTGCCACTCAAGGTATCTTTTTTATAAGTCAAAAGTTATAAGATGGGTGTATAATGACTATTTGTCCCATATTCTAGTACTAATTATTCTCAGGTATAAACATTAAATTTAACTCGCCTTTGTCATGTCATTTATCTACCGCTGTTACTTTTTAAAATGCACAAACAAGTGTTTGTTTTTCGCTAAAATTCACATGCTCGAGATATTTTTGGGTTTTTCACTACTTTCCTTGATCTGATCCCTAAGTTACCACTCACTATCCTAATAATTAGCCTCTGGTAGTCACTACAATTTTCATGTCTCTCGAATATAGAGTCAATTTTTTTCGAGCAAACTGGTAATAGTCAATAAATCTACAATATCCCTAAACCAGTCCAACGGTCCAAGAATATTCGGAGCTCCGGGAAACAAGTCGACTGCATACTGTGGTCAAAACAAGACCAACAATAAAAATGCTTTTAAGTGATTTTAAACCATAGTTAGATAATTTGGCTTACTTTCCAAACTTTGTAAACAGATTTACTAGTTTCGTCTCTTTGCATCTAATAGTCGTTATTTTTTGCATTTTAAATAACAAGGAATAAATACGTAAGAATCTTCATATATACTAAATATGTGCAACCTGAGCTGAGTTGAGAATCCGAAAATATAGGTCTATTTATTCTCGTATCAAAGTTGCAGAAGAAGAGCTTTATAGATACTACCCTACCATTTATTTTACGATATAACTGAAACATATAAAAACTCGTCAGTGTGATTGTAGAAGACTCCTTCTCAAAGCATACATACCAAAGTCAAAGTTTTTTTTAAACTCTAAGAAAGTGTTTTGCATCTGGAGGTACTCCAACAACGTAAATCTATATTTATAATAATGGTGTATAAAACAAAAATTAAACTGTACAACTGTAAACATAAAAATTTTTAATAAAAAAATCTAGCTTACAGTTAGTTAGACTTCTGCTTAAATAAAATAACCTAATTAAAATTTGTTGTAGTTGATGTCAATCAGATATTTATTTGATGAAAAATGGAATTACCAGTTAAAAGTATGTACAAGTTGAAATATAATTTAGTCATCATTTTGAAGTACTACACCGACTTGATGGTTATATGTTATGTTTGGAAGTTACTAGTATTATAAAAAAACTGTTTAATAAGAATTTTAACTAGACATCAATAAAAATCTTATTACATTCATTAAGAGTGTTTTCTGAGCCAGTTTAAAATGTTAATGTGCTGGTAATATGCAATTATTTTAGGAACCGAAATTGGCTAAGTACTTAGCAACTTATCCGACCAATTTAAATATTTAAGTATCTTATGTTATTAGAGGTATAGAGAAGGGTTTTTGCCTCATTAACTAATTGGCGAACTTATTAAATATTCAAAGGTTGAAAGTTTTAAAACGACAAGAACAATAAAATCGGTCAGTTTGGAAGTTGTTCGTACGTTTAATGCTTCATAGCTGGGTATGCAATATTGATTGTACATAAACAGGAAATAAGTTTGCTTTTACACAGAGAAATACTTAGTTATTGAAAAAAATACTGAATTACTTTAAAGCAAATAAATATTTTTTTGGAAAATTTAAGAAATCAAATTTTGTCTTAAGAAAATTTTAATTAATGCAAACACTTGACGCCAAATATATCGAATTAAAATTATAAAACATTATAGAATTATTTACAAATAAAGACATTATTACTTACGTTTTATATGAAATGAGTGGACACATGTAAATGTTGACAAAAGTTAAATAATTTATATCTTAAAACAACCCCAACATCTAAGAAGACGTTAAAAAAATCCTGAATGGGATACTTTCTTACAGATTTCTATATTATTTGGAAACTACGTCTATAAAACATCCCCTAAAGGCCTGCCTGCATGAAATAATAACAACTGCCGGCCAAGGTGACACCCTAGATAAGAATAATTGTACATCCGATATTCCTTTTCATATTTCTATAATTTTTGGTAAATAAATTTAAAATAGCATTTCCTAAAGAGCAATATGCACAAAAATATTTTGTCTCTTTCTAGTAACCCTGTGATCAGGGTCACTACCCTTGATAAATAAAGAACCGTAAGTCCGATATTTCTTAGCAGATTTCTATAGTTTCTGATAAGTATATTTAGAATAATCTTCTTTAAAGGTTTATGTGTGGGAAACACTTTTTTACAGATTTCCATAATCTAGCTACTCCAGCGCACATAGGGGTATTTCAGCGTTTTAGGTGGCCATAAATTGATTTCCTAAAACTTGTCCCAGGTAGAAAAAATTTGCTACCTAACAATGTTGAATAGGCATAGAACACAATAGGCGACCCTTCCCGTTATCTATTTAACAGCGCGCGCGCCGGAGTCTCAGTCGAAATTTGATCGTCGCTCTGAATGTTCGTTTCTGTTTTTAGCATTCGTTACAAAACAGTTATTTAAAAAAGTGATTTTTCTTTTTTGGACTTGATCTTGAAAAAAATCGTAATGGATTTGAATATTACAGGTAAGAACGGATACATACTGTCATTTTGATGTATTTTCTTAAAAATATTACTCGAAATTGTTGTACGAAAACCCCTTTTTCGGCATTTAAAAAAGTTATTTATTATACTTTGGGGTGCATCCCAGTAAAATTGTGGTTTAAATTGTGAAAATCACGTGGTAACTGGTATTTATTTTTTTTAATTTAAACAGTTTTTATTTTGTTCTACGATCTGAGGTTACGGTGCTCGAATAGTAACGCGTAGACTACTTTTTAACAAAATGAAGGAACAAAACTTGCCAAATTTTACACAAAAATTAGTATATCTTAAAGGTTATATTTTATCGCAAGATGAATATTGTGATGAGCAAAGGAAAGAAGTGAAGCATAAGTTCTCCTATTTGAAGTCACAATTTAAGAAAAAGTGGACAAAAGCGGATAAAAAAGTAGAAGTTTTTCTTAAATAGAATGACGAATGATTACAAGGAAGGAACATTTGAAATATCTAGGGTAAAACGCCGTTCTTCTGGTCGACCAACAAAGTCATTTGAAGTATCAAGTGAGAGGTGCAAATATAGAAAAACAGGGAAAGTACGCAGTGCTGTAGATAAAGAAGTAATAATGCGTTCTGCTCAAACATCCCTTCAAAAATTTTGGAGAAAGAATTGCATCCAGTATTCTAAAAGACATAACTAACTCTTCCCAGACCGCTCAAGCATAACAAAAAGCATACAAAATGTTAAAGCAACATGAAAAATAGTCACAAGCAGCCAATACGCTCTCCCAATTTTTGCAAAAACAGACCTCTCAAGGAGACAGTATGAAATAATAAAGAACAGTAACAAGAAGTATTATCCGAGTTACATCGTGTTACAGCAAGCAAAAGGACTTGATATCCGGTGAAAGAGATTTATCGGGTAACTGAAACATGTGCTGAAATTAACTTACAACATTTATTGGATCACATGGCTAAACGTTTGACTACATATTTGGAGGATGTACTAAAAGCATTAAAGATGCAATTGACAGCAACATTTTTCAAAGTTGCTTTGTTCTACTACAATTGATTTGTGGGACAAACAAATTAGTTATTTCGCAGAATCCAATTCCCTTTTTGATAAAATACTGTCGGCCAATGAGGATTAGATTTGTTAAAGAAACAGTGGATATTACAAATTCTGAAATTACTTACATAGAAAATGCAATAAACGTTTTGGTAAACAGCGAATTTGTACAAGGAGACATCTCTTTTTCCACGAAACATATGATGCATGCATGCATGCAAACATGGTCGATGCAAACGTGTGCAACGCTGCTAGTTCAACTACTTCAACAATGAGATGCTATATTTGTGTTTAATGACCACAGTGTAAAAAATAACGTTAACAGAGATGCACTACAGTTTAGCCTGTCTATATTGCACGCTAGTATCCGATTATTCGAGAGTATTCTCTCTCATTTGTCATACAAACTTCCAAAAGTGGCAGCTAAGATCGGACAGTGACAAAGAAATTGTCAAGCAAAAAAAGGAGGAAATACAGCAAAATTCAAAGAGCAAACGGGCTTTAATCATAGATGGATCAAAAGCTGGATTTGGAGTTGGGAACATCAATAATGGCAGTACAAGTAGAAGGTTTTTTGCTAATCCAGAGGTGGCCGCTGAAATTACCGGTGTCGACTTCAACCTCATAAATCGCATGAAAATGATTGAATGAGGAATGAGACCGCCAAAATTTATGTGGAGTTGTATCCCTGGCATCCCATGACTATTTCAATGCACAAAATATTAATTGACGGTGCAGCAGTAATGGAAAAGGCACTTTTGTCCATTGGATTACTGTCCGTAGAAGCAGCAGAGATGCGAAATAAGCACTTTCGCCTGTACCGGCAAAATGTTGCTAGAAAATTTTTAGGAGAAAAATGCAATTTAGATGTCCTTAACAGAATATTGCTCAGCGTAAGCGCTAGTATAAGGCCAAAACTCAAAAAAAGATCTATGTCGTTTAGTAAAGAAGTAATACAAATGCTTGTTTCTGCTGAACCCAATATTAACGACAAAGGTTCCGAAAAAGAAGAGAAAATCCGCGGAGGAATCTGCAGAGGAAGCCGAGAAATATAACTCGAACGCGGACGAAGAGACGTGGAAATTATTCACCGTGAATAATTATTTTTGTATTTTTGTTTAACTCAACATTTTTTTTTTCTCAATATACTGGTTTTATATATTAAAATGTATTTTTTTCTCAAAATATGCATTTCAAAAAGCTTTTACTACTACATTTAGAAATAAACCCCAATTTAAAATATCTAAAAACAAAAAATAATTTTGGGCTGATAGAACGCAGAAAATAAACCTATGTGCAGCGGTCCGGGTCACCATACTTGATAAATAAATAACTGACACTTTTCCACAGATTTCTATAATTTTTGGTAAATACGTTTAGACCTCTTTCAAGGTCTATATGTGTAAAATAATTTGCCACCACTAACTACCCCAGCGGATAAAAATAATTGTAAATCCGATATTGCTTCCATATTTCTATAATTTTTGATAAATAAGTTAAAAGTAATATTTTTTAAAGAACCACATTAGTGAAATAATTCCGTGGCTCTCTAATAACCTCAATAATCTTACGTATGCCAATTTTTCACAGATTTCTATAATTTTTTCGTATTTATATTTAAAAATAATCTGTGTGCGCAAAATATTCGTAAATCCGACATTTTTGCACGAATTTCTATAATTTTCGGTAAATATGTTTAAAATAACTATATACTCTAAATAGTTTGCTATCCTGTAAATATCATAACGCCAGGGTCTTTACCCTTGAAAAATAAATTATCGTAAATCCAATACTTTTTCACAGACTTCCATGTTCTTTGATAAATACGTTTAAAATAATATACCCAAAAGGTCTATATGCGTGAAATAGCTTGTGACCCTAAAATTACCCTAGCGCCCAGAGTTAGTACTCTTAATCAATAAATAATCGTACTCAACAATTTTTTTAATTGTTAATTTCTAATAAATATGTTACCACCCTAATTAAAAAATAATTGTGAGTTCGATACTTTGTCACAGCTTTCTATAATTTTTGATAAATAAATTTAGAATAACATCGTCTAAAGACTTATATACTTGCAATAATTTGTTACCCTGTAATTACCCCGGGGCCCAGGGTCACTATACTTCAAAAATAAATATCCACCTCAACGGCCAGGGTCACTACACCACTCTTAATAAAAATAGTCGTAAACCCGATACCTTTTTTACAAATTTTACATATATGTTGGCCAATACTCTCTAGAACAACATTCTCTAAAGGCCTGAGTAAAATAATTTGCCACCAATAACGATCCCTTATGCCAGGCTTATTCATCATCAGCCTCTCTCCGCCCACCGTTGGATATAGGCCTCTTTCATGTTCCTCCATCTTTTTTTGTCCTGTGCCACCTCACACCATCGCCTGTCTGCATGTTTTCTCACATCATCCAACCAAAGTTTTTGCAGTCTGCCAACACTTCTCCTGGATGTTCTGGGCCTTTAATAAGATGTTCTGTTGGGCCATTCGTCTAGGATTTTTCTGGCTACATGTCCAGTCCACTCCCACTTGAGGGATGCTGCTCTATCTATTACATCTGTAACCCCCGTTCTGGACCTTATGTCAACGTTTCTGATTGTATCTCTTATACTCACCCCCAGCAGTGCTCGTTCCATACCAGGTTGTGCTACTCTCAACTTTCTGATACTGTCTTCCGTTAGAGTGATTATTTCCATTCCATATGTTAGAACTTGCATGATACAACTTTCAAATGCTTTTCTTTTTGAGGAATATGGGATAACTTTCTTTCCCAAGATCCATAACATTTATCAAACGCAGCCCAGCCCAATCGGATTCTTCTATGTATTTCCGCCTGTTGGTTAGCTTTGCCTAGTTTAAGATGATGCCCCAAATATACATATTCCTGTACATTGGTTAATTTGTTGTTATTAACTTTAAAATTTGTATTGCTGTTTGACATAATTTGTGTTTTATCCAGGTTCATTTCAAGGCCTACCTGTTCCTCGGCTTCATTTAATTCATTTAACATGAGCTCCAACTCCTCGGGATCTGGGCTTATCAAGTCGGCGAACCGCAGATGATTCAGAATTCTTCCATTCACATTTATCCCCTTCCGTTCCCAATTTAACTGTTTAAACACATTTTCTAAGGCGAGTGTGAACTGTTTCGGTTACACTGTATTGCCCTGTATAATGCCTCATTTTAATGGAATTTTGCCAGTCATGGTGTCTTCGTCTATTCCTATGTACATTGAGGCATGCAGACTTATTTCCCCTGATAAAAATAATTGTTCACAGATTTTTATAAATTTTGGGAAATACTTTCAAAATAACATCTTATATATATATATATATATATATATATATATATAGGGGTAGGTTTTGGGGGTAATTCCGGTGGTAGAAATTACTATCGGGACGATCCTAATATTGTTCTGATGCCATCTCTTCTTCATTTCGTATGTTAGATCTGCATATTTCGACAGCTTAGTAGTTATCGTGTCTTGTATGTTGTTGGTGTTCGGAGCGGAGATGGAAATACTCAGTATGTGAGAGGGATGTATAGCCTGCAGTAATATGCGCGATCGTTTCAGCCTGTTAAAGGCATTTACGGCACTTCTCTTCCTGTACTGCTTTATCTTTGATCACATATTTCAAGTAGTTTCGGGTTGGTACTACTCGGTCTTGAATAGCGCATAGAAACCCTTCCGTTTCAGGAAAAGGTCCCCACGAGTTAACCAATAATTCGATGCTATTATGTCGACGTTTTCAGAGTTGAATTCATGGTTATTATTATTATTATTATTATTATACTTTTGTTCTTCTTTCTACATTTGGTCAATGTGGTTTCATGTTTGGTTGAAGGGCTTAAGCGAAGTCAGCACAAACGCTATTACTATTGTGTATTAAGGAATTACCTGACAATGTTACATGTTTTCAAAATCACTGACTTCTGAATGCTCTAGTGTATGTATGAGTGAGTAAATATAGTGTGAATGTGGTTGGTGTAAGGCCTGTGGCTGATATGATGAGAGGGACAATGATGACTTTTTCTTGTTTCCATGCCTTTTTATTTCTGTTGCAAGGCCTGTGTATTTGGAGATTTTTTTTTGTGTATTTCATTTGGATGTTTGTATCGTTGGGGACAGTTATGTCAGTGAGATAGGTGACTTTTCCTTTTTGTATTGAAAAGTAATATCGGGTCTATTGGCGGAGACTGTTTTATCTGTATGGAAATTAATGTCCCAGTAGACCTTGTAATCTTTATTTTCAAGTATGGATGTTGGTGTATATTTGTAGTAGGGATCTGTGTATTCTATAAGTTTGTATGTAGTGGCTAGAGCTTGGTGAACTACTTTTGCTGCTGAGTCATGACTCGCTATGTATTCCTTTCCGGCTAATATTTTACATCCGCTTGTTATGTGTTCGATCGTTTCTTGATGCTGGTGGCACTTTCTGCATCTGTCTTCTGTAACAGTTGGGTCTTTGATGATATGCTTTTGGTAGTTTCTGGTTAATATGACTTTATCCTGGATAGCAAGTAAGAAGCCTTCTGTTTCAGGGAATAGCTGCCCATCCTGTAACCAGGTGTATGACTATTTTTTATTGACGTTGTCTTGTTCTATGTGGTATCTGTGTTTTCCGTGGAGTGTCTTTTCTGACCACGTTTTCATTTTTTCCTATAGTGAGTGTTTTGTTCAATATTTATAAAAATTAAAAACAATTTTTTAATTTAGCGGTTGCACAAATTTATTTTAAACAGCATTTTGCTACGTAGCTTAGTTAAAGGTGGTGTATGCGTATTTTTTGTTAAACTTGAACACTAAAATCTAATATTGTTAAGTTTTTATGATAAATGTAGATTCAGAACATTTAAAAACGTCCGAAGTAATAGTTTTATTCCGAAATTTTAATGATTATACAGTTTTAAATTTTATTTATTAAAATGTATTTTTTTCCAATTTAATATTTTTCTGGCAACCTTAAGTGTGTTTTCTGAAAAAAAACCTCAGGGCGGATGTCTTTTTTTTATGATTTTTTTTGGATTCAGCATAAAAAATTACTTAAGAAAACACGTGTCTCACTTAAAAGATAGAGAATTCTTTTGGTATACCTGTGTAATCAGATACTAAGTTGTGATGTATACTTTTAAAAAAAACAATAAACCAATTTTCAAAATAGAAGCCCTGGCTTTCCTCTTTTGGTATCCCAAATAGGCATACTTACAGCTTAAGAAATATATAGGGCAAAATATATCACCGTTATTTTTTTACCTATTATCAGTTGGTGCACAAGAAATACTAAAATCTAATCTGATAACCTTTGTAGGTATCATGTATGGGGCAAGCAGTTAATTATATTTAAATTATTATTATTAATTAAAGTTTGAATTATGGATATAACTGTTATGTTGTTTGTTAAAAATCCTTAAATCCTATTGCTCCTAATTAGGACATACTTGTGCAGATGTTTATATTTTAAAGGATTGTTAGTTCATTTACTGAGAATTAAACTTACTAGAAATGATTTGTCAAATCTAAATAAAATCTTTGCATTGAAAGAGTTATTTGTACTAACAATTATGCAGGCTTTGAGTTTAAATAATTACATTCACTAGTATCACAATTAAGAGTTTATTAATATTTTTTACACAAACGTTTTAAAATTATCCAGTCAAAATAGACGAGAAAAAGTGGTAACTTCGCAATAATTCATATAGAGCTGAAAATTGGTATAGGTCTTAAATACACTATTACAAATAAAATATCAAAAGTCCCTATCGATTCTACGTCTGTTAAAAAAATGTATTCAAGGTCAAAGGTAAAAAATATAGGTTTTTCGCGTTTTTTTCTCGTAAACGGTAAGTATTATCGTAAAAATAATAGTAGTTATAGATGCAATTGCAATTCTGTACAAAAATTATTCTTTTACTTTTTTTCCTACGAATCACCATTCCTGAGATATCGCGATTTCAAACATCGAAAATACTAATATGCACTTTTACGCGGCCTGTATACGTCATTGGACGTTCAATATAAAAAAAATATGGATATATTGGTTTGTGTGACTCACACACTAAAATACGTACAAATTATATGATTCCGAATGAATATAACTCGGTTCCTAATTCCGTTCGCCCGTATAACCTTGAGCAACATCTGTCAGCTACTCCATTGTTCGAGTGGCGACGGTCGTATACCTGCCCTTTTTTGAAGGTCGTAAATGAAATAACTACTTTTAGTATTGAACGTTTCTTTGTAGTAAACAGACGTGCTTATTGATAATTGATTTTAATTTGTGCCGTTAAAAAATGTTACACTTCTGCTTTATCTGTAGTAAACCTTTAAGTAAAATTGTTGTTGTTGATCGTGGAATGAAGACTTTGACTGATTCAAGTGTTGAAAGAAATGATGGGTTTCTTGAATAACTGAAAAACAAGCAATCTGTAACAATCCATGTGCAGTGTCGTAAAATGTACACTCGGAAGAGTAGTATTGCTGCAGCTAAAAGACAGCACGAGGTGGAACAAGCCAGTACATCTACGATTAGTCCACCTCGTACTAGAGCGCGAGTAAGTGAGTCGGTTTTTTGTTTTAAAAAATTATTGCTTATTTGGCGGCGGTGACGCAAATGAAGAGGCTGAAAAAGAGAAAAGCGCAGAATGTTCGGCGTAAGATTTATCATGTTGCTACACTTTCATTTAAAGATTCTATTCTGAAGGCAGCTCGGACTCGTTCTGATGACGTAGCAAAAGCTGTTATTGCACTGATTGAGTATGAATATGATTTAGTTGCTGCTGAAGCTAAGTACCTTAATGATTGTTATAATTCCTTGTTGAGACCCACCACGGGGGGTAAAATCGGTCGTCCTGATGCGATGGAAGAAATATTTGCATACATTGAAAATAGTGATGATTGTCAGTTTTCATTGGAAGAATTAAACAATATTTGCAAAAATCCAGCTATAGATAAAAGAACAATTAAAACAAAATTAAAGTTAAAGTATGCTAATAAAATTATTATAACTGAGAAACTAGAAATTTTAACATCTATCTGTTTTATTGACAATCAGCACGATATTTTCAACAAAACTTGGTATGACAATAGAAAAGAAAAACAAGAACGATTCAGAATACTGGAAGCTGCGGCTGAAATCATTCGAAAGGGTATTCAATCTACAGTATATTTGACAATAATAATTACCCCCCATCTAGTCGAATGTTTGAAAATATTAACAGTAATATTCCGAAGTCACTGACTTATTTTTTGGAGCGAGTAATTTTGAAAAATAAACTATTTAAATTAGAACATTTAAAATTAGTATGTACAACTATCAGCCAATGTATTATGACTGGTGTTCGACCTAGATCTTTCATATCAAGATTGCAATTGAGTCTCTCAGTTTTTTTTTCAGCGACGATTTGGATCAATACGTCTTATACAGATTTTTTTCGTCTTTTGGTTTGTGTGCATCATATAGTAATACTATGATGTAGGAGGCAGCAGCAGTTTTTCATCATTCACTCTATATCTTACCACCAGAAACTGGCACATTTATTCAATATGTTGCAGACAATGCTGATAAATGTATATACATTAGACGGTCATAACACGCTTCACATAGTGGGTATCATTCAAATTATTACTCCGAAAATTTCAGTTATAGTAGAAGAGCCCATATCACAAATAAATAAAGTCCTTTCAGCAAAAGATTTCGCGGCAAAAGCTCATGTGCCAATATGAGTCTATCAAAATAATGGTGTAGTAGGATATAGTAAAATAGCTGTGCAAAATTTTGCTTATGAATGTGATACAACAGTATCTTTACTCAAAAAAGTAGATATGTTGTGGTTAAATGGGAAATGGAAAATTTATCGTTACCCGGTTGGAATGGTTATACTGAACGTTTAACAAGTAATATTATGAATTTTTCTAAATCTCAGATTTCATTCTTACCATTTATTCATCAACTAGCAAGTAACTACATAGATGATGAGATAGATGCAAATCTTAATAATAGTGTAGAAAATGTAATTAATAACACTATTTCATATAACGATATTGAATTTTGTGATGAAATAACTGAAACGTTACTTTATCAGTTCATTCAAAAACTAACGGAATATGAAGAACGAGGACCTACAGCAAAACTATGGATATAATATTTTCATATGGGGTCGATTGAAAAGGAGTTTATAAGAGCTAAACGTATGGGAGATTGGCAAGCTCATTTGAATAGCGTTAAAGAAATGCTTCCTTATTTTCACGCATTAGCACATTTTTCTTATGCTTAGTCTGCGCACTTATATCTGCAAGATATGCTACAATTAAAGAACTTAATTGATCCCAGTGCGTACCAAAGGTTCATAAAAGGATTTTTCACTGTTAGTGTGTCATAGGTAAATGACATACATGCGATGAATACTGTGTGAGGAGGATTGGAAGATCTCGCTAGTGTTAGAATGGACACAACAGATCCACATGTAGATGCAAGTGATTCACGTGTGAAGAGAGATACTGAAGACATTAAAAAATTTCTTGAGTGGTTTTTATCACGTGATCCTTTCCCTGAGGTTTAAAAAATCATATCAATTGCCAGTGAAGTCGTCGGTGCTAATAAAATTAATTGTCATAATGCTCGTGAAATTGGAGTTGCTTCCATGACTAAAATGAGTGGACAAACATTTAATAATATTAAATTAAAATGCGCTGACAAAGTACTCCCTCTTATATGAGTAGCACCATAAAAGTTCATGCTCAGAAGGTACCTATAGACCCTGTATTATTATTTCATGAGTATTACTAAGACATTTGAGGATGAACTTGAAAAATTCTTCGAATATAAATTAGCCCCCTACACATTAAACACAAAACACAGAAGTCAGCCATTTATGATTGCTTTCAATCTGTGAAACATTGAAATTGACAACACAAATGCCACCTACATTATCGATGGAGGATATCATCATATTACACCACGTTGTGTGGAATCGAGAAGAAATATTTCATGTTATCTTTGATAAATACGTTCAGTATGTAAATACATACACATTTTGGTCATAGCGTGACTATAGTATTTGATGGTTATACTGATTATAAGAAAAATATTAAAGCTGCAGAACAACGTCGTCGGACTACAAAAATATCTTTATCTTCTGATGTCGTTTTTAACCGATTTATGACAGTTCCAAAAAACCAACAAAAATTTGTTGCAAATACTCACAGCAAGTCTCGCTTCATTTCAATGTTATGTAAAAAATTTACAGCTGTGAACATTTTAGTGAAACAAGCTGATAATGACGCTGGCCTCATAATTGAAACAGCAATAGAACAATTCATTAGAACAAATACAACTGTCGTTGTTGGTGAAGATGTTGATTTGTTAATACTACTGACTGCACATACTCTAATTGATAAGATTATTTACTTTTTAAAACCTGAGAAAGCTCGAGTACAAACAAAAATATATTCATAGGAAAGTTTACCTGCATATCCAAAATGTTAAGCTCATATTTTATTTTTACATGCAATAACTGGCTGCGATACTACATTAGCAATTTTCAAAAAGAGTAAAACAACAGTATTTAAATTGTTAGAAAAAAGTAATAATAATGATTTAATTGATTGTGCAGAAGTATTTAAAAAGATTGACTCTTCTCTACAAGTCATCATTACAAATGGGATTCGCTTTCTTCTTGCTATGTATGGAGCTCCCAAAAAAAAATTGATTGTATAGACAAGTAAAGATACTTAAGTTTTGTAAAAAATACACGGAACAATAAATAGTACAACTATCTTGTCTTCCTCCAACATCTTCTTCTGCTTTTCAATATTTATATCGTGTATACTATCAAGTTCAAGTGCGACTAGGCAATCAACAGGACCCAGAAGACTGAGGTTGGAAATTAATAGATAACAGTTTCGAGCCAATTCACACTTTACTCCCACCTGCTCCAGAAAACTTCTCAACACTATTTTTTGTAATTGCAAGAAGGGATATAGTAAAAATTGTGGTTGTAAAAAGTCGGATTATATTGTTCACCAGTATGTACCAATTGTCTAGGCCAGTCTTGCTCCAATGTTGAATCAAATAAAACAGATGAGGATTCTTATGATATCAACGAGGAGACAACTGATACATCTTTCTTCTTAGAACAATTAAATAGAAATCCAGCAAGAAGAGGAAGAAGAAAGCGAAGATGAAGACATTACTATTTAAGTAGCATTTGAAGATTATCAATCAGACTAAAATTTCCCGAAATCAATAATAATCCGTTCCACTTTAATCATTACCAACAGTACCATTTTTTCAATCAATAGGATACTGTAAAGTATGCCTACTGGGGAAACCACGTTAAAAAAAATGCGCCAAGTACACTACCTCATAGGTGGTGAGGAAATGTGTGCATATTATGTAGAATATGACTCCTCCAACTTTTCGAATCGCGATATCTCAGGAATGGTGAATCGTAGGAAAAAATAGTATAAGAACAATATTTGTCTGCCCTATTTTTACGATAACACTTACCGTTTACGAGAAAAATGCGAAAAAAAAACCGATATTTTTTACCTTTGACCTTGAATAAAATTTTTAGGAGACGTAGAATCTGTGGGGACTTTTGACATTTTATTTGTAATAGTGTATTTAAGACCTATACCAATTTTCAGCTCTATGCGAATTTCTGCAAAGTTAAATGTCTATTTGGACTGGATTAAAAATAAAATTTGCCAATAGCAAACTATTATAAACTTGTAAATATAATAAAAGATATATTATGTTCCAACTTCAAAAATACAAAATATTACAAAATAATTGTGTTTTATTGCTGCACACTCTATATATAATTTTTTCGTCCTAAATTTATCCGACAGGATTCTCAATTTAATTAAATCTCGCTGCAATATTTAAGTCATATTTCTCAACTTAGTTGGGAATGTGGAATCTTTGGCACAATGATACTACTCAGTATATATCACCACTACACCAAACACTTTATTTTTGCACTCGACGCGCGTTTCGCTAACCATGTTACCTTCATCAGGAGCGATGATTGACTAAAGCTAAACTGCAAATCTACCCTATTTATACTTAACCTAACCCTTGAATTACTCAAGCGGAACTAATGACATAGGCAAGGCCCTCAGTTCAGGTCAAGTACCCAGTAGAGGGGACTATAAGGAATAGGCCCTCTGTCTTTATTTAAACTACTTTTACATTTTATGATTTCCATACTTTCGTATGCGTTCAAACAATCTCCTATCAGATACATTTTTTATTAATCTTAGATTATCTAATGTTACAGTATGATCAGCTTCAAGGGCATGTTCGGCAATGCTAGACTTTTCTGTTCTATTGTATCTTAAGTGTGCTAAATGTTCTTTGAATCGTGTTTTAATTGACCTTTTAGTTTGCCCAACATACTTTTTGTCACAATCATTACAACTAATTTCATAAATTCCACTTTTCTCACAATTAGGAATCTTATCTTTGGGATTTCCTAAGATATTCTTCAGATTGTCTGATGACTTATAGACTAAGGTGAGGCCTACCTTATTGAGTCCCTTGCTATATTTCGGATTATATGGTATGGAGACATATTTGGTGTTATTTTCTTCGCGTGTAAAAAAGGTGGAATTCTGAATATTAAACCTAAATTTATGTCTATTTATTAGCTTATTTACTAAGTCATCGTCGTAACCAATAACTCTAGTTATATTTCTAATACGATTCCTTTCTTTATTGAAGTTTACTCTGTTCAGAGGGAAAGTGACCAAACGATGAACTAAAAAATGTAATGGGGCTAATTTATGTTGTTTGCAATGAAATGAATCATTAGGAATATATCTATCTGTTACTGTATCCTTCCTATAGATATCAAATTCTAATCTATTATTATTTTTAATAATTAAAATATCTAGAAAAGGCAATTGTCCTTTGTTCTCAACTTCGTAAGTGAATTTAATGGAATCATACCGGCTATTTAATTTAGAAACAAAATCATTAATATTTGCTCTCTTTGTATCAAAAATCGCGAAAATATGATCCACATACCTATACCATACCCTTGGGAGCCCCATTACATTTTTTAGTTCATCGTTTGGTCACTTTCCCTCTGAACAGAGTAAACTTCAATAAAGAAAGGAATCGTATTAGAAATATAACTAGAGTTAATGGTTACGACGATGACTTAGTAAATAAGCTAATAAATAGACATAAATTTAGGTTTAATATTCAGAATTCCACCTTTTTTACACGCGAAGAAAATAACACCAAATATGTCTCCATACCATATAATCCGAAATATAGCAAGGGACTCAATAAGGTATTTAATAAGGTAGGTCTCACCTTAGTCTATAAGTCATCAGACAATCTGAGGAATATCTTAGGAAATCCCAAAGATAAGATTCCTAATTGTGAGAAAAGTGGAATTTATGAAATTAGTTGTAATGATTGTGACAAAAAATGTATGTTGGGCAAACTAAAAGGTCAATTAAAACACGATTTAAAGAACATTTAGCACACTTAAGATACAATAGAACAGAAAAGTCTAGCATTGCCGAACATGCCCTTGAAGCTGATCATACTGTAACATTAGATAATCTAAGATTAATAAAAAATGTATCTGATAGGAGATTGTTGAACGCATACGAAAGTATGGAAATCATAAAATGTAAAAGTAGTTTAAATCAAGACAGAGGGCCTATTCCTTATAGTCCCCTCTACTGGGTACTTGACCGGAACTGAGGGCCTTGCCTATGTCATTAGTTCCGCTTGAGTAATTCAAGGGTTAGGTTAAGTATAAATAGGGTAGATTTGTAGTTTAGCTTTAGTCAATCATCGCTCCTGATGAAGCTAACATGGTTAGCGAAACGCGCGTCGAGTGCAAAAATAAAGTGTTTGGTGTAGTGGTGATATATACTGAGTAGTGTCATATTTCTCAAGTTATTTAGGCCTAATGAATGAAAATTCGTTAAAATATATACATATGTATTGAATTTTCAATACAGGTAAAATACATCTAGGACCCAAAAAATTCTTCAACTAAAGGTTGGTCCTATATACTGCACCTTTAAACAATATTAGATTGCATTTTAATAATACTTGCACACCAATTGAAAATACTCAAGAAAATGTGATTTTTATATTTTACTCCCAAGTTATCCATATAAGTAATTTTGTTGTCCATTCACTATCATTCATTCTAGCCACATGCTACCGAACATTGCCACTTTATTTTTGCCACTCTTTCACTGATATCTGTAATTCTTATTGTTCGTCTGATTTTCTCGCTTTTAATGTGTTCTCGTAACCTTTAATGAACTGAGCTGGAATAAGACTGATGAAGCCCGACAAACAATTGCCCAGCTATGGCTGGTAGCTGAAAAGACCAGAATAAGCAAATCGGTAGTGTTTTATAGCGGAAACCAGGAAAATAGGCATATGTTTGGAACTGGATTCGTGGTTAATAGTACCATCGAAAAACATATTTTTAAGTTTAAACCGGTAGACTATAGAATATGTTACCTAAGAGTAAAAAAAGGAATATAGGAGGAATTTCTCATTTGTGACAGAAGAAGAAGATCCTGATAATAAAGATGCCTTCTATGAACGATTAGAAACACTAATATCTGAAATCCACAATAATGACATGCTTCTACTTTGTAAGGATTTTAACAAGCAAATTAGCAGGGAGGCTAACTTGAAACCGACTATCGGTTCACCTAGCTATCTCGAATGATAATGGTCTAAAGGTAGTGGAACTTTTAGCAGCCTATAACTTGCTGATCAAATCTACATGATTATTAGCACAAAAGGAGATGCGGAGAACGTTGGAGTACAATGGACAGAATTGCAGACAGTAGTAGTGTCGACAGCAGAGCAGAACATTGGTGCCAAGAAAAAACAAAAGACTGTATGGTTTAATGCAAACTGTAAGGATGTCATTAAAAACAGAGACGTGGCGAGAATAAAAATGATAAACAAAAACACCGAAGAGAACATTCAAAGATACAGAAGTTCAAGAAATATAGCCAGAATAACCACACGAAGAAGAAAGAGAGAACATGAGATGAAGTTCATAGAAGGGGTGGAAGCGGATAAAAGAAGAAATAATTCAAGAGATTTCTGGAGAGAATTAAGCGGGGATTTCAACCTAATACTGGTGCCGGGCTAAGGAAAGGTGATGGGTCATTGGAAACAATGGAAGAAAAGATAACAACTATGTAGAAAAACTATTTCGAAAAAATATTAAAACCCATAACAAACGAGCAAGACATACAACTAGTTTTTTGTACGGCTGATATTTTAGTGACTAGTCTATGGTTGCGGTGGTAAAAGCTATATGCTGTCTTAAAAATAATAAATCTCTTGGTACAGATATCATACCGTCTGAATTTTTTAAAGACGGAGAAGAATTTTTACAGCAAAAGTTGCATGAGTTAATCTTATTGGTATGGCAATAGCAGGAGATCCCGTGTGAATGGAGAGAGAGTGTTAAGAATTAGTTCCAACTTCCGTTTGATATAAGCTGTACTTCTTGAGACATTTTAACTAGTAGTTCGATAGATTCGTGTCTTCAGTCCTTGGTAAAGGTGTAAGCTACTCGTATTGGAAAATAATTAGTAAAATCAAGAATGTACTCAAAAAATTTGTTTGTTGAGTTTGATAAATGTAATACCTTTAAAGATAGTTCTGCGAGAATTTTTCTTTATATTTTTTTAAATTTTTAAATAAGGGCAGTTTACAACCTTACAAGTGTTCAAGACGCTAAGCTGTGTAACCACCAGTTAAAATGTCTCGAGGATTATATCCTACAACTACAAATTAAGGTGAAACAAATTGTTTGTGAACATTTTTTTGATTTTTTTTAATGATTTTAGAATATGGGTGGTTGACAAGGTTACAAGACCCTAAGATGTATAACTACTAGCTAAAATGATGTCAAACAACGTATCAGGCTCAAGGTGAAAGAAATGTTTTGTGTATATTTTCCAGCGAAATTATTATATATAGCCTCTATGAAATGAAAACCCATAAATAAATATCGGTTGCCACATGTTTGCAAGGACCGGGGATTCTACAATTAGTATTGGTAAACAAGCATAAAATTAATTAAATTTGCATTTAGTGGCAGTACAGGAGATTTGATAAAAAAAATACGCGGTATTTTCAAATTTCCCGGGCTGTAAAGGTCCATTTGTCAACTTTTTTTTCTGTTAGTACATTTGTCCATGATGTATCTTGACAGTGGGGGCCATATAAGATGCGTAGTTTATTGTTGGTTGTCGAAAAGGTTACATGTGTTTTCGTATACTCGCGATTTTTTACTTGTGGAAAAAATGGAACAAAGAATTTGCATTAAATTTTGCTCTAAGAATGCAACAAAGTGTAGCAACGTATTAAGACAACGTCCAAAAAGTAAAAAAAAATGATTATGGAGAATCGCCGAATCCCTATCAATGATGTGGCTCATGATGTGGACATATCATTTTTTCCAATGTTATGAGCATGTGTAGCAGCAAAACTTTTACCAAAATTGTTTAATTTCGACCAATAGTGAATGGACTTTGCTCAAGAGTTGCAGATCTTAACTAGTCTTAAAACATGAGTATATAGATATGACCTGGAAACTAAGGCCCAATCGTTTCAATGGAAGCTTTCTGAGGAGCAAAGACCGAAAAAATCTCGTTCGATCGAATGTGAGGGCTCTGCTCACTGTCTTCTTCGTTTTCAAAGGCAAAACGTACCATTAGTTCTTGCTATAAGGTCATACAATTAATAAGGCGTACTGCCGGGAGGGATTCGAAAGGAACACCCGGATTTGTCGCAGAACAAACTCATGGCAAGCAGCACTGCTTATTCATAATTTTCTGGCCAAAAACAACACCGTTATGATTTTTTGACCTCTGTATTCCCCGGACATGGCCCCCTGCTACTTGTTCTATTCCGAAGATGAAAAAACATGAAAGGACGACGTTTTGCTAACACTGAGGAGATAAAGATAGAATCGCTGAAGGAGCTAAACGCCATATTAAAAATTGAGTTCACTAGCACTAAAAATATTTTAAAAAACTGTTGTTCTTAAGCACACATCAACACAAAAAATGAACTAAATCAACCGCATTATTATACCTGAATTACATACGGTATTACAAATTCACGAAGATAAAATGCAAGATACGATCCTAAACCGTATATTAACTATTTACAATGAATAAAACAGCTGGCCAGAAATAGCGAGACATAGGCAGGGAATAATTAAAGTATCAATGAAGTAAAAATAAAATTTGCATTTAAATGTTCCTTTCTATTTCCATGTAGAAAATATCATAGCATTAACCAAAATAAAAAATCATAAACTACAAACATAATTTAAAAATGCACTAGATCTAACAAATAATAATAGGCTGGAAGCTTAGATTAATCAGTGGACGGAATAATAATGAATTTTAGCACTTTGTAATTCTTTGTATACATAGTGAAGCACCTAAGCTTCAGTATTAAATATTTTAGATCTGTCTACAGGAATACTGAAAAGTTGCGTAGATACTAGTTTAACACGTCAGTAAATATGTTTGCGTTTAAAAGAAGGTCCCGAGAACTTTTTGCTGATGGAGTCCAGTGATCCTTTTGCTGGGAGGGCCTAGGCAGCAGTTGCTATTTAGCTGCCCGTTAAATCGGCCACTGCTACTATTTAATAATAAGCTAAACATATCCTGATTATATAAAAATATATCTAATATGTTATGTTTATTTAACTTCCACATTTGTTAAATATTTTCCTAAATTTTCTTAATTCTGCAGTTATATATAACCTAAGCTATTTAGATATGACTGAAAAAAAAAACTAAAAATTAACTATTTACAGGCCTGTCACAACACAACCTAAATTTAATTGTATTTGTAAACAATTTGCATCTGGATGCGAATAAAAAGTTTTTGTGTTTTTAATTTTTAACATAAAATGATAAAATGAAACCAAAAGTAATAACGTCATCAATCCGGTGACATTATAACCACGAAGAGCCAATTTTACAACGCAACTAGCGGACCAGCTTTTATCGCAATTGATGACAACTCTATGAGTTTTGCCGGACATAGATAAAGTTTTAAGAAATTTAAAGTTTCTCAAGCATAAATAGCTAATAATTTTATTATGTTGTACACATAGTCAACTTTGTAATACCTGTTTTATGTAGAAAGTGTTTCGACTTTCCTTTTTCTGGAATTTACGTCATGTTTTATGTTCTATTATTTACCAGTTAGTTATAAAAAGAATTTTTTACCTGGTATTGTGCCATTAATGAAACTGAAAAGTTAAAAAAAATAACAACGGAAATATAGTGAATCGTAACACTGCCAAAAATTTTGACTTTAAATCAAAAATTATTTGTGCAAATGAGAATTCTGCTCTTTTGTGTATTATTTTTCTTCTGTTAAAACATCGAGTATGTGTGTATTGTGTGAGTGTTTCTATAACATGGGAAGCTTTTCTAAACTGAAACAGGTACAGATATATATATATATATATATATATATATATATATATATATATATATATATATATATATATATATATATATATGTAGTAGTGGTTTTTCGGGTATCCCGTGTTAGCTTGAAGTCCCTTGATGGACGGTTTCGCTGACGTTTCGATGGAATTTCATCCATCTTTTTCAAAGCGTTGTTCACTGGTCGGTGTCTTGGCGTTGAATGTCGAGACCAGCTGCGAGTGCGCCGCTTTGATGTGCTCGGGGGTGGCTCTATTGGTCGGACGGATCTGGCCAATAGAGGCTCGGCTTTGGCTGCGCGTTGTCGGTCCTGTGGTTCTTTGTAATGTTTGTGTTGGTGAAGTAACATATGTTTGAATTATTGTTTCTCTTGGTTGGACTTGGTACTGGGATAGAATATGTTTCTAAGAGTTCGGTAAACGTTGGCTATCATCCTGACACGGAATTTCATATACACCTTGGTCTTTGATTCGTTGTGTAAATGGTCTCAATTTGGTGTTTTCCTAGAAGTCTTCCTATTTTGTCTGTGATGCCTTTTATATATGGGAGAAATGCCTTTGTAGTATATGTCTTTCTTTCCTGTTTGTGTTGTTTATTTAGGGCCCGCCGGATCGTGTTTTGACTGTGTCCATTTTGAAAGTAAAACGTTTCGAAGGAGCTTGGTTTCTTGTTGCAAATGTTCCTTGTCTGTTAGGGCTTCTGATCGGTGAGTTAAGGATTTGGCAACGGAGAAGAGTTGGGCTGGGTGATGATGTGAGCTGGCATTTAAGTATCTGTTTGTATGTGTCGGTTTTCTATATACTAAGTGAGACAAGGAACCATCTAATTTTCTTTGAAGCAAGACATCTAGGAATGGTAGTTCTTCTGCTACTTCTCTTTCTCAACTCTGACGATTATCACCAAAAGATGCTCAACCTTTTAAATGATCCTTCGTATAAAGCATATATATATATAATATATATATATATATATATATATATATATATATATATATATATATATATATATATATATACATATATATATATATATATATTATATATATATATATATATATATATATATATATATATATACATATATATATATATATATATATATATATATATATATATATATATATATATATATATATATATATATACATATACAATGACCAGTAAAGAAGTCGCAACATATGGGAAACAATAAAAGGAATAAACTGGTATGGAATCATGAAAATTGGGGTTATTTGAAAGAATACCGAGAAAACTGGAGAAGTAAAAAGTATTTAGAAATCGATTTAAATCAGATTTGCAAAGTTTTGAGCATCTACGTTAAAAAAATTTAAAAACGCTATTTTTTTTTAAATATATCTTTGTCTAGCTAAAAAACTTTTTTTTTTTCCCTAAGTAGTTTAATTTAGGTAAATTTCCATTTTTGATCATAATTACAAATATCCTTTTGTTTTTTTTTTTGACAACTGACAGAAATAATTCAAAAAATAAGTTTAAGCTTGAACGGAAGCTGTGGCAATGATAGTATCTAATTGCTATTTCGGTGTTTTACAACAAAAAATGTCCTCAGTCTTCTGATTCCTGTCAAGTTTTACTTAAGTTTTAAAACACAAATTTTGCCATTGCTATCAAAATACTCCTAGATACTAGAGCCAGAACTCACTTATTTTAACAAATGTTTTAACGCTTTGTAAGAACATTCAATTCTATTCTTTCACACAGTACACATTAAGTATTAAACAGTTCCATCAATAATAATAAAAACAACAAAATTAAACACACAGTACACATTCAGTATTAAACAGTTCCATCAATAATAATAAAAACAACAAAATTAAAACGCCGTATGTCTTCTATTTCGCTACATACTTATTATTGTTCAAGATCGCATTTCTCTTAAAATATTTCTAATTATTTCAGAAGTTACTTGACCTAAAGAGTTTTTCTAATAACATATTCCAAGTTTTAATGATTTCTGAAATGCGATTTTTTTAAATGGCATTTTTTAGCACAAAAAAAGTGAAAAGGGTGAAGGGTTGGCGAATCTGGCAGGCCATGGATTCTCTGCAAATAGGCCTATTCTCTGGTTGCCAAATTTCTCAAAAGTCTGGCAAATCTGCCTGTAATAAAAATAAGTATCTAGCAGCATTTAAATTATCCCTTAGAAAAAGGGTCCTTTAATCTTCGTATCTAAAATTCCACATATTAAAACTATAATGGTATTTATTTTCGACAATAAATTCTGGGTTTTCATTAGCCCATCACCTACAATTTTGCAAACGTTTGAAATGAAGGTTGCTTGATCTTAAAATAAAATTTTTCTTGGGAAATTAACATCTTCTTCAACCATGCCCCGAAACCATTACCAAAAGTCAAAACAGATATCATAATCCCGGTCTTTTAACATTTGCACTTTAGGTTTTTCTGAAAAAAAACTTATTTCTTTTTAATATTGTTTGCCCCGATCACTCTTCAATATTTGTCACCTTCGAAATATGATCAACTGACCGTTGCGGTGTTTCTAAAATTGTCAGTCGTATATTTAATTTATTTTCATCATTTGTCACTAATTTTTTATGAGAAATTTTGTACTAATTTTCTACACTACCCACAAATTTTAATAATTAGATAATGATGGCTTTTAACAAAATACAGTTAATAATTAAATAGAAAGAGTTAAAAAAGACAAATAAATTCGCAAATACAATACAATACAATAAAAAAATAAAAATTTCTTTCTTTTTCAATTTCAAAGCCTACCTGGTTAGTATGTTGTTTTATATTTTGAAAGTCAACTGCAGTTTTTGGCACGTCAGTGATTTTAAAACTTGTTTTTAGTGTTCCGTACGAAACACTTGTGGGATCACTTCGGTGTCCGTCTGTCACACCTCATTTTCTCCGACACTATTTGACATAGAAAGTCGAAGTTTGGCACAAATATAGGAATCGATGTCCCAATTAGAGCCGTGTAGTTTTAAGAGTTAAATTTTGACTTAAGGGGTTTAGTTTGGGGGGTTCTAAAAATATGAGCTCAAAAATATATATGGTGCAATATTTTCCTTTGTATTATCTTAAAAAAATGGCTAAAAATCTCAGCCCCGCACCCTAGCTCGAAAGGTACTGAACAAAAATTCTGGAAGAGTCTAAATAAAGTGTAGATTGAACGAAAATTATCAGAAGTTTGATAGTTTCTCTAGAATAAAAGAAACTATGCGGCATGACAGAATGATGAAGGTTTGGAAAGTTGGGAATGCAACCGGTACTAAGAGCTACGAAATATCAATACATATTCGATGCAATCAGTAATATCATGATGACTGGTGACGAACGGTAAGTACCGAAGACAAAATAATTTTGTTTTATTGTTATTAAACACATATTTATGTAGTAAATATTTTGTTTTATACTTTTACTATTAGATTTTACATTGAACTAGATTCATTTATTCGCTATTAGGTAACTAATTTTTATTTGAAAAGTAATCACGGTACGGAGCACTATTTACGCAAGTCCAACTTGAACTTGACTGGTTTTATTATATTGTGTTGAGTCAAAGTTTATGCAAAAAATGTGACTTTCCTGCCAAAGAAATATAAAAAAAAAATAATGAATATGAATTTTAATTTACATTTTTGTATTGGCTCGATAACCTAATACATATTAGATTAAAGTAAAAAAAAACAGTCAATTGAAAATTACTTTCTAATATTGTTTGCAAATTGAAAAACCACCAAGTGATACCAATTTTCGAACACTTTTTCGCTTCTCTTGCAGACACCATCGATCATTTACAAAGTAACTATCCAAGTGCCGAAATTGCCATCCTGGGCGACTTTAATGTCCACAATATCAACTGGCTCAAATATTCAAATACTACCGACGAACAAGGTCGTGAAGCTGAATCATTCTCAATCAGTTATGGCTTAACTCAGCTTATTGACGAACCAACACGGATCCCTGATCGAGACGGGGAGTTCGCCAGTCTTCTTGATCTGTTTTTAACCACCAATCCGGAGATTTACACGGTCACCGTAAATCCGCCGTTAGGTTCTTCCGACCATAAACTGCTTTCGACATCGAGTATCCTGCCAATCAGTGACAGAGAGGCGCCTAGGCCGCGCAAGATTTGGCACTACAAATCTGCTAAATGGGAAGATCTCATGGAATACTTTCGAACTTTCCTTTGGATGGACGTTTGTTTTCGATCCGATAACCCATCTGACTGCGCCAGGGAGGTCTCCGATGTTATTTTGGCTGGTATGGAGGCTTACATCCCTTTTTCGAAGAAATGCTCCTCCAACGGCAAGCCTTGGTTCGACCGAAAATGCAAAGAAGCTGTTGCTTCTAAACATATTGCCTACCGACAATGGCGTGAAAATCCTAACACCTTAAATCGAAACATCTTTGTTCATGCCCGGAACAGATGCAAGGGAATTATCGACGAAACCAAGGAGGCACACAATCAACGAATTAGAAACAAACTTCTGGCTTGTCCCAACAATTCCAGGTCCTTTTGGGCTGTCGCTAAGGCAGTTAGTCAAAATTTTACCAAATCCACCATACCACCACTCACACGGCCAGATAATTCCATTGCAACCACACCTGTTGAGAGAGCGACCTTGTTGGCTGAACTCTTTGCTTCACATTCTACTGTCGATTTCCAAGGAAAAACACCACCTACTATTCCCATATTGCAGTCAAGGATGCCCGATGTTGTCTTCAGACAGCGCATCATAAAGCGTATTTTAATGAAGCTAGACACCAAGAAGGCTTCTGGCGCTGACGGAATACCTGCCATAGTTCTCAAAAAACTGTGCAAGGGAACTAACACCAGTTTTCTGTAGACCTTTTAACCTATCCTACAGAAAGGGAATATTTCCGTCCTGCTGGAAATGTGCCACGGTTCAGCCGATACCTAAAAAAGGTAAGAAGACCTTGCCAAATAACTACCGACCAGTTGCACTGCTTTCAATAATATCGAAAGTCATGGAAAAGGTTATCAATGAGCATCTTCTAAAATATCTTGAACGATTCAATATTATTAGCGATCATCAATATGGTTTTCGTAAACATAGATCAACAGGAGATCTTCTGACTTATGTAACACATGTTTGGAACAACGCAATTGAACACTTTGGAGAATCTCGAGCGGTTGCTCTTGACATATCTAAGGCATTCGACCGTGTTTGGCACGATGGACTGTTGGCTAAGTTGCGCTCTTATGGTATGTCTGAAAGGTTCTGTTTGTGGCTCTCATGTTTCCTCAGAGAGCGTTCTTTACGAGTGGCGGTCGACGGATTTCTTTCTAACACCCTCACTATCAACGCCGGTGTGCCCCAGGGCTCCATACTGTCTCCTACTCTCTTTCTCATTTACATTAACGATCTGCTGGAAAAGACCGGGAATCCAATCTATAGCTTTGCAGATGACAGTACGCTTGTCCCTTCATTCACCTTGAACGCTCGGACATCGGCTGCTCAGGCGAATATCCGCAGACAGCAGGAGGTCGTTCAACTTAACAAAGACCTGGAAGAAATTCTATCTTGGGGTGACAGTAACCAAGTGGAATTTAACGCTACAAAAGCGGCAGTTTTTTCTAAAAAAGTTAACGTTGCTGAACCCGACATAGTTATGTCGGGGCACTCCATTCCCCTAGTATCGTCGCTCAATTTGTTGGGCGTTAGTTTGGGAGCAAATATGTCTTGGCATGAACATGTTGCAGGCATAGCAAGGAGAGCTTCTCAAAAGTTGGGAATATTATTTAGAACCAGAAAGCTTTACACCCCACAGCAACTGTTAATTCTTTACAAAGCCAAATTCGACCAACTATGGAATACTGCTCCCACGTTTGGGGCTCTGCTCCCAAACATACACTGCATTTGTTGGATTCTGTTCAGAGAAGAGCGGTCCGTCTGATTGGGGACCCGGAATTGACCGGCGGCCTTGATTCGCTGGAATATCGAAGAACGGTTGGCGACTTGAGTCTGTTCTACAAGTATTTTCAATAAAAAAAAAAAAAAAAAAAAAAAAAAAAAAATGTTTTAGGGGGTGAAATCGTAAGTCAAAAAAAAAAAATTTTAACTAGGTAAAGAAATATTTTTGGTACTGGGATAGAATATGTTTCTAAGAGTTCGGTAAACGTTGGCTATCATCCTGACACGGAATTTCATATACACCTTGGTCTTTGATTCGTTGTGTAAATGGTCTCAATTTGGTGTTTTCCTAGAAGTCTTCCTATTTTGTCTGTGATGCCTTTTATATATGGGAGAAATGCTTTTGTAGTATATGTCTTTCTTTCCTGTTTGTGTTGTTTATTTAGGGCCCGCCGGATCGTGTTTTGACTGTGTCCATTTGAAAGTAAAACGTTTCGAAGGAGCTTGGTTTCTTGTTGCAAATGTTCCTTGTCTGTTAGGGCTTCTGATCGGTGAGTTAAGGATTTGGCAACGGAGAAGAGTTGGGCTGGGTGATGATGTGAGCTGGCATTTAAGTATCTGTTTGTATGTGTCGGTTTTCTATATACTGAGTGAGACAAGGAACCATCTAATTTTCTTTGAAGCAAGACATCTAGGAATGGTAGTTCTTCTGCTACTTCTCTTTCTCAACTCTGACGATTATCACTAAAAGATGCTCAACCTTTTAAATGATCCTTCGTATAAAGCATATATATATATATATATATATATATATATATATATATATATATATATATATATATATATATATATATATATATATATATAATATATATATATATATATATATATATATATATATATATATATATATATATATATATATATATCTATATATATATATATATATACATATATATATATATATATATATATATATATATATATATATATATATATATATATATATATATATACATATATATATATATATATATATATATATATATATATATATATATACATATATATATATATATATATATATATATATATATATATATATATATATATATATATATATATACATATACAATGACCAGTAAAGAAGTCGCAACATATGGGAAACAATAAAAGGAATAAACTGGTATGGAATCATGAAAATTGGGGTTATTTGAAAGAATACCGAGAAAACTGGAGAAGTAAAAAGTATTTAGAAATCGATTTAAATCAGATTTGCAAAGTTTTGAGCATCTACGTTAAAAAAATTTAAAACGCTATTTTTTTTAAAATATATCTTTGTCTAGCTAAAAACTTTTTTTCCCTAAGTAGTTTAATTTAGGTAAATTTCCATTTTTGATCATAATTACAAATATCCTTTTGTTTTTTTTTTGACAACTGACAGAAATAATTCAAAAAATAAGTTTAAGCTTGAACGGAAGCTGTGGCAATGATAGTATCTAATTGCTATTTCGGTGTTTTACAACAAAAAATGTCCTCAGTCTTCTGATTCCTGTCAAGTTTTACTTAAGTTTAAAACACAAATTTTGCCATTGCTATCAAAATACTCCTAGATACTAGAGCCAGAACTCACTTATTTTAACAAATGTTTTAACGCTTTGTAAGAACATTCAATTCTATTCTTTCACACAGTACACATTAAGTATTAAACAGTTCCATCAATAATAATAAAAACAACAAAATTAAACACACCCAGTACACATTCAGTATTAAACAGTTCCATCAATAATAATAAAAACAACAAAATTAAAACGCCGTATGTCTTCTATTTCGCTACATACTTATTATTGTTCAAGATCGCATTTCTCTTAAAATATTTCTAATTATTTCAGAAGTTACTTGACCTAAAGAGTTTCTAATAACATATTCCAAGTTTTAATGATTTCTGAAATGCGATTTTTTTAAATGGCA
Source organism: Pachyrhynchus sulphureomaculatus (assembly GCA_019049505.1). Classification (NCBI taxonomy): domain Eukaryota; kingdom Metazoa; phylum Arthropoda; class Insecta; order Coleoptera; family Curculionidae; genus Pachyrhynchus; species Pachyrhynchus sulphureomaculatus. The sequence goes on along the minus strand of CM032453.1, from coordinate 97,302,382 downwards.
TTTTTTAGCACAAAAAAAGTGAAAAGGGTGAAGGGTTGGCGAATCTGGCAGGCCATGGATTCTCTGCAAATAGGCCTATTCTCTGGTTGCCAAATTTCTCAAAAGTCTGGCAAATCTGCCTGTAATAAAAATAAGTATCTAGCAGCATTTAAATTATCCCTTAGAAAAAGGGTCCTTTAATCTTCGTATCTAAAATTCCACATATTAAAACTATAATGGTATTTTTTTTTGGACAATAAATTCTGGGTTTTCATTAGCCCATCACCTACAATTTTGCAAACGTTTGAAATGAAGTTGCTTGATCTTAAAATAAAATTTTTTCTTGGGAAATTAACATCTTCTTCAACCCATGCCCCGAAACCATTACCAAAAGTCAAAACAGATATCATAATCCCGGTCTTTTAACATTTGCACTTTAGGTTTTTCTGAAAAAAAAACTTATTTCTTTTTAATATTGTTTGCCCCGATCACTCTTCAATATTTGTCACCTTCGAAATATGATCAACTGACCGTTGCGGTGTTTCTAAAATTGTCAGTCGTATATTTAATTTATTTTCATCATTTGTCACTAATTTTTTATGAGAAATTTTGTACTAATTTTCTACACTACCCACAAATTTTAATAATTAGATAATGATGGCTTTTAACAAAATACAGTTAATAATTAAATAGAAAGAGTTAAAAAAGACAAATAAATTCGCAAATACAATTACAATACAATAAAAAAATAAAAATTTCTTTCTTTTTCAATTTCAAAGCCTACCTGGTTAGTATGTTGTTTTATATTTTGAAAGTCAACTGCAGTTTTTGGCACGTCAGTGATTTTAAAACTTGTTTTTAGTGTTCCGTACGAAACACTTGTGGGATCACTTCGGTGTCCGTCTGTCACACCTCATTTTCTCCGACACTATTTGACATAGAAAGTCGAAGTTTGGCACAAATATAGGAATTGATGTCCCAATTAGAGCCGTGTAGTTTTAAGAGTTAAATTTTTTGACTTAAGGGGTTAGTTTGGGGGGTTTCTAAAAATATGAGCTCAAAAATATATATGGTGCAATATTTTCCTTTGTATTATCTTAAAAAAATGGCTAAAAATCTCAGCCCCGCACCCTAGCTCGAAAGGTACTGAACAAAATGTCTGGAAGAGTCTAAATAAAGTGTAGATTGAACGAAAATTATCAGAAGTTTGATAGTTTCTCTAGAATAAAAGAAACTATGCGGCATGACAGAAATGATGAAGGTTTGGAAAGTTGGGAATGCAACCGGTACTAAGAGCTACGAAATATCAATACGTATTCGATGCAATCAGTAATATCATGATGGCTGGTGACGAACGGTAAGTACCGAAGACAAAATAATTTTGTTTTATTGTTATTAAACACATATTTATGTAGTAAATATTTGTTTTATACTTTTACTATTAGATTTTACATTGAACTAGATTCATTTATTCGCTATTAGGTAACTAATTTTTATTTTGAAAGTAATCACGGTACGGAGCACTATTTACGCAAGTCCAACTTGAACTTGACTGGTTTTATTATATTGTGTTGAGTCAAAGTTTATGCAAAAAATGTGACTTTCCTGCCAAAGAAATATAAAAAAAAAAATAATGAATATGAATTTTAATTTACATTTTTGTATTGGCTCGATAACCTAATACATATTAGATTAAAGTAAAAAAAACAGTCAATTGAAAATTACTTTCTAATATTGTTTGCAAATTGAAAAACTTATTTTTAGTGTTCCGTACGGAACACTTACTGTACGTCTGTCTGTCTGTCCGTCTGTCACACCCGATCTTCTTCGAAACTATTTAACATAGAAAGTTGAAATTTGGTACTAATATAGGAATTGATGGCCTTATCAGAGCCGTGTAGTTCTGAAAATTAAATTTTGACTTACTTTGGGTTAGTAGGAGGAGTTAGGAGGAACACTATGTCACAAAATAATAATTATACTAGTGATAATGGCAGGGTGCTGAGGAGGCGGACCCCTGTCGTACAAACAGCTACAGCACCCCCACAACAACAACAACGACAAACGATCCAACCAACCGCCTTAGTTGAAACTACTCCCGATAGTTTTACCAGATCCGACATTGTAGGTGATGGAAATTGCCTTTTCCGTGCAGTTAGCTTACACTTATATGGCCACCAAAACCATCATGAAAGACTCCGAGAGGCTGCTCTAAGATATATACAACAAAACTGGTCGGAACTTAACACATTTTCATTAATTGGAGACGATGATATGAAAGACTTCAATAACTACTATAACTATATGAGGAAAAACGGCACCTATGGAACGAGCCTAGAGATACTTGCCCTCTCGGAAACCCAGAATAGCAACTTTCATATCTTCTCAAAACAACGAAGAACAAGAGATACAAAAATAACTTTTAGGGACAAGCCAACAATAATAAGCACAAGAAAACACACCGAAACTATTTACCTTCTACTAACAGGCAACCCAATGTCGGGACACTTTGAGCTTCTGACACCACAAAACACTAAAAACATCCCAAGCAACAGTAGACCAATAAAAGAAGCATCGGGCGAGCGACGTAACGGTCGAGGACGTCGCGGGAAATGGCAGCTCGACCAAAACGATGAAGACCGGGCAACTGACAATGGACCTGCCAAAAGTGTTGTGCCGGCGAGTAAGCCGACACCCCACCAAGGCGGGAAAATCAAGGCAACGCATGAGTTATACTACAGGAACAAACGAACACACCATGCGTTGCTTTAATAAAAGCACAAGTCCTGACAAAGAAACCACTGAGAAGGGAATTACTCGCCGCCTAGACCCACCACCATCACTCCCAAACGCAACCGACGAAGTATTTAATCAAAAACTCCCGCAACGACAAAGAAATCCCAACAGCATAAAACCAAAATTCAGACGGCAAATAAGAATAGAAAACCAAATCAACAACATCAGGAGATATCTAGGACACTTTACCCAGTTTATCAACGGGAACGGGTCCAAACGAGTCACGCAGAGTATAAACAAGATCAAGTCCGGGTCTCCCAACAGAACACTGCCAGAAATCCTGGATACTCTGAAACAAAAATTATCCGTATATGCCGCAAGACTTCGTAGATACAAAGAAACCAAACGAGAGGAAAGATACCAACAACCTCTTCCGAAGAAGCCAAACACAGTTCTACCGGAAAACTATGCACAGCAAACAGACAGCAGTGACCGAACCACCAAACAAACAAGAACTCACAGATCATTGGAAAAGTATCTGGTCAGAACCCAAACTACCCAATAATAACACCCCCTGGATCAAAGCCAAAGAAGGCAAAGATAAACATGTGACAGAACAGGAAAATTCCACATTAACTACTGTGGAACCAAAGAGCATGATGAGGCGCCTGGATGCAAGAAGTTCCGGAGGTAGAATGGCCCCCCGTTCGGATCTCCGGGTAGGGGCTGGTCCGGAGGCGTCGACTTGCAGACATCATAATTTTAAGATAGATTTTTGCAACATACGAGGTATAAACTCGAACATAAATTCAGTGCATCAACACCTGCAATCAGATAAACCTCATGTACTCGCTCTATGTGAAACCAAGGTCAGTCCATCGACCAGCACGGTCAACTATCTTTATCCTGGGTACGACTTCTATTCCCGATTTCGGCGTAACTTTGGAATCTGTCTTTTTGTCAGAAGCGACCTCTCTTGTCAACGAGAAGAAGCTCTGGAGCCCCCAAACTTTGATGTTATGTGGTTAAAAATAACGACTCAACAAACCACAAGGTTCATCTGTATCCTGTATCGACCACCAAGTGATACCAATTTTCGAACACTTTTCGCTTCTCTTGCAGACACCATCGATCATTTACAAAGTAACTATCCAAGTGCCGAAATTGCCATCCTGGGCGACTTTAATGTCCACAATATCAACTGGCTCAAATATTCAAATACTACCGACGAACAAGGTCGTGAAGCTGAATCATTCTCAATCAGTTATGGCTTAACTCAGCTTATTGACGGGACAAGGGAATTATCGACGAAACCAAGGAGGCACACAATCAACGAATTAGAAACAAACTTCTGGCTTGTCCCAACAATTCCAGGTCCTTTTGGGCTGTCGCTAAGGCAGTTAGTCAAAATTTTACCAAATCCACCATACCACCACTCACACGGCCAGATAATTCCATTGCAACCACACCTGTTGAGAGAGCGACCTTGTTGGCTGAACTCTTTGCTTCACATTCTACTGTCGATTTCCAAGGAAAAACACCCACCTACTATTCCCATATTGCAGTCAAGGATGCCCGATGTTGTCTTCAGACAGCGCATCATAAAGCGTATTTTAATGAAGCTAGACACCAAGAAGGCTTCTGGCGCTGACGGAATACCTGCCATAGTTCTCAAAAACTGTGCAAGGGAACTAACACCAGTTTTCTGTAGACTTTTTAACCTATCCTACAGAAAGGGAATATTTCCGTCCTGCTGGAAATGTGCCACGGTTCAGCCGATACCTAAAAAAGGTAAGAAGACCTTGCCAAATAACTACCGACCAGTTGCACTGCTTTCAATAATATCGAAAGTCATGGAAAAGGTTATCAATGAGCATCTTCTAAAATATCTTGAACGATTCAATATTATTAGCGATCATCAATATGGTTTTCGTAAACATAGATCAACAGGAGATCTTCTGACTTATGTAACACATGTTTGGAACAACGCAATTGAACACTTTGGAGAATCTCGAGCGGTTGCTCTTGACATATCTAAGGCATTCGACCGTGTTTGGCACGATGGACTGTTGGCTAAGTTGCGCTCTTATGGTATGTCTGAAAGGTTCTGTTTGTGGCTCTCATGTTTCCTCACCCTCACTATCAACGCCGGTGTGCCCCAGGGCTCCATACTGTCTCCTACTCTCTTTCTCATTTACATTAACGATCTGCTGGAAAAGACCGGGAATCCAATCTATAGCTTTGCAGATGACAGTACGCTTGTCTCTTCATTCACCTTGAACGCTCGGACATCGGCTGCTCAGGCGAATATCCGCAGACAGCAGGAGGTCGTTCAACTTAACAAAGACCTGGAAGAAATTCTATCTTGGGGTGTGACAGTAACCAAGTGGAATTTAACGCTACAAAAGCGGCAGTTTTTTCTAAAAAAGTCAACGTTGCTGAACCCGACATAGTTATGTCGGGGCACTCCATTCCCCTAGCATCGTCGCTCAATTTGTTGGGCGTTAGTTTGGGAGCAAATATGTCTTGGCATGAACATGTTGCAGGCATAGCAAGGAGAGCTTCTCAAAAGTTGGGAATATTATTTAGAACCAGAAAGCTTTACACCCCACAGCAACTGTTAATTCTTTACAAAGCCCAAATTCGACCAACTATGGAATACTGCTCCCACGTTTGGGGCTCCGCTCCCAAACATACACTGCATTTGTTGGATTCTGTTCAGAGAAGAGCGGTCCGTCTGATTGGGGACCCGGAATTGACGGCGGCCTTGATTCGCTGGAACATCGAAGAACGGTTGGCGACTTGAGTCTGTTCTACAAGTATTTTCAATAAAAAAAAAAAAAAAAAAAAAAAAAAATAGTTTTAGGGGGTGAAATCGTAAGTCAAAAAAAAAAATTTTTAACTAGGTAAAGAAATATTTTTAAAAACGACAATTTAAATTTTTTTATGTATACCAAATGTTTTTGAGAGATTCTTAACGCTTTTTACTCTTTGAGTATGTCAATCAACCCTACTTTTCAGAATTTTATATGAGTCCATTCAAATTGTTCGCCATACCAAAATTGCCCTTCGCTGTATATGTATATATATATATATATATATATATATATATATATATATATATATATATATATATATATATATATATATATATATATTGTTATGGTCCAAATTAGCCTTTGAGAAAATCCTTTTCTCTTTTGATTTTTATCTTCCTTGATAGAGATAAATTGGCATAAATTACATTATATATTAAATTATTTTAAATTAAAATTATAAATGAAAATACCTCACTGGTTCATTTTAAACGATTTTTCAAATGAAAATTAATTCACTTTTCATTTCATTGTTTTTGTTTACATTTATACATAACATAATCTTTCTTTTAACTAAATAATTTATAATTACTACCACTAAAATGTAAGGAACTACTATATGATTTTCTTCGTGTCTTTTTTTTCCAGTGGGAATAAATAGGAAATCTTGAATTTTTTAGATAAATTAACAGATATATCCTGTTTTAATGAACAACGGTAATCCGACATCTGAAGGAGTCTTAAAAACATGAGTGGTTGCCTAAGGACTTCCACTCCCACTCTTTTTTTCTGACCATGTAATTTTTTCGACGCAAACTTGCTTTCGAAACGTAATTTTTTGGTTATTATTTTTAAAAGTGTGGAAATAAACTTCCGTAGTGGGACAATTGTATTTAAAGGAAAACGAGGTTGTTCGTTGTTCCTCTCTCTGCCACGAGACTTTCGGAGAAGTATTCAGTTTTTTTTAATATAGTTTTAAAAACGGCCAAGTGTCAATTGATGGAAAACTGAAGATCCCGGTTAGGGTATCATTAGTAAATTTGGATAAGATACCGAGCCAGCCATTTGGAGGCGATATATTTTACTTTCCAAACTTGCAGGA
>CM032453.1:97265749-97290749 GCA_019049505.1 Pachyrhynchus sulphureomaculatus | reverse complement strand
CCAGGTTATAGGATATATTTTAAGCAGTAACGATAATAGCGAATCAAGTCGGAAAAAGGTAACCGTTAGCGCGTTCTCTTTCAATACACTGCCTAAACCATTAAATATGGAACAATATCATGTTGCAAAGAATATAATATATATCTCTGCGTCTGTCTGTCTGTCCGTTAGCGCGCTTATCACTTGAGAACCACTTATCCGATTTACGTATTTTTATAAATTTATACATATATTCTATATAATCCGATATAAGCCTAGATAATGGGAGATAAGGTGAGATAATCTGAGATAAGGAGAAATAATGGGAGATACGGAGAAATAATGGGAGATAAGCAGAGATAAGTCTAGATAATGGGAGTTATGGTGAGATAATAGGAGATAAAGAGAAATAATGAGAGATAAGCAGAAATATTGCGAGATAAATCGAGATAAGTCGAGATAAGCCTAGATAATGGGAGATAAGGTGAGATAATGGCAGATAAGGAGAAATAATGGGAGATAAGGAGAAATAATGGGAGATGAGCAGAGATAAGCCTAGATAATGGAAATTATATAGAGATAATGGGAGATAAGTAGAAATAATGGGAGATATTTTATTACGTTGGGTAACATAAGGAATAAACAGTGACGATAGTAGTGAATCAAGTCCACGCGAGCGGAGCCGCGGGCCCGGCTAGTATATATATATATATATATATATATATATATATATATATATATATATATATATATATATATATATATAAATATATATATAAATATATATATATATATATATATATATATATATATATATATATATATATATATATATATATATACATATATATATATATATATATATATATATATATATATATATATATATATATATATATATATATACATATATATATATATATATATATATATATATATATATATATATATATATCGTAAAAAATACATAAATATACGTGGAGGTTATAAAAACAGGCTTTTCTTTTAATAGTCTAGATCAAATTCTACCCTTTAAAAATATTACTTACGTTTAGCACAATATACTTCGCAGTTATAAAAGAAGTTCTTTAACATTAAATTTTAACGTACACTGTTAGTTATTATATTATTAGGTAACTAAGTACTTACCTCCCAATTTCTTACTTATGCTAAGCCACTAACTTATGAGAAATAACATCATTTAAGAGAGCATTAGGTAAATACGGTTTTAATAACCTGTGATCTCTTTTTATTTAATCTCATTTATTATCTGAAAACTCGATAACTAATTAAAGAGTTATATTTGTCGACAACGATTACAACATCCAATGAAATAAATCCATAATTTTCAGATGGTGTTTAATTATTTCCAATATTCACAAATGAAAAGTTTCTTTAATATTATAATATCTGGTGTCTGTTAATGCTGTTCTTAAGATATCTGATTATTTATCTAGTTTTAGCTAAACATTCATCGAAACAATTTTGTTTTAAAGAATATCCTGCAAGTATAAGATAAGCGTGAGTTCACGGTAGAAATGGATAGAAGGTACTATATTAATAAAACTCAGGCACTATTATTAACTACATTGACTTACATTTATTTGAATTAAATCTCACTACTATAATTCAAACTTATTTGATTAGTAACAATAAAAAAACTTAAAACAGGAAACAGACTATCTGAATACAAAACTAAGCAATTGATTATTTACAGTTTAATCACTCAACAATTATATTATTTATCAAAAATAGTCCGGAGATCCGTTAAGACTAATTATTTAGCAACTCAGTTAACCCAACTACATATTTATAGCATTTTACCTTAAAGCTACCATTTTATTTGTGAATGCTGTTAATAACTTATTAGTAGGAAAAAATTTTGTTAATTTCTCTAAATCCTGTACCATTAAATAAAAGTATTGAATATATTAATTGAATTAGTTATACGAAATTGTCAAAAACCAACGTAGAATTGCAAAAGTTATCATTAGATATCAATATGTAGATAATATTATTTGTTTCGTACCAACTGACGGTACTAAATTAATTTTAGACTTATTAAACTCGTTTAATGATACATTCAAAGGAGCCCGAACTAACCTTATGGAAAATGGCTTTCTGTGGGTTTGGACGAAACTTTGGGAAAATGTAATTTACGCGATGCTGAACAAAATATCTCATGACCTCAACTTTAACCGATGAGGCGTTTTCATTCTAGGAAGTCTTATATGTGAAATAAAAATTGCCGTTCGCACTTTACGCTATATAGGATCAATGACGTGAACGTGGCGGACAATTCCTGTGTATGTTATGGATGGATATAGTGTTATAGATAGCTTTCAAACCACAAGAAAATAAAATTAAGAACATGAATATTGACGAAGATGAAGATATAATGGGTTATTATTACACTTGTCGGTCCGGTGCTAGAATACTTATATCATGTGCACATGTGGCGAGTGTACTGTGATTTTTGGGATATTCCAGGTATGGACAAAACATTAAGTATCCATCGGATGTACTCTTGAACCATGTATTAGATGCTGGAGAAAGACCACCACAACGTAATCCATTGAATTTAATGGATGTCGATGATGATTAATAGCGTACTCTTATACACATATATACATACACAGACACACACACACACACACACACACACACACACACACACACACACGCACACACACACACACACACACACACACACACACACACACACACACACACACACACACACACACACACACACACACAGGGATCAGTTTTCGCTACGTCCACGTCGTTGATTCTGGATAGCGCAAAGAGCGGAACGGCAATTTTTATTTCACTTATAAAACTTCCTAGAATGAAAATGACTCATAGGTTAAAGTTGAGCTCATGGAATATTTTGTTCGGCATCGCGTAAATTACATTTTCCCAAAGTTTCGTCAAAATCCACCGAAAACGATTGTCCATAAAGTTAGTGCAATTGAGGTCGAAAGCAACTGCTACATTTCTTTTCTGGATACCAGACATATCAGAAACAACAATTATTAATTGGTACCATTAATATACTGACACAAATATAATTTTAAAGTACTTTTTTAATCAAAAATAAAATACGGTAAAAGCAATAAAAAACAGAGTAATATATTCGTCATGCCAGTTCCTGAAAAACGAATTCAAAATACTTTTTTATAATTTTTCGAACATTGGATATCCTATAACACTAAAATGGTCAAATTATTTACTCAATACTTCCCTTGCAAATGTAAGTTGATTTTTTTTAGAGGTCACTCTGTAATTACATCCCTCTACATAATAATTCGGTTAAAATTTGGAATTATAAAAAAATACTATAATTTTCAGATTCTTCAACTGCAAGGATCTTGAAAAAGTCATGTAATACGAAATATTCATAACAACTTCTCTAACCCCTCCCCCACGCTTTTAGCCCCTCATATATTTACCCATAAACAATACAATTTACTAATTATTCATTATCTTAACTAAAAAAATGGGAACCATGCAAAATTTTTCAACCTCCACTCCTTAAACCCCTTTCTTCCGAAGCGATAGTTCTTAAAAACTGTAGATTTTTTCTTACTTTATATATCATAGGAGTATCAAATTTAAAATCGCTATCGTTCGAGAGTTATTGTTTCAACAGACAAATGCACAACCCGACATCTTTAAAGAATTCCATCACATGAAAATAGCAAAATACCAAAAAATAACTTCAGTAATTAGAATTTATTTATTCAGACCCAATAAAGGACTCCTATGTATAATATTAATATAATTTATAGGAGGTTCAGTTTGGCCTGTCGATGTAGTGATATTAAACGTAACACAGAAGTCAAAAAATTTCGTGGAGGGGTCTTTGCTTATAAAAATGTATTCTATAATGTACAATAGCACTAACGACAAATTTCACCAATTTTTAAATACTAAGTCTGAATTTAAATGTGTTTTCCCAGAATTAAACTGTCATAAAAAACAATGAAATAAAAACTAGGTCACATCAAATATACACAAGGTGTATACCGAAGCTAAAAATCTGCATTGCCTTTACCTAAGACGAAATAACCTTAACAGTATAAAATTTCTTATAAACAATAAAAAGCTTATATATAAAGAAAATAAAAGCAGATTACAATGAAAGGCTTGTCTATTTCTAAAACAACGTAAACAACACCACTGGGAGTCTCATCAATGACAATATTTGTGACTCTCAACCCCTACTTAACTTAACCTCTTGAATTTAATCAAAAACTCACTGAGAATCTCAAGTTAAGGCCTTTAATTTATATTTTTTAGATACTGTGAATGCTGGAAATTTATCTAAGTATCTAACTTCTAATAACCAGAATCAAACTTAGCTAAGCTTCATTTTAACACCAACAATATCGCACGAAATATACTTTACAATTCCAGAAGTTTCAAAAAAAGTCTTCTTGACAGGATGGCATCCCATGATTTATATTAAAAAATGTAGCTGATCTTTTGAATTTCCCTCTCCAAGAAAAATGTTCACAAAAATGTTAAGTTGCTAAGATTATACCAATTTAAAAAACCGGTCAAGTGCAAGTTGAACTTGCACAATTAGTGTTCCGTACGTTGATTGTTTTTAAAATAAAATTTTTTGTTAGGGTGGTATAAAATGATCAGTGACTTCACAAAACACACACCCAAATGAATTTTCAACAAAGTTTGTTTCCAATCTTTACTGAAAACTGGTGACCTTGAAATTTTGTTTTTTTTTTTTCATATACCAAATAAATTATTAAAGGTAATGCACTCGTGATAATTTTTGTTCAATCTATACCCCGTGGAGAATATTCCAGAATTTTTTCAAAATTTTTTGATCAGTATTTTTCGAGATAAGGTAGGGGACAGCGATTTTTTAAAAGTAATACGAAGAAAAGTGTGCGCAAGTATTACATTATATATATATATATATATATATATATATATATATATATATATATATATATTTACTCGTGTTTTCACAAGCTTTCATTTGACACCACACTCGATGACCTAGTAAAAAAAATTTTTTTTTTACTTCCGATTTCACCCCTCAAAACGAACCTCTTAAGTCAAAATTTATGTTACGATGGTATAAAACGATCAGTGACTTCACAAAACACACCCCAAATGAGTTTTCAACAAAGTTTGTTTCCAATCTTTACTGAAATCTGATGACCTTGAAATTTTGATTTTTTTTATATACCATATAAATTATTAAAGGTAATGCACTCGTGATAATTTTCGTTCAATCTACACCCCGTATAGAATATTCCAGAATTTTTTCGAAATTTTTTGATAAGTACTTTTCGAGATAAGGCCCGGGACAGCGATTTTTAGCGAATTTTTAAAAATAATACAAAGAAAAGTGCGCGCAAGTATAATATTATATATATATTTTTTACTCGTGTTTTCACAAGCTTTCATTTGACACCACACTCGATGACCTAGTAAAAATTTTTTTTTTTTTCACTTCCGACTTCACCCCCCAAAACTAACCCCTTAAGTCAAAATTTAATTCTCAAAACTACATGGCTCTGATGAGGCCATCAATTCCTATATTATTACCAAATTTCACCTTTCTATGTCAAATAGTTTTCCGAGAAAATCGGGTGTGACAGACAGACAGACAGACAGACATACAGGCAGACAGACAGACAGACAGACACCGAAGTGATCTTATAAGTGTTCCGTACGGAACACTAAAAAGACCAAAAAAGTCTGAAGTTAGGAACTGTGACTTACCAAGCGCCTTTCACGTTATAAAGATTAATTTATTATCACAAAAACTTTGTTTTGTGGAATCAGGGGCTTATTATTATAGTAGATAACGCCATATGTCACAGGTTAAACACAATATCTTCAAATTATTTCTCCATATCATGATTATCAAAACCACCCACATAGATTTAGTAATTTGGCAGTTATATACGTAGTGCCACAAGGAGACATTTTATCACCTGTACTCTTCCTTATATTCTGTAATAATTTGGTGGGGTACTTATCCAGGACAATATACGTACAAGTTTTTCAGTTTGTCGATGATACGTCACACCATTTGTAGACAGTAAAAATCTTAAATCTCTGACAGAAAACGCAACTGCATATATATTTAAACAAAATTGCAAGTTTCAATCATGGGTGATGTGTTAAAACTAACCACAAAAGCGCTAGTAACGGTTCAAAAACTTTTGGGTGTTAATATATATATAGTTTATTCTTGTCAAATCACGAGATGAGTAAACTTTCGTATTGTGCATTTAATTATCTTAAAACGGCTGTTTTCAATCGTTTAAAGTGTAAAATGTAGCATGTATATGTCTAATTTGTTAGTGTTCTAGAATGTGAAATCCTCCGTTGTCTCAAGTAGATCTATTTCATTTGTTTTAATAATTTTATTTCTTAATACATCCTCTGTCCACTATACTAAATAAAATATTTGTATCTGTTCACTAATGTTGGAACATAGACAAACGGCTATGTTAGGTCAAATGATATAGGGTATATTTGAAGAAAACGACTTTATTTAGTGAAAACCACGACTAAAAAATATATCTTGAATATTCATTCATTTAATTAAGAATTTATAGTCGTCAGAGCTAGTCGTTTTAATATTATTTAATGTCATTAGTGCTGCTTAATGTCATTTTACTACTCAGGTATTCTGTTTATATTAAAGCATTTAAATAATTTTATAACGAGGCTAGTTTATGAAAAAATTATTTTTATGTATTTATCAAAGATTCTTTGTCACAACGAACTATTTATGTAGCAAGAACATCTAAACCGCGTTAGTTAACAATAATCGGACTGGGCAACTGTCATTAAGGGATATTAAGTAATATGCTTCGGCATTATAGGTATTCTAGGCCTACTATTCAAAGTTAATCAAAAATTTGTTTAAGGCTCCTAAAAAGAACGTAGAAAAATACATATATTCGTTTGTCGAACGAAAATCGGCTGTAAGTTTTGCCCTTGCATTTAAAATACGGAAGGCCAAAGACAGCGAGCAACAGAAAAATCTGCTTTTTTAGGGGGGAAATTACTTTTGATTAATATAATTTTCTCTCTCCATGGTTCAAATTGCACGATATTTTATATGATTTTAGGTACACCGGGCTCGATATTTTAAATAAGCAGTAAAAAGTCCAGAATTTATAATAGCAGCTCTCATCATTAACTAATCTGTACGTTATGGCTGATAAAAAATTAAATTTTCGCATAAATAAGATCTGTCAAGATTTACACATCTAAATAACCACTGTTTTTGGAATTGAAATTAATTCAACATTAGTGAATTGAGACAAAATCAATTTTGAATTTTACATGTTTAACTAGATAATTAATTTTAGATTCCAGTGGTTAAATCGATATATATATATATATATATATATATATATATATATATATATATATATATATATATAGATATATAGATAAATATATATATATATATATATATATATATATATATATATATATATATATATATATATATATATATATATATAGAATATCAAAATCTTAACCAAATTGATGAATCTTAAATATCTCAGAAAATATAATTTTGTCAGTCACATCTTTCGCTTTATATATTTTCTGTTTCAATGTTACTTCAAACAAATAGGATCAAAAACTAAAGTAAAATCATTACATCATAAAAAGTGTGAAATCCAATCTGAACCAAAGTGAATCAGTCTGTCAGTCACAAAACAGGCGGAAAAGTTTATTCGCGATCTCACGAGTCGTATTTTCCGACGGGCGCGTGATGTAGTCCCCACTCTATCTCGGACGAGGAACGCGGATAAACTGTGGCCGATTTCTAGAAACGAAGTTGAGTTTAGAGGGCGCAGGCTCCATCTCTTAAATAATTGTGGGGTTCTTGTGGTAGAGCGGAAGGAGTCAGCCTCTTTATGAATGTCTTAAAATAACAAAAAATAGGAAGGAGACTAATTAACCGGTCAGCATCTTCCTTGGGGTTTAATTAAATTTTAAAGATTTGTTTGTCAATAATATAAATTAAAAATAAATTAATTTTTACATTGATATTTAAAACAAACATTATTACATGCTGTTTTAAAAGGAACGTTAAATTAATAATTATGATATTTAGGCACTTGTGTGAGTTACGTTTTCATACACCATGTGAAGTTTAGTATAAAAAGGCGGGCTGACAATAAAAAAATATCCGGATTATTAAAAATGAGCTTTTATTTTTCATTTATTAAATATAGCATTTATGAGTGGAAAACACTTTTAACATATTATAATATCTAAGGCACCAAATTTAAAAAGAAGATTTTTTCTGAAAACTGAAATATATATATATACAAAAAAAGAGGAAAAGGAGAAATTCTTCCAGGATTTAAAAAAAGAAATGATGACAGTAAGAACAACACAATTATCTTATGAGACCTAAACGGGAGAGTAGGAAACGTAAATAGAGATTTCGAGTGGTGGGAGGGGAAAATGCTGAAAAACACAAATGGGGAAAGAATAATAAACTTCTGCATAGAAAACGATCATAACAAATAGCCACTTCAAACGCAAGGACATACACAAATACACAAGAGAAATCGCGAGCACAAACGAAAAGTCAATAATAGATTACTTCTTAGTAACCAAAGATATATGGAAAAGGGTGAGTGGACATAAAAGTCAGAACAGGAGTAGACATTGGTAATGACCACTATTTATAGTTTATGAAGTAGAAATGAAGGAAGAGAAGAGAAGAAAAGTGGAAAATTGAAAGATAAGATGCTATAGACTAGAGAGACAGGAACTCGGAGACAAATACCGAAAGCAAATACAACAAGATATGCAAGACATAACGGGGCGGGAAACAATAGAAGATATGTGGACGAAGATAAAGAAGGCAATACTAAAAGCGGCCGAAGGGGTGTGTGGGGCCGCAAGGATTGTAAACAACGAATACAAAAAGACACAATGGTGGAATGAAAAAATAAAGAACATAATTAAAGTAAAAATGAGAGAATGGAAGAACTACCTAAGCAAGAAGACGCAGCAGGATTGCGAAGAATATAAGAGAGAAAGGAACGTGGTTAAGGATCTAGTAAAAGATGGAAAGAGAGCAATGTGGATAGAGTTTGGAGAAAAAATGAAGAAGGCGTATAACGAAAATGAAGAATTGCTCTATGGAGTGATAAGAAATCAAAGAAAAAAACAAGGAGACCATACGAAGAAACATAAAAGATGAATAAGGGACAATAATAACAGAAGAACAGGAAATCATGGAAAGATAGAGGCAATACTTCAAAAACATTTTAGAAGGCAGAGGTATAACACCACAAATAAACAGAGCAAGCAACCTCGAGCAGACAAGGGGAGAGAGAGAGATGAACATGAAGAAGAGATAACCAAAAAAGACATCAAAGCGGCAATAAACAAAATGAAAGCAGGCAAAGCGCTAGGACAGCACAACATAACAGCGGAAATGATAAAAGCCGGAAACGAAGAAATGGTAAGAATATTGCAAATATTGATGAACAAAATTTACACGGAAGAAACCGCACCAAAAGAATGGTTTCAGACCAAACAGAGGGGTGACCGATGCCAGCTTCATAGTCAAGCAAGTGAGCGAAAAAGTGCTAAGAGAACCAGGAGAAGTACGCCTATGTCTCATAGATCTGGAAAAGGCTTTCGACAGAATAGACAGAGAAGACATCTAAAGGACCCTAGAGAATAGAGGAATTATTGAAAAGACAATAAATGGATTAAAATGTCTATATAGATAAACAACAAATTATGCTAGAATAAGACATGAAAAGGCAGAGAATTTTGAAACATCTAAAGGCGTCAGACAGGGGTGTATACTGAGTCCACTGCTGTTCTCGGTAGTAATAGATAAGGCCATAAAAACAGCAAAAAGACAAACAAAGAAATACTGGGAAGGGTTCCGAAACATGGAAAGAGTTGGAATAACAGAGATAACATACGCTGACGATGTGGTACTGATCGCAAAAAACGAGAAAAATTTGAATGAAAACCTAGAGGTGTGTAACGAAAGCTTGGAACGCATGAATATTAGCATAAACGTGAAAAAAAACAAGAAGAACAAAACGCATGAAATATACCTAATAGAAGAAAAGATACAGCAGGTGAAAAGTTTCAAATATTTGGGTGCAATGGTGACGAGGAATGGAGGGCTAGATGAGGAGATTAGAGTGAGGACAGAGGCAGCGGGGAAGCTCTTGAATAGCATCAAGAACACATTCCTAGGAAAAAAAGAAATACCAAAATCAACAAAACTCCAAATCTTCAAAAAGGTGGCGACAACAATGAGTACATACGGATCAGAAAAGTGGACAACGACGGAAAGTCACAGAAGTAAGATACAAAGCATCGAAATGAGATTCCTCAGAAGGATTGAATGAAAGACAAGACTGGATAGGATAAGAAACGTTAATATAAGGGAAATACTGGAGACGAAGCCGACACAGGAGAAAATAGAAGAAAATCAGTTGAGGTGCTTTGGACATATACAAAGAATGGGACAGGAAAGACTGGTAAGAAGAGTATATGGAGCAAAAGAGAATAGAAAACGAAGAGGAAGACCACAAAGAACACGGATAGAGGAAGTAAAGTGAAATAGAGAAGGATGGAGAGAAATATGGAAGACCCTAACCTAACCCAACCCACTCACACCAGCCTACACCGGGATGTATCATGGCTAAGGATTAAGTAAGGTATATATATATATATATATATATATATATATATATATATATATATATATTTATATATATATATTATATTATATATATATATATATATATATATATATATATATATATATATATATATATTATATTATATATATATATATATATATATATATATATATATATATATATATATATATATATTTATATATATATATATATATATATATATATATATATATATATATATATATTTATATATATATATATATATATATATATATATATATATATATATATATATATATATATATATATATATATATATATATATATATATATATATATATATATATGTATATATATTATATCTTTTGTCATTAGCCGCCAAATTTTTCCAGATACTCGTATTCTCTTATCTAGGTAGAAAGAACTATTATTACCAACAATCATTAATTTAAAGCTATTTTTACATTTAAGTATTTATTTTTTCCAGAACAAAGTAATTTATGTTTCATTGTTCATTACATAGAAAAATATTGTTTGCTTTAAAATATGAATTTGTTTTTCTATATACTTATGATGATTTGTGAAAACTTACATACGAGAGTGGATTGAAAAGTATTGTAAAAATAAGGTAAACAGCATTATTTTGCTTAAATAAAAATTTACTTCGCAACATAATCTCTACTGAGCTTAGTACTATTGGCTCTACGAGATTCCAATTGTTTGTTCTCTCTGAAAGAAAAAAAAAACTTAAACTGTAAATAACATTCGTTTACAACCAGCCTACACCGGGATGTATCATGGCTAAGGATTAAGTAAGGTATATATATATATATATATATATATATATATATATATATATATATATATATATATATATATATATATATATATATATATATATATATTTATATATATATATATATATATATATATATATATATATATATATACATATATTATATATATATATATATATATATATATATATATATATGTATATATATATATATATATATATATATATATTTTTGGTCTTTAAGGCTTCGCAATATACATAAAATCACCGAAATTTTAAAATAAATTAATAATTTAAATATTTTTATACAAGAACCAGGCTTCCTCGCACAATCTCTGCTACAAAACATGTTAAAGAATGTCTTTTTGTATAACCCTGTTCAAACTGCATGTCGCTACCTGCTAAGGAATTTTATTTTTGGTCTTTAAGGCTTCGCAATATACATAAAATCACCGAAATTTTAAAATAAATTAATAATTTAAATATTTTTATACAAGAACCAGGCTTCCTCGCACAATCTCTGCTACAAAACATGTTAAAGAATGTCTTTTTCTATAACCCTGTTCAAACTGCATGTCGCATGAAAACTTACATACGAGAGTGGATTGAAAAGTATTGTAAAAATAAGGTAAACAGCATTATTTTGCTTAAATAAAATTTACTTCGCAACATAATCTCTACTGAGCTTAGTACTATTGGCTCTACGAGATTCCAATTGTTTGTTCTCTCTAAAAGAAAAAAAATACTTAAACTGTAAAATAACATTCGTTTACAACACAGATAACCACTTCATGCTTCGAAAATTTCTTCTTCCCAAGCAAATTTAAGAGGTTAGGAAACAAAAAAGTCACCTGGGGCCAAATTTGGGGAACTTTTTTGAAGCCCAGCTCCTGCACTTTTGCCATTGTAGTAGCCGATGTGTGAACAGGCGCATTATCCTGTTAAAGAAACACTTTTTTGCGCGCTAATCTTGGTCGCTTCTGCTTCAACTCAGTATGCAAATGGTCCAATAATGTTGCTTAATAACAGTCATTTACTGTTTTATCCTTTTTCAAATAGTCAGTTATGGTGTTACTCTGTAAGTCCCAAAAAACTGTTGCCTTCACTTTTCCCGCCGATAAAACCGTCACTTTTTTAGGTGCACTTACATCTTCCATACCTACTGTTTTGGGTACCGTTTTATGTCCAGGGTGTAACACCGATTATTTGCGATAGCAGAGAACAAACAACTAAGCGTTGTATCTGTTTGAAACCTTGAACACAACCATTACAAGAATCATGTTTACCAACATTTATGTCACTTAATAAAATTTCCCGCCTTTTCATAGAAATTTACCAGTCTTACCAGTCCACCCTCGTATATCCTTATGAGTTACATATTACGTACGTTAGATAGTTTAGCCTTTGTGTTTATATATCTTTTCACGTTTTAATTAATTAACGAATAGTGTTGTTAAAGTTACAAATTAAATATTTTCGGAGTAGACATTCCAGAAAACTGTTCGGGAATGTCAATGCTTAAGGTCACCTAACAAATTTAAAATGCAACCCTTTATTCTGTACTACTACCTTCTCCCTATTTTTATTTCTTCCCAAAATAAATTTTGCAACCTCAACCAGTTTTACTTACAAATAAAATGCTCATAGTATTACCCTTTTTAGCAACCAAAATAAGGAAATAAAATATTTTAAATTTAATTTTTGAATTAGGCTAGGTCAAATTTTTTGGTATATTAGTCATTTAGAAGAACATATATTTTTAATAATGTATTACATATTGTAATATTGTTTTACATCAATCAGGCAGTATCAATATTTTGTCGCTATTTGTTTTAGAAAATGTATTAATTTAGATTTAAATTAATATAACAATTTTTTATTAAACAGCTATGCTTATTACCATGTATATTGATAACTAGTTAACCTAGATCTTTTCCTGTTGTCAAAAAAAAATACAGAATGCTATGGGTAGTAACTACACATTTAGTAAACAGGTATACAAAGTTTGATGATTCAGATAGTATTTTGATATTTATAGTGAATTTTTAAAAAAGATATCAGCAACAAAAATTGTGAATCTATTAAAAGCAAAGATCGATTGGTGATAAAGTATCTCTTTTTGAAAGAACTGTCTGCTAAAGAAATTTACGACATGCCTAGTACATTATAGGAACAATATTCTTCGTAAGCCACCATCAGAAACTGGGTTATGGATTTCAAGAAAGGAAGCACTGATGTCAGTGATGAACACCATGTTAAAAGAACTCTTTCTGTATCTGCATAAGAAGCTGTCTAGGAAATGATTTTAGGGAATGTACGAATGGGGCTGAAACGTATAACAGAGGCTATGAACGTTTCATACCAATGTGTTTTTCACATTGTCTATTCTGATTTAGGTCTAAGAAAATTATCAGCTAAATGGCTCCATAAATATCTGAACGCCGACCAAAAACGTCTGAGAATAACAAGATTCAAACTGGTTTATAGCCGTTTTGAAAATGATTCGTGTAGGTTTAGGATCAAATGGATGACACCTAAATACATCATTATGATCTAGAGAAAAAGGAGTTAAGGAGTAGAAACTTACTGGCTCACCTCACTCCAAGAAATTTGAATTCAACAGAAAAAATGCTTGCTTCCGTTTTTTTGGGACAAGAATGGGATACTTCTTACAGATTACTAGGAATAAGGCTAAGTAGTAACTGTAACATTTCTAAGTACTTCGTTAAAAAATTGTTGAAAACGCAGAGAAAAAGTATCTAAAGAGTTGGTATTTTTGTAAAACAATGCCTCTGCTCACATATCGTTTTTGGTTTAAAAAAAAAAGTGAACAAAGTATGCTTTTGACCAAATGATCTTCCCCCATATTCCCACGAATTAACACCCTCGGGCTTTTACCTTTCCTGGAACTGAAAAAATATTTAAAACGACACAAATTTCATTCAAATGCACAAGTAATAAATATTTTCGAAAACTAGTTTGCAAACTAAGACAAAAGACAGTTAAAAAAAATTTCGTCGATTAAACAATTTTTATTTCTGAGATTTTCTGATTCTTTTCCTTCTAGGCTAGGGACTTATCAATACGCCCTCGTATACTACTGATCCACAATAAGTAAGGTTTTAAGGGGAGTCCTCGTAAATTTAGTACAACATAAGATGAAATGAAGAATTGATTCTCGCTGTTCCAAATATAATCTATAATCGGGATTATCCCGGCGAGTGAGGTTCTCTCTCAGGTGGCAGTGTCCTTTGAGGATTTCTGTCACAATTTTTTGGGTATTCAATTTTATTAAAGAGCTTTTATACTTAGGGTTAGGTCCCTTTGGTTCTTATTGGATTGTTGCATACTTACTGCCTTCTTCCTGGAGAAGGTCTGATCTCTGCATTATCCATATTTATAAGACATCTCTAAGAGTGTGAAGTCCCTATCACTCGACTATCTCATTTTTATCGAATCCCGTATGACTGTACTTGTCAGCAAGTTTTTCACTCGTTTTACTACCCTATTTTAAAATTCCAATTCAAGTAGATATACTTTGTTTTAGGTTATATCTCAATATTTCCTTTCCACTCATGAGAATAATTTTTATTTGGAAAATGTATGTCTATGTAGCTTTATTCACGTTTGTGGACAATACGCACCTGCTCTCGCGTATTGTTTCTGTTTAAATTCCTCAGACAAGACGGTGTACTAAAGGAGTCTTTAAATTGAAAAAATGATACTAGTCGTCTCTCTCTGTCTATCTTGAGAGATTTTTCGGTATGTTTCCTTTCGAAATCCATTCTCATCTGTAATCTGCGTGTTGGTGAAAAATTACTTGGACTAGAAAACACTAACCATGAACGTTCATAAGTAGTACTAAGTATATGCTTTGTAAAACATTTGTTGATATCACACGAAGAAGCGATTAAATATTTTTATAGTATTGACAATAAACAACTGAGGAAAGTCGAAAGTTAGTACGTGATATACGAAAATTTAGCAATAAATATAAATGTGTAAATTCAACATAGTTATGAAGTAACTTAAAGAAATCTTCTCAAGTTAAAATATCCAAAATTAAATCTAAATAAAAGTAAATCGTTATTAAAAACCTGTGCAGATAAATACCTTTCAATTTAAAGGACAAAAACTTTAAAAACTCTCTCCCTGAATACTGTCAAGGCAAGATATGCCCTTGATATGTAGGAAATCACACCAAATGATAACTTGGAGGATACTAGAGGGTAGACCAGAGTTTTTATTGAATTAGTATTGGCATAGATTTCAATTAACCTTAATTCTTTAAAACCCTACCATTTTCTCACGTGACTATTATGTAGAACCTGAATACTTTTAAGAGCCATAATCTATATTTTTCATAAGTAAAGATATTTAGCAGATAGTTAAGAAGCTTGCCAGAATGTAATTCTAATTACAGTGAGACTTAAAAATTAAATATTTTAAATCGACTAACTTTTAGTTACTTTACTCTGTATATATCACCACTACACCAAACCCTTCATTTTTGCACAAGACGCGCATTTCGCTAACCAGGTTAGCTCTATCAGAAGCAATGATTGATTGTCATTCATCGCACCTGATGAAGCTAACATGGTTAGTGAAATGCGCGTCGAGTGCAAAAATAAAGTGTTTGGTGTAGTGGTGATATATACAGGGTAGTTTCATTGTGCCAAAGATTCCACATTCCCAACATAGTTTAGTTACTTTATTTGATTTTTTCGCCGAAATGATGTTTAACGTTCTTAAGATTAACTTAAAATATACATTATGGTCAAAAACGTTAAGTCATCTCTTATTATGGTATGTGGTAAATGTAAGAGAAGTTTCAAAATCACTAAGGGTTACAAAAACATGCATTTAAAAAAATAGTTAAACGTTTTGAAGAAGAAAAATGAAGTGCACAAATGCAGATTACAGACACAACTGATGAATTTAGAAAAAATTAAAGTAAAGACTTGACGCATCAAAAAATAATTTATTGATAAAAACGTTTATTGTTGCATTTTGTGAAACTGCAATTTAAGCGCAATATCATAATGATACATTTAACAGAAACTGAAAAAATCACTTTGTTAATGATGGTTGGTTACGACGAGCGTAGGAGAACACAACAGGAAGTGTGTGATCTTTTTTAACGCAGAATATCTGAATCGAGAATCTATTACTCAATCCGTAGTTAGCAACATTAAAACGATTTAGACAATGAAGTCATGTTAAGGATCGTTCAAAATCTGAACCCCCAAAAGTTAAAACAAGTGATGATAAAGAGTTAGATGTTTTATTGGAAATTAGAGCCACTCGTCAGTTTTGCTGAGACAACAACATAAGTAAAAGTACCTTAAGTCGTATGAAGAAAAATTGCATCCATACAAATAAATCCTATTGCAAAAATTATCTGAAGATGACTTCTATAGACGCGTTGAATTTTGCGAGGTCATGATGGAATGAATCAATAATGGTCCTAACCTAATTCATAATATTGTTTTTTCTGACGAGGCCAGATTTTGTTTTAACGGAAGAGTTAACAGGCATAACTGCCGGTACTGGTCTACTGAGAATCCCCACTGGATAATCGACAGTCATTCTCAAAAACCACAAAAGATAAGGGGCAAGGATTTGTAGACGTCATATCATTGGTCTTTTTTTTATCTATTGAAATCTTACAGGACAGCGATATTTTACTCCAAGAGTAAGTTATTCCAACTTGTGCAGGTCTTTTTCCCGATGAAAATAATTTGGATACCACTAACAGAAATCTGTGGTATGAAAACGACGGAGCACCTCCTCAATATGAAATTTGTGTTCATAGATATTTGGATGCGATTTTTCCTAATCGACGGAGAGGGCGAAGAGGTGCCTTAGAATGGCCTGCAAGGAGACCCTACGCCGCTCGATTTTTTTATGGGGTCATTTGAAAACTAAAGTTTACCGAAGTGGACCTGAAACTATAGAAGATTTACAACAAAGAATTCAATATGAAGTAGCACAGATCACCCCGGATTCTCTGCAAAACTCTGTACAGGCTGTTTATGGCAGATTGAGTCATTTCTTCGCTGTTAACGGTAGACATTTTGAGCAATTGGTACCTTAAAAAAATAAACCTTGAGATTAATAGTTTTTTTCTATTTTTTTATTTGAAATATCAAATGACAATAATTCCAAAACCAATTCAGACATACAGTATGTTAGACAAACAATATCTAGAATTTCTAGTAGGACTCAAAAATACAATAATATACAGGGCTTTCCATTAAAACAAATCCAAATGGCCTAATTGTATCGAACGGATAGTTCAAAACATTTTATTGTTTACGTCAGCATGTGCGCTGTTTAACACCCTATAACTTTAATTTAAACTTTTTTTTGAGACACTGATTAATAAATGCTGTGGATTCGTTATTCCAAACATATATATATATATATATATATATATATATATATATATATATATATATATATGTAGATATATATATATATATATATATATATATATATATATATATATATATATATATATATATATATATATAATGTATGTATATATTATATATATATATATATATATATATATATATATATATTATATATATATATATATTTATATATATATATATATATATATATATATATATATATATATATAATGTATGTATATATATATATATATATATATATATATATATATATATGTATGTATATATATATATATATATAATATATATATATATATATATATATATATATATACATACATTATATATATATATATATATATATATATATAATATATATATATATATATATATATATATATGTCACGACTAGCTAGTAAGAAGAGGGAGCTAAATTGTTGAAGATGCAGTCGTAAGAGGCCAATTAAAAGTTAATTTGTTTATTTGTCGCGCTTTCAAAAACCGATATATTTCTTTACCAAGATATCTAGAAAAATATGTGAATTGTAAGTGATCGAATTATAAAGAAAATAGTACTTAAAACTTAAGACTAAATTGTTGAAGGAAGCATGTACATCGGTATTACAGAACCAGCCAATTCACAAGATAATTAAAAACATATAATTAAAAGCACTAATCCAGATCAGTAATAGACAACCATAGGCACCATTTGAGTTAACGATGTTATACAATTTTCTTAGAAAAACCGGAAAGTTCCCGGAGGCAAGCAGATGGGGCCAACGTGCCGATTTTTGACGGTAAAGTGCCGATTTTTGGCGGTAAAACACAATTGAATTGACATGCGTGTGTGACTTTTGTTTAAAAACGAAATGTTACTAGAATCGGCAGTGGATACCACCTGGTTGTCGTGTAATAGCTCCCACAAAATGGAAGAAGTATGTTACCCTGAAGAGAAGGAAGACAAGAAGAACATAAGTTCTTACCCTAGTTTCAACCTGAGTTGAAAGTCTCAAAAAGATGTGTCGTTAAATTGAAGGAAATGATTGTTGAGAGTCCAACGTTATGTTGGTGATATTTCTGTCGTTGGAGAGTTTCAAAATGTATGAGTAAATCTCACTTAAGTCCTCCATGTCAGGCGTCTTCATCTTTATAGGATTCTTATTAATAACTTCCTTTTAATATAATTAGGTTCATTAAACAAGACAAATGCATTATTGTAGTCCATTATGTGGTCTTTCTTAATGACATGTTCAGCAAGAGAGCACGATGTTACACCTCTTCTGTAATCGCTGTTGTGTGAAGTAATGCTGCCTTTGAGATTCCTGAAAATTTGGCAGATGTATGATAGGTTGCATTTAAGACGGGGTATGTTACAGATTATATTGGTTTCTTGGTGAGTCTCAATTGAAGTTTTTGATTTTGTGTACAGGGACTTCAGTTTATTCTGAAGCTTCTTGGCAAATTTGAAACTGAGACCCTTAAAGATGTTAATAAGTCTGGGAATTAGATCTCTATAGTATGGTAGGGATACATACGTTATATCTAGCAGTGAGTTAGATGATAGGTGAGAACCAACTGTAGTGTGGACATTTTGATGTGACGTGGGGAGGAGTGGAGAAAAGCTGAGAGTGTGTACTAGATTGAATGGGTAAGAATTTTCGATGAAGAGAGTTTGGAGTTCAGCCAGCCAGCAGTGCTGGAAATTTGGGTGTGGCAGCCTAAGGACTTGTGATCTCGTTGTAGATATTAAGTTTAGTTTCATTTTGGTGGGATGATATGAATGGTAATTCATGTCTCCTCCACTGCTGGTCGGTTCTCGATACCATTTGGTGCTCACCTTATTGCTGTCATTTCGACATAAGGGCATGTCGAGGAAAAGAATCGATTTGTTGGATTCCACTTCAACTGTGAATTGAATGTATTTATTCTGTTTGTTGAACACGTCAAGTGTACTATGGACCATGTCTTTGGGTACAGATAGTATAAGATCATTCACATATCTTTTTAGGAAGGGTAGTGGGAATTGGAGTCTGCTAACAGCTTGTGGGATCAAGTTGTCCAGGACATAACTACTTAAAATGGGGAAATACTTGAACCCAAAAATCTCTTTGAAGAATTTATTCTCAAAAAAGAAGAAGGTTGAGTCGAAGGTGAACTCAATGAGCTTTATGAAAGAGAGACAAGTTGAAGAGTAGTATGTTGTTGGATAGTATTCCAATTTTCCACGATACTAGATTTGGCTAGGTTCAAGGGAAGGTTGGTGAATAATGAAACCACGTCTAAACTGATAAGAATATATGACTTTTAATCTTACGACTGCCTCCTCAATAATTTAACTTAGTCGCGACTACTTTCTTCTTGTCTTAGGAATGGGGTTTTACCAACAAATAAAAGACAGATTTGGCTGTCAAAAGACTAAAACACTGGGCCTCACAAAACAACAAACATGCTTCTATCCACAGGAGGATTTTACTTCTGAAATGCAGACAATGTCAAATTTTCCCCAACCACATCACACAAGGTCTAAAGAATATTAATAACTTATTACAACATCACGAAGAACCATCCGGACTCACTTTCACTAACTTTAACACCAAGGTAAGGAGGAGGATCCTAAATATTGAAATCAGCATTACTATTTGTAACATCAACTAAGCTAAAAAGATATAAAAAAGACTAAACAACTTTTGTTAAATATACTACCTAATGAATTATTCCTTGATTATGAAAACTCTTTGCGTAACAAATATAATCGTACCTTTATTTCTATAAAAAAATGTAACATCTAAAAACTTAATAAACTCAGTAATAATATTTTTGAATCAAGAACTGTACCTAACAATTAGATAAAAAATATTTCAGATATAAACATCACTCCTAATGTATCCAAACTGTTGGCTTTGGGTCCAATCTTTTAACTTTATTCTAACCTAAAATTGCCACAAATTCCTAAACTACTTGCAGATTTGGAGTATTCTATTCACCACTTCACCTTACAAGAAAAAAACATTCTTAGAGATAAATTTACAAATGTCATAACAAAAAATATTCACAAAAACCACAATAACATTCATGTTTTCAATAAATAAATTAAAGAAACACCAATTTTTCTTCAACAACATCCCAACTTGGTTGTCACCATGAGCGACAAAGGCAACGTCAGAGTTGTCATGAACTCCTCTGGTTATTCTACACTCAGTTTAGCGCCCTTGAGTGACAAAAAATACGAAACTCTATCAAGGGACCCTACGAGCACATTGGAACAAAAAGGAAACAGGTTGGTGTCTCAACTTAAAAGTTCAAACAAGATTGATGATAATTTATCTAAAATTTTATATAATTACAATTCCATAGCTCCATGGTTTTATGCCTTACCTAAAATCTACAAACCAAACTTAGCCCTTAAAACCGATCGACTCCCTTAACACTAAAATTGAAAAATTTCTCACCAAAATTCTTACACAATCGGATAATATATCCAGCGATCATTATGTCGATGATTCTTTTTCATTTAGCACTTTCATCAAAGATTTTAACAGCCCCCTAACTATACTCTTACCAGTTTAGACATGGTTTCATTTTCACCAAACTTCCCTTGAACTTAGCCATATCTAGTATCGTGGAAAATTGGAATACTAGCCAACAAAAGACTACCAGACTACTCTTGAAATTGATTCTTTCATAAAGCTCACCTTCGACTTAACGCTCTTCGTTTTTGAGAATAAATTCTTGAAACAGATTATTGGTTTGGTTTTTCCCAAATTTTAACCCTTCCTAAAAAGATATGTGGATGATCTTATACTATCTGTACCCCAAGACATGGTCCAGAATACACTTGATGTGTTCAACAAACAAAACACATACATTTTCGCACAACACAACAATTCGATTCCCTTTCTCGACATGCACTTAAGTCGAATGAGAGCAACAAGGTGAGCGTCAAGTGGAACCAAAAATCGACGAGCAGTGAGAGGTACATGAATTACCATTCACATCATCCCACCAAAATGAAACTAATAGCTACAATAAGATCAAGAGTCCTTAGAGTGACTAACTGATTTCCAGAACGATTGTCTGGCTGAACTGCAAACTCTCTTCATCGAAAATTCTTACTCATTCAATATAGTACACGCTCTCATCTTTTCTCCTCCCCTCCCCATATCACATCAAAATGTTCACATTTCAGTCTGTCCTCATCATCATCTAACATCTAACTCACTGCCAGATATAACGTATGTATCCCTACCATACTATAGAGACCTAACTCCTAGACTTATTAACATCTTCAAAGGTCTCAATTTCAAACTTGCCAAGAAGCTTCAGAATAAACTCAAGTTCCTGTACACTAAATTAGAAACTCCAATTGAGACTGACCAAAAAACCAATGTAGTCTATAACATCCCATCTTAATGACAACCTATCATACATTGGTCAGACCTCCAGATACCTCGAAGTCCGCATAACTTCACACGGAAGCGATTGCAAAAGAGGTGTAATATCGTGCTCCCTTGCTGAAACATGTCATTAACAAAAACCACTTAATGAACTACAATAATGCGTCTGTCTTGTTTAATGAACCTAATTATATTAAAAGGAACATTTTGGAGATGGTGGCTATTAATAACAATCTTGTAAACATGAATAAGAAGTCTGACAGGACTTAAGTGTGATTTACTCATTCATTTTGAAACTCTCCAACGACAGGAATATCACCAAAATTACGTTGGATTCTCAACAACCATTTCTTTAAATTTAACAACATATATCTTTCCACTACTTTTAACTTCTGCACTAGGGTAAGAACTTGCGTCCTTCTTGTCTACCCTTTCTTCAAGGTAACATAATCACTTCGATTTTGTGAGAGTTATTACACGACAACCAGGCCACTGCCGATTCTAGTAACATTTCGTTTCTAACAAAAGTCACACACGCATGTCAAATCAATTGTGCTTTACTGCCAAAAATCGGCACGTGGACCCCAGGTACTTGCCTCCAGGAATTTTCAGAGTTCTTTAAGATAATTATATAACATCGTTAGCTACAATAGTGCCCATGGTTGTCTATTACTGACCTGGATCAGTACTTATAATTAGATGTTTTTATTTGGCCTGTGAATTCGCTCGTCCTGTAATACCGATGTACATGTTTCCTCCAACAATTTAGTCTTAAGTTTGTAAGTACTAGTTTCTTTACAATTCGACCACTATATACATACAATTCACATGTTTTTCAAGATATCTTGATAAAGAAACTAATATATCGGTTTCGAAAGCTCGACAAATAAACAAATTGTCTTTTAATTGGCCTCTTATGACTGCACCTCCAACAATTTAGTTCCTTCGATATATATATATATATATATATATATATATATATATATATATATATATATATATATATATATATATATATATATATATATATATATATATATATATATATATATATATGTATATATATATATATATATATATATATATATATATATATATATATATATATATATATATATGTATATATATATATATATATATATATATATATATATATATATATATATATATATATATATGTATATATATATATATATATATATATATATATATATATATATATATATATATATATATACACATATATATATATATATATATATATATATATATATATATATATATACATATATATATGTATATATATATATATATATATATATATATATATATATATATATGTATATGTATATATATATATATATATATATATATATATATATATATATATATATATATATAAAATATACATATATATATATATATATATATATATATATATATATATATATATATATTAATATATATATATATATATATATATATATATATATATATATAATATATATATAATATATATATAATATATATATATATATATATATATATATATATATATATATATACGAGGGTCATTCAATAAGTAAAGAGACAATTATTTGTCTCAGCTTAAACCTATTCAACGAAACCGCTCCATACTTCTAGTAGTGTAAGTTGACAACCTTGTGATGAGTTTTAATAGCTGTTCGATCATGTAATGTAAACGTAACCTCAAAATATACGAGTCCATTTAGAAGAGCAGCGTTCTGTCATCAAATTTTTTAGTAGCAGGAGATGTGAAGCCAAGTGAAATACATTCTAGAATGTTATTACAGTATGGACAAAGTTAATGAACCGTGCGAACGTTTACAAGTGGATAGATCGGTTCAAAAGTAGCCGAATAAGAGTGTGTGTGTGACGAACGGCAAAGTCCAGTCGACGTTTCCGGTCCCTCGGTGGAATCAAGGATTGATGGACTTATTCAAGATAACAGAAGAATTGCGAGTTGCTGAAAGACAAAGTTAAGCTAACTATCAAGAGCAAACGCCGTGGACTCTTGCAAAAAGGAGTCCGTCTTCAACATGACAATGTCCCCCTCATACGGCCCAGCTTACCCAAGAAAAGCATCAAGAACTGGATTGGGATATCTTTCCTTATCCCGCTTACAGCTCAGACCTGGCTCCGTGTGATTTTTACTTGTCCGGACCTCTTAAATATTCCCTATGTGAAAAAAGGTTCACCGACAATTAAGAGGCGAAGGAAAAAGTATAAGAGTGGCTTCGACGTTAGCCGAAAGAATTCTTTGTCACAGGAATCAAGAATCTAGCAGAAAGGTGGGACAAATGTTACACTGAAGCAGATTATGTCGAAAAGTAGGCCACATTTTGTAGCAATCGAATAAACTGTTCATGAACTAGAACTATTTGTCTCTTTACTTATTGAATGACGCTCGTATATACACACACACAGACACACACCTATGTATGTATATATATATATATATATATATATATATATATATATATATATATATATATATATCCTAAGTTATGAAACTAGTTGGGGAACTCGGCAAAAAGGGCATCAACAGATGTTCATACTATATTCATTTAGCCAATATTTCGGTCCTAGGTTGGGACCTTCATCAGGGCACAAAATGTAGCATGCAATTTAATCTAACAAGAATGACCATCAATAACAATCGCCATAGTAAAGACTAACACTGAA
>CM032453.1:97137674-97265649 GCA_019049505.1 Pachyrhynchus sulphureomaculatus | reverse complement strand
TGAGGTTCAGCTTGCTACTCCTCGTACAACGCTTTTCAAGCAGTCTTTTATATGGAGAACATTATCCCTTTGGAATAATTTGCCCAGGACTGTGGTTTCCCACCGAGTACAATTTACAGCTATTCAAGAACAACGTGAATCGCTTGTTTTTTTTCCGCATACGTGTCGCTCCTGTAGTGCTTTAGGGACTTCTTCCCTGCAGCACGTGTGCTAGACCCATAAAAAAATACTTACAGAGATGCCAAATAAGTACAGTAGGTATATTGAAACTAACTTGTATTTTTTTTATATATATATAGTTGATTAAGTTCTAAGTTACTTTGTGATTTTGATTAATTTTAACAAAATTATCAATGAAAAAATGTTGCATTATCACACTGTTTTGTGATATTACAAAATAGGTAACGTATCTCACAAAATTAATAATGAACTAGGTAAAACCGTTATTTATTTTGATACTTATATTTCAAATATTCTTATACGAAATAGTATTTGTAAACATTTTGGATTGATTCAAGGACCGTCAAGTCATGTTTTTTAAGTTTCTTTATGTATTTGTAAATGTACCAAAAATCTTGAATACCACCAGTTTATATACTCGTAACTAGTAATAAATTTTCAAAACAGAATCATGTGTGTTCTTTTCATGTTATACCTATTATTAATTTATTTCTTGTTACAAAATAAGATTAGTTTAATATAAGGCTTTGATAGGCGACTTTAATCAAATATACAATTGATTTCGATTTTCTCATTGGTTCCTTAGATAACGTCTCGCTGCTCATCCTGGCAGCTTCATCAGAGCACCTTCTAATAATATCACTAGAACGTTGAAAGTGCTCTGATAAAGCTGCCAATGAGAGTAACAAAATGTTAGTCAATCAACTAACCACGGCGCACAAGCAATTCAGAAAAAATTTTCTTATAAAGTAAGATTTTTTTCTGACAAAGGTAAAAATGTTAAAATAAAATCGAAAACAATTTTTAATTTTCATCAGACATTATATATAAATAGCATGGCTTGTAAAATATCGAAATAGAGATATTAAGTCATTATTTGCATTTTTTTTTGTTGTTTTCGTATCAGTAGGACCAAATGGCCGATTGTACAATCTTAGATAAAGTTTATTGGAAATGAAATGAACTTAAGCTAATATTGTACAATCTGCCCTTATCAAATTGGATTGAGGCTGAAATCAAAAAGAAGTTACTCTTAAGCATCTATTGATAAGTAGGTTGATGAGTCTGTATGTTACATTAAGAGGACATGGGCAAATTTCTAACCAGTTATATCAATTATCAAGTTCACATAATTAAAATTTAAGTAAATAATACAAAAATTTTAAGGTATTACAATATTTCGTATACCGGCCGTAGCTCATCCTAGAAAATTCAGAAATCTAATAAATTGTAAGATACAAAGTTGGTTAAATTGGGGCAAAGTTGCAAAATTTTATGCCGAGTATAAAGCGATGATTGATAGTTGAGACATTTTGATAAGTTCCAGAAAACAAAAAAAAACATCCAAATTACTGGATTCTCTTGTATAAATCTGAAACTAATCGAAATTTCTCGACTTCCAAAACGGCGCTATATTGGGCATTAAATTGCACAATTTTGCCACAATCTCTTAAGATTAATTATACATGAACAGACTGCCCCTAAAATTAGAAAGAGCAATAAAAAATTAAGGATACATAATAAAATAAAGTAAATTTTAAGAAATAATGAAATATAGTTACATTATATAATACAATTACAAAATTGGAGTCCGAGGAAGGTCTTCTATAGACTGGGCGCTGTTTTGATGAAACCATATTAACTCTGAAAATGAAGACATATTTCAAATTTTATTCTAACAGCTTCACATGCAGTTTTGTTTTATTTTTCTTTCTTCAACAAAATTGAAATTATTTCTAATTTGAACAGCTGTCCTATTATAAATAATTTCATTTTTAGTGTTCCGTACGGAACACTTATAAGATGACTTTGGTGTCTGTATGTCTGTCTGTCCGTCTGTCTGTCACACCCGATTTGTCATAGAAGGTTGAAATTTGGTAATAATATAGGAATTGATGTCCTCATCAGAGCCGTGTAGTTTTGACTTAAGGGGTTAGTTTTGGGGGCTCAAACTGGAAGTGAAAAAAAAAATTTTTTACTAGGTCATCAAGTGTGGTGTCAAATGAAAACTTGTGAAATCACGAGTAAAAAAATATATATACATAATGTAATACTTAGGCTCACTTTTCTTTGTATTATTTTTAAAAAACCGCTGTCCCCCCGCCTTATCTCGAAAAGTACTGATCAAAAAATTTTGAAAAAATTCTGGAATATTCTCCACGGCTCAAGGTCGCCAGTTTTTCAGTAAAGATTGGAAACAAACTTTGTTGAAAACTTCTCTGGGGTGCGTTTTGTGAAGACACTGATCATTTTACACCACCGTAACAAAATTTTTATGTTAAAAGCAATCAACGTACGGAACACTAATTAGGCAAGGTCAACTTGCACTTGACGGGTTATTTTTTTACCTTATTATGGGCAAAATGACCTCTCCTTCTCAAATCTAAAATTGTTACCAGCTCTGCAATTTCGGCTTTTTTCATCATAATTATCTCTTCTTCGGCGAGGAATCTTTTTGCACCGGCAATTGACCACTTGAATAAATCTGCCGTTGGGGCTTTCTGATAGTTGAACTTGTGATATTTCACAACCCAGTGGACAAAGTTGACGAAAGGTATTCCGCACATCTTGTAAATAATCGTAGTCCTGTCTATAAACGTTGTCTAATCGTTCATACCGACCTATCCATCGATGAAGGTTTCTACCCGTCTCTGTAATAGGGTAATAGTCAATGAGTCTGTATCTTGGTGGTAGGGACGCTTCTAATATTCGATTTGCTAGTGCCATCTCAGCGGCTTGAACATTTTCAGTACAAGGCATAAAATCAATGGATGTCACGGAACTAATTAAGAGTAACAAATGAGTAATCATCAAAAATAACATCATGGTGATAGGTAAATTCACTAATAATCTAAACTGTTTTAGAGGAATGCCACAGCTAGTCCTCTTAAAGTAACACACAGACTACTGCGGGAAGGGCTATTTTGCGGAATGTCTTTGAAGATTTCGCATTTGCCGCTGTGACCTCGTCCCTTCAAATGGGAAGTGTGCAACGTTGCCAAATAGTATAATTTTTTCCACTCAAACAATGTTGACTTTTCCCCGTTTTTTTATAGAAAAAATGTGAAAAAATAATAAATGTAAAGGCGATGTCAGTAAAACGACGGAAGAAGTTTATGAACTCGCGTTCAATTTAAAACTCTCATTTAGCTACGTTAAAATACGAATCAAGAATACCCTTTTTTTATTCATCAGGTTCCAGGCTTTACGTTCTTATTCTTTTTTTTTGTTTATGTGGATGGTATCCGATACCTCCGATCGACGCAATGCCGAACCTGGGTGTTATTATCCGATTGGTTTTGCTTATATAAAAATGCTCTAAATACTCAATTGCGACCATTTCTGAAACACGCCATTTGGCCCTCTTTCCCTTATGTTGTAAATGTCAATATAAAAATATATTAATTTTTAAAAGTTTGAGTTATATTCATAAACAAACTTTGGACATAAACAAACTCTATCCAGAAATATAAATCAACTTGCTTTCAATGGCATTTTTTTTCTATCGTCATCTGAGATAGGCTAAAAACTCTAGAACTCTAGACTAACGAAAATAAAATCTCTCCTTACCAAAAATAAGATAAACAAATAAAAAATAAAATGGGTGTGTAATATGTATGACATCCTTAAAAAATAAATAAATAAACTTATTGAGCGTCATAAATTAGGGTAAAATAGAAACTCTGTAGTTGAATAAAAAAAAAAGTTTTATCGATATTTCCTTTGCCAACATCTATTATTTTTACTTTGGTTCTTCTTTCTCACATTTGGTCAATGTGGTTCCATGTTTGGCTGACGGGCACAAGCCAAGTCAGCACAAACGCTATTACCATTGTGTATTAAGGGATGACCTGACAATGTTACATGTTTTCAAAATCACTGACTTCTGAATGTTTCTGTACATGTTGTGTTGAGTCCTAACTGTACTAAGTGTGGTGTGAATGTTATTGGTGTAACGCCCGTGGCTGATATGATGAGGGGGACAGTGATAACGTTTTGTTGTTTCCATAGCCTTTTTATTTCTGATGTAAGGTCTGTGTATTTGAAGATTCCTTCTGTGTATTTCGTTTGGATGTTTGTGTCGTTGGGAACAGTTATGTCAGTCAGATAGGTGATTTTTCGTTTTTTTCGCACTCAAAAGTAATAGCGGGTCTATTGGAGGATACTGTTTCATCTGTATGTATACCGATGTCCCAGAAGAGCTTATAATTTTTATTTTCAAGTATGGATGTTGGTGTGTATTTTAGCGCCTGTGTCTTCTATGAGTTTGTATGTTGTGGTTAGTGCTTGGTGAACTACTCTTGCCGCTGAGTCATGTCTCGCTGTGCATTCCGTTCCGGCTAATATTCTACATCCGCTTGTTATGTGTTCGATCGTTCCTCTCTGCTGGTAGCATTTCCTGCATCTGTCTTCTGTAATAATTGGATCCCCGATGATATGCTTTTGGTAGTTTCTGGTTAATATGAAGCCTTCTGTTTCAGGGCTGCCCATCCTGTAACCAGGTGTATTGATTGTTTTTTATTTACGTGGTCTTGTTCTATGTGGTATCTGTGTTTTCGGTGGAGTGTGTTTTCTGACCACGTTTTCATCTTTTCCGGTTGGAATTGGGTGTGACTCTGTGTGTCTGCTAGGTGGTCTGCCCGGGACAAGTCGAGAGGTGTGTAGTTTTTGTCCGCTTTCACTGTTGTTGTATGGAGGCCGATTTGCTTGGTGTAAAAGAATTTCCTATCCTTCTCAATGGTCAGTCTTTCTTTGAATGCGTTAGATAATTTCCTGTATTTGGTGAATTGAGAACGTATAAGGATGTGAATGTTTTCTATGTTTGTGGGTGACCATTTGAGGATACCAAATGAATATGTGAGTATAAGTATAGCAAACATGTTGATGGCTTTAGTGAGATTCTTGGAGTTGACTTTTGTTTGTAAAAGTTTCTGAGTGAGTCTGTTTGTTAATTTTGTTCTGACACTTTTTAGTGTCTGATGTTGAAGCCACGGTCTGTTCTGTTTAGTCTATTTAAGAGTAGATTGAGACAAATGCAAAACCATAGAGAGCTGAGCGAGCCTCCCTGAAATATACCCCGTATGATGCACAGCTCTTCTGTTTGGATGCATTCTATTTAAGAATTTTTTTTATATACTCTACCGTATAGGTACCTAATAACAATGAAACATTAAAAGGATTCTAAACAACACGGTTGGCGCTTTAATTTTAAAGTCTGAGCATACGCGAAGCCTTAAGCACGTGCTCAAGACATTTAAACGGGCAGTTATGGCATCTTTATAATTTTAGTTTCTTTGTCTTACTGGCATATTAAGAGAAAATCTGTGCTACTAGGCTGGGAGTAGGAATAATAACATTAAACAGTGTCGTCGATGATAAAATTTTGCCTAGCAAGCCACCTTTTCCGCCTGACTAAATTCAATTCAGAATTAAATCTAGTAGACATATCTACTGAAAGTTCAAAATTTTGCAAAATATTTTATTTATATAAAAAAAATTAGGCACGACACTGCTAATAAACATTGCAAATGGGGTAAAAGAAAATAAAGTTCCAATAAATGACCCAATATCATAATGCCAGTGGATTTGTCCTTACCGGTGTTGCCATAATTACTGGATCTCGTTCATCACGTTAATTGTAACGTACACTGAAACGTCCCTGACGCCCTCTGCAGACTTATACTGTAACCTCAGCTGTATATCAGCTGAAAAAAAGCGACAATACGAGATCCTATAAAATATTTCTGAAAATTCGTTTTATGACGTATTGATATATACTCTAACTATATACACGTGAAAAAAGTTGAGATCCGAAAACGGATCTCATCTTGAAAAAAAGATCTCTCCTTGTGCTAAGTTTAATACAAATGGATCTCGGCTAGTGCAGTAAATATATATATAATATATATATATATATATATAAATATATATATATATATATATATTTATATATATATATATATATATATATATATATATATATATATATATATATACGAGGCATGTTTTTTAAGTAAGTACCGTTTTGGAATTAAAAAAAGACGTGCAAAGATATCGCTATAATTTTATTTTTACATGAAAGCC
The DNA here is from genome assembly GCA_019049505.1 of Pachyrhynchus sulphureomaculatus. NCBI lineage: Eukaryota > Metazoa > Arthropoda > Insecta > Coleoptera > Curculionidae > Pachyrhynchus > Pachyrhynchus sulphureomaculatus. The sequence goes on along the minus strand of CM032453.1, from coordinate 97,259,385 downwards.
TGTACCTTAATCTACTTTTCTACATAATTTCCGTGAATATTGAGGCACTTGTCATAACGTGGCACCAGTTTTTGAATACCCTCCTCATAAAATTCTGCCGCCTGAGAAAAAAGTTCTCGGTCACAATGCGATACAAAACACTACGAGAATATTGAGGAAAGCAGTCGCACAATGATGAAATTGTAAAGCGTCTGTTTTCTCTCACCTTTTCGTCCACTTTCTGCACCAAATCTTCATTAACGACCGAAGGACGCCCACTCCGTTCTTCATCATGCACATTTGTGCGGCCATCTTTAAATGCTCTCACCCATTTCCTTACCATTCCATCACTCATAATGTTTTGTCCGTAAACTTCACAGATCTCACGATGAATATCGATCGGTTTTACGCCTTTAGCACTAAGAAATCGTATAACAGCCCGTACTTCACAATCGGCGGGACTCACGATTGTCTGAGGCATCTTAAACACTCAGTAAACAACGTATACAATGAAGAATCAGACTGTAATGGCGTCAGTGCGTAGACATGGGATGTAGGTTACCAGCGCGCATGCGCGGAACGCCGACCGTATCGCTGCGGCGGCGGAATCGCAAAACGGTACTTACTTAAAAAACATGCCTAGTATATATATATATATATATATATATATATATATATATATATATATATATATATGTAAATAAAATATATATATATTTATATATATATTTATATATATATATATATATATATATATATATATATATATATATATATATATATATATATATATATATATTCATATATATATTTATATATATATATATATATACATATATATATATATATATATATATATATATATATATATATATATATATATATATATATACGTATAATTAAATTATTATTTATATCTTACAAAAAAGAAGGTGTTCAAATTCATAAAATTTTACTGACCTTAAAAAATTCTCTTCTTACTCTTAATAAAAGACCTCATCTGCTTAGGCCGGTGGGCTGAAAAACCTGGCAAAATACCATCGAAACTATACAATATTGAAAGACCGCTCACCCGTTTCACTACTAAAATTGAAAATATCAAAACCTTAAAAGTACATATCACACGATATATACGAAACAATACCTCTCAGGTGCTTCCGCAGCCCTCTTACATCTTATATGTTTAAATATAAATATTTGTACATAAAAATAGTTTATCTTAATAAAAGCGAGGAAAAATTACCATATTTCTTTTAAAACTAAACACAATTTGTGTTCATATTCCACTTCCCTTGAAGCCATATCGCTCAAAAACTATAGGTTCCATTTTTTCTTTAGGTATTAAATGTGAGCCAAATTAGAAATTGATATTTTATTTCGTTCAAGAGTTACAGTGCTAACAGACCGACGACAGACCGACCAACAAAAATTAGTAACTTCAAGCGAGATTTTTTCCAATAATTTTTTAATGTAAAAAAATCTGTTGCTGCTGTAATCGCATATTAACGCCATACAATAAAATAAATATTTCTAATAACGTTTTTAAATATTTTTGTTTATGGATTGGAGAAAACTTAGCTTCCTGATTATTAAAGCTACATTTAAGCGCTACTCATTGCATTTTAGTTGGGGGAAGGCTTTCATCATATATCTTTCATCTTATTTAACGTTTTTTAGTAATTTTCTACATCTGGTTGAGTATCTTTATCTTTGCTGTGGAAAGAAAGGCTAGGTAAAAGCTTAAAATAAAAGGAATCGGCGATGAAAACCTAAAATAACCTAATTCGTGTCTGGTATATTGTCTATTACTGATTTCCCTAATTGCCTAGTCGTGGCTATTTTTGTTCAATTTTAATTATCAAAAATTATATAGTTCACACTTTTTCAAAACCGACGAATGGACAGCATTTTAGTTTCTAGAAAAATTTTAAAAAAGCATACAGTACGCAGCCCTAAAAATATGCACACATACTGCTTTATATTACATAAATAAGCGAACAACTTATTTTGGCAATTTGATTGAGATATATTTATTTATGGAGATTATAGATATAATTATAATGTTAAATAGTATGTTTTATTATATCCAGGCGTTCATTTGTAGATAGCTAATTGCTACTAAATATACTGTATTATGAAATAAAATATGCTTTCATGATCATAGATTCATATTTAAAAATATTTCTTTGTTTTTAAAAAATTCTAAAACAAGGTTAATTACGTTTAAAAAATATTAAGTAAAACAAGAACATTAAAAAGACGATGTTTTTTTGTCACAAGACTAGAAAGAGAACAAACTGATCTATAGATAAAGACTTAAACTACTTAATATAACTGTTATATTCTGAAAAAAATTTATATAAATGTTCTTGTAAATTGTTTATTATTTTACATTATTTCTTTTCTCACTCTGTATACCGCTTCAAGAATTTTTTCAGAAATAAGAAATTCACTTGCAAAACATTTAACAAAAACATTTTCCGAAATCTAAAATGCCCTTAATTAAGCCCTTTCTGAGATAGAACCATTGAAAAATGGTACAAAGAATGGACTGTCTCCTTTTTTTTTACGATCAATTATTGTCCGTTCGACTAGGGTTCTTGGTTCATTAAAAGTTTGATTAATTCCTTTTAGGTAAAAAAAAAAAAAAAAAAAAAAAAAAAAAAAAAAAAAAAAAAAAGGTATATTTGACACGCTGACAAATTATAAGAGTTGAAGTATTTTTGTCAACATACGCAATAATTTAGCAAAAAATTTTACTACAGCAAAATAATGTTTAGTCTTCTGCTAAAAGAAAAAACGGAAAAATCGCCACGAACAACCTCTTTTCTAAGAAATTCTTTTAGTTTAAGAAAAACAATCCGTTCCATTAGGAATACCCTAAAACCATAAACAAATAACAACTGAATATTGAGTCCTATTTATCACGTACTCCGATGGGATTCTGGCGGCTTGTAAGGCTTAGCTACTCAATGGCTGCCTATTTCTTTGCCGGAGCAGCCGTTAGCACTATAGTCCCTACGGATTTCTTTCATATATTTTCCTTAGAAATACAGCTCTTAGAGTTATAATACCGAGAGAGGGATAGTAATGATGACGGCAAAAATAAATGTAAATTAGGTGGAAATTATATGTTCTCACTGTGAAATTAGTTAATTTGTTTGAAAGAAAAATGGTAACCGCATACTAATTATAAAAAGTCAACATATTCCTTTATCACGTATTTCTAATTTTAGATAACCCTTAACATCTTTTACATTTTTTGTAATTGTGACTGTAATTAATTATGTATAATTATTTGATAACCGGATCAAAGGTGTCCATTGTTTTGGATTATCTGTACATTTAAGCAAAAGTAAAGCTCACATTTTTACTCCATAATAGTGAAGACAAAAAAGCAAGTTTATGTTTAGTAGGCTATATAACTAGTCACTTCCCAACAATCGTCGATGTTTTTAAGTGTTAATAAATAATAAAGTTAATAACTGATTTTTCTTAGGATATTCAGGCAAAGGTCATAAAAAAATTATCTAAATTTAAAAAAAGAAATATGAACAAAGACAGTTTTTGGTTTTACTTTCATTGCCTAAAATCAAAGGAAATTAAGAAAAAAGTTAAATATGTTTGCTTTAACAAATTTTCTTCAAACAATATTTTCTAAAAATTAATACCGATAAAACCAAGTCTATTTAGGTTAATCTTTTGTCAAAATACATAAGTTATATGTTCCTAAAAGATACAAGTAAAAAAATTGTCGAAAATATAGGGCGAGTAAGAAGGTATGGTAAGTTAAATATTCCGTACCATTTTATATTTTACTCCTAAATATATCTGTGACTATTAAATGCTCCTGAAAAATCTAAATTTGTATATAAGGCACTAAGTATTAAAATTTGATGTTATTTTAATTACCAGGACTGCATAAAAGCATACGAATTATTGCAGTGTACTTTATAACCTACAATTATTAAGAGAAATAACCGGCCAAGTGCAAGTCGGACTTGCGCAATTAGTGTTCTGTACGTTGATTGCTTTTAAAATAAAAATTTTTGTTACGGAAGTATAATGATGACTTCACAAAACACACACCAAATGACTTGTCAAGAAAATTTGTTTCCGATTTTTACTGAAAATTAATGATCTTGAAATTTTGTTTTTTTTTTATGTTCCTGACAAATTATTAATGATGACTCATGATAATTTTCGATCAATCTACACCCTGCAGATTTTTTTGCAATTTTTTAAAAATAATACTTAGAAAAGTGTGCCCAAGTATTACGTTATATATATTTTTGAACTCGTGTTTTTACATACTTTCATTTGACACTCCACTCGATGATCTGGTAAAAAAATTGTTTTTCACTTCCGATTTGACCCCCCAAAATTAACCATCAATTCCTATATTAGTGCCAAATTTCAACCTTCTATGTCAAATACTTTCGGAGAAAATCGGGTATGACAGACGAACAGACAGACGGACAGACATCGAGGTAATCTTATAAGTATCCCGTACGGAACACTAAAAATATATCTGAGTAAAAAAACTTCCGAGTTATTTGACTCAAAATTAGTCAAATCTGGTGATAACATGTTATTTGTGTATGCTCGACAATCTTTCCAGATTTTAACTTGTCAGCCTTAACGTGTTAGCAAATATGTTAGATTGCTTTTGTAGTTATATATTGAATACAGCTCGTGCCTGACAGTTTTTTATTTAGAGGAGCTAGAAATAGTAGGACAAGGTACCTTACTGTATATTGATTAGTAAGACATCTCCGTAAAGCCCGAGTTATACGTTTTACTTAGATGCAGCCCAATAGCCTCGAAAACCGTCAACTACCCGCAAGCCCATTTAAATTAATAGAAACAATAGTAGGTATTAATTAAACCCTCAACCTCTTTTGGGAAGAAGTTGGGAAAGTCAATGTCTTTACTTGTTAGAAAGGTTCCTCTAAGTTTACTCTACCTAACTGAATGGTTTTTTAGCATTAATTTCCGTTTAGAAAACCAGACCCAGCTTAGTCTCCGCCAAGTTATTTCTGTACTAGGTTTGAACTATAAGGCTCCTTTTTCTCCGGTATGTATGAATTATTGTAGTTTTGATTTTTCCCGCCAACAAGTAGAGAACCCTTGTGCTATTAGTCAAAATATAAATATAGTACAAAATTCCGTTATTATTAATGAAAGTGAGGAGATATTCTCTCAAAATTCGAGAGTCTTTAAGGAGATGAAGACGGAGAAATGACGATAAGGTTCGCATCTAAGAACTAATTTATTATAATTTATACGACTCGTTTACAAACTTACAAGCGCAATGTGAAATTTCTGTGGACTTATTTCGGTTTGACGAACAAATATTAAATTTAATATATGACAACGACAATCATTTTGGCTGTTACCTTTTCAATCTCAAGTTAGAATCTCATTAGAATTATTTGATAATGTAACAAATATTACTTCCAATCGTGCTTTGGTACTTGAAAGTAACCATAAAATGAGCCAAATTCTTTGACATAATTTTAATTTTAATCAAATTAATAACCTATCCGAAACCTTACATATAATAGAAAATATATAATAATTCAACTAGACGTAGTTCAACAAAGTATAATATTTCCAATCAGCTACGTCCTTCTGAAAATTTTAAGGAAAATAATAAATATTTCAAATAAAAATTTTAAAGTAATTGGAGATTATTTTGACAGGGAGTTAATACGTAATAATTCTGGTGAGTCTGGTAGCAAGTCAACTTCTTGTGGGCAAATTAAACAACCATCTCCTTTTATAAATTCCCATTTTGATATCGTATCACAAGAAACTTTTAATATTATTTCGTTATTCGACATTAAATTTACTTTTAATTTTAAAGGACACTTCTAAAATTCGGTTCTAATCCCAACGTTAAATAATTATGATAATAAAGAATGCATAGTGATAAAAAATTTCATTAGCAAAAACATTCTTTTATTGTAAAACAGAAAATTTTACGTAATATATAACACATCACTAAAAAAGTGACATATACTCAGTTCGATGAGTTTAACTATATAACTAATTTTTATATTTCGTTAGTGTTAGAAGTAACAAAATATTGTGACGTTAAAATAGTATCCAAAACACTGTATGGAGTAGCCGTATGCTATCAAATACACAAATATAATGTAGACATTCATTAAATAGGAAATAAAATTGAAATTATAAAATTTGTTTCTCAATTTCATAAAAAATCAATCCTGATGGTTTTCACATAAATCTTAAAATCATATTTGAAGAAAATGTGTAAAACATTACTTGCTTATTGAAAAATAAGTTCAGAAACATACAAATTTACGAACTATTTGTATATTTGTTTTTTTTTATATATTTAAATCCTATTATTAGAATTTACAGTATCAAATCCCTTAATACAAAGTATAAAATAATTTGCCACAGTCCCGATATTTCCGATATAGTTCAGAAAATGGGTGGAATAATAGATAGAAAAATACACGAGTTTACTGAAAGAGATTAAGGTAATTAATTTTTTATATTCTCTTTTATATTTTATTTAACTGTTTTTTCTTTTGGAAGATGGACTTCATTAAAATTACTACATTTAGGACAATATTAATAAATGTTATCCGCTAAGAGCTTTACCATATATTCCCCTATCTTATGAAATTGAGCTGAAAAGGGCCGTTCTTCAGGGCAACCACAGGAGCCTCCCACTGGATTAGACTATAAAGTGTCATCTTACCCACATTTTTCCACAATACTCGACATTTCAGTTATTTATATGCCGATAAATATTAAGTACGTACCCAAGTTTGAACTTCAAAGAAAGCCAATTAATCACTGTTCACTGTTTAGAAAAAATGGAAAATGATTTTAATGCTAAGTATGAAGTTATATGTATTACACAATAGAGAAACGATATTGTCATGTTAATTTATTGTTAATTAGTGATGATGAAGAGAATTTTCATTATTTATACAGTTCTAATTTATCAGGGTTAATCTCTGGTTCTTATACTTTTAAATAATATGAACAGATTCTATTTATATTCACTTGCCCATCACACAAAATGTTCTCTTGATAATAATTCTTCTAAATATGGAATACATAAGAATCTTAATAGCGATAACGTTTCTATACAATTCATAAAAAGATTTATATACTTAAAATACATATTTAAAAAAAAATGAACTTTTGAGTAAATTCCACGAATTGAATATTATATTTATTCTAATGAACATTTGTAGCAAAATTATCAAAGATGAAGGTTATAAAGTTGCTGGCCACTATCACCTAACCAATCTCCATAGAATCACATTCTAAATGTAATTTTAAAATACCTAATTTTATTCGGGTAATATTGAATTACTGAAAAGATCCTAATGCACATTTATTTATCAAAAACAATGAGTAACTAAACGTAATAACACAAAATGAAGAAAAATATATTTTATTCCAAAAATAGAATAATGTAGATTCATATTTTGATAAATAAACTGGAAAGTCAAAAGAGACACAGTTCTATATTAAATTTATAGACTTTTTGTAATTTTCGCCGTATAATGATGAACAATGTCAAGAAATGTCAAGAAATATTAAAATTTTTTCAAAAAAAGGAAAAATTTGGTTTAATTTGTCAAAAGGTGTGTATTTTCTTCTAGATAAATGAGATAACGGATTATATATTAGCGAAGATGTTTGTATGAAGGAGCTTGAAATATTTGGATCGTATTCAATTGTATATTAAATATTAGGATATTTAGCACGTCTGTATGTAGACAATATATAGCAAATAATAAGTTTGTTAATTATCACACAACCAAACTAAACAAGTATATTTTATACCTCGATTTTACGATTTTATATGGTCTGTGTCAATAAAATTCACAAAAAGAATTTGTTTGGCTTTCACAAGAAAATTTTGATAATTTCAATGTAACAAATATTTCGGACACATCCAAAAAAAGGTTATATTGTAGAAATCGACTTAATATTTATATAATTTTCACAATTGGTTTCAAATTTTTTCTGAAAACTATACGTTACCTGATCCTAAACATTTAAAATCAATTCTTAAATTACAAAATAAAGAAAGATATAAAATAAGTAGTAATTACGTAGGACTCATCGACTCGTCGACGCAAAATATAGCAATCATCAAGCCTACATAACAACCCTTCAATTAACGTCTAGACCACCCCGATTTCTATAACCTATATTCTATCTCAGTTTAATGCCAACAACATTATTTGAACGTAAAAATAAGAGTAATGTATACATGATATTAAATTGTTCTTGGAATGTGCTAACAGAAAATAAGTTTTTCTTTTCTATGCTTCTTTTAAGAACCGAGATATTTGCCAATCAAATAAATATGCCAAATAACATATAACTCTCTTCTTCTCGATTCACAAAAGAGCACCAGTCAAAACCCATTAGTTTTTAACTCGAAACACAACATCTAATTATTATAGGCAACTCAGCGGAGCTAGTACCATTATATAAATTGTGGGCTGAGACAGAACCCAAACAAGCAGTAGATAATTATGGCTAGTACCATTATGTAAAATTAATTTAAGCTCGATATTAAGATTAATTTAACATTCTCTAAAAATGGATGTTAGCATTTTTCAGATCACGAATGGAAGTTGAAATGTGTTTTGAAATAGTATACGTAAAGCAGCTAACGGCTTACTGGAGTATTAAAGTAAATAGAAAATACAATTAAATATATAATTTATGTAAATTGGCAGATTCTGATTTAGTAGAATTAGTAAGAAGCCATCAAAAGTTTGTCTTTGAGAATGTTAGGTCTTTTAGTTGATTCTTAATTGTTACTGGCTTCAGTTGAAAAAAAATATTGTTGAGAATGTCAACAAACTTTGAAAATAAATTTATGGTCCAGTAATCTTAGAATAAATGAGCATAAAAATAATACATTATTAGGTTATGAAGGTGTTGAAATATTTTATTATGCTTTCAAAGAAATAATTATATCCTACAAAATATCTCCGAATGATTTGTATGTAAATATGGGAGAATTTTTTGAAGAAGTTATTTCCAAAATTTTAAAAAATATGTAGTTTGAAATTTTAAAAATAAGTGTTATAGTTAATGTTATAGAGTTATTAAGTTTATGTTTTTATTTATTCATTATATAAAGTCATTTAATACTCCATTTAGAGTAATTCGTATAAGCTCGAAACTAAATAATGAAGTTGATGAGATTATTGAAATAATAGACAGAAAATCAGATCCATTTGCAGAAAAAAATTCGGGTAAATTGCAATTTAAGTTCAGAAGATACATAATTATATTTTTATTTATTTCAGGATGGATGTTGTTAAAACTTTTATCTGTGGAATCAAATATCAATAGACACAATCTAATATGGGTTTCCTCGTAGTTCTTCTAAAAGAGATCAATAAGAAATGTGCTTAAAAACAATGACATGTTCTGTTTTTTCGGTGTGTAGTTGCAAGCTTACATAAACCAAATGGTCTAGCTGAAGATATATAAGTAGTGTATTTGTGGGAATGCAAGAAGGAGGCGGAGAAGAAGGCAAAATTTTGCCTCTTCAAAGACAAAAATTTTCCCTCTAAAGAGGCAAAAATTTTACCTTTCAGAAGCAAAATCCTTCCTCCGCCTCCCTTCAATATTCCCATCAATTACATCTTAACATATATTACCTAATACTTCTTATTCTGATTATATGCTCATAAAAATAAAATATTCACACCCTCCGAATGAAATAGGGGAATATAATTTAAATCTATAAGAAGACACAGAACTATCTATCTATTTGTGATTGAAATCTGTAAGTTAAAAATTGTTTCATATAGGGAATACAGTTTAGAGCTACGACAAGTTGCAGAACTAGTAGTTTATTCTTTGTTATACAAATAACCTGTTTAAAATTCATATTAAAAAAAAAACATTTTTTTTAAAGAATCTTGAGGATATACATATATATATATATATATATATTATATATATATATATATATATATATATATATATATATATCGAATTAACGCTAGAGTAAACGTAAAGAAGCTAATGTAACTCTAAAATGACACCAAAATTTAAGATTTTGAACACTATACTTTTCTTATATGAATTTTTGGATTAAAAATTATATTAACAAAAAAAACTTCAAAAATATGAAATGACCTTTATTAATTTTAAAAATTATAAAGGATCGAAAATAAAAAATTTAAACCTCAGAAATATTCTTCCGAATCATCCTCTGATTCAGAATCACAGGACCAATCAGAGGTCGTCTGATTCTTCTACGCACGCACAATTAGATTCTATTATACAAGTTCCAACTTCTTTCCGATCTTCTTCGCGTTCTGTTTCTTCCAATTTTAATAGTCCTGTTGACATAAACTGTTTGCTTGTTAACGACAATTCTAACGATTTTGATGTATTAACTCGTTATTTATAACCCGCCCCTAGAACATCCCTTCTAAATTCACAGTTTTATTGTATTTCTCAAAACAACTCCCCAGAATCTGCTTTGATTATTGAACCTTTTGGCATGCAAGCATTTGAACTGTTTAATAATTCAATTTCTACGCAAACTGATATAAGTTGTACGGATCGTGACACCCAAACCGATATTACTTCTTCTTTAATAAGCTATTTTATTGTTTTGCAAGACAAGATTATTGTCTGCAAATGAGTTAACTATGTCAATATTTTTATGATCTATGGTCGACTTGTCACACCGGCGCACCCAAGAACAAAATATCTTTTTATTCCCAGCCTTGCTTGCTTTGAACACATTGAGGTCAACTCTAGTTCGAAAACCTTTATGATCACCTAGCTAATTGTTCATGATCAACTGCTTCTCGCGAACCAAAGTACATAACTTTCCCACACTTTCTCGCATACGCAGATAAACTTGTTATTTCCAAGCTCGTTTGCATACATACACTTCGAGGCCGACTTGGGTTCGAAAACCTACACAAACTTGTTTGTGTAGGTTTTCAGGCCCACATCGACCTCAAAGTGTATGTATGCAAACAAGCCTGGGAATAACAAGTTTATATTCTTATAAACAATTCTTTGCTTTTGCCAATCCTTTATACATGTACGGAATGACTTCAATGATTAATAATTATTTTAGTTATAATTAATCAAGTCTAATTACATTTCTCGTTTGTTTCCGAAGTGACGAAATACTGTCAGGATTATAAAAAAGATGTAATTAGAAGATCATGGGGAAGCCATTTGAAATATAACGCCTATAAACAACATGTTATAACATCTCCAAGAGATCTTAAAGCTGAAATGATAAAATCAACTTTTAGGGAACGCATCATTTCATATCGGGTCAATCCTGAAGGATATCATGTAAATGTTACAATTTTTTTTAGGAACTTGCCGAAAAAGTTAATGGTTTATTTAGCGAGCAGTAGTTTAACACACCTATATCAAAGCCAATATTGAACTCTTCGGGATTTATTTACATCCTACTAATAAAACCCACAGTATCAAATAGTTCAGTACACAATAAAACCCACAGTGTCAAATCTTTCAATACAAAATAAAAACTAATTTGCAGCAGTTTATATGCCCCAGATATAATTCAAGGTTTTTACTAAACAGTTGACAGAATCACTATTACACTGTTACTGTGTTTTCAGCCATTTTTTTATTTTCTTTTGAGTCTATTCCTAATATTAAAATCTTTTTTATTACTAATTTTAGCAGTTTAATATTAAAATATTTTAATGTTAATTATTTCTTTTGTTGCAGGTTGGACTTCTGTATTTGGAGGTTAACCTAAATAAGTACAACCCCATAAAAGCTTAGAAGTTTATTCCTCTACCTGTTGAAATTGACAGGAAGTATGCCACCATCAATATGCGCAATGAAGATAAAACTGCTGCTTATGGTCCATGACAGCAGCTTTACACAACCCGAACGGATCAGAATATCACAATTTATCTTACCCCCCTTTTCTTCTTTATATGACTTTTCTGGTTTGGATGTCCATTTTAAGTTAAAAGATTTAAACTTTCAAATAATATTGGAAAACGACCTAACTTATCGTTATGAAGTTGTACGACCATTGCATTACACAAATCAAATGCGAGGACACCATGTTAATTTACTATTGATTAGGGATGATGATGGAAATTGTCATTATTGTTGCATTAAAGATTTATCTACATTAGTATCTAATCATCTTTCAAAATATCATGAAAAAAGTTTCTTTTTCATGGATGTTTGCAATGTTTTTAAAACAATGATGATTTAACGAAACATAATGCTTATGAATGTGTTCATGTTAGAATCAATTTACCACCACCGACACCCAAAATTGATAAATTTGGCAACATAGTGCCTGGAAATATTCTAAAATTTACTAATATTCAAGAACAAATTGAAGTTTATTTCGTTCTTTCTGCTGATTTTAAATGTATTTTTAATCTATTAGTTAGCAACTTAAATAATTTTGATCTTAACTGTCCTTACAGTATTAAGCAATACGAGCATATTCCATATTCTTTTGCTTATTATATAAAATGTTCATTTTATGACAATGCATTTAGATGCATTGTCATCAAATGACATCAATTGCATCATGCAATTCATACTTAGGTATGAATTTTATAGGGGTTCTAATTGAGATCAGGTTCTTATTAAGTTAATGGAACGAGATGTGTTTGACATATATAAGAAATATTTAAAATTAATGAAATCCATGAGTAAATTGAACGAGTTGGATAGGATATATCATAATTATACAAACGAATGTCAGATTTGCAATTAACGAATGCGATAAATTTGCAGATCATAATCACCTAATGGCTCTTTACAGAGGACCAGCCCACTTAAAATATAATATAAATATCAAATTACCCAATTATATTCTGGTTATACATCATAATTAAATGTAAATTTATGATGTTAATTTATTTATCAAAAATTTATGTCAAGGTAATGAACAATTGAAAGTTATTGCACAGAACAAGCAAAAATATATTTCATTTGAAAAATATATCAGTGTAGACATATATTTCGACAAACAATCTGGTAAGTTCAAAAAGAAACAGTTTTGCATAAGGTTTATAGACTCTTTTCAGTTTTCACCATTTTCATTATCAAAATTATCTGATACTCTAGAAGAGTGACAATGTTAAGAAATTTTAAAATTTTTCGATGAAAAGAAAAAGTTCGATTTAATTCGTCAAAAGAGGTTTTTTCCTTATAGCAATATTAATAATTATACAAAATTAAATGAAAACGCATTGCTAGAAAGGGAACCATTTTATACTGATTTAACAGGGGGACATATTTTTGAAGATGAGTATAATATGGCAAAAGTTGTTTGAAATTTGTTTAATTGTAATTCGACAGGTGATTATTCTGATCTTTATTTATAATCAGATGTATTGCTTTTAGCAGATATTTTCCAAAATTTTAGATAAACTTGTTTAAATATCTATAAGCTAGATCCTGCATATAATTGCACTTTTCCAGGATTAGGTTTTGACGCTTGTTTAAAACTCACAGATGTAGAATTAGAGCTTTCAACTAATCCTGATATGTTAAATTTTTTAGGGATAACATAAAAGGAGTTAGTACCTGTGTTACTGGAAAATCTGTCGTAAGTAATAAGTTTCTTAAGAGTTTCGACTCATCTAAGCTTAATAAATATTTATTATATGTTGACGAATTAACTTATATGCCCCTCAGGGGGGTCTGTGAATCCCCAGACTACGGGATTGACGCTCCTTTGGTTGTCTTAAAGTCTACATATGTCTTATGTTTGTATAGCAATCCTATGGTGTAGAAGCTATATCTATGGGACGAATGACCCTGCTAAAGTGGTCGCAAACGGATCCGTCCTAATACCGGGAGCCCTCAGGATATACCCTAGCCTTGCCTCAGTATCCTGGCTCTGCTGTGGTTGACCAAATATTTCCAAGGCTACTCGTGGGACCATTTATGGCCAACAATTTTAATTTGTCTTCATTAAACTGGTACAAGAGACCCATAACAGTGTGACCCCCTCCAATTCAACCTACCTTTGATAGATTTTTCCAAATCAGACTTTTAACAGGCTCATTTAAAGAAGTATCCCTCTTTCTGATCTATAGGTGTTTAGATTTATCTTTTAGTATATTGTCAGATACAAAAAACTGTCGGATGGCTCTCTCTTAATAAAACCGAAAGACAGTCTTTGCTGGCTAGATAAACTTAATAACTATGAAGTAGTAACATCCTCACATCCCAATCTCAATGTAATAAAGAGATTGTTTTGATCTCAGTAATTGCTCGGATGGAGAAATTCTTGAGAACTAGAGTGAACAAGGTGTAATGAAAGTTCACAGACTGTCACCCAGTAAAAAAAAAATCCATCACTAACATCTGCCACGTTTATCCCATCTTTTAAAACTCACTCATTACCTCTCTCAATTAAAGCAGGATAGTATAACATTAGGGTTAGAAAATACATTCCTAACCCACTTAGATGTCTTAAGTGCCAACGATTTGGACATAAGACTAAGAAATGCTCCTTCTCATAACTATGCCCATCCTGTGGCCACGATTTTCACGACAATTAACCATGTACTATCCACTTGTATAAACTGCAAAGGAAATCATTCCCCACATAAATTAACAAAAATAGGAGCAAAAATTATAGATGGCAAAGATTTTATATCTATAACTTCGTTACAAGGTCTGTCCATCCTTTCAACAGGAATTTCATATCCAAAAGATTAGAGTTGAAGACGAATTAACATATCCAAAAGCCAAATGTAAGTTTACTGTTCTCAATCCAATGTCTGGTATTTCATATAGCTCTGCGGTTTCAAAAAGAAAAAACCACACACTCATCCATCGCTATCCAGTGCGATATTACCCAAACCATCCTACCTCCCACATAATTCATACATTCCACTCTCCCCAAAACACTCACCATCTCATCAACACTTCTTTCGAACTCTTCATTCCCTATCCCACTTCAACACACATCGCTCAAACCCCCTCTCCCTACATCTCTTACTCCAATCTCTTCCCCTCCACTACATAAAGTCGACTTATCCAACATAAAAATCAAAAAAAACCCGACAACCAACCCATAAAAAACAAAAACTGACCCACAACACACAAAAAAACCTTAGACAATATATCCTTATCGAAACAACCATCTAATCAACCCTCGCACAGACAAAACAAGCAATCAAGTAAATCACCCAAATCTTCAAAGGAATCTGTATCAGACAATATGTCAATAGAATCCCTCAATAATCAAGATCCAAGTAAACCATCATCAAAAAGCAGCAAGAAAAAGTCTTAACCTTTTAAAAAAAGATTGCATTCAATCCATTACTCCAATGGAATTTAAACTTTTTTTTTTAAATTAAAATTTAAAATTTTACTACTAGAAAGTAGGATCTGCAAATTATTGTTGCACCCTATAAACCATGTATAATCTGCTGGCAAGAAATAAACACCAAACAAACTTCACAAACAAATTTAAAAAACTACTCAGTAACTCGCAAAGACAGAATTGATTCGGACAGAGCATCAGGAGGAGTAGCAATATTTATACACAATTCAACTGATTATTCTGAAATAGAATTAGATACCGAATTAAAAGCTTGTGCTATAAACATTCGTATAGACTCCTCCATAACAATCTGCAGTCTTTGTCTATCTCCATCTCACACAATCTCTCCCTTAAGTTTAACAAACTTAATTTCATCCCTCCCTCCCCCTTCTTAATCCTAGGCGATTTTAATGTCCTTCATCCTATGTGGGGTTCGCTTTATTCCTCCCCAAGAGGACAAATGATCGAAAATTTGGTAGATGGACACGACTTATCAATTCTGATCCTATGCTTCTCCTCTGGCACTTTTCCTAATATTTACCTCTCCATCTGTAGTCATTCTTTAACACACAAATTTCAATGGGATATTTTGGAAGATACATACGGTAGTGATCATTACCCAATAATTATTCGAGATTATAACACTCCTTCTCGTTCCTCTCCTCCTAAAAGGTGGAATTTTAATAGAGCCGATTGGACAGCTTTCGTATCTCATCCCAACCCACCTACACGTCAAATCAATAACATCAATGCTTACCTCTTGAATGTCACTAAGGATATTCTACAAGCAACTTCCTCCACATTCCCCAAATATAAATCAAATCCCGCAAAATTACCGGTTCCATGGTGGACTCAAGCCTGCTCAGTAGCAATAAGGGAGAGAAAGAGAGCTTTGAATCTCTTTAAGAGGCATTCCTAGAGTGACAACATCATAAACTTTAAGAAGAACAGAGCGGAATCAAAAAGAATCATTAAACAGGCAAAAAACTCATCCTGGAATAAATTTGTCTTGAAAATAAATGACTCCACATCGTCCACTGAAGTATGGAAATGTTTTAGAAAAATGAAAGGCTCTCCACCAAGAAGCATTCCAGGTATATTAATCTACAACTCATGGCAATCAGACTTCGACGCTGTCAATAATAGTCTTGTAGCTTTCTTTCAAAATAAATCGGATCATCAAACCCGTATAACATTGACCACTTTGATGCAACCCAGTGACTTTAACTCCCCTGATCCACAAGAGTAAAACTGCCCCTTCACACAAACGGAATTCGAACTTTCCTTAAAAAAGGCTAAAATGACCGCCCCCGGTCCACATGAATATATACCCAATTTACATTTACCCCCAAATTATAAAAAAATACTACTCGACTACATAAATTATCTATGGACTACAGATTCTTTCCCATCTATGTGGCTGAAATCAATCATTATACTCATCCATAAACCGGGCAAACCAAGAGATCAACCAAGTAGTTACAGACCTATATCATTAACAAGCCAACTTTGTAAAATTATGGAGAGAATGGTAAAAAGTCGCTTAGAATGGATCTTAGAAACCAAAAATCATCTCAGCCCTACCCAATTCGAATACTTAGCTATTCTAGACTCCGATATAAATCATTCCATAAATAAAAACTCACATCTATTAGCTATATCATCGGATATACAAAATGCATTTGATACTATCAGTACTCAAATCATCCTAAATCAACTAAAGAGGTTAAATTTCTATTGTCACTACCTAAATTCATTGCAAACTTCTTGCAACCCCGCTTTTTTAAAGTCAGAGCAAATAACAATTTATCAAATTAACACGAGTTAGAATTAGGTGTCCCGCAGGGCTCAATCCTGAGCCCAACTCTCTTCCTCCTGGCAATCCAGACCATTGAAGAACACATTCCGAGAAATGTGTCATTATAGCTTTTTGTAGATGACATTTTAATCTATAATTCCTCATCTGATAACTCTTCCAACACCAATATATTGCAATCAGTTTTAAATAGGATTTCAGACTGGTCATTACAATCGGGTTTTACCTTCTCCCCGGCCAAATGTTCTACATTTCATTTCTGCAGGAAAAGGGGTTGTCCTAAAATAAACATCCTAAATCTATCCAACATTCCCCTTCCAATGAAAAACAACATCTCCATACTAGGATTGATTTTTGATAGCAGACTGAATTGAAAAAAACACATCGACTACCTTAAGACAAAAACAGCGAGAGATCTAAATATAATGAGACTTCTATCAAACACCTCATAGGGTGCAGACTTCCCCTCTTTAATGAATGATAAATCGATCATCTTGTCTAAAATAAGTTATGGGGATTTTATTTACGACGCAGCGAGTCCCTCCAATAAAAGATCTCTCGAAGTAATCCAAAATCAGGCCCTGCGACTATTGACGGGAGCATATCGAACTTCTCCAATTCCAAGTTTACATACCCCGCCTTTCTCTACAAAGACAGTAATCTTGAATGCGGTTTTACATCACATCATTATTCAGACCCCACATTAAAAGAGCACTCAATCTACACCAGATACACTTAAAATCATTAAACCCCAACTCCATACAATCCAGAATAAAGATCTTCCTATGCACTCATAAATCCATTTTCACTTCACCTGACTCATCAAAATTCCCATTACTCCTTCCTTGGTTAGCTCCCACTCCAAACATAGATATCAGCTTGACTAAATACAACAAAGGGTCAATCCCCTCTTCTCAAATAAAGTCATCTTTCTTACAACTGATACACGACAAATACCAAAATCACTTCTACTACTACACAGATGGATCTAAATCAAACCTTGGGGTAGGTGCAGCAATAATTGCACCCAATACTATTCACAAATATAAACTAAATACGATTTCTACAGTTTATACATCTGAATTACTGGCCATAAGGGAAGCAATCAGATTAGCATTAAGAACAAAAAATAGCAACATTCTCATCATAACTGATTCCTTTAGTTCTCTGAAATCTATTAATTCATCGAAAACATCCGTCCCATTAGTGTTAGATATAATGAATCTTATACACATAAGTAATATCCGGAAGATTAACTTAGTATTGTTGTGGATCCCTAGTCATATTAACATAAAGGGAAACGATTTAGCAGATACTAATGCCAAATTGGCAATCACCTCTGGAAAAATCATAAATACAACAGACAATTTTTTTCAAAGATACCATCGAAAACATATTTCAACTTTCCTGCAAGATGATAACAAGCTCTGGGAATCTAAGCCTTCAGTATATCCACCTTTTTATCTCTCAAGTTTGACAAGAAAAGAGAATATCATATGGAGAAGAATTCCCATAGGGCACACGTACATAACTCATTCTTATTTATTAAAGGGGGAGCCTCCTTCAATATGTCAATAATCTCATACAACCCTCACAATAAAACACATCCTTTCCCATGATTGTCTTCCACAAAGAACAAAACATAATTTATTGAAACCCTTACATCAAATAGTAACTCCAAACATAAATAATATAAAATGCCTGATAGAGTTTTTGAAAGAAACATATCGTTACTCTAAAATATAATAACACACGAAATAGCGCTCAATGATTTTTGTTATCAATGCGCTACATTTAAACATACATAACCTATATGGTTATGTGATGTCTTAATATCTCAAGAGAAGGATTTTGTTTAGCTCTCTCAAAAACAAATTGATAGTTTTAATGTCACAGACATTTCAGACACATCTAAAAAGGGATACGTTTTAAAAGTTGATTTAATATATCCAACTGATTTGCATGACTTTCACTACGAATTTTCTTTTTGTCCTGAAAATTATAAGCCTCCTATTTCATGCATACAAAATTAATTCCAAATTTATTAAATAAACAACGATATGTTGTTCATTATACTTTATTAAAACAATGTGTTCGAAATGGATTTAAACTAGACAAAATTCATAGAATCTTGCAGTTTACACAATCTCCATGGTTAAAGAACTATATAGATTTAAACACTAATTTAAGAAACGAATCTTAGCAAGGTTTAATAGAAACAATTATAAGCTTGGTAGTAATAGTATATATGGAAAACCAATGAAAAATGATGAACATTGATCGGACATCAGGTTAGTTACCCAATTTAAAAAAAAATGGTAGGAAAGATGGTGCTGAATATTTAATTGCAAAATAGCACTTTAAAGAATCATTAATTTTTAATGAAAATTTAGTTGCTATTCACATAAATAAAATACTAGTTGGATGCGACAAGCCTGTTTATGTAGGTTTTTCTCTTTTAGATATTTGTAAGACTATTATATATGGTTTCTTTTATGACTGCTTACCCTTATATCAAAACAAGGTAACATTATTATACACAGATATTGACTCTTTTATTTTGGAAATAGAAACAGATAATGTTTATGAAAGTATAATTTTGACATTTCTAATTTTAAAATGAATAATGTTCACAATATGCCAGTAACTAAACCTGTAGTAGGTAAATTTAGAGATGAAGACACAGAACTGGCATGTCTACACATGAAAAATCTATTTGTGATTGAAATCAATAAGTTAAAAGTTGTATCATAATGGGAATAGAATTTAGAGCTATGAGAAGTGGCAGAACTAGTGGTTTATTCTTTGTTATACAAATAATCTGTTTTTAAACCAATATTTAAAGAAAAACAATTTTTTTTTTAAAGAATCTTGAGGATGTATATATCCAATTAACGCTAGGGTAAACGTAAAGAAACTAATGTAACTCTAAAATGACACCAAAGTTTAAGATTTTGAAACACTATGCTTTTCTTATATAAGTTTTTGGGTTATCGGTTATATTAACAAAAAAAAACATCAAAAATGTGAAATGACCTTTATTAATTTTAAAAATTATAAAAGAATCGAAAATAAAAAATTTGAAAATCAGAAATATTCTTTCATCCTCTGATTCTTCCTGTGATTGGTCCCTCTGATTCTTCATCTTGTGGAAATATTATTGGGAGATCCTACTCCCCATTAACACAAAATAATGCCGAAGGAACCTCGATTGGTAGGATATCCCAACTCTCGTCTACTGGAACGTAGACTGGACTTGGTGTTGGAGTAGGTGGCATGAAAGGACTACACCTTTCAGTGATCATTCATCCATTTCTAATGATGGAATGAGCAGGACCCACGTGACCATCTTCTTCCTGTACGGCAGGACTGGTCAAGTTAAACCGGGGCGACGACCAATAGTCGCGACTGGGGCAACAGGGGCGGCGGTTGAAGACCCCTATCGCGGACCGGTGGTGGTCGGGTGTAGGTCGGGTGACACTGGCCGGTTAAAGTGGTGTCTTTGGCGTCACTAGATATGTGTAAAGATTGTTTTTGCAAGGCTTGGCATTATTTTCTCATACTCAGTCTTATAGTATGTTACTCTACTAAGAAAAGTGGTGCGTGTTTGTGCATTTATTTTATACTCATTTTAACGTTTTCATGTATTTATTTACATATTATTATTTAATTTTGTAAATGTGTTTGAAGTTGCTGTGTGTATAAAATGAATTTCAATTAAATTATAAGTAATATGGAAATGACAGCTTTAGTTATACCAAAATTAGATTTATCTAATTTTAGTTTTGATACATAGGTAATAATAATCTTTTATTAAGCATAATTAATGAAGGTGTGAATATTGAGGATCCTAATACTAATGATATTCTTACTGAACAAACGTATTGACGCTATTGTTAAAGAACGTATAGCAGAATAACACATTCTAACTCAACATTATCCTATTACCAAAAAAACACAGGATAGTGAAAATTCTGTATTTAATTTGGAAAATTTTATTTTTCTTAATAATGATACCCAACTTCCTGTGTCGAATCAAAATTTCTCGCTAGAGTTATCTCAACGTCCCAATGCCGATAACATTAACCAAATTCTATCTAAAAATTTTAATTTTAATGATATTGATAAGTTATCACAATCTTTGAGGTAAGTTAAAGTAAAATTAATGTACCAAAATATAGTTGATGAAAACTCCCCCCCCTTATCTCGAAAAGTGCTGATCGGTGGCTACCCGTGGCTCAGTGGTATAGTACCTTGCTTACTGTGGAGAAGGTCGAGGGTTCAATCCCGCAGGTCGGTATACTTATTTAATTATTTAAGTATATTTGGCCTTGCCACGTACATAGGTAGTAGTTGTTCGGAGAAATGCAATAACGTCTGGTGCTGTGAAATACAAAAATGTATATTTCGGCACTCGGACAACGTGGACGGGTATTACGATATCCTCGCCGATATCCTATGGATATGAAAAAAGGTAAAATCCCTATTCAGGCTGGGAGGTGAATGATAAAAAAAAAAACCTAACCTAAACCGCTGTCATCACACTAAAACGCACAATTTGATTCTTCCCAATCTTCTTCGCGTTCTATTTCTTCCAATTTTACTACTCCTGTTGACATAAACTGTTTGCTTGTTAACGACAATTCCAACGACTCTGATGTATTAATTCGTTGTTCACAACCCGCCCCTAGAACATCCCTTCTAAATTCACAGTTTGACTGTATTACTCAAGAGAACTCCCCAGAATCTGCTTTATTTCCTAGTTCTCCAAATTTGATTATTGAACCTGAAAATTAAAAATACAAAATTTTCCCCAAAAATTTGTTTCTAATTTAAAAAGTTTGTGTTTTTCCTCAAATTTTTATGAAAAATTTCGAAACGTTTCTTCTGAAGAACAGATCATGTGGGATAAAATAAAACTTTGCTTCAATGAATCAGCAAATAGTAATATTAAATTTTATTTCTCTATCTCCTCTGTTAATTTAAATATTGTAAAAAGTTCTACTTTCTTCGCTTAGCATTACATTTTCACTAGTTCCCTAATGATGTATACGTGTAAAACGTGCAACAAACATTTTAGTAGACGTGACAATCTTTATCGACACATAAGAAAATTTTGTAACTCACAATTACTGAAGCGACAAGCATCTTTACATTTAAGCTATCCTCAACATTCTCTTAATCCTAGACTAGGTTAATTTTTTTGATTTCTTCAGTGTGCATCCCTTTAATAAGCTATTTTATTGTTTTGCAACACAAGATTATTATCTGCAAATGAGTTAACTATGTTCATATTTTTATGATCTATTTTCGACTTGTTCTCACACCGGCACACCCAAGAACAAAATATCTTTTTACTCCCAGGCTTACTTGCTTTGAAGACATCGAGGTCAACTCTAGTTCGAAGACTTTCATAATCACCGAGCTAATTGTTCATGATCAACTGCTTATCGCGAACCAAACTACATAACTTTCCCACACTTTCTCGCATACGCAGATAAACTTGTTATTTCCAAGCTCGCTTGCGTACATACACTTCGAGGCTGACTTGGGTTCGAAAACCTGCCCAAACTTGTTTGTGTAGGTTCTCAAACCCACGTCGACCACAAATTGTATGTATGCAAACAAGCCTGGGTATAACAAGTTTATATTCCTATAAACAATCCCTTGCTTATACATGTACGGAATGACTTAAATGATTAATAATTATTTTAGTTATAATTAATCAAGTCTAACTACATCTTTCATTTGTTTCAGAAGTGACGAAATACTGTCAGGATTATAAAAAAGCTGTAATTAGAAGATCATGGGGAAGCCATCTGAAATCTAACGCCTAAAAACAACATGTTACAACATCTCCAAGGGATCTTAGAGTTGAAATAATAAAATCAGCTTTTAGGGAACGTATCATGTCATATCGAGTCAATCCTAAGGGATGTCATGTAAATGTTACAAGTTTTTTTGAGGAACTTGACCAAAAAGTTAAGGGTTTATTTGAGCGAGCAGTAGGACAACACAAATGTATCAAAACCAATATTGAACTACTAATTTAACCCACAGCATCAAATCTTTCAATACACAATACAAACTGATTTGCAGCACTTTAGATATCCTAGATATAATCCTAGGATTTTATTAAACAGTTGACAGAATTACTATTGATTCTTACTGTGTTTTCAAACATTCTTTTATATTCTCCTGAGTCTATTCTTAATATTAAAATCTTTTTTATTACTAACTTTTTACCAGTTTAATATTGAAATATTTTAATGTTTATTATTTCTTTTGTTGCAGGTTGGATTGTAGTCAAACGTTTATATTTGGAGGTTAACGTAAATAAGCACAATCCCATAAAAGCTTAGAAGTTTACTCCTCTACCTGTTGAAATTGACAGGAAATATGCCACCATCAATATGCGCAATGAAGATAATAACTGCCAACCATGACAGCAGCTTTCCACAACCCGAACGGATCAGAATATCACAATTTATCTTACCCCCATTTTCTTCTCTATATGACATTTCTGGTTTGGATGGTCATTTTAAGTCAAATATGAATGAATAAATGTTGAACTTTCAAATAATGTTTATGGATGAGAAAAATTGGAAAACGACCTAACCTACTGTTATGAAGTTGTAGGACCATTACATTATACAGAACGCCATGTTAATTTACTATTGATTAGCGATGATGATGGAAATTGACATTATTGTTGCAATGAAAATTTATCTACATTAGTATCAAATCAGCTTTCAAAACATCACGGAAAAAAGTTTCCTTGCGATGCATGTTTACAATATTTTCCAAACAACGACGATTTAACGAGATATAATATTTATGATTCTGGTCATGTTAGAATCAATTTACCATCACCGACACCAAAAATTGATAAGTTTGGCAACATAGTGCCTGGAAATATTCTAAAATGTACTAATATTGAAGAAGAAATTGAAGTTTCTTTCGTTTGTTATGCTGATTTTAAGTATATTCTTAATCTACTAGTTAGCAACTTAAATAATTTTGATCTTAACTGTCCTTACACTATTAAGCAATACGAGCATATTCCATATTCTTTTGCTTATTATATAAAATGTTCATTTTATGACAATGCATCTAAGTATGAACTTTAGATGAGTTCTAATTGTGATAAGGTTTTTATTAAGTTAATAAAACGAGATGCGTTTGACATATACAATAAATATTTAAAATTAATGAACGAGTTGGATAGGATATATCATAATTATACAAACGAATATCATATTTGCCATAAGATTATTACTAACAAATGTGATAAATTTGCAGATCATAAGCATCTAATGTGTTTTTACAGAGGGTCAGCCCACACGAAATGTATTTTAAATTTCGAATTACTAAATTATATTCCGGTTATACCATATAATTAAATGTGAATTTATGATGCTTATTTATTTATCAAAAATTTATGTCAACATAATGAACAATTAAAAGTTATTGTACAGAACAAGCAAAAATATATTTCGTTTGAAAAATTTATCAATGTAGACACATATTTCGACAAACAATCTGGTAAGTTAAGAGAGAAACAGTTTTGCATAAAATTTATAGACTCTTTTCAGTTTTTACCATTTTCATTATCAAAATTATCTCACATTCTAGAAGACTGACAATGTCAAGAAATTTTAAAATTTTTCGATGAAAAGGAAAAGTTCTATATGATTCGTCAAAAGGGGTTTTTTCTTTATAGCTATATTACTAGTTAAATTAAATGGAAACACATTGCCAGAAAGGGAACAATTTTATAACGATTTAACAGGGAAACATATTTTTGAAGATGAGTATAATAGGGCAAAAGTTGTTTGAAATTTGTTCAACTATAATTCGATAGGTGATTATTCTGTTCTGTATATGTTTATTTAAAATCAGATGTATTGCTTTTAGCAGATATTTTCCAAAATTTTAGATAAAATATTTATAAACTAGATCCTGAACATAATTGCAGTTTTCCAGGATTAGGTTTTGACGCTTGTTTAAAATTCACAGATGTAGAATTAGAGGTTTTAACTAATCCTGATATGTTAAATTTTTTAAGGATAATATAAAAGGAGCAGTGTTACTGGAAAATCTGTCGTAAACAATAACTTTCTTGAGATTCTCGACTCATGTAAGTCTAATAAATATTTATTATATGTTGACGAATTAACTTATATGGTTATGCGATGTCTTAATATCTCCACAGAAGGATTTTGTTTGGCTCTCTAAAAAACAAATTGATAATTTTAATATCACAGACATTTCAGGCACATCTGAAAAGGGATAAGTTTCAGAAGTTGATTTAATATATCCTACTGATTTACATGACTTTCACAACGAATTTCCTTTTTGTTAAAAATAAACAACGACATTATACTTCATTAAAGCAATGTGTTCGAAACGGACTTAAAATAAACAAAATTCATAAAATCTTGCGGTTTACACAATCGCCATGGTTAAAGAACTATACAGATTTAAACACTAATTTAAGAAACGAGTTAAATAGAAACAATTATAAGCTTAGTAATAATAGTATATACGAAAAACGATGGAGAATGTTAAACATTGATCGGACATCAGATTAGTTACCCAATTTAAAAAAAAATAGTTGGAAAGATGGTGCTGAAAATTTAATTGCGAAACCACACTTTAAAGAATCATTAATTTTTAATGAAAATTTAGTTGCTATTCAAATAAATTAATTACTTATTGGAGGCGACAAGCCTGTTTATGTAGGTTTTACTATTTTAGATTATTCTAAGACTATTATATACGGTTTTTTTTATGACTGCTTACCCTTATATCAAAACCTTATTATACACAGATACTGACTCATTTATTTTGGAAATAGAAACAGATAATGTTTATGAAGATATGAAAAATTATATCTATTATTTTAACACTTCTAATTATAAAATGAATAATGTTCACAATATGCCAGTAACTAAGTCTGTATTAGATAAATTTAAAGATGAATTTGCCATAGGATGTTTTTATGGAACTGGAACCAAAACCTATTGTGGGGGAGAACCAAAAATAATTTACTTTAACAGGCTAAGGGAATTAAAAAAAAATATTATAAATAAACAATTCGATGTTATCGATTTTAAAGATGTTGTAGAACATAATTCTAAAACATTTTGTTTTCTGTATCCAGGATGCCTAATATGTATACAGAATTAGTTAATAAGTTAGCTTTATCCTAGGTAGATGATTTAAGATTCAAAATTCCAAATTCTTACGGTATTTCTCTTTATCAATGGGTTGGAGAAAACGATGAATTTGTTAATATTTACTGTACTCTCCCAACATTACCTGGTTGACATATGTAACGTCTGACAGTATTTAAATTTTCAATATTATCTTGTATTGTATGTTTATAAGTTAGAAATGTGTTTAGAATCTTTTGAAAAGGGAATTGCTAACATAAGCTATAGAATTTATGAAAAAAGGTTAATTTGTTTTAAAACCTAGAATGGAAAGTTGAATCCTGAATTATTAGCCTCTTCTGGCTTTTATTATTTAATGAAGAAAGATATTTGTAAATGTTATTATTGTGGTGTTGAAATATTTCAATGGATCTATGCAACTTGTCCTATTGATGAACATTATAGACATTATTAACATTGTGATTTAGTAGATTGTTTGCGAAAACATAAAAATGTAAATATGGAGGTAAAATATTGCAAGTTCCAAATTATTTTCAAAATTTATTTTATTTGTATAGTTTTATGATTTTTGTGCAAACTCTCTGTACTTACCCTAATAAATAAATAATATAATAATTTGTAAATATTTTTATTTTTATAGTAATAATATTTTTTATGACCTCTGTCCCACAGTTTTTTAGTGTTATAATACATTTACAACTGTATGTTATATGTATTTAACCTATATCATGCAAGATATGGTATGATATGTTTTTCCAATTATGGTGATCTGACCACCGACGATTTATGTTATAATATGATGTTTAAAAAAATTAACAATAATAAGACCTGCGTATGTTTATATAAAATTTTTAATTTAAAGAAAAATAGCAATTTTTTCAAAATTTTATATTACTGTAATAACAAGACCATTTTTGGCACTAGCTGGATAGAAAACCTTCGTTTGACAAATTGTACAAGAAATAACAACAAAAACATGTCGAATAATTTTAATTTAACAAAAAAGAAAACCTTTTAATTTTTCCTCAGGATACAAAACTATTGAGACTAAAAAAAATATATATTGGATTCTATCTCTTATTTTAAATTATTATAAAAGTAGAAAAGAATGGTGGTTATTATGTACGTTTGTCTTTTGACTCTATAGACATGTTATTAATTACAGAATTCAAAAGTATAAAGGACAAGATTTTAAGGACTACTTTAAAGTGTTCCAGTCATTCAATAATCAATGATCAAATTTGTTAACAAGTATCTAGGACAAATTAAATCCTCTTCAGAACCCAAATAGTGAAAATGTGTTTCTTTCCAAACGAATTGGAAAATAAATTATCAAGAAATGGAACTAAAAAAAAATTTTTCGAAGAAATTTGTGACTTTCCTAGAGAAGCATAATAAAATTCATTTACTAATTGCATCGGATTATTCACACCGAAATGCGAGAAAATGGAATGGGAAAAAATATTTAAATATGTTAAGATTTAAAGATAAGAACAAAGATTATGAAAATATTTTTTCTACAATAAAAACCATAAAAATTTAATTTATAAAGAAAGGTTTGCTGATATTATTTATTAATAATAAATTTATATTTAAATTTTCTGTTATATTTTTTTTATATATTTTAACACACTTTTTTTTTTAAAATCCATGAATTGTGAGATTTGTCAAATCCTAACCATTTTACAAAGACTATATTTCCTTCATTTCTTAAAAGCGTATCTACTAAATATGCGTCTGGATGCTTTACTTTCTGCAACCCTTCAGAATAAAAACTTCCTTCAATATCTTCATTATTAGCATTTTTTAGGAGGCAATTAGTTGGGCTTGTAAACTACACTTTTCTTATTTGAAAGATTTCAGTAGACCAATTCCGAGTATATCCTTAATCAAACATTTCTCTTTGCTTTGAGTTTCTAACAAAGTCGTTTTTTTTTAAAGTTGGTGTGTTTTAAATCGATAGTTTTATTATAAGTAAACGAACTTGATATTATATTTTCTTCGTTTTTACTAATAATTTTGTTGGGTTTGTGTCCGGTGGTTCTGTGAACGGTATTATTCTATTTATCCACAGTACGGGGCAAAATATTGTACCACTTATAATTAATTTCATTGATTACTGAAATATTTTCACATAATATTTTTTAAAAGTCTGTTAACATGCTCCACCACACTCGCTTTTAAATTGGAAGAGCTACTATAATAAATAATTTTATAATCATTCATTAATTCATTTGTTTGTAAATTTAATTTAAAAATAATTTTGTGGTTTTATTTAAATTTCTTTTCATTGCAGATGCTACATCTTTCCCACTTCTATTTTTAAGCGTTTCAGCCCAAACATATTTTGTAAACGCATTCATAACAACTAAAATATATCTATTCGACTTACTAAATCTAGCATAAGGCTGCATTTCAACTAAATCGTCATGAAACAAATCGTGTAAACCCTTTATAATTGTTCTTCTTCTCTGGTAGTTTTTTCTAACAGGTTTATGTAATTATTTAACAATAATTTCTTTTATATTTGTCTTTTTGTTGCTTTGTTCTACTAATCCATTTCCCTAAATATCTCATTTAAATAATAATTAATTCTTATTCATTTCAACATTAAGCATATCAAATATATCTTTGATTTCCGTCAACTGTCAACCTTTGCGAATTCCTTTTCTAACTTTTTCAAAGCTGCAGAATTTGTTAAAATCTTTACTCCCAGATCATCAACAACATATTTCAAATCTCAGAATTCATCTTTATTTGTTTTGTCAAATTCTTTGAACTTATAGTCTATAAGATCTTTAACTGCTTTATCAAATTCTTTGAATTTATTGTCAAAAACTTATCGTCTACATTGGTTATTATTTTTACTAATGTTTCTACCGGATTATTTTTTTTTATCGCTATTTCCTCTTTCAATTCTTTTTCGACGTTTTTTAACTGGTTTAATATCTCATCGATTTTTTCAATATCCAAATTTTCTTTTTTGCACTCCTCAACTATAGTTTGCAATATCACATTTAAATTTTGTATCTCTTTCGCAAATTTACCATCTACATTGGTTTTATATTTTGATTCTAGATTATGTAACAATGCTAATATTTCTTCAATATTTTTACTATTTTTTGTGCTATTATCAAATTGTTGCTTATTTGAAGTTTCCTCTATATTTTTGATTTTCTTCTTCAATAATTTTATTTGTTCTGAGAAATCATCTTTTATTTTTTTTATAAGTTTCCTTAATTTTTTGTTCCAGCAACTTAACATTTTCACTATCATTTTTATGAACCAGAAAATAAAGTTTTTCAGATTATCAACTTTTTCAATATTTTTATTCACATAATTTTTATTTTTATTTTATTTATTTATTTATCATTTTATTATTATTTAAACCTTCTCAAAATTTTCCGCTTCTTATGAAACTCTATGATTAAGTATATCAGTAAAATTTTAAAAGTTTTGAACGATATTTTAGAAATATCATCTTGTTCATTTTCTGATGTAACCCCAATTATTTCATTTTTCAATTCTTGTCTCGAACTATAAAAAACCTCATATTCATGTTTTCAAATTTTTCTAATTTGATTTAGATGTTCAGAAATAATTTTATCTTCGAATATTTTTATCTTTTTTACAACATTCTGTCTATCCTCATTATTGTCGCTAACTCTCATATCAAGATTTTTACGTCTGTTTCTAAACCGGATTCCAAATTTTCAATATTTTGTTTTCAACATTTTTGTATCGCTTGTGAAATCTTTTAATATTTTATTTTCAATATTTGAACTTACTGATTTTTCAATAGAACGAATAAACAAGTACATAAAATGTTTTGAACTATGAGAATCAAACTTATTAACTGCCATGTTATAAATCTATTAATTAATTTATAACATAACACAATATTAGCTTTTTTCTCGTAATGGAAATTATTTCATTGTATTGTCCTGTGTGACCTGAAAACATAGACGTTACTAATAAACGTAGTCTGTAAACCAATTCATTAACATCATTCCAATATACATGGTCTGAATTAGGTTCATTAATTTTTAAACATAAACTGCCCCCTTGTGTGGTTGGTTTATTAGATCTAGTCTCCTAGGCAGTGTAATTGCCATTACACCTTGAAACAAATTCTGAAATAAATTAATATTTCTAGTTTTTGTGGTACTTTTTCTTTGTAAATATGATCCTATTATTGTAATATATTTGTGTGAAACATTTTCTTGAACCTGTTCATCAGGATTTGTAATTTTCTACGATAAGCGTTAGTTCTTTTTAAAATATCCATATAATTATCAAGATCTTTTTGAGTATAGTCTGTAGGTTCTTCTTTAAATAACAACTCATATGTCCTTTACACCACCATCAATATACTGACGAGGAAGTTTATCAAATTGATCCAACTAAGTACTGTATGCTTCTGTATTAATGAAAGTTTTTATTGTTTATTTAGTATGTCCTAATATATCAGAGCGATTGTGAGATGCTATCTCGGATCCTTCTGAAGATTTTGTTGTTTCTGCTATAGTGCTTGTTCGAATGGTCCTTAGAATGTTTTGGTGGTGTTCTGGAAGTGTTGACACTCATTTTTACAGTGGTTGTATAACTGATTTGTGAGTTTCTTCCAGTTTAGCTTGATATTTTTGTTTAATGCCTTTCTTGATTTAATAAGTTCTCTCGCCAATCGTTTATTCATAATAGAAATGTTACCAAGTTTTAGTCTATTTGTATAAATAAATATATGAATTGAATCCTTTTCTATGCCAGCCCAACATAATATTAGAATCTTTGTCTATTACCACTAATCCAAATTTATCTTTCCAACATAATAAACATACTTCTTTAAATTTATTAAACGACATGTCAACATTAACATGATCATCATAAATATGTTTAAAATTTGTGCTGTTTTGGTAAAATTTAATAACTAAATTTTCATTATCCCGTATCAGCTGGTTCGGAATAGATGAGTGTGCTTTACATAAATAAGAACGATTGGTATTCTTATGTTTTCCGAAACAAAAATAATCCTTTACTATGGTTTGGTTACAAAAAACTATATTAAAAAATATTACTATAGAGATTGGTTTTATATATTGTGGTGAAGTAATATTTTCTTCATCGTTTGTCGTTGAGAAACTAATTTTTTTTAAAGGTTTAAAAAGTATCTTTAAATATTCATATTTAGGTTGATATAAAGACTTAGATAACTATATAAATTCTCAAATCGTAAACCATTAGGAACTTCAATTAGGCTAATTACGACACTGGTTTTACCACATTCCAAAGGACCTTCTATTAATCCTCTTTTACTGTTTCCCTCAAACAATTTTCCATGTTTACTAAAATTATTTGATAAAGCATCGCGATTTTCAATTTTTATGGAAAATGGTTGTTTTTTAATTCTCATTACATATAGTTAACTTATTCAGCAAAAAGAAGAAGATGGTTTTTTTAATCAATTTAATAAATAAATTACCATTTAAATTACACTTACAGGGTTATAATTTTTATGGACAGGGGGGACAAATTTAGAAAAAAGACTTATCCGGCGTGATAAAGGAATTAATCCATTAGATGAAGCTTGCAAAGAACATGACATTTAATGTTCCCAGTGAAATGATATAAATATGAGACATTCTGCGGATAAATTATTATCTGAAAAGGCTTTGGCGAGGTTTAAAGCTACTAACGCCAGTTTTGGAGAAAAATCTTTCCGCTCTAGAAATAGCCACACGAATGAAAGTAAAGAGAAAATTAGGGATGGGACTTAAAAAAAAAGATAAAAACAACAAAAAAGTATTGTGTAAGATGAGGAGTGTCATTATCTAAAGCTATATCGGAAGCTAGAAAAAGAATTATGGGAAAAAAATTTCAAAGTTTGAATGATGGTATCAAAACAGCTCTTAAGTCAATATTAAAGAGGAGAAAGCTTGTAAATTCTAAGGGAAGAATAATACCTATTCTCAAGACTGGGCTTTTTACCACTTATACCTATCTTTGTTAGTTTGTCTGCTTTGGGTGCTCTTGGAGGAGGAGCAGCTAGTATGCAAAAGCTGTAAATGATGCCAGATCGACCAAAGAAATGTGATCTGAAGCTAAATGAAATTATTGAATCTATTGCAATTGGAAAGAAAATGTTTCTGAAATCTTATAAAACAGGATGCAGATTGTGTTTAAAACCATATTCAAAAAACTGCTAAATTATATACCTCGGAATGCGCTTACAAATTATGATCTAATAAAGTATGTCAAATTCTTACAAATTCCAAATTTTCGAGGTGTATTTATGAGGAATAAATTACCTAGGATTAAAAAAACATGAATGTGGGATTGTTAACCTGGATAGCTATAGTAGTAATTGCACTCATTGGACAGTATATACAAAAAGAGGAAAAAAATAATTTACTTTCACAATTATTGTAATTTACGTCCCCCATCTGAGTTAAATTCATATTTTTATAGAACTAACCTGATCTAAGAAATATAAATCTGTTTTTAACTTCGGAAAGATATCTTTTTAATAATCTTCAATTTGAATTTAATAATAAAAAGTTTGCTACATTATATGAAATGTTTTCTGAATTTCGTCAGTTATATTATAATTTGCCGCTAGAACTAATTTTTAATCCTATAGAATTCAAGAACCATGCACCTGTTTTTTATATGAACTGTTCACAATAAAGAGATTTACGGCAGAATGGTCTGGTAACTAAAGATTGAATTCGAAACAAAATAGAAAATTTCAGCTAAAACAACAGCACATTGTTTCATATTACATGACCAAATATTTAGCTATAAACCTTTAACAAAAATATTAAAACAACTTTGAATTTAACCCCCACCAACTCAAATAATTCAAATATTTATTGCACCTATATTTTAAAATAGCTCAGTTTTGATTATGTCTTTGATACATCGAGTTAATTCCGAAGACGTTGTTAGAATTTTATAACTTCAACAAAGAATACAATCTTTCGTTAAGGGTTTAGAAGAACTCAAAAAACTAACAGACATTCAAAAAAAAATATTGTATTTGGAATTTTTTCTATTTTACAGATTAATTAGCATTCTTAAAATTATGGTTGTCTGACTAACTCTGGACATACAAGGATCCAAAGATAAAAAAAATAAATTTATACCTATAAAATTAGCAGCTTATGATGGAAATAAGGTAAGCCACTACATATTTAAACAACCATTTCCATTAAATTTGCTTTCTCCAAAATTACATAATCAAGCTGTTTGGTTAATAAAATTACATCATTGCATTAACTGGAATGAAGGATACAACCCTCTTCATTGTTTCGCTAATATTATCAAGCAGCTTATTAAGAATACCCCATTTGTTTATGTTAAAGGAAACGAAAAGGCAGAATACATTAAGAAATATTCGTCCAATCCTGTAATCGATGATGAGCCCTCTATTCGAGCTTTAAAATCAAAATGTTTTTATCACTCAAGGTCATCATCTATCTGTGCTTTATCAAATGTATTTTTTTTATGACAATTTTTTTTATGAATGAATTAAACAACTTAAATATAAAACAAATATTGTTTTATTTAATTTCCAGTATACATTGTTATAATTTATTTTTCTAAGTATTTTTCAATAGCTGCAACTGTTTTATTTAACTTTTAACATAGAAATTACTGTGCGTATATCATTCGTTTTTAAAAATTCTCTAGATACTTCAATTATACTTTTCATCTTCCTAATATGTTAGCTTAAATTAATATTGAATTCTTGAGCTTCGGGTTCTCGTTTAGCAACAATCTTTAATAAATAATATGGTGAGTAGCCAAATTTTAAATTCTTTAAACATATTCCACATATATTTCTCACTATTTTTTTCAGTTTAGATACTTTCCTAATTTACATCTCTTCTGCTGTTTCAGCCAAATAATTTGATTTAGTTTTCTTCCATAGTATTTAATTTTCCAATTTTATCGGTGAGTAATTTTGGTATAATTAAACACGTATAACGGTTTGGGGTATTCTATAATCCTATTCCCTCTCTTTTTCGTTTAAACATTTTTCAATTAATACAATATTTGCATATAATTCTAATAATCTAAACTCTAAAAATAATTTTTAATTCTAGAATATTTAGAGTTTTGAAATATTTCGCACAAGCGTCTATACCTTGTTAATAATAATCAACCATGTAATGCTTTGAAGAAGATTAAGAAAGGTTTAAGAAAAAGTGTAAGCGAGATCGACATATTTACTTGATTATGATGATGAAGACAGCTTTCACTACTCTTATATTTTTGACATGTCTATGTTAATTTCTAAGCAATTATCAAAATATCATACAAAATAATTTCTTGGTGATAGGCATTTACAGTATATTTGTATTCAAAAATCTGATCAGACATAAGTGAATGTGATTTTGTAAAAATAGATCTACCTGCAAAGCGGAGCAAAATATAAAAATATGGCAATATTAAGCCAGGAAATATGCTTTAATTCGAAAACATTTACTAGGAAATGGAAGTTCCACTTATAATATATGCTAATTTTGAATGTATTCTTAAACCATTAACTAGTGACAAAGTTGATAATTTAGACCTTCATATCAGGTATACTCAAAAATTTTTTGAACGTATTCCCTTTTCATTTGCTTATTAAATAAACTGTTCTTTTAATGGCGAAGATTTAAAATTTGAATCATATTGAGGTCGTTACTCCGCACAAGTTTTTATATACCTAAAAAGAGATATTAATAATTTATGCAATAAGTATCTAAAAGTTTCGAAAGATATAAAAATTGAATAATTTACAATGAATATATTTTGAATATATAGACGAGTATCACACTTCTGTTATTTCTAATAGAATTGCTGACAATTTTCAGATAACGGGCTCATACAGAGGACCACCACATTTTATATGCCATTGGAAATCCAATATACCAAATTTTATTTCTATAATTCCGCACAACTGGAGAAATTACGATCTTATCTTTTTGTGAAAGAATTATGTCAAAAACTAAAAATACTTATCCGTAATTGCCCAGAACAAAAAAGGTATATATCATTTGAAAAACGTGTAGAGCTACATAAATATTTGGAAAAAAATCTGAGCCGAAAAAGAAAAAATTCACCACCATCAATGTAAAGGAGCACTAAACGCTAAGTTAAAATTATATGTCAAAAGGGTTATGTATATATATATATATATATATATATATATATATATATATATATATATATATATATATATATATAATTTTTCTGTTGAACCTTTTGTTTACATAAACTATATATATATATATATATATATATATATATATATATATATATATATATATATATATATACATAAACAACTGAAAACGGACGAAGGCCCATATTTCAGCAGTCTATCCACTGTTCTCTTATTCCACAGATCCATCTTCAGTCGGAATAGGATTTTCAAGAAAAAAAAATTTATCT
This sequence comes from Pachyrhynchus sulphureomaculatus, assembly GCA_019049505.1. Lineage (NCBI taxonomy): Eukaryota > Metazoa > Arthropoda > Insecta > Coleoptera > Curculionidae > Pachyrhynchus > Pachyrhynchus sulphureomaculatus. The sequence continues at coordinate 97,223,621 of CM032453.1, read as the reverse complement.
ATATATATATATATATATATATATATATATATATATACATATATATATATATATATATATATATATATATATATATATATATATATATATATATATATATATATATATATATTAATACCGAAGTAAAACAATAGATGTTTTTAAATTCCACTATATTTATAAACCGTAACAATTGTTTCGACATACAATGTCTTCATCAGACGGATGATATAACTTTAAACTCAGTTTAAAGTTATCATCCGTCTGATGAAGACATTGTATGTCGAAACAATTGTTACGGTTTATAAATATAGTGGAATTTAAAAACATCTATTGTTTTACTTCGGTATTAATTTACAATGAATTTCCATCAAGTAACGGCTACCTCAGTGAATAATATATATATATATATATATATATATATATATATATATATATATATATATATATATATATATATCCACATATATATATATATATATATATATATATATATATATATATATATATGAAAACCATTTTTATACATTTAAACCGATAAACCCTTGTGTCAAGTAGATCTGCAGAAAAATTGTGATCAATAGCACTTTGCTATAACTAGCGAGAAAATGGACTTTGAAAATTGATGTTTCTTTAGCATGCATTTTTATATCAATGGTAAAAAAACCTGTAGAGTGACGTAAAATAAACGTATTAAAAAAAAGAACGCTACACACTTAAATAAAAGACTTAAATAATGTAAGGAATTTATGGTAAAAATAAAAATTTAAATAAAATATTTCAGGGTTACAAAACGTTATCTAAGAGAATCTAACATTTTTAAATAAATGTTAGGTTCTTTAATGCATTTAGTTAAGAACTATCAGGAAGAGTTTGAACTTTCTTTTCAGCAAACTGAACTTTCTAAATTATTATTATTTGCAAGAATTTACACATACAGAGTGTGCCAGATATATTATAGAACATTAATTAACATAAACGCACACGCTTATCTCCTTTATTCGTTGTCAAATCCATCACTTACCTGAACTCACTTTTGCACACTTTCTACACCACTATTTAATTAGTATGTAATTACTTCTTCAAACAGGTAAATCCCTATACCTTGCCCAGGAATCTGTCGGATCTTATCGCTGGTGGGGGGGCTCAGAAGTCGAGATGAATCAAAGGGCAGTAGCAGCTGGAGTATAGTACTCCTGGCGGGGGCATCTATGCTGGAAAGGTCTGAGAGGAGCAACGAAGCTAGGGACAGCTCAGAGACCCTCAATTTTACGATGTAGCACAATTGCACTAATGGAATGCATGACACAGAGGGAACCGTGTGGCATGAGCTATGCCTTGGAAATCGGCGATCTCTGGGGATATAACCCTGGTGTCGGTATGGGCTCACTGCTGCACTGGACCAAATATTTCGACCCTACTCGTGCGAATGAGTATGAATGAGCATATGTATTAATAGGAAAATGAAAATGGCATAGACCAAAACCCATTTTCGAAGCCTAATCCTATACAGAGGATGCCACCAAGAATGACGATGCATTCTTTACCGAATCTGAACGGAAGTGAACATGAAAGAAATCCTAATACACCCAGCAAATGGAAACGAATAGACAAAATCCTCGATACTAATAATAGTACAGAAAACAATGAAGGAAGACTGTTTAAGAGTACACTAGGTAAAATTCTAGATGAAATCAGAAACTAGACCAAGTCATTAAAAGGATGTACAGACCAAAACAGGATTTTACGAGTATAGATATCGCTAACAGACTAATACTGCATGCTGAACGGCTAAAAACTAAGAAAGTTGCAGGCTGGTTAGAATATACCTAGAATGGAAGAAGCAGAAACATAGCGTGAGAAACCAAACCAAAATGGTGGGAATAGACATTAACAAAATTAGTAGGAAAGATGGCATTAAAGAACAGAACAAAGTGAAAGGAGAAGTAGCCTTAATGTCACACTCATTAGGTTTTCCTGACAATGCCAGGAATAGAGCCTACACAGCAAGGGATATATGCAGAACAAAACAGAACTGCTGCGGACGGACAGTCCAAACCATAAGGCACTTCTGATCGAAATGAAAGGGAAAATATATGCGGAATTGCTTAAGACAGTCAGGCAAACAGTGCAAGGAATCCTCGTTCTTACAATACTGAACGGGGCTGATAAGGCTGCTGTTCTTAAGAGAGAAAACTTGGAAAAAGTTTCAGAAGCGAAAACGTCACTAATAGTAAACAAAAAAGTCATCCACATAAAGGAAATGGTTGAGGTGGTAACAGAAGAGGAAATCAAAGAAGTTATTTCAAAATTAACTTTAATTAAACTCGAGTGTTTTGGGGTGACAGCACTGCGACCTTCCTACGGAAATAGACAAAATGCTAAAATAAAATTGACTTAAGTTGATGCCGAAAAGTTAATTTAGCAAAAAAGCATTGGGTGGACGAACTGCAGAATAGCATTCAAACATGTCAAAACCCAGTTCAGTGGACCTGATAGAGAGGCTCTATGCGTCAAGTGCGGAAAAGACTGTCATAAAGCAGCTGGATGCAAAAACGACCCATACTGATTGCACTTCAAACACGAAGGACATCAATCGAGTGACCGTAAGTGTAGGATAAACCAAGGTAGCCGATCGGAGGTATCAAGCAAAAATGTTGAACAACATCAAGGTACTTCAGATCAATACTAATAGAAGCCGCCCTGCCCATGACATGGCCCTAACGAGTGCAAAGAGCAGAGGGTCGGGCATCCTTATTATTTCTGAGACCAATCAAAATGTCATTACAAATAGAAATGACTGAGTATGGGATGACAGTTGGACAATGCTATAAAAGTACTGAATCGTAACTTAATAGTACGAAAATAGGGATCTGGCCACGGATATTCTTATGTTACAATAAATGGCCTGACAGTCTATTGCTGTCTTCAAATGATGAACTACAAAATCCTGAAGAAATGTTTTTCAACATCGAAAAGCAAATCAGAGCAAACAAGGAGAAAGCCATTTTGGCGGACGACTTTAATGCTAAGTCCCCGCACTGGGGCATAAAAATCACTGATAGAAGAGGGCAAGTGGAAGTAGAGTGGATGGCTGCAAATAACTTAGTTATTGTTAATCAGGGGAATAGACCCACACTCTCTTCCAAACAAAAACGGAAAATCGATGTCTGGCAAGTACGCAAACTGGATAAGGCGAAACTTCAACAGGTTATAAATGAAATAAATGTCGAAGTAAATACATCATCTGCGAAGCAGCTCTCAGAAAACCTAAAAAGCATATGCGACAGAGCAATACCTTAAAGAAGGAATGTGTCCAGAGGATATCCAGTATACTGGTGGACTGAAGAAATCGCAAAACTACTCACACACTTTGTATGAAATAGACGAACCTACACCAGAAATGTGATTAGAAGTCCGGCTAAACAAAGACAGCAGCTGCGGTAAGCATACAAAAGCAGCAAAAAAAGACTGAAGAACTCAATCAAAGCAGCCAAAAGATCTAGTTGAAAAACCCTGTGCAATAACGTAGACTATGACAGCTGGGAATATTTCATTTCTGATATCTTCTTCTGAATTATCTAATTCCTCGTACTTGTGTTTCATTATTTGATAGTCGCTTTCACATTTGGATATTTTTCGAGGAACATGTTTTGTAAGTTCATTTTTACATGTGTTTAATATTTTATTGTCATCTACAGTCGCTTTAAATTCATTTTCATGACCTAGTAACTGTATGAAAATCTCACAGATTTTTTTTTTTTCTACGCTCATCTATTATAGATCTTACTTCTTTACTTAGAGACTCTATATCTCAGTTTATAAATCTCCAAAAGCGGACTTTGTTTTCGCCGAGCCTATCACTTTCAGAAACAAGAAAATCAAGGTAGTACTATGTGATTTTAATTGCCACAATGCTTTCTTTGGATATAATTATACCGTCCGCAATGAAGAGGAACTCGAAGCATGGGCTCAGTACCCTTTAAATAATAGATAACCCTAAACTGCCATATTCCTTCAACAGTAGAAGATGGAATAATAGATACAACACAGACATGATCTTCGCTAGTAAGGAAATAGAACAGGAATTTACCAGATACGTCAAAAGTGGATTCACACACAAATCGTGCAATTACTGTAATTAAAAATCCCGTTGTGAAACCCGAACAAGTTCCCTTTAAAAGAAAACTTTCTCGCAAAATAGAGCCTATTCGCTCGAGACCTAGACAGGGAAATAAGGTCAATTGATAGTGACCCTGCTACCTATAAAACCTTCGTGGAACTGGTGAGGAGGATATCCTGATAACATATACCGAGAAGATGCAGAACAAACTACAAACCCAGCTTAGACGAGGAAGCCAAAACACTTCTTATGAGATATCAGCACCTATATTTACCCAATGCAATGCAATGCAATCAGAGCAAACATTAGAGGCCGGAAAACAATTACTACAGGCCATATCCTCAGTAACGATCCAACAACATCAATGAACTTTTCTGACATTACTCCGCACCAAATCGCCCATCAACTACTACTTAACTGAAAGACTTCAAGCAAAGCCATAAAAGCAGAAGTTACCAGAGATACAGGAACTGAAAGTACCCATCTTGAAATTCCCTCTACTAAACATGAGCCTGCACTAGCTATAGACCAGATGAAGAACAATAAGACTGCTGGTTTGAAGGTTGTACGTATAGAGCCAATAAAACACTTTGGAACAGAAACTTACCAACTCTTGCATGTGGCATAAAGCCAAAGTAGTGGCATTGCTGAAACCAGGTAAAATGACTATAGATCCGAAGAACTTCAGCCTAGTGTCTCTTCCATGCCATTTAATGAAGGTATTCGAACGACTCATAGTAAACTGTATATCCGATAGCATAGACAAACTAATGATAAAGGAACAACCCGGCTTCAAGCCAGGTAAATCCTACTGCTCACAAATCCTTAACTCAAGAGACAGAAGACGGTTACGAAAGGAAAAAAATAACTGGAGCAGCGTTCATTGACCTAACAGCAACCTACGGCACAGTTAACCATAAGAAACTTATCAAAAAGGTCTATGACACCACAAAAGATTACAGCCTAGCTAAGTTCGTTGAATGTATGCTACAAAATAAACGTTTTTTTTTTCGTGACCCTAAAATTTAAGCGCAGCCGATGGGAGAGACAAAAAATAGACTACCTCAGGCTAGCGTCCTTGCATCGGTCTTGTTAATAAATACACAAACGACTTCCCGTTACACGACGGAACAAAATTTTTATATATGCAGACGATACTGCTGTAGTACCTCAGGCCAGTATATTCGAGGACGAGAACAAGCTTCAACGAGTACTAGAAAACCTCTTCCTTTACTATAAAGAAAATCATCTAAAACCGAATCCGCGCGAAAACCCAGGCGTGCGTGTTCCATCTGAGAAACAGACATATAAAAAGTAGAGATATAATCAACTGCAACACTGTAATAACCCACAATGTATAGGTGTGAAATTAGACCGAACTTTGAGCTGCTAAATTCACTGTCACGATACAAAACAGAAAATTATGGCACGGAATAATATCCTAAGGAAATTAACAAACACAAGGTGGGGTACTCATCCAGAGGTTCTACGAACATCAACCATAGCTCCAGTATGGAAGAACTCTAGTACTGTCAAACTAGTCGATGTGGCTGTGAACGATGCTGTCAGAGTCATAACCGGCTACCTGAAACCGACTGCAACCGAGAAACTTTACCCCATTGCAGGAATTGCACCTCCCAAAATCAGGAGAAAAACAGCAGGTGAAATAAGAAAAAAAGAAAGCAAAGCCATGACATGCGACATCCAATGTTTAGACAAGCCCCAGAAAGATCCAGATTAAGATCTAGAGAAAGTTTCCTTGCCAGGACTCATCCAGCTTTGCTACCCCAAGCTGTGCCCGACTGGATATGTGGAAAAACACCGCACCACCAAACTTCATAGAGCCTACAAAAAAAATAAGCGCTGGGCATAACTTAACCTGCCCTATCTAAAGAACCCTAAACAGGCTTTGGAAAGTTGTAAGTAGATGCAAGGAAATTCTCAAAAACATACATCAACGAGGAAACAAGTTGTGAGTGCGGCACAATACAAAACCAACCCACCTACTTCGTTGCCCAAATATCGGAACTACTAGCACATCTGAGGATCTTTTGCTAGCCAATGGGCCTATTCGTATAGCCCAATGCTGGAAAGGAAAAATATAATGGTGTCTGAACTCGGAAAGAAAGTAATTTATCAATTGTCGATATATCCTTAACTATTATTTTTACCTATAATATCTCATTTCTGATATATTTATCTGAACTATTTAATTCCTACTCTTTGCGTTCTGTTTTTTTTTATGGGTCTAGCACACGTGCTACAGAGAAGTCCCTAAAGCGCTACAGGAGCGACACGTGTGCGGAGAAGGCGATTCACGTTGTTCTTGAATCGCTGTAGATTGTACTCGGTGGGAAACACAGTCCTGGACAAATTATTCCAAAGGGATGATGTTCTCCATATAAAAGACTGCTTGAAAAGTGTTGTACGGGGAGTAACAAGCTGAACCTCATGTGGATGTGAAGAATTAGCGCAACGTGTACTTCTAACATGCACCGCTCTGGGAGGAATTAAGCGGGCCACATCCTTCGAACACTTTCCATGAAAGTACTTGCAGAATAGGCTCAAGTCGCCAACCGTTCTTCGATGTTCCAGCGAATCAAGGCCGACGGTCAGTTCCGGGTCTCCAATCAGACGAACAGCTCTTCTCTGAATAGAATCCAACAAATGCAGTGTATGTTTGGGAGCGGAGCTCCAAACATGGGCGCAGTATTCCATAGTTGGTCGAATTTGAGCTTTGTAAAGAATTAACAGTTGTTGTGGAGTGTAAAGCTTTCTGGTTCGAAATAATATTCCCAACTTTTGAGAAGCTCTCCTTGCTATGCCTGCAACATGTTCATGCCAGGACATATTTGCTCCCAAATTAACGCCCAACAAATTGTGTGACGATGTTAGAGGAATGGAGTGCCCCGACATAACTATGTCGGGTTCAGCAACGTTAACTTTTTTAGAAAAAACTGCCACCTGGGGTTTTTGTAGCGTTAAATTCCACTTGGTTACTATCACCCCAAGATAGAATTTCTTCCAGGTCTTTGTTAAGTTGAACGACTTCCTGCTGTCTGCGGATATTCGTCTGAGTAGCCGATGTCCGAGCGTTCAAAGTGAATGAAGAGATAAGTGTACTGTCATCTGCAAAGCTGTAGATTGGATTCTCGGTCTTTTCCAGCAGATCGTTAATGTAAATGAGAAAAAGAGTAGGAGACAGTATGGAGCCTTGAGGTACACCGGCGTTGATAGTGAAGGTGTTAGAAAGAAATCCGTCGACTGCCACTCGTAAAGAACGCTCTCTGAGGAAACATGAGAGCCACAAACAGAACTTTTCCGACGTACCATAAGAACGTAGCTTAGCCAACAGCCCATCGTGCCAAACACGGTCGAACGCCTTGGATATGTCAAGAGCAACCGCTCGAGATTCTCCAGAGTGTTCAATTGCATTGTTCCAAACATGTGTTACATAAGTCAGAAGATCTCCTGTTGATCTATTTTTACGAAAGCCATATTGGTGATCGCTAATAATGTTGAATCCTTCAAGATATTTTAGAAGATGCTCATTGATAGCCTTTTCCATGACTTTCGATATTATTGAAAGCAGTGCGATTGGTCGGTAGTTATTTGGCAAGGTCTTCTTGCCTTTTTTAGGTATCGGCTGAACTGTAGCGCATTTCCAGCAGGAAGGAAATATTCCCTTTCTGTAGGATAGGTTGAAAAGTCTACAGAAAACTGGTGTTAGTTCCCTCGCACAGATTTTAAGAACTATGGCAGGTATTCCGTCAGCGCCAGAAGCCTTTTTGGTGTCTAGCTTCATCAGAATACGCTTTATAATACGCTGTCTGAAGACAACATCCGGCATCCTTGACTGCACTATGGGAATAGTAGGTGGTGTTTTTCCTTGGAGATCGACAGTAGAATGTGAAGCAAAGAGTTCAGCCAACAAGTTCGCTTTCTCAACAGGTGTCGTTGCAATAGAATTATCTGGCCGTGTGAGTGGTGGTATGGTGGATTTGGTGAAATTTTGACTAACTACCTTAGCGACCGACCAAAATGACCCTGAATTGCCGGGACAGGCGAGAAGTTTGTTTCTAATCCGTTGATTATGTACCTCCTTGGTTTCGTCGATAATTTCTTTGCATCTGTTCCTAGCACGAACAAATGTGTTACGATTTATTGTGTTAGGATTTTCGCGCCATTGTCGGTATGCAAGATGTTTAGAAGCAACAGCTTCTTTGCATTTTCGGTCAAACCAAGGCTTGCCATTGGAAGGGCATTTCTTCGAAAAAGGGATGTAAGCCTCCATACCGGCCAAAATAACATCGGAAACCTCCCTGGCGCAGTCAGATGGGTCGTCGGATCGAAAACAAACGTCCAACCAAGGGAAAGTTCGAAAATATTCCATGAGATCTTCCCATTTAGCAGACTTGTAGTGCCAAAATCTTGCGCGGTTTAGGCGCCTCTCTGTCATCGATTGGTAGAATACTCGATGTCGAAAGTAGTTTTATGGTCGGAAGAACCTAACGGCGGATTTACGCTGACTGTGTAAATCTCCGGATTGGTGGTTAAAAAGAGATCAAGAAGACTGGCAAACTCTCCGTCTCGATCAGGGATCCGTGTTGGTTCGTCAATAAGCTGAGTTAAGCCACAACTGATTGAAAATGATTCGGCTTCACGACCTTGTTCATCGGTAGTATTTGAATATTTAAGCCAGTTGATGTTGTGGACATTAAAGTCGCCCAGGATGGCAATTTCGGCATTTGGATAGTTAATTTGTAAATGATCGATGGTGTCTGCAAGGGAAGCGAAAAGTGTTCTAAAGTTAGTATCACTTGGTGGTCGATAGAGGATACAGATGAACCTTGTGGTTGGTTGAGTCGTTATTTTTAACCACATAACATCAAAGTTTGGGGGCTCCAGAGTCTCTTCTCGTTGGCAAGAGAGGTCGCTTCTGACATAAAGACAGATTCCAAAGTTACGCCTAAATCGGGAATAGAAGTCGTACCCAGGATAAATATAGTTTACTGTGCTGGTCGATGAACTGACCTTAGTTTCACAGAGAGCGAGTACATTAGGTTTATTTGATTGCAGGTGTTGGTGCACTGAATTTATGTTCGTGTTTAAACCTCGTATGTTGCAAAAATCCATTTTGAAATTATGATCTCTGCATGTCGACGCCCCTGAACCAGTCCCCACCCGGAGATCCGAACGGGGGGCTATTTTACCTCCGGAATTTTTTGTATCCAGGTGCCTCATCATGGTATCTGGTCCCACAGTCCGGGACATCGGCACAGCCACGAAACGTTAAGCAACTTCACGCAGCCTAAGCCGATGCGATGGTATCACACCGGGCGATGCTGGTGGGATCTGGGCATCTACCATCTAGGTTGTTCTTTAAGTCGCCTCCTACGACAGGCAGAACATACCGGGGGAGATATTCTATCCCGCTCCCCCACGGGTGTTATTTGATAGACGTCTTCATATTTCGGTATTTTTCGAGGAACTTGACTTATAATATTTTCAATTATTATTATTTTGTCATTTCCTTCAGTAATAATTGTGATTTTTTTTTTGTCAACATTTTCATTATTTGTTTATATTATCAAAGTCTATTTTTAAATCTGACTCAAATACTTAAATATTTTTGTTTGAACATATTTAAAATCAGTTTTAAAATTTTTCAAAATGTTTTTGTCAATATTCGAAAATTGCGAATTTTTCAAAGTTTCCTCTAGAGAAGTTGGGTAACGTTTTGAAATATTACTGATGAACGTATCGAACGTTACCTATAAATGTATTAAATAATTTGTTACAACTGTTTTATATAATGATGTTTTTCTTTTAGTTCTTCCGTAGCAGAAATGATTACATTGTTGGATGGATGTGGATGCCACTAATAAATGAAGCTTATCCACCAGTTCAATTACATTATCTCGCTACACGTAGTCTGTATTACGACTACTAATATTTAAAGTGAATTCACCTTCCTTTGCGGCTGAAATTACTTTATTAGTACAGCTCTATTTCTAATTCATTTCAACATTTCTCACACGTTCGAACAACTTTCGAACAGGATTAATAGTTTTGATTTTAATGATATGTTTTTTTTTGCAAAGAGTGTCTAATTGTTTTAACATACTGGTATGAACCGTTTCTTGAACCTGTTCGTTGGGTCATAATTCCTTCCATGTACATTATTTCTTTTTATATATCCATATATACATAAATACATATTATATATATATATATATATATATATATATAATATATAATATATATATATATATATACATATATATCCTACATCATTTAATTTAATTATCCTTCTCGTTGATAATTTTTTCTAGCAGATTTTTGTAATTTTTCAGCAACACTACTCAGTATATACCACCACGACACCAAACACTTTATTTTTACACTCGACACGCCTTTCGCTAACTATGTTAGCTTCATTAGGAGGAATGATTGACTAAACAACCATTTTCTTTATATTCTCATGCATGTTGACTTTTTTTAATAATGCTTATTCGTAAATAAGTAAGTAATAAATAAATAACAATCAAGTGTTTATTAATTCATTTAGTTAACTAACCAAACATATTTTTAATCTCTTTAATATTATTCTGAAGTATTTCGGTGAATTTGTTGTTATTGTTTTGAATTTATTCGACTTTACTTTTGAGTTCTCTAACTTTTGCGTTAATTTTAGACTGTAACTAAATCTTTGTTAAATTATATGCATATCATTTCCTTTACTGTACAATTTAATTCTTCTCATCCGAATTTTATTGGATCAATAATTTTTTTTCTATATACCTCAACCGCCCCTTAAACCATCTCATTAGAGGCTTCATATCTTCAAGAATCGGATCTCTAGCATTTTCTATTTCTAATACATTCTTTTCAATTGACCCTGATTCTTAATAAAGAAATTTAGGAGTATTTATATCTTTTTTATTATTTTTATTTCCTCCTTAATTTCTGTTAATTTTATTTGTTAATTATTTTTTAAGAGCTTCAATCAGTCTTCTAGAAAAATATTTTCTTTGAATAATTTGTCATCTATAGTTGCTTTAAAATAATTTTTAAAAGTTCCTAATTGGGTAAAAATCTTGTCGATTTTTCCAGTATTTGTTTTCATTTGAGTAGTTCAAATTTTCACAACATTTTTTATGCATAATATTTTGTCATTGTGTTCAGAAATAATTTTGTCTTCGAATTATTTTTTTTTGCAATATGCTCTGTATCCTCATTATTTCCATTAAGTTTCTTATTTAGATTATTAATATCAGTTTTTAAATCAGAGTAAAAATTTTGAATTAGTTTGGTTTCAATATATTTAGAATCACTTAAAATTTTTTTCTCAATTAAACAAATACAATGTACATAAAGTTTAATTACCAAGAAAGGCAGCCCACTAGCCAGCCGCAAAGCAAAAAACTATAAATGGATATATTTAACAGTTAGTTGTATTTATAGAAGAGAGAATGTAAGGAAAAGGATATAATTAATAGTGACTGAGATAAATTAAAAAATATATATGCTAGCTTATCTGTACAAAAATATTAGGCGTTCGTATAAGTTAACATATAAAAATATAAGTAATTATTACATGATAAATACAAGACATTGACAAACACTCCGTAGTAATTGTAATGCTTTTCAAGGATTAATGATTAGTTCATACTTTATTACTTTGTAAGATTTTATGGTCTTATCACGTTCTATGTTGGGGTTTTAGAATCGTTGGTACAATAATACCATACAACATTTATTACCAATACACCAAACTCATAAAGATGAAAATCTATATAGAAAATGAGCTATAAACTATGGTCAGTATTATTATTAAAAGGATTAAGCTAAACGATACAATGATCTTTTAAGAGTATTGCTCGTGCTTAAAACGTAAGAACAGATGCTTGTATTCTTGCACTCCTATAGATTTGAGGTACATTTATATATTAAAATTTTTCTTTATTTTTATATATAAGTATATGTTATATTTGTCAGTATGTAAGTTGTAAGTATCATCATTGTGGCGGCCCGTGGTTCCATGGTGTAGTACCTTGTTTACGGTTCAGAAGGTCGAGAGTTCAATTCTGCAGGTCGGTATACTTATTTATTAAATTATTTAAGTATATTTGGCCTGGCACGTACATTGGTAGTAGTTGTTCGCAGAAATGCAATAAAGTCCGAGAAGGTTCTACCGCGCTGTTTAAAAGGTACTGTGAAATACAGAAATGTATGTTTCGGCACTTGCACCACCTTGGCGGATATTACGACATCCTCGCCGATATCCTTAGAATATGAAAAAGGGTAAAATCCCTATTCAGGTGGGGAAGTGAAAGATAAAAAAAATCTCAGTTTATTATGCCTTCGTAAAGCTTAGACAAGTACATCGGCTTTAATGAGTATCTTCTCAAAAATCCTCATTTTGTGAGCGAAATCCGGTCGTTAATCATAAATAACTTTTTCTTTTAAAATCGTTCATCAATCAAAGAATAGTTTTTTTAAGAAGAAATCTATATATATATATATATATATATATATATATATATATATATATATAATATATATATATATATGTATATGTATATAGAGGAGAAGGGTAGTCTTGACCGACTAGTTAAACAGCAGTATTGTGTTCTTGGGGTAACCGGTCTTTGGAAAAGAACTAAAAAGTTTTGGACACCTTTTTAGCTACGCCAAGCTTTCGAAAATATTTCATTTTCCTCATCAGGGCTACAATTACAGTAGAATATCAGTATTTTTGAGATTAAAAGTAAAGAACAACCCTATTTTATATGTAACATTAAAGTACTTACTGCTAAGTGGTGTGTTCAAAAATTGTTGTTTGTGGGGGCAGTTTATTGCACTTATTCATCAGAAAAAAACAGAAAAAAACACAAGAAAACTCGACATATTCATCTCTGGGAAATATAATAAAATTTTAGTTCATTTTGTTGGAAGAGTACAGAGAATTTGTGGTCGCAAAATGATTTTAATTTATAAAGGATTTTTTTGATATGTTTTCTTGTCATTTTGCTAAGGGTGTTTCTATCTCTTAGTTAAGTTGTGGTTAATTTATATTTGAAAATAGAATGACGTTGACATTTTGTTTGATCGTTTTAAGGTTGAAAAGTTAGTGAAAATTAGTGGGATTATTATCAAAGAGATATGTCAGATATATTGTAAGAGTTTTCACTCTGATTGCCTATTTGTAATAAATTGGAGAAAATTAGACTCAGATCCTCAATGTCAGTTTTTTTATTGATCGAATTCGGTTGAAGGTGGATTTCCACCATCTCCTTAAAGATTCTCCTGCCGAGATTTCTCTCTTTACATAGGATTTTGGTTTCAGCAAAATTAAATTCATGTGAAAATTGGCTACTATGTTGGGCAAGGATAGAGATTTTAATATTCTGGTACCAAGGAAAAATAGAAGAGGACTAAATTTCTGTATAATGTTTTATGGACTAATGAAGTCACGTTTACTTCTAACGGAGTAGTAAGTTCACAGAATAGTCGATGGTGGGCCCAAGAAAATCCAAACTTTATAATTGAGTGTCGTGACCAATACTCGTTTAAAACTAACGTTTGGTGTGGCATTGTAAATGTCCAAATAATAGGGCCATATTTTTTTAGACATAATTTAAAATCACAACGATATTTAGATTTTTTAAATAACGAAATTTTAGAAGTTCTGGATAACATGGCTGTGGATATAAGATATGCTCTATGGTATCAATTATATGGTGTACCAATACACAATACTTTACAACTCAGTATATATCACCACTACACCAAACACTTTATTTTTGCACTCGACGCGCGTTTCGCTAACCATGTTAGCTTCATCAGGAGCGATTTATTGACTAAAGCTAAACTACAAATCTACCTATTTATACTTAGCCTAACCCTTGAATTACTCAAGCGGAACTAATGACATAGGCAAGGCCATCAGTTCCGGTCAAGTAACCAGTAGAGGGGACTATAAGGAATAGGCCCTCTGTCTTTATTTAAACTACTTTTACATTTTATGATTTCCATACTTTCGTATGCGTTCAACAATCTCCTATCAGATACATCCTTTATTAATCTTAGATTATCTAATGTTACAGTATGATTAGCTTCAAGGGCATGTTCGGCAATGCTAGACTTTTCTTTTCTATTGTATTTTAAGTGTGCTAAGTGTTCTTTAAATCTTGTTTTAATTGACCTTTTAGTTTGCCCAACATAATTTTTGTCACAATCATTACAACTAATTTCATAAATTCCACTTTTCTCACAATTAGGAATCTTATCTTTGGGATTTCCTAAGATATTTCTCAGATTGTCTGATGACTTATAGACTAAGGTGAGGCCTACCTTATTAAATACCTTATTGAGTCTCTTGCTATATTTCGGATTATATGGTATGGAGACATACTTGATATATACTGAGTAGTATCATTGTGCCAAGATTCCACATTTCCAACTTAGTTGAGATGGCTTCACGGTCAACGGAATTAAACCTTTATCGTAAGTACAGTAGTAAGATTAGATTAGTAGGTGCAGATATTTGGTTTTTAAAGTCATGCAAGAAATTTAAAGTTTTTGCCTAATTTTATTAAGGTTAATTTACCAAAATCAAATATTTCAGAAAAAGTTTCATTCTTTGCTAAACAAAAATGGCTTGACTTAGCAATCAAGAATTTGTACACAAAACGTAGTATGTTAGAAGTAGAATCATACAGCATATTCAAAAAACTTACTTCAGGATTAAATAATATTGAATATGAAGTATGGAGCGAGTTCCAGAGGAAAATGTTTTTAGTTATTGATATTCAATATAAAAAGAAATTCTCTATTCTAAGTAAGAAATTAAGAAAGCTCTTACCGAAGAAAAATAGTCCTCAGGAACTCGTAAATATTGTAGAAAATCATTCATCTCAATCCTTTACACAAAATGAAATTCACATCTTAAACAAAGGTCTTAATTTTGCAGTACCCCCTCCTAGAGATAATTTATCAGAAATAGTAGCTCACATTGAAAGTTCCATTAGTACACTTCCAGAAAATAGTAAATCATTTGTTAGGGAAGCATGTGGCAATCAAATATCGAAAAACATGGTTAACAACACAAATTCTAATTCACGAAAAGACATAAAAGTAGTTAAAGGATTGAAAAAGAAAGATGTTTTCTACTTAAAAGCGGATAAAGGAAATAAGGTTGTTATATTGGATAAGAAAGATTATTTTGAATGCGTAGATAATTTTATCGAATCTGGCTCTTATGAAAACGTAATAAGAAATCCATTACCGAGAATGCTATCAGAGGTTAAAAATTCTTTAAAAAAATGTAAGAACCTTGTCTCCGATTCGCTCAAATTTAAATTAAATGTGAGTAATCCGACCATACCAAAATTGTATTGCTTACCCAAAATTCACAAACCTGGAAAAGCAATGCGACCCATTGTTTCATCGGTCGGATCACCCACATATTTAATATCCAAATGGTTATCAAAAGAACTTGAGAAGTTACCGTTAAATACTTTCGCAGTGAAGAATTCCTTAGAATTCATTAATAAAACAAAAAATCTAGTTCTTAATGAAGGTGAAGTCTTAATTTCTTTTGATGTTAGTTCTTTGTTCCCAAGTGTGCCAATTCCACAAACTTACAATATCTCGAAGAATTACTTAGAATGAATGACTTTGAAGACGAAATTATTCGTGAATACTTAACATTATCTAAACTTTGTATGGAACAAAATTATTTCCAATATAACAATCAATTTTATGTTCAGAAAGAAGGAACAGCTATGGGTAATTGCTTATCACCTTTCACAGCCAATTTATTCATGAGTAAGTTTGAAATCGAAGCCAGTCAAGAATTCGAATATTTCCCAAGGGTATGGTATAGGTATGTGGATGATATTTTCGCGATTTTTGATACAAAGAAAGCAAATATTGATCATTTTGTTTCTAAATTAAATAGCCGGTACGATTCCATTAAATTCACTTACGAAGTTGAGAACAAAGGACAATTGCGTTTTCTAGATATTTTAATTATTAAAAATAATAATAGATTAGAATTTGATATCTATAGGAAGGACACAGTAACAGATAGATATATTCCTAATGATTCATTTCATTGCAAACAACATAAAATAGCCTCATTACATTTTTTAGTTCATCGTTTGGTCACTTTCCCTCTGAATAGAGTAAACTTTAATAAAGAAAGGAATCGTATTAGAAATATAACTAGAGTTAATGATTATCACGATGACTTAGTAAATAAGCTAATAAATAGACATAAGTTTAGGTTTAATATTCAGAATTCTACCTTTTTTACACGCGAAGAAAATAACACCAAATATGTCTCCATACCATATAATCCGAAATATAGCAAGGGACTCAATAAGGTATTTAATAAGGTAGGCCTCACCTTAGTCTATAAGTCATCAGACAATCTGAGGAATATCTTAGGAAATCCCAAAGATAAGATTCCTAATTGTGAGAAAAGTGGAATTTATGAAATTAGTTGTAATGATTGTGACAAAAAGTATGTTGGGCAAACTAAAAGGTCAATTAAAACAAGATTTAAAGAACACTTAGCACACTTAAAATACAATAGAACAGAAAAGTCTAGCATTGCAGAACATGCCCTTGAAGCTAATCATACTGTAACATTAGATAATCTAAGATTAATAAAGGATGTATCTGATAGGAGATTGTTGAAAGCATACGAAAGTATGGAAATCATAAAATGTAAAAGTAGTTTAAATAAAGACAGAGGGTCTATTCCTTATAGTCCCCTCTACTGGTTACTTGACCGGAACTGATGGCCTTGCCTATGTCATTAGTTCCGCTTGAGTAATTCAAGGGTTAGGCTAAGTATAAATAGGTAGATTTGTAGTTTAGCTTTAGTCAATCATCGCTCCTGATGAAGCTAACATGGTTAGCGAAACGCGCGTCGAGTGCAAAAATAAAGTGTTTGGTGTAGTGGTGATATATACTGAGTAGTATCATTGTGCCAAGATTCCACATTCCCAACTTAGTTAATACTTTACAAGTACGAAATACTTTAAATTAACTATTTCATGGCAGGGGCGTTGGGCGAGATCAGGATAAGTAATTTACAAACGTTCAAGTGTGTTCACTATCAAACTACGTAAGCGAGAAATATTTTTCTATTTAAAAACAAAAATTAATCGAAGTTTGCATCAAATATGATTCATCATAATGTGTGGATTTTAATATTCTATAAAAAAATTATGGACACGACTTCATTTTGTTCTTAAATAGATTATAGGTGCCTAGTTTTTGACAAATTAAATGATTTAAATAAGGTTGCAATAAATCAAGACGAAAAACAATTGCCGAAATATCAAAAAACTGCCGCAAATTCAAAATTGTAGTAGGCCGTTGAAATTTGACAAACAGATCTAGAATCACAAAATAAACTATTTGAAAGCTTCATCTGTCACATGAGCATATTCTAAATTAGACATGTTTTAATATTTTTTAAAAATGAAAAAATCGAATATTGTGCAATGATAAAATTCTTTGTTTTGGAAGGTTTATAGGCAACTGAAATCCATGCAAAGTTAGTGAAGTGTTAAAATCCTTCATTTCCAGTTGTTCATAGATGGACTCTAGAGTTTAAACGTGGTCGTACAAGCGTCAAAAATGATCCACGTTCAGGATGTCCAAAACTGCAACAACTGAAGAACCTGTTGTGCAAGTACAAGATATAGTAACAGAAGACCGTCGATTAACCGTGGATGATTTAGCTGAGGCTATAGGCATCTACCATGGATCTTAACTAATGTTTTGGGCATGAGAAAGTTATTCACAAGATGGGTGCCGCATTTGCTAACACTGGAACAAAAACGTAGTCGGGAAAAACTTTTTCAACAACCTTTGGCTCATTTCATAAAGAATAAAACTCATTTTGTGCATCGACTTCTAACTATGAATGAAACTTGGGTTTACTAGTATAATTCTGAACTGCAATAATAAACCGCACAGTGGACTGAGCCCGGTTGTTGAGCTCCAAAGCAGCCAAAGTGGTCAAAGTCATCCAAAAAAATCATGGCATCAGTTTTCTGGGATGCAGAAGGAATTTTGTTAACTGATTACCTTCAAATCTATAAAACAATCAAAGGAGAGTATTATTGCGACCCTTTGGATAAGCTGGATCAGAAAATTATGGAGAAAAGACCTGGTTTACAGAAGTAAAAATCATCTTTCATCATGACACTGCACCTGCTCACAGAGGTGCTTTTACAACGGCAAGACTGGTCGGATTAAAATAAGAATTGTTGGAATGTACACTTTATTCGCCAGATTTGGCCCCGGCTGACTTCCATCTGTTTCCAAACCTCAAAAGATTTCTACGTGGGAAACGTTTTCCAACAAATTATGAGGTGATAGCATCCGTAGATGGGTATTTGGAAGGTCTTCCGGAAAACCACTTCAGAGATGGGTTAAATGAATTGGATACTCACTGGAAAGAATGTAATTCGACTCATTAATTCATTTTGTTTCTTTTCAGCTTTCAAAACATATTGACTGACCTTTTAAGTCCTGGAATATTATATCAGATTCTTGCCAAATATGTACATACATGGCGACTTAGCTAGCGAAAAGCAGGCAGTAGATGCATTATGGGACATTGAGTGTGCCTTGTATAATTTTACTGAGTGAATCGGGCCTATTCTTTGTTCGCCCGCATTGTTCAGAAGGATTGTCTTTCTGTAGCATTAGCTATATATTCTGTGCTGTAGTATTTAATCACTTCTGCCCCTTTAACCTCCTTTCCCTGTTCAAGTTAACCGTAATGAAAAAAATAATTTAATCTTTAGATTTCCAGACCCATAAAACTTTGAAAAGGACATATAACATAATATATACTATGCAACTCCTCTAATCTTCTCCCCCACCATTTTAACATCTCATATCGTTTCACTATAAATAACAGCCTTGAAATTTATTCATCACCTTAACCATTATACCATACAATAGGTAACGACTGCCCTTCCTTTATCCCTTTTTACCCGGTTAAAATTGAAAGTAATGAGAAATTAAGTTAATTTTTAGATTTTTCGAGTCCGAAAGTGAAAAGAACATATAACACAATATATACGAAGCAACCCCTTGCTCATCTCTACAAAAAAATATAGAAATATTACCATATTATTATTAAAACCATACAACCTCTTTCACTCCCTTTCCCTAAGGCGATATGACTGAGACTTCATCCCCTTCTTAGATTTTATATGTGTACTCAATTTTAAATTTTGAGAATTATTATGCCGACAAATCAACAGACCAACGGAAATGAATGACTGTTTTTCGTGATCTGGGAACCCTAAACCTTAAAGAAAAACAAAAATGTCAGAGGGTAAATTTTTTACCAACACAATACTTTCTCTTAGCAAGGAAAGTAAAAATACATTTATACAGATTATTTATAAGCTGCTAAAAGTAATTCCCCAATTATAAATGCCCTTTTTAGATATAACGAATTATAATTATGCGTTTTGCAGTTGTAACAGTATGGTTAGTTTAAATTCAAATATTTTAAAATAAAAACTTTACGTTAGGCATTGTTTTGTTTTTAGTTTAAAATTAATACAAATCTGGAGAACAAAGCGAATAATTAATAATTGTTAAATATAATTTTCAAAGCAGTGCCGTTAACAAACGATAAAATCACATATCATAATATATACAGGAATTTTATTAATTGTTTAAAAGTTAATAAATCATTTCTATATTTGAATATATTCATTATTTAGGTTTTTATTTATTTTAGATTTTTTTTAAGCAATGCTGTTTTTTTTTTTTAAATTTATATTTTATTTTTAAAAAAAACACAAAGGTGTGAAGAAGCTTGTACAAGCAAGGGTACGTTTATGTTAAGTTATATATTTTTCAGAGCTTTATTTAATCTATTCCAAGTGGTACAGAATATGTAGCTAACGCTATAGAAAGATAAACGTAGCACAAAAAAACGTCGCTGTCAAACAAAACTGGCTGGCTGCCGCCATCTTCACAATATGTTTTAAACTATCTCGTCCAATTTTTAAGAGATGCAGTGCAAGCAGAAGATGTTAAATACTTTTATATGTAATAATAAAAGGGAAAACATGTCTATATATATATATATATATATATATATATATATATATATATATATATATATATATATATATATATACATATATATATATATATATATATATATATAATATATATATATATATATATATATATATATATATATATATTTCTAAGAGAGAGAGTTTCTATAAACAACGATTTAACAAAAGATGAACAGGAAATTCAAAAGAAATTGAAGCATATAGCAAAGAACGAGAGAAAGAATGGAAAGAGAGTGAAAGTAGGATATCAAAAAACCATAATCGAAGGAAGAGAATATAAATGGGACATTAACGAAGAAACACTGAAAAAACAGACAAAGAACACTACGACCATCAAGTCAAAAAACTGAGAAAAAGGAGAGAGATAGATAGATTGACGACGACCATGGCAAAGATAAAGGATACGGAAGAGAGGGCTAATGAAAGGATTACAAATAAGAAGATAATCAAAGAAATAGATAGGAAGAAAGAAATAGGAAAGAATTATCGAGTTATTAGATTGAGAACACGTAATATTAGGGGTATAAGCGGAAAAGAGGATGAACGGACAGAAGAACAACAAATGTACTATGTAAGAATCACAGAAACAGAAAAGAAAGGAAATGGATGCAAAAAATTAGAAGGAAATGTTATAAAAGAAGAAGACAAAATTATGGAAAGATGGAGGGAATACTATAAAGAACTATCAGATGGGAACGACATAGCATAAAAAAATCAACATACAGACATAATACCGGAACAAGTTACAGAACTCACACAATCAGAAGAAACTAATACAGAAGAAACAAAAGAAGCAATCGGCAATTTAAATAGGATAGAAAGATATAGAAGAAAATATGGAAAAGACAAATATAGAATAACTCACCCCCACGGGCCTTACACTTCTAAAAAGGGGTAGAAAGGCATAAGGATTAAGTAAGTAAGTATATATATATATATATATATATTATATATATATATATATATATATATATATATATATATATATATATATGTTACAATAGAGATTTTCATGGTTGGTGGAATGTAATACATTAAAATTTCGGGTTTCAATCCGTTCGTCTAACAATGAATTTGCAAGACATTTCGCAAAAATCTCATTTGGCATTTGCTCAAGGCTAACTGTTGGCTGTAAACTAAGTTAGCTTCGAGCGGCAGCAGCAAGATCACAGTATCAAGCACTTGAAAATGCCAAATGAGGTTTTGGCGAAACGTTGTGCAAATTCATTATTAGATGAATGGATTAAAACCCAGAATTTTAATGTATTACATTCCACCATCCATGAAAACCTCTTTTATATATATATATATATATATATATATATATATATATATATATATATATATATATATATATATATATATATATGTAGGAAAAGTAGGAAAATACATAGTATAAAAGATACATTATGATATTTTTGAAATCTTTCATTCTCTGTGGCTCAGCTGAAATTTATTTCTCATAATTTGTCCATAGAATTACCGGCAATGCACACATAATATCCACGGCTATTTGATTTTGAAAAATCGGAACCTTATTGTATTTTTCAAAATATATTGACAAATTTAGGCGTGTTAAGTCACCATGAAAAGAATAACAGTAACTGACTAGAACACCTTGTTATCTCTGTAAGTTCTTCTATTCTTCCCAATTTAGAGACAATCTTTCGTCGATCAATAGCAAATTTTGTTAATGATTTGTTTAAACAATATATTTTAGAAGTTAGAAATTCATCATATTTACTTTTATTACTGTCACTATTTTGTGTAGTATACCTATAATATGAACTACTGGTTAAATACTTCTCGATATCTGAATTATTTTAGATATGAGTATTAATATAGTAGCCCGCTTCTCTACTCTTTCCGCTTCTACCTAAAGAATCTTTAATTGTAGAATAGTTTATAACATACTAAGATAAGAAGTAAAAATATACATATTATATAAAAATATTTACATATGATAAATTACATTTTCCTTGTTTTCAAAATTGTAAGATCTAGTTGTATTAAAATCATTAAAAGTTTTTAAAATGTTATCATTTTTATTTTTTGTACACTTTTCCATATCATTTGTGTTAAAAACAGTGTTGTTTGTTGTAATAATAGTACGTGTATTTTGAAATATTTATTATTTTCTACAACATTAAATATTTTATAAGAAAAAACAAATGTCCTCTTATCAATAATTTTTTCCAAATTCATACAGTGAAAATATTTATCTCTTGTCACATTTGTATCATTTGCGAAAGATGCCATACTATATGTCACATTATAAGGATTATATATGTTACCGGCAAAGTGTATAATTCAGGCATTTTATAGAATGCCTAGGCACTCTATAGAATGCTGGGCTCGTTTAGACAATGCATGAAATATTTTCTTTTTCTTTAATTATTATATACTTTGCCAGATAATCTGTAGAATTCCTAGGAATTCTATAGAATACCAATGAGATTTTAGGTAAAGTATAAAATGAAAGACAAAGTGCCATAATACCAAACGTACAGCCGCAATGTGTAATAGATAAGAAAAGCGTTAACTGTTTCTCGTGTTACTGGTGACGAGGGATCACGGTGGGGGTGAAGTCAATACGTTATAACATGCACTAACCTGAGCTAACTTAAACTAACCTGAACTAACAAGAGCTTACGTCTTAGTAAGAAAGTTCTGTGTACTTTCAAGCGTCACAAAATTTCATAACCCAATGAATAAGTATAAAATGAAAGAGAAATTATGGTAATTTTTTCATCTTTTGTTTATTCAAAATTAACAATATTGAGATTATCAACTCTTCATAAAAAGAATGCGCAGAGAAATGAAAATAAAGGCTTCGTCACTCTTTGAAAAATCAAACGTTGGTTTATTTTTTATAAAAATTATACTGTTCAGCGATAGGACACGCACCTAAATATTTCAGCACAGCAATATTAACTTGCAGAGATTATTAGATAATAAAATCCAGCAGCAGCTAGTATTTCAGGACTCAATTTTCCTTCCTATTTTTAAAAGTGTCGAATTTATCTATATAATGTTTCATATCTTCTTAGAGATTAACTGTTTCTATTTGTGCATAGTAACTTTACCTTATATAATATTATATAATGGTTTTAAGAAATCATAAAAGAAACCAAGCATTATAGTTTTATACATGTCTAAAATAGACAATTCAACATTAACTGGTTTGTCATATTGAACAAGTGGCTTTTGCATTTGAATAGAAACTACATGTTCATTAAAAATTACTGACTCTTTAAAATGTCGTTTCGCAGTTAGAAATTTCACTTCGTTTTTTTCCCATTGAGTAACCAGTCGAATATCTGAATTTTTTTTATCAACGTTTTCCGTAGTTTTACCATATATACTGCTATTAGCTAGTTTATAATTATTTCTATTAAACTGATTTTTAGATTCATTTTTCAATTTAGTGTTTAAATCTATATATTTCTTTAACTAAGGTGATGGAGTAAACTCTAAGATTCTTTGAAATTTTAGTTCATTCTGAATACGTTGCTACAATAAACTCTAATGAATGATATATCTTTCTTGATTTAGCAGATTTTTAATTAATTTAATATTTAGAATTATATGGTTTACAGTTTTTGGTACAAAAAGAAAATTCATTGTCATATTCATGTAAATCAGTTGGTTATATTAAGTCAACTTCTAAAATATAGCTTTTTTCAGATATGTCTGAAATATGTATGACATTAAAGTTATCAATTCTTTCTTGTGAGAGCTGGACAAAATCTTTTTCTGGAAGATATTGAGATATTGCATAACAATATAAATTTGTTGCGTCTAGGTATAAAATATGTTTATTGGGTTTAAATGTGTCTTAATTTGCGGTAAACCTATTATTTGCGATAGATCTTCTAGTAACACAGGTACTAACTCCTCCTTTAAAAAATGTAACATATTAAGATCAGTTAATATTTCTAATTATGCTCACTATACTTAGGATATGCGTCAAAACTTAATCCAGGAGGAGTTCAATAATGTGCTGTATTTAGTTTATATTCAAACAACTTTTTCTAAAATTTTCGAAAATATTTGCCAAAAGTAACATATCTAATTTTAAATAAATATTCGAATTGTCTTCTATTCATTTACCATTGAACACATTCCACTAACTTAATAAAAACTTGATTACAGTTAAGACCCGCATATACTTCATATTTAGAAAGATTGCCGTCAAAAGAAGGCTTTATATAATATGCAAATGAATATGGAATATTTTCATATTGTTTAAGAGTGGAAGAACCTTTAGCATCAATATTATTTTTTATTATTTAATGGTTTAAGAAAACATTCAAAGTCCGCATAACTGACAAAAAGAATTGAGTTTTTGAATATCCGAAAATATTTTAAGGCACCAAATTACCACATTGATTAACTTTAGGTTGGCAATTAATTCTAACATGACCACAATAACATATGTTTGTCTCATTAAAACTGCTTTATTAAGGAAATATTGTAAAGATCCATCACAACGGAATTTCTTTCCATGATGTTTAGACAGTTGACTAGAGACTAATTAGACAAATCAGAAATACAACAATAATGGAAAATCTCTTTATCATCAATAATCAATAATGAATTAACATAACGATTTCGTTAAATTTATAGTGTAATGGCCCTATAACTTCTAGTATTGAGACCGTTTCTAATTTTTCCAAACCATAAACATTAGTTGAAATCATATTTTGAATTTCAAATTTTGGTTATTGTTGATTTTGAATAGTACATCAAGACCTGACATATCCAATAATGTACAAAATGTAACAAAGATGACACTTTAAATTCAACTCCTGTTGCTTGGTGTAAAACTGCAACAGCTCACCAGAGGAAGCAATAATCCTCATGTTGACAACAGCATGTTTCCCTTCAATTTTATAAGATGACGCTATTAGCGTATTTGTTATTATTGACTTCCGAATGTAGTAATTTTACCAAAGTCCAGTCAGCAACACAAGATAATTATTAAATCAAATAAATAATTGAGCAATTAAAATTTGGAAAAAAACTGACAACAAACTCTAACTAGCAGTACCATTGGCACAACATGGGAGATATCTACAAGAATAAATTTTGTAACCTGCATAAAATTGAAAAATAAACTTAAATTATCTAAATGACTTTCAGCTAGCTCGTCAGCCTTTCTATTAATTATTCAACTGATTTCTTCAATTGTGTTAAGAATATCTGAACTATTGCAAAGTATTTTAGATTTGCATGTTGAAAGATTTCGCTCTGGGTATGCGATTGACAGGATTTAAGTAGAGTCCAAATAATTCAATAATTATATATTTTTTTTATTTGTATGCTTTTTACTTTTAACAAATGGTTAACTTTTGGCATAACTTCAACAAAAAAAAAATCACATTTACTGACATTCATAAAAAATCATCAAGTCTGATTCTACACGAAATTACATGATTACTGAAGGCTGCTTTTATAATTTGCATTCCATTGTCGATTGAAAAGATGGCTGTATTGCATCTGAAAGTGACTAAAAATAAAAATTAGTGATGTTGTTATGAATGTTTGTTAAGTTAAAGTTTGATGCAAAGGTTAGTTTTATTGTATTTTGCAATTATGTTGCTAAGATCTTGACAAGTTTGGCAGGTGTACGACTTGTTTCTTAGTAAGTTACTGAATCATTTCTCTGGCATTGCATTTTTAAAAAAAGTTGAGAGTTGTACGCTTATGTCGATTGCATGTCTTCTTCACATATCGAGTTAGATTACTCTTTTTGTTAAGGACTTTTGACATATCAAGTTCTTGTTAAGGACTTTTGACAGTTTGGTGTACGACATATCTGCTATGGTTTCATTTGACGTGATTTAATTATTATATAAATTGTTCAAAGCATAGTCCAAACTTTTCAGTTTTGTAAATTATTTTTCCGTAACTTTAATTAATGGTAAGATACAACGAATTGTACCAAATACGCCACACCTAGTACTCAATCGGAGGCTGACACAGCAGCCACAAGCCGACAGAGTGGTTGGCACAGCCAACACTATTTTTCCGTAACTTTAAATCAACCTCAGACCTTATGTGGTTTAACGCAACAAATAGGCAAAAGCCCATATTTCAGCAGTCTCCCCACTGTTCTCTTTTTCGGGATGGATGGCATTAATTTAAATGTTTTGCCAAATGACTAACTTGATTTGCATTGGCGTTCCTTATTAATCTGAGTATCTGTTTGGACCGAGACTGAATTTTAATAATCTTTCGCATAATTCGACCGAAAGGAGTTGATTCGTCATATGAGGTAGAAGCAATGAAGGTTAGGTTAAAACCAAGAAAAGACGAAGTTAGAGGAGGGGAAAAACGCGCTTTTTTTCGCGTCCTTTTTTTTGTTTTTTTTTTTATAAACCCCAATTTCTAACCTTTCAGACTAGTTGCTGTTGTTGAATTAACCATTATAAAAGCAAGGTTTGCTGCTTGGTTTATTATACTCGATCTGAAGATCCATTCAAAAAACGTTCTCCACGTATAGTACAGTTTTACTTTAATTATTAATATGCATAGTGATATTGTCATTGACTTTTACAAATTAGTTGTCAAGAAAACTATAACTATTTGAAGAATAGTGGTTTGATGATATTACAGTCATGATTCATGGGAGTCATCGTCTCCACTTCTAATCTCCAGATACACCTCCTCATCTGCCGGTCGATGAATCATGGCTAAACTAGGATGAAGATGAACCTTTTCCACCAACCATGGATTTTTCTGATTTGGAGCCGCCTGCAACTTTTTAATTTGAAACCATCGATACTGGAGTCGAATCATCATGGTTTCTTTTATCGTTCACCTCACCTTCTGAGTAGGGATTTTACCCTTTTTTATATTCCAAGGATATCGGCGAGAATGTCGTAATACCCGTCTAAGCTGTTCAAGTTCCGAAACATACATTTTTGTATTTCGGAGCACGTTTTAGATAACACAGTAGTACTGCCAAGGTCGTTATTACATCTCTGCAAAACAACTACTACGTATGTATATGGCCGGACCAAATCTACTTAAATAAATAATAAATAAGTTGACCGACCTGCCGTGATTGGAACCCAAGATCTTCTGCACCACAAGCAAGTGTTATGCCAGGTAGCCACGGGCCGCCATGTAATCAGAGGATGAAGATGCTTTTTCAACAAAAAAAGTTAAATTTTGTGATAAATTAAATATTACATACATATACATTAAATCATTTTGAACTTTTTGTCAGATATGGAGGAATAGGAATATTTACTGATTTATTATTTCATTCATAATAATTTCTATAATTATCCAATAACTTTATATTGGCTAATGTGCAATTCTGGAATCTTATTAAGTCAACTTAATTTAGATTCTACTTTAATTGAAAAAAAAACCCAAGAATTTCATTATAAAATTCGTCTTTTCGTTTCCTTTATCGTAAATATGGTATGGAGATTAGTAAACCTTAAATATTTCTTTTAAAATAGTATCTATTTCAGTAGTGAATTTCTGGGAATGCAAAGAGGAGGAGGTAAATATTTTCCTTCTCCCATCAGCATTCAACAAATTGCCTCCCAACTTATAATACAATCTCCTTCTCTTATTAATATTCCCACAAATTACCACCAAACATATAATACATCCCCCTAATAAACCTTATTTATTCCTCCTCCTTCCAGAGTGGCTTTTCTGTCACTATCTTTGGCAATTTCGGCAGAAAATTTTGAAATCAATGTTAATATAGCTGAATATGGTTTAATCAAACAACTTTGCCTCCCAGAGTGACTTCAAACTATTAATTATAAGAAGAAACTGATTCGGTCCAAGCCGAAACAACTTTCATAGTAATTGATGTCATTATTAAATATTGCAGAGTAAGTACTTTAAACAAAAATTATTCAGATTTTTGCAACTAGAAATATAAAATTAACTTTTATCTAATTTGCTCCTAAATAACACCAAAAATGTGCAATTTTGAATCCTATTCTTCCCTTGTGGGAGTTTTGCAACCAGAGTTATATTTTTATATGTTTACAATTAAAACATCCAAACAGTAAAGATTTTTTATTCAATATACTTCCTAATTTTATAATTAAAATTATAAAATTAAAAATAGAATTAAAATTACAAAATTAAGAATACAATTAAAATGAAAATTAGAATTTAAAAATTAGAGTAGTTCATTCTCCTTGCCTTTTTTCTTATTTTCCTCTTCCTTTTCTTCCACATTATTTTCTTCCGTCTCATTTCCTTCAATCTGATATTCTTCAACCTAATTGAGTATAATACATACACACATATCTGATTAGATTTCTCCTACTCATAAGTGTGAGGTGGTGTTGCATTACCAATCTCTCCTTGAGTGATTATATGGGACTGACATTTTCCTCTACATCATTTTCTATCATCTAATTTTCTTCAATTTCATTTTCTGTGGAGCGTAATCCACACTCACAGATCCCATTCCATTGCTCACACTCATTAGTGTAAGGTGGCATCCTACTAACTCATCCTTCATTAATTAAAGATTCTTCGGGACTGAGAGACACACCCCTATTCACCGCTGTGCTTTTATTTGGTGTTACAAAGAATGTTATAGTTAAATAAGATGCTGAACGTACTCTTTCATTACCGCTATTAAAAATTTCAGAATAAAAATCGAACTTTACGGTAGGACAACCACACCCCTTTATTTTAAACACCAATAGTATTGCATTTCTACCCCTCTCACAACTGTTTTTTATAATAAATTAGCGGTCCGCCGGCCACCAGCCGCCTAGTCTCCGGTAATCGCACACGCTTGGCGCCTGACTCTCTGCGTTGACAGATGCGCGCTTTTCACGCTTCGCTCGTGGTTCTCTGCATCTGACCGATGCGCGCTTTTCACGCTTCGCGCACGACTCTCTGCCTCTGCATGCGATCTGCATGCTAGCAAATGAGCGCCTTTCACACTTCATGCACGCCGCACGCTGCTAGATGAACGAAAATACTTGTTTGGAAGTGATAACTATATGCTGGTATAAAGTTAGTTTGGAAGCAGTAACCGACAGTATTTTCTCGGTGTGGTTTCAAAACGTCAGTTAAATTAGAGCATTTGTTAAATATACTGTGTGTCAGTATTTGTAAGTTTTAATTTTTATTTTTTAACATTCTATCATGTCTTCATTTAACTTTTCATTCGAATATAGTATTATTGGCAGTGGTGAAGATTAAGATTTTTGATCATTATTTTATTTCTTTAAATAATCAAAATAATGAGTTTAATGCAAGATTTGACGATGTAAGTACTACAGTATTGCTTGATTTAGGTACATCTAATTTAAATAATTTTAATTCAATTAATAATCTTCTTATCTTTGACCTTAATAATATTGGTAATATCTAGAATCCTGAATTTATTAACATAGCGCTCCCTACGTTAAAGGATTCTTGTAATTTTGACGATGTTAATGAACAGACAATAGAAGCTCATATTCAACTACAACTAATTCAAAATTTTAAAAGTAATCAATTTTAGTTCAAGAGACATAGAACAATCAAATTTCTTTTAATTTGGAGGATTATATCTTTATTAATAATTCGAATCTTTCTGCCCAAGTTCCTGTGTCAGTCTCTAATCACTCGGGATATTCTACTGAAACAAACTCGCTAGCATTGTCTCAAAATACCGAAAATGCTGAAATTAGCAATGTTCTTTCTCAAAATTTTAAATTTAATGTTATTAATAATTTGTCATAATCTTTGGAAATTTCGGAGTTGAATTTTGAAATCGAAGACGATGATTAAAGGCGGTTTACACAAATCACTTGCACAAAAAAATCTACAATGTGTGTTTGATAATGATTCTAACCAATCCATTCCATGTACACAACTGTAATCCGCCGTCGTTGGCAATTTCGGCAGAACATTTTGAAATCGAGACTTAATCGGCTGAGGGTCACTCACAAAACCACGTTCACAATAAAATTTACAATGTGTGTTTGATAATAATTCTAACCACTCGATTCTATGCACACACCCGCATCTCCCTTCACCATCTTTGGCAATTTCGGCAGAATATTTTAAAATCGAAGTTAATACAGCTGAGGATGGTTTAATCAAACGGTTGTTTTCGGTTGAACAAAAATTAAAAACTATGTTTCAAAAAAATGAGGAAGATGATAATGCTAGCAATTCAAAAGACTAGTCAGGTTAGTACTTCCGATCAGACAGAAATTTTTCGTGATTATTCTTTGCGTATTAATTCTTCTATTGTTATAGACAAAAATAGATAGGGAAAATTTGCTGTCAATTTAAAGAGTTTAGGTTTTATGTTATATTCTTATGATAAATTTCGAAACGCTTCTCGAAAAGAAGCGGAGATGTGGAATCGAGTTATATTTTGTTTCAGCGAGAATGTTAATTCTATTATTTAATTTCATTTCTCTATTCTCTAATATATTTAGGCTCTGATTTTTTAAATTGTCCTTCATTTCGAATTTAATACACACAGTTTCATTAGCGGTGTTTATGAAGTATACTTGTAAAATTTTTAAAGTAAGTTTTACTCGTCGTGATAATCTTTCTCGCCATATGAAAAGGAAATGTAATTTCAAGTTGTCCAAACTAAAAGTGTCTTCAGTCTTAAGTGATAATGAACAACCTTCTACATCTAGGCGAGGTAAGTTTTAGCAATCTCATTTATATAATTTATATACTTTGAATGTCATATTTTTGGCCGTTTAAGTATTTTAATGTAAATTTAATTTATTACAAGATATATAAATCGATGTCTGTAGTATAATATACGTAATAAGTTGAAAATAAAATGCAAGTCAACACCAACACAATAATAATTGCATCATTTAGTCTTGGATCTTGAACCGATCGTCAAAATACTATTTCATGGCCAACTGCTTCAAATTACACTATGCCACATTGATCGGTAATAAGCCATCTTTTTTCCAAAAGTTTGTCTGCATATGTCTTCAATGCTAACCTTTGGGTTCTCTAAACCAATATTGACCGTTTCAGCTGCTTCTCCTAAGCTTTACACAACACTATAAAACATCTTTTTTTAGAAGTATCGAAATATTGCCAAGATTGCAAGAAAATTATAGTTAGAAGAACATGGGAAAATCATTTGAAGTCTAATGGTTGCAAACAATGTGTCATGGTCTCTTCTAGGGAACATGGAATTGATGTGTCAACGTTTATGGAACGAATCATTTCATATCGGGTCAACTCTGATAGGATTCATGTAAACGTCACTAGTTTTTTTGAAGAACTTGCTCAAAAGGATAATGGTTTATTGGAGCGAACAGTCGAGCAACATATCTGTATCAAGTCAAATGTGGAACTCTTCGGGTTCTATTTACATCTAAGATCATTTGTAACAGTTCAGATATCCCAGATGTCCAAATTTTTACGAAATAGTAGACAGAAAGGCAGACGAGTTAGCAGAAAGAAATTCTGGTAATTAGATTATTATTTTTGATATTTTCATTGTGTTTTTCTAGTTTCAGTGTTAACTTTTTCAGAGCTTGGTAATTACTGATTTTTAGGAATTTTATATGCTTATTTCTTTTGTTTCAGAATGGACTTTGGTCAAACTTCTATATTTCTATATAAACAAACCTACCTAATGAAATTGAAAAGAAGTTTGTAACCATCAACTTGTGCAACGACGATGATAATTGCTTTTTATGGTTTGTTAGAGCAGCTTTACACAAACCAAACGGATTGGAATATCAGGTGTCATCTTACCCCCCTGTCTCTACATTATTTGATATTTCTTGTGTTGATACCCCATTTAACTGATATTTATAATTTCAAAATTTTAAATGAGAGACCAGAAATATTGTTAAAAAGTGATAGGACCATTGCATTAAACGAAACAAAAACAAGTTCGTCAAGGTAATTTACTATTCATTAGTGATGATGGAAAATTTCATTACTGTTACATTAAGGATTTATCTGGGTTATTGCCTAATCAATCTCCAAAACATCATGGAAAAAAGTTGCTTGGCGATGGATGTTTACGATATATCCGAACAAATAATAATTTAACGAGATGTAATGAATGTGACTGTGATCATATTAGAATTAATTTACTGTCACCCAAAATTGATAAATTTAGTAACATTGTGCCAGGAAATATTTTAATATTTACTGGAAGTTCCCCTCGTTATCTGCAGATATTGAATGTACTCTGCAACCACTAAACAGCAGTGTAAATGATTTTGATTCTAGCAGTTCTTAGATCACTAAACAATACGAAATATTCCATATTCATTTGCTTATTATATGAAATGTTTTTTTGATGACAACGCATCTAAATATGAAGTTTATAAGGGTTCTAATTGTAAGCAGGTTTTTAATAAAGCTAAGAGAACGAGATGTGTTTGATATCTATAATAAATATTTAAAATAAATGAACCAAGGAGAACAGTTTTATAGTAATATAACAGGTGAACATATTACTCAAGATAGAAGAGGGCTTAAATTGGATGGAATTTGTTTTATTGTAATTCGATAGGAGAATATTCGGATATTAATCTAAAATCAGATGTGTTGCTTTTGGCTGATAATTTTCAAAATTTTAGAAAGACCTGTCTCAATATCTATAAGCTAGACCCTGCACATTATTATACTTTTCGGGGATTAGGTTTTGATGTATGTTTAAAATACACTGATGTAAAATTAGAACTTTAACTGATATATTACATTTTTTAAGGATAATATAAGAGGAGGAATTTCCTGAAAACTTCGACTCATCTGAGCTAATAAATATATATTATATGTTGAGGCAACTAACTTGTGCTATGTCTCAATATCTTTCAAAAAAGGATTTTGTTTGATTGTCTCAAAAACAAATTGATAGTTTTAATGTCACAAGCAATTCAGACACATCTGAAAAAGGATATGTGTTAGAAGTTGACTTAATGTATCCCACTGATTCGCACGATTTTCACAATGAATTTCCTTTTCGTGCTGAAAACTATACTCTAGCTAATTCTAAACATACAAAATTAATTCCCGATTTACTAAATAAACGGCGGTATGAGGTTCATTATACTTTATTCAAACAACGTCTTCGAAATGGACTTAAATAGATAAAATTAATAGAATCCTAGATTCCAAAGTTAAAAAAAATATATTGACACTAATTTAAAAAACAAATCTAAATAGGAATTTAATAGAAGCAATTATAAATATATTAATAATAGTAAATATGGAAAAACTATGGCAAATGTTGGCAGGCGATCTGATATTAGATTAGTTACCCAATGGGAAAAAAATGGTAGGAAAAATTGTATTAAAAATTTAATTACAAAACCACAATTTAAAGAATCATTAATTTTTAATGAAAGTTTAGTTCCTATTAAAACGAAAAAAATACTAGATGAATATGACAAGCCCGTTTATGTTGGATTTTCTATTTTAGATATTTCTTTTATGACTTCTTAAAACCATTATACCAATATAAGGTAAAAATATTATACGCAGATACTTACTCTTATCTTGGAAATAGAAACAGATAATGTTTATGAACATACGAAAAATTGTATTCTTATTTTTGATACCTCTAATTAATTAATTAATAATAATCTACAGAATATGCCGATAGCTAATTCTGTGGTAGGTAAATTTAAAGATGAATTTGCTGGCGGACCCATAGAATGTTTCTATGGAACCGCAGATTGTGTAAAAACAAAAAATAAATTGCTTGTGGAAGATAATTAAGTTAGTTTTTTATCCTCAGTTGATGATAAAAGATTCAAAATTTATAATTGTTTTAATACGTTTGCTTGGGGACATCACGATATTCCATTGTGTCAATCGGTTGAGGAAAATTTTTGAATCTTCACCTCCGCTTTACCTACCTGATATAAATAAAATTATAAGATATCTAAGGTTTCAATTTTGTCTTGCACTGGGTATTTTCTAAGAGCTAGAAATGTATTTAGAATCATTTGAAAAGGAAATTGATAATATAACCTATAGAACTTATAAACATAGATTAACCTCTTTTAAAACATGGAACGAAAAGTTGCATCCTGAAATATTAGCTTCTTTTGGCTTTTATTATTTAATAATTAAAGAAATTTGCAAATGTTATTATTGTGGCTGAAATATTTTATTGAAGATTGTCCTATTGATGAACATTATAAATTTTATAAACATCGTGATTTAGTAGAGTGTTTGCGAAAGTAAAAAATTAGAAATAAGGAGTTAACATTATTGTTAAACAAGACCAATGACTATATATTATATTTTATATTGTATATTTTTATAATTTTTTTACAATTGTCTGTACCTGCCTAAACATATATTAATATTACCATTAACAATTTGTTAATATTTTTCGTTGTTATTAAATTCTCTTGCTGATGGTAACAAAGTTATTAATATATTTATGTATTTTTTAATGAACTCTATCCCACAATTTAACTTCCTGTATTATATGTATAATTGTATATTTCCCCAATAGTGAAAATGTATGTACCATGTTGAAGCTAATGAGACCCTATCCCAACGAACTGGAACACAAATTATCAAGAAATGGGACAAAAAGAATGAAGAAATTTGTGACTTTCAAAGAGAAGTAAAATAAAATTTATTTACTAATTACCTGCGATTTTGCCTTTTGAAATGCAACGAAGTGTGTGTGGGAAAAAGAAGCTATTTAAATATGTGAAGATTTAACGCTAGGATCAAAGACTACAATCTACAGTTTTGAATGAAAACTATAGAAACTTAATATATAATGAAAGGTTTATTGATAATAAGCATATATGTAAATTTAAATTTTTGTTTTATTTTCGATATTTTAAAATCCACGAGTTATGAAATTTGTCATATCCTACCCATTTAAAAAAGACTCTATTTCTTTTTTTTCTTAAAATCTTTTCTACTAAATATTCGTCTTCATTATTTGCTTCTTTTAAGAGGTAAGTAGTTGAGTTAGTAAGTTGTACTTTTCTGATTTGAAAGATTTCAGTAGACCAATTCGGAGTCTATCCTTTACCAGACGCTTCTCCTTTTTTTTTCTTTAAGCTTCATGTGTTTTAAATTGATAGTTTGCTTATAAGTAAACGAATTTAATAATATATTTTCTTCATTTTTCGTATTAGTTTCGTTGGGTTTATATCTTGTAGACCTGTGACTGGTATTGTTGTATTTTTCAACAATTGTGGGCAAAATATTTTACTACTCATAATCTCCTCGATTACTGAAATATTTCCACATAATGTTTTTTAAAGTTCTGGTGTCTAGCTTCATTAGAATACATTTGTAATAAGCTGCCTGAAGACAACCTCGGACTTCCTTGACTGCACTATGAGCAATAAGTTCGCTTTCTCAACAGGTGTGCAATAGAATTATCTGGCTGTGTGAGTGGTGGTAAAGTGGATAAGGTGAAATTTGGACTAGCGGCCTTAGCGACTGACCAAAAGGACCTGGAATTGTTGAACAAACAATAAGTTTGTTTCTAATTCGTCGATTGTTTCGTCGATAATTTTTTTGCATCTGTTCCTGGCACGAACCAAGATTTTACAATTTATGACTTTAGAATTTTCACGCCATTGTCGGTAGGCAAGATATTTAGAAGCAACGGATTCTTTGCATTTTCAGTTAAACCAAGGCTTGTGGTTGGAAGGGTATTTCCTCGAAAAAGAGAGGTAAGTGTCCATGCCAGCCAAAATAATTTCGGAAATCTCCTTAGCGCACTCAGATGGGTCGTCGGATCCAAAACAAACGTGTAACCAAGGAAAAATTCGAAAACATTCCATGAGTTTTTCCCATTTAGCAGATTTGTAGTGCCAAATCTTGCCTCATAGGCACCTCTGTCATTGGTTAGTAGGATACTCGATATTGAAAGCACTTTGTGGTCGGAATAAGCTAACGGCTGATTTACGGTGACAGTGTAAGTCTCTGGATTGGTGGTTCAATACAGATCAAGAAGACTAGCGAACTCTCCGTTTCGACCAGGGATCTATGTTGGTTCGTCGATAAGCTGAGTTAAGCCACAATCAACTCAACAACCCAACACTCATATTCATGACCTTGTTCGTTCCTTGTATTTGAATACTTAAGCCAAATAATGTTCTAGACATTAAAGTCGCCCGGGATGGCAATTTCGGTATTTGGATAGTTAATTTATATATAATCGATATTTTATTATGCCCTAGTTTGCTGGAACCCTGGCAAAGATTTAAGAAACAAATCTCTACAGAGTGGCTAATAAACCCCAGCGTCAACACGTGTTTCAGTAACCAGTCGATCAACATTGTATTCACCAAGTAGGTTTATAAATCTAAATTTGAAACATAGTTTTTATTAAAATAGAACTGTTAAAATTATTTTGAATACAGATGCACGTTCGAGAATCATGTGTTAATCACAAATGGGCCAATAATCTGACACACAACAAAGATGACTTTTTCGTGCAAAGCATTATTTTAATAAAAAAATTGAATATTCTTGTTTTATATCCTATCTTTAAGCCAGTGTTCATTTAAACACAGACAATTTATATTTTATACTTTTTACATAAAAACTCAATAAGATATTTCTTATTAGAAGCACTCTATAACTTTAAATGAAAACCATTAACATAGTTTGAAATTGTTTGTAACTTGTTGGTTTTCTTAGTCGGCACCCATGCAATCCCTTCGTTACCCAACATTAATACTATTAGTTATTTCTTTTACCGCCTCTGCTTCCCTTCTTCTTCCTATTGGACTACAACAACATTTGTCGTATGACAAAGAAGATTATTTAGATTCGATTCTTGTAATAAATTTGCAGTGACCTTTAAATCCATACGACACTTTCGTTGCCCATTACTATTAGTTAATTCTTCTACCTTCCCTGGTCTCATTCTTCTTGTTATGGAACTATAATAATACTTGTCATATGGCAGAGTGGATTTCTATAATAAATTTCCACAATGCCTTATAGATAGCTAACCAGTCAGATTTAAAAAAAATTGATTTACTTGTAATAAAAATGTGTATTTTTAACGAAAACTCGCCTTGAGCTGTTTAAATTGTAAGCTTATAATGAGAAAAACTGAATATGTTTTAAAAAGTTATTCATTTAGTTCTATCATTTTTAGAAAAGAGAATCATTATTCGATAAATTGGTCCTGAGGGTGTCAAAACGCCCAATTACACGTGGAAGAGGAACACGAATTAATCGAAAGATTCTATACTTAACTAATTAGGATTTAGTCCTAACTTTAGCATCTGCCTCATTAGACTGATAACAGTTCAGTTTTCGTTTATGTACTAGGTATACTTCACTTTTTGCTGTTAGCTATCTCTAGATAAGCAGCTTTAGTTTGTTATGTTCTTATGTTGGGCACGTTTTATTAAGATAGATAAGCAGAGTTAGTTATTATGTATTCTTATGTTGGGCACGTTTTATTATATTCAATCACAGTTTGTGTACGAACATTATCTGTATCAGATAGTTTAGTTGACTTGATTTCATCTCCAACCGAAGTTATACTAGAAGCCATTTTGACAGTTGCTGTCACATATTGTACGGTAGCAATTGTAGTTACCCTGTTAGTTAAGTTAATCTGGCACTTTAGGCCTTCCAGTTTTTCGTTTAAGTGGTTAATAACAGCGTTCTTTGAATCTAAAATTTCAGTTTTTTTTTTTACTTATTGTTGCCTCTTCTAAGATAAGACCATTTTCATTATTATTATTTTTAATATCTCTCAACTCTTGTTATGGTTTCTCCTGTAATTTTATTTAGCACTTTATTTTCGTTATCACTTTAACCACTTCTCTGTGTTGAACAGTTAACTTAGATGTCCCTTCTGCGTTTTGGTGTAGACGAAAGAATAATTCGTATAAGTCTATGTAACTCCATCTAAATTTTAGAACACCAAAAGTAAGGGATACAGTAAGACGTAACTCTTTATTACATAGATGTTGTGAGGACACGAGATGAAACACCGTATTTAGACAGTGTATAGCTTTCACCAAGAAACATGCTAATAAAATAGAAGTATTTTAGGTCTTTAGGTAGCTGAGAGATTTTTATTTCCCATTAAACAGCGGCCATTTGAGTTTATATCAGTTTATTTACCTATGGGTTAAATTTGTACAGTAGACTAGATTTGATAACAATACATATATCACTAATAAACGTTCTATGAATGCACTAGTATATAATAAATCTCATTGTTCTTAAATTAGACATTACTAACCGAAAAACTGAAGTGATAACTACTTTAGTGATTCATTACTGTAGTGATAAGAAATAATTATTTACTCTAAAAGAAAGTTATAAAAATCCGCTTGCATTGGTTCTTAAACAAAAGTAATATTTGAACAACGCATGATCTAGTATAAACATAATTATACAACTAACAAATTAATAATTACCACCAACAATGAAGTTAATAAAACAAGCCTATAAATTAAGCTGGCTATATGTTTTTAAACTACTATCAGTAAATTACATACGTACCGGTTTCTTTTCATTACCACTACAGGTCACGTCTTAAATCTGATTCATAAAAAATAGCCAAACCAAATACTTATTGGAAAACCACTGTATTTTTATTATTTTCATTTTTAATTTAATTTCCTCTTCAAATTTTTTTTTTTTTGTTTCTTGTCACATTTTTTAGAGTGACATTGTATTACAGGTTATACGTGAATTACTTGAATATACTTTAAATTATACTGATAAATTTAATGTTCTAACCAAGAAACGACAAATTCAGACAAAACCATTGTTGAAATCTATTTGCAATTTTTTTTTTGAATTGTGTAGATTTTATTACAATCGGTTCTACTAAAGAGAATAAATGCCGCTTGATATGAATAAAATGTTAATAAAAGGTTTATTCATTGGACTTTGCTCATAAAACAATTATTTTCAACTGAAATATAATAAATAGTTTTTGGGCATTATTTAAATGTCCATGGGACAACAATATTTGCGAACATTTTATAGCTGCTGCAATGTTTAAATGAATATTAATATAAATTTTTTATTACTGAAAATATAAATTTTTACAATTACCTGGTTGGTTGGTTGCCTCCCATCGTTATCCCTTCGAGAAATTTTATTAGCTTCCTAATTCTTCATATGGTAATTTGTTGCTAAGATGTACACCTCTATAAAGCGTGTATCTATTATATCCGTATAGAGAGACGGAAGAAAGACGTACATTCTTCCGTCTCGTTACATAACCTACATGTTGTGGGCCATTGTGGATTCCGATTTTCTGTAAATGTTTTCTCTAGCGGCAGTGACAGGCAATTAGTCTTATCACTAGTTTGATCTGGCACATGTTAAAAGTGGGACGTCAGTTATTAGTTTCTTTAAAGGACCGTCGATTTCGAGTTGTGAGTCTTTTGTCAGAGCGTTGCAGGGCATAAACCGGCACAATCTACTGCCCCGTCAACAACAAACCAGGTAATTGTTAAAATTTGTATTTTCAGTAATGATAAATTAATATTAATATTCATTTAAACAATACGGTAGCTATAAAATGTCCGCAAATATAGTGTTCCCATCGATATTTAGATAGTTTATAGAAATTATTTTATTATATTTCAGTTGAAAAAAATTATTCTATGAGCAAAGTCCAATGAATAAATCTTTTAGTAACATTTTATGTATACGAAGCGGCATTTGTTCAATTTAATAGAACTGATTTTAATATAATCCACACAATTCAAAAGATAAAATTGCAAAGAGGTTTCGACGGTGGTTTTGTCTGAATTTGTCATTTCTTGGTTAGAGCATTTAATTTTGAATTATTTGTACTCAGTTGCACATACATATATCGGTATAATGTAAAATATATTCAATTAATAACTCATAATCGTATAACCTGTGATATATTGTAACTCTAAAAAATATTATTCAATCATCTTAAGTGTTTATTTAATATCATTGAAAAATAAATTTAAAAAAAAATTATGGGTCTAGCACACGTGGTACAGGGAAGTCCCTAAGGCCCTCCAAGAGCGTGTGCGGAAAAAAGCGATTCACGTTGTTCTTGAATTGCTGTAAATTGTACTCGTTGGGAAACATATCCCTGGGCAAATTATTCCAAAGGGATGATGTTCTCCATATAAAAGATTGCTTGAAAAGCGTTGTACGCGGAGTAACAAGCTGAACCTCATACAGATGTGAAGTATTAGGGCGACGTGTCTTTCTAACATGCACCGCTCTGGGAGGAATTAAGCGGGCTACATCCTTCGAGCACTTCACATGAAAAATATTGTAGAACAGACTCAAGTCGCCAACCGTTCTTCGATGTTCCAGCGAATCAAGGCTGCCGGTCAGTTCCGAGTCTCCAATCAGACGAACAGCTCTTCTCTGAACAGAATCCAACAAATGCAGTGTGTGTTTGGGAGCGGAGCCCAAAACATGGGAGCAGTATTCCATAGTTGGTCGAATTCGAGCTTTGTAAAGAATTAACAGTTGTTGTGGAGTATAAAGTTTTCTGGTTCGAAATAATATTCCCAACTTTTGAGAAGCTCTCCTTGCTATGCCTGCATCATGTTCAGGCCAGGACATATTTGCTCCCAAATTAACGCCCAACAAATTGAGTGACGATGCTAGGGGAATGGAGTATCCCGACATGCCTATGTCGGGTTCAGCAACGTTAACTTTTTTAGAAAAAAGTGCCACCTGTGTTTTTGTAGCGTTAAATTCCACGTGGTTACTGTCACCCCAAGATAGATTTTCTTCCAGGTCTTTGTTAAGTTGAACGATCTCCTGCTCTCTGCGGATATTCGCCTGAGTAGACGATGTCCGAGCGTTCAAAGTGAATGAAGAGATAGGCGTATTGTCATCTGCAAAGCTGTAGATTGGATTCCCGGTCTTTTCTAGCAGATCAATAATGTAAATGAGACTAATATTTATGAATCAGAGGTGATCTGTAGTAGTAACGAAAAGAAACGGGTATATACGTAATTTAATGATAATTATTGGTTTTTTAAAAACATGGGCAGTTTACTTTAACGGTTTTTAATGTCATTCGTCTGACAAATTCATAGTTGGTGGTAATTATTAATTTGTTAATTGTACAATTAGGTTTATAATATATCATACGTTGTTTAAATGTTATTTTTGTTAGCAAAGCAATTCCAGCAAAGTTTCATAACTCACATATAGGGTTAAATAGGTATTTCTTATCACTTCAGTAATGAATCACTAAAGTAGTTATAAATTAAGTTTTTCCTTTAATAATGTCTAATTCAAGAACAATGACTTCTGTTATATACTGGTAAAATTATAGAACCTCTATTAGTGATATATGTATTGTTACGTAATCTAGTCTACTATAAAAATTTACACTTAAACTAAAGATAAATGAACTGATAAAAACTTAAATGGCCGCCTTTCAACGGGAAATAAAAATTTCTAAGAGACCTAAAAACTTAAAACACTCCTATTTTATTAGCATCTTTTGCGGTGAAATTTATTTACTATTAAAAAACGGGGTTTCATTTCGTGGCCACAAAGGATCTGTTGTTGTAAAGAGTTTACGTCCCACTTCACCAATCAATTTTGGTGTTCTAAAATTTACATTTAGTTACATAGACTCATACGACTTATTCTTTCGTCTACACTTAAATGCAGAAGAGACAAGTTAACTGTTCAAAACTGGTGGAAGTGATAACGAAATTAGGGTACTAAATAAAATTCCGAGAGAAATTACCTAAGACAAAAGTAGTAACATTGAGAAACTTAATAATCAAAATGGACTTATCATCATTAATAATTTATGCAGATATTTCACAAGCAATTAAAATATTGGTTTACTATTTGAAAGTCATTGTGCAAATTTATTACAAAAATCCAGTCTAAATAACCTTTTCTTTCATACGACAAGTACTATTGCAGTTCAATAATAAGAAAAACGGAAGGTAGAGAAATAACTAATTGTATGAGGATTGGGTAACCAAGGGGTTTCATGGATACCGACTAAGAAAACCAACAAGTTTTTATAATCAAGACTGATATGACAAATATTTTTTCAAATGTAAACATTAGTTATGATCTAAGTTCCTAACCTTCTAATAAAAAAATCTCATTGTCTTTGTATGTGAAAAGTATAAAATATAAATTATCTGTGCTTGAATGGACACTGGCCAAATATTAATGTTATTAAAATAATATTTCGCACAAAAAAAACATCGTCGTTATTGTTACAAAATTAAGTGATTTTAATAAAAACTATGTTCCAGGTTTAGTTTTATGGATCTACTCTGTGATTACAGTGTTGATCGACCAGCGACTCAAACATGTGTTGATGCTAGGGTTTATGGGCCACTCTTTGAGTGGTGGTTGAGTGTATTACGATAGCCTCTTCACCTAGGCCTGCTGGTTAGCTGTGAAATAGAGCGAAATATGGCATGACCTAGATTGGTATTTTAATAATTACAGAGCACGCCCGGGTTGTTTATTATTCGTAAAGTCCCATACATTTAATGCAAGTATAAATCAACAAAAAAGATATATCGTGGCTTATCGGACTAAGTCGGTCAGTAACTTTTGCCCATGTATTTAGAGTACGGTTTTCCAAGAATATTGGACAACTCGGAAGTGTCGTTTATTAACCAGAAAATTAGGACATGTCATGAACAGCTCGGGCTAATCTGGATGACTCTTGCTCTGTATATATATTTAAAGAAATAAGCAGACTATCATCTGCAAAGCTAGAAGTAGAATTTTCGATCTTTTCCAGTAGAATATATTACTTCTGCTCGGGTAAAAATATCAAACATATTTC
This sequence comes from Pachyrhynchus sulphureomaculatus, assembly GCA_019049505.1. Taxonomy (NCBI): domain Eukaryota; kingdom Metazoa; phylum Arthropoda; class Insecta; order Coleoptera; family Curculionidae; genus Pachyrhynchus; species Pachyrhynchus sulphureomaculatus. The sequence continues at coordinate 97,180,627 of CM032453.1, read as the reverse complement.
TCATTGAAAGCGACTACTCAAATTATTTTCCCCAAAATATTGTTTACAGTGGGTTACTAGGTTTTTAAAATAATTATAAAATTTTAACGAATAGTCGACACAATTGTACAAATGACTCATCCTAGAAACTAGCTGCCGCCAGTCGGGCACGATATAGGACCGTCTAAGTTGATGAGACTGTCTCCCGCGATGTAGTATTCTTAATATAGCTATATTATTAGTTACAAGCAACTGATTTATTATAAAAGAAGATCTGCCATTTTATTTACAAGTTTTTTACGTAGTGTAATACCAATGATTAACATTTTAAAAACGGTATACTTAAAGGATACAACAATAAAAGCTGCCCCTCTGATTTAATTTTCCATCTTGGGGGATATTCGACTAATTTATAAAAAATAGTCATACTGTAGGAAAATGAACTTCAATTAAGCCTGGTAAATTTTACTCGTAAAATGAGCTTCTTGCAAGAGAATTAACAACCGCACTTTTTCACGAACTAAATAATATTGTTAAAATAGCACAAGATACATTTTATCGACAAATAAAAATCAGTATGGTAAAGACATACAATTTTATTATAACCTAAAAACTCTACAAATAAAATAATGTATTCTGAGATAAATTTAAATACAAGACAAAAAAAATTGTCGGTATACAGCTAGAATTCAACGAATAACATACTGTTAACTTTATTCATATAAGGATACATTAATAACGACTTTAGTGTTTGGAAGTTATTTTGAAAAGCATTCCTATTTTTATTTATTACATCTTTAAATGAGTATTTTATTAATTGAAATTTTTTTGTCTAATTCGTATTAAAGGCACAAACACTACTTAGTAAGCATCTTAAAATGTAATTTTCCCTTTAAGGACACTTTCTATTTGCTATTGCGTTACTACTGTATTAAGGACTTTAAGATGCTCCCTATGGTGCCTTATTGATTTATTAACCGACATCGGGTCGACGAGTTTCAACTTATCTCATTCGGTACAGACATTCTTTTATCTCAGGGGTCCTTTTGTGTCAAAAAAGTATTCATTCCACGTTGCTTGAATTCCAGCTAATAAGGGTGTAAATTTTTCACGTGATTTTCCAAGTCAGATAGTTAGGATATCTTCGCCACTTTCATTTCCTAAAGACATTTTTTATAGATAAAGATACTAATAAAATGCGTTATGAAGGTTGTTTTTAAATATGTCTAAAGTTTACCACCAGAAACGAAAATTATATCTCAACAATTTTTTGTAATACAATTGGAAATGAAATAAAATGTGAGACTTAAGTTAGATGGTTATCTCTAAAATTTTAAATGATACTAGGGAAATATTACATGGAAGGAAATGAACATTTTTGGTGTATTTTTTTTTATGCATACGTGCTACAGAGAAATCCTTAAAGAGCTGCATGAGCGACACCTGTGTGGAAAAAGCGATTTACGTTTTTCTTCAATCCCTGTAGATTATACTAGGTGAGAAATATAGTCCTGAGAAAATCATTCCAAGGAGATAAGGTTCTCCATATAAAAGACTACTTAAAAAGGGTTAAAAAGAGTAACAAACTGAACCTCAAACGAATGTGATGTATTAGAGCGACACGTATTCCTAGCGTAGCGTGGACCGCTCTGGGAGGAATTTAGTGGGCTACACTGAATGAACGCTTTCCATGAATGTACTTTTAGAATAGACTCAAGCCGTCAACCGTCTTCGATGTTCCAAGGAATCAAGGATGCTGATAAGTTCTGAGTCTACAATCAGACGAACAGCTCTCTTTTGAAAAGAATCCAATAAATGCAGTGTATGTTTGGGAGCAGAGCCCTAAACATGGGAGCAGTATTCCATCATTGGACAAATCCGTGCTTTGTACAAATTTAAAAGTTGCTGTGAAGCATAAAGCTTTCCAGATCGAAATAATATTCCCAGACTTTGAGAAACTCTCTTTGCTATGCATATATTTATGCTAGAACATATTTGCTCCCAGGTTAAAGTTTAACAAATTGAGTGACGATGTTAGATGAATCAAGGGTCCCGACATACTATGTCGGGTTCCACAACGTTAAGTTTTTTAGATAAAGCTGCCGCATGGATTTTTATAGGATTAAATTCTACTTAGTCACTTTCACCAAAAGACAGAATTTCTTCTCGATCTTTTTTAGGTGCAACGGCTTCTGAGTGTTTGCGAATATTTGCAAGACTACCTGATGTTCGAGAATTCAAAGTGAATGACGAAATGAAGGTATTCTCATCTGCAAAGATGTAGATTGGATTCCTGGTCTTTCAAGCAGAGTGTTAATATAAATGAGAAAGAGAGTAGGAGATGGTAAGAAAGTTTGAGGCGCACCAGTGTAAATAGTGAAGGTACTAGAAAAAACCTATCAACTGCCCCTCGTAAAGAGCACTATTTAAGGAGACAAAAGAGCCATAAGCACAACCGTTTAGAAGTACCATAAGAGCATTACTTAGCCAATAATCCCCCCTTGCCAAACCTTGGATATATCAAGTGCAACCTCTCGAGATTCTCCATAATATTCAACTGCGTTGTTCCAAACATGTGTGACACAAGTTAGAAGATATCCTCTTGGTCTGTGCCATATTGATGGTCGCTAATAATATTGAATCCTTCTAAATATTTTAATAGATGTTGATCGATAGCCTTTTGCATAATTTTTGATATTACTGAAAGCAGTGCGACTGATCGACAGTTGTTGGGTATAATCTTCTTACGTTTTTTTGATTATCGGCTAAAGTGTAGTGCTTTTTCAGCAGGAAGAGAAGATTTCCTCTCAGTGAGATAGGTTAAAAAGTCTACACAAAACTGGCGTTAATATGCTCGCGCAGAAGCTTTTTCGGTACCTAGCTCCATTAAAACACGTTATATGACATCCTCTTTGAAGGTAATGTCGGGCATCCTTGTCTAGACATTGGGAATAATGGGTGGTGATTTTCGTTGGAAGAATGTAAAGAAAAGAGTTCAGCTAACAAGTTTTCTTTCTCAAATGGTGTTATTGTAATGGTATTATCTGTCCGTGTAAGTTGATTTAAAGAGATGTTGTGTAATAGATTTGGTCACTGATCAGTTGGATCTGGAATTGTTGGGGCCGGCAAAAAGTTTTTTTTTTAAATTGTTCTTTATCTATGTTCCAGGTACGAACGAAGATGTTACGATTTATGACGTTAGGATTTCCATACATTGGTCAGTAAGGAATATGTTTAGAAGCAACATCTTTTGCCGTTGAATGAAAATATGTAATCTTCCGTGTCAGCCAAAGTGATATCGGAAGCCTTCTTAGCGTAGTCGGATGGATTTAAAACAAAAGTCTAACTAAGGAAAATTTCAAAAATATTCCATAAAATCCTCTTATTTAGCATATTTATAGTACTAAATCTTGCTACGTTTAGACGCCTTTCTATCACTAATCGGTAGAATACTCGATATTGAAAGCAGTTTATGGTCGGAAGAACCTAACGGTGAATTTACGGTGGTGGTGTAAATCTGTAGAGTAGTAGTTGAAAACAGGTCAAGAAGATTAGTGCACTTTTCATCTCGATAAGAAACCCGTGTTAGTTCAACGATAAGCTGAGTACAGCCACAAATGATTAAGAATAATTCCGCTTCACGATGTTATTCGTCTGTCGTATTTAAATATTTACGCCAGTTGATGTTGTGGACATTAAAGTGGCCAATTAATATGTAAATTGTTGATGGTGTCTACAAAAGAAGTAAAAATATTTTATTAGTAGCACTTTGTATTCGATAGAGGCAGCATATAAACCTTGTGGCGAATTGATTCGTTATTTCTAACCACATAAAATCAAGGTTACGGGGCTCCAAAACTTTCTCTCGTTGGAAAGAGAGTTCGTTTCTGATAAACAAACATATTTCAATGTTGTATCTAAACTGAGAATAGAAGTCTTGCCCATCAAAAAGAAAGTTGACTGTGCTGATCGATTAACTAACCTTAGTTTCACAGACAGTGAGTATATGACGCTTATTTGATTGAAGGTACACTGAATTTTGATTCTAATTTAAACTTCATATATTACAAAAATCTTCTTTAAAACTTCGATTTCTGTATGTTGATGCCCACGAACCACCGTTCACCCACAGATCCCAACGGGGACTATTCTACCTCCAGAATTTTTTTTATCCTGACAGCTTAATCGTGCTAGTATGTTATAATGGTTAATCTTTAGAGACACTGGGAAAAAAAGCCTTAGAAATAACTTACTGAGTAACTTTGAACGCCGGTGTTATCATCCCTAACAATTTTTCGGTAGATCTACCTCCTTGTATATGAAAACACATATCTTGTTTTTTAAAATGTATTCAATTAAATTCTATACGATATATAATAGTACAATAAAAGTAGAATAATAATTAAAATTAGGTAGCTACAAAAGCTTTACGCTAACATTGCAAAACACAAGCATCTCTTCTTATGGACCGTCTTCCACAAGTAATTGCAGTTGTTAAAACTGTGTAAGAACAAAAGCCTCTCTAATTGTTAAAAACGTGTTGGGACGTTGAAGTCTGGATCTTTTAGTGATCATAGTCGAAAGAATAAATTTTACTTATTCTGGGCCAATCAACAGCATGATCAAACTTTTGCATGGTAGTAAAAATTGTATATAAATGACAGGAATATTGTCCATCAACATCATCCAAAGATTGGGCGTGGCCTAAGTTCTTGTATAAAGAAGGTGATCTTGGGAATAAAGAAGTGAGAGAGAAGTGATCCTGCATACCGCAAGAGACTAGAGGCTGTTCACCAGAAGGGCTCTAATGATTGTGTAGGTATACCTGTGTTAGATATGTGGGTATTTACCTGTCTGAAGAAATAATTACCTGTCTGAAGAAGTATTGTTGCAATAGGAATTAAATTGTAAGCTGATACGATGGGTAGTGCCGTTTAGACACACTGATTAAATAGTGGCGTAGGGAATGTATAAAAATGAATTCGGGTAAGTGTTGGATAATATCTTTTTGCAAAAGAATAAAGAAGATAAGCGTAGTGCCTTTATGTTAATTAATATACTATAATATTTTTAGTACACCCTGTATTTGTAAATTCTGTTCGGAATCATACTTGCAAATAATAATAATATAGTGAGGTCAGCAAGCTAATAAGAAAGTTGAAACTCTTTCTGATAAGCTGTTAAGTGAATACATTAGAGAATCTAACATTTATATATAAATGTCATAAAACAATGTTTTTTAACAACGAAATATTTTATTTAAATTTCTTACATTATTAAAGTCTTTTATCTAACCATATATCTATGCAATTTTTTTTGCACTTGCTTTTCAGTTTCTTTTACCACAAATCGATCATCTACGTAACCCTTTTGACATATACTTTTAACAGTAGCATTTCATATTTCTTTATAATGTTTTGGATGTTTCTTAAATACAAATCCTTTACCCGTACAATAACATATAACCATTGTGATTAAATTATATTTATTTTTAATCAAGCTGTTTCTGTTAATCCAAAACCGTATTGACCTCGTTTTGTTTCTGCTAGAGTTGATATTTTTTCACATGAGGATAGAAAATTATTTTACGAATTAACTGAGCTATTCAGTCTCCTGATTTTATATGAAAATCTTTTGGAGAATGGTTGAATAAGAGCACATGAACTTTTCATCAATTACACCTGGTTTAGAAGAATAAAAATATTTAGTGTATTATGATTTAAAAAATATTTTAATCTCTACTTCCTACATCAGTGAAGTGATTTATAGCCAGTTCACATCTGGGAGCTATAAGACCATAACATTTTTTCTGTAATTCAAATATTACAGCTGTAGAAATTTTACCTTTTCCCATAGGTGGGACAGTTATATTATTAGGACTTTTTATATCAGATCTTACTGCTCTTGGATTACCCTTGCTTTATGAATAGTCATGAGGAACAATTTTAAGTAACTTTGGATAGTGATTTTGTGGTTGATTAAGTCTGTTGTCAAGCATATTATATACTGTAGGGCAATTAAGTAGAAAAAACTATCTTAAGAGGATAATATTCTTAAATTAAATAATCCCAAGGTAGTGTATAAATTGATAAATAATTAAGTACCATTACACCACAAGTGCTACAGGGAAGTCCCTAAAGCGCTCCAGGAGCGGCATGTGTGCGGAAAAAGGCGATTCAGGTTGTTCTTGAATCGTTGTAAATTGTACTCGGTGGGAAACACAGCCCTGAATAAATTATTCCAAAGGGATGATGTTTTTGATGTTGTTATTATATGTGCACATTTCTTTGAGATATTGTGTACACTTCATGACTTTTGCTATAAATTAGATGTTCTCTGCTGTAAATTTCATTTTCATTAAAAAGACGATTGTAATAATCCATAAATTGAATTGATCTTAAAGATGTGTTAGTAATACCTTTTGCCTTTTTAAAAACATAATAATCGGAATGTAATTTAAATGAATACGTTTTAATACGTTTTAAGGCCCACGAATTGAAGCAACGCGTTAGAAGTATCAAAACTTATGAATATCACTTTTAACATATTCATATATATTCTCTACATAAAAATCATAAATCAATAAGTATCTGTGTACAATAACTTGACATCACTGTTAAATTTGGGTTTAATATAGTTATCTAATTCATCCATGAAGCGGAAAGTTTCTCATACCCAAAACATTATGTGGTGGACACGGAACATCGAGAAGTTTACAATGTCAGCGAGCTCGTGTAACTTCAGTCGACGATCATTTAGTACGATAATGTAAATTTTTGTCACAATTTCGTCTATCGTGGAGGCTTTTGCGGCTCCTGAGTGTTAAACATCTTGAATGACTGTATAACCATGTTTAAATTCAGCAGTCCACTTTTTAATTATTGTAAATGAAGAAAACTCATTTAATAAGATATTTAACCCGTTTTGGGTGTCCATACGAGTTGAACCTCATAAAACGCAGTGCTTTATAACAGCTCGCACATTTATATCTAAAATATTAAAGCCAATCTATATAGGTTTATTAAATTTAATAATCAATGATAACTATGTCATCATCAAAAATGGTTAGACTATGGAAATTTGGTTTTGAAATATATTTTTTTGGTCCATACCGTCCCAACTAAGATGTTGCCAATTTAAAAACTTGTTTGTTTATTTTATAATATCCTTTGGTAACTTTGTAACATTTACTTTTTACTATATTTTCTGACTCCTCTAAATTTAGGTTGGACTCACAAATTATAAATTGCTCTGTAAATTTACCTAATCTTACATGTATTTTACATACGGTTATACATACATACATTTATATATTTTCTAGGTAAAGGTATTGACCCAAATAGTCAATATATAATGATTGTATAATCTCCCTAAAGCTTGAAGGTGATTTATCTACGGAATCAGTTTTTTTAGCACTATCGCCATCACCACCATTAATTACTAATATTGCCTTTACTACCAGCATAATCACCACCACCACCAGCTTGAAAATTTGGTGGCGACATTGTATTTTTTTCTAATAAAGGAGGTTTGTACTAATTTTGATTCAATGTTTTGTTATAGGATCTAAGAGTCTTTCTTGGGCTAACTCCCCATGTTTTAAAAGCTCCAAATTCTGTTTAACATTTTTTCGTTTTTCAATAAGCCTTTTGTTTTAAAATTTCTATTCAGCGTTAAATTCTACTTAGTCCCTGTCTTCCTGAGATAGAATTTCTTCGAAGTCTGTGTTAAGTTGAACGACCTCCTGCTGTCTGCGGATATTTGTATGAATAGCCGTTGTTCGAGTGTTCAAAGTGAATGATGAGATAAGCGTACTGTTATCTGCAAAGCTGTAGATTGGATTCTTAGTCTTTTCCAGGAGATCGTTAATGTAAATGGGAAAGATGGTCGGAGACAGTATGGAGCCCTGGGGCACACTGGCGTTAATAGTAAAGGTGTTAAAACCCGTCGATTGTCACTTGTAAAGAACCCTCTTTGAGGAAACTTGAGAACCACATACACAACTTTTCAGACAAACCAGAAGCGCGTAACTTAGCCAATAATCCATCGTGCCAAACATGGTCAAATACCTTAGATATATTAAGAGCAACCTCTCGAGATACTCCACAGTGTTCAATTGCGTTGTCCCAAACATGTGTTACATAAGTTAGAAGATCTTCGGTTGATCTATGTTTACGAAATCCATATTGCTGATGAGAGCCTCTTCCATGACTTTCGATATTATTGAAACTGGTCGGTAATTGTTTGGCAAGCTCTTGTCTTTTTTGGATATCGGCTGAACTGTGGCGCATTTCCAGCAGGAAGGAAATATTCTCTTTCTGTAGGATAGGTTGAAAAGTCTACAGAAAACTGGTGTCAGTTCTGTCGCGCAGTTTTTGAGCACTATGGCAGTTACACCATCAGCGCCAGAAGCTTTTTTGGTGTCTAGTTTCTTTAAAATACGTTTTATGAGACAATATCGGGCATCCTTGACTGCACTATGGGAATAGTAGGTAGTGATTTTTCTTGGGAATCAATAGTGAAATGTGAAGTAAACAGTTCAGCCAATAAGTTCGCTTTCTCAACAGGTGTTATTCCAACAGAATTATCTGGCCGTATGAATGGTGGTATAGTTTAGTGAAATTTTGACTAACTGCTTTAGCGACTGATCAAAAGGATCTGGAATTGTTGGGGCAAGCAAGAAATTTGTTTCTAATTCGTTGATTGTGTGCCTTGACTTCGTCGATAATTTATACAACTTTCATTTTTCTTATTATTAAACTACCGTTCTACTAATATGTTGATCATAAAATGTACATCAAAAGATAAATCAAGCATTTTTATACTAACTCAAATTTATTCTAAACATGGTTTACTAAATACTGCAATCAATAACCTACCTATTGAATTGCAAATACTTGGTTTTCAGTATTGTGGTCCAGGTACTAAACTAGAAAAAACGTCTTGTTAGAGGTGATAGAGGAATTACTGATCTTGACAGAGTATGTAAAGATCATGAAGTATTTCACTCACAGTGTTTTAAATGGAAAAAGCTTTTGAACATGTGTAATGGAAAATTCCATAGCAAATCCAGAATTACATACTCATCCTCCCTATGCGAATACTACATTAAATAAATCTAACAGGATTCGTTTGCCAATTTAACCATAAGACATATATACTCTCTCCCACAACCTTCTTATATATAGAGGGAAGATTAACAAATGGTACTAAATCTGGGTATAATTCCAGACATTAAGGGCTACATTTCTTTTACAAAAAGGGATGTAATGCGATATGAAAACACTGCATGGAAATGTCCAAAAATATTGGATTCACAAGGTTATTTTAGTGTTTGTGTTCCATAAAAAATTTTATTAGGATTTTGTGAAGGTTTTTAAAAAAATTTATTAATATTCAACAACAATTAGTTTTAATTTTGAGTTCTTCTGGTGTAGATGCCCAACCACACTAATTACCACAAAAAATGAGGAACAGTTTAAAATAAAAGTAACTAAAATTTTATGAAAAATTCATCACATGCAAGTGGCTGAAGTTGAAAAACTACTCTTACTTAAGTATATTGAAAATGGAAGAGACTTAGAAATAGCTTATGGAAGCTGGGAGCTACATGAATATCCTCTATTACAAAATAACATGCTATATACCTGAAACGTGAAAGAAACGTGTCAATTGGAAAAATCAAGATCATCATTAGCTTTCAAACGAGAAAAAAGAATCAAACAACAAAAAATATGAGCCAATTTGATCATTGCAATTTAACTACTATGAAAGTTTATTTAATTTAAATTTGAAGGTTAACAACAAAAGTTCATTCTTTCAACAATCTTATTATTACAAGCCAAATATGGAACCATATCTTTACCTAATTTTCTTAATACGGCTTCTCTATTTATTATCAATTTTAGTAGGCAAAACGAAAATCTTAAAATTGGAATTGTGGATATTAGATTATTGTAGAATTTGAAACAGATCAAAATATTTCTGCTAATAGTACCGCTTAATCTTTAATTTTACTTGCTCCTTTAGTAAACTATAGTCCCCTTATAATGTAAAAATTTTATGAATTATATGATTTCTAATATAAATGAAATAAGCATTTCAAAATTATTTTATTTTGTTCTTAATTTTAAAATAGTTATAATTAATATTACAATACAAAACAAATATTTTAATTTGCAGAGTTGCCTTTTTTTTCGTTACCCATTTTTCCTTGCTGGAAATATAATCCAAAAGAGGATGTTTTGCTTTTTATTATTCCATTAAATTCACATTCCACATATTCTTCATTAGTTAGGTCTGTCCCTTCCTTTAGTTTTACTCTTACTGGCAGAAAGAGAGAGAGAGGGACCCCTCCCTTACTAATTATCTGATGACATAAAATAAATGATAATACCTATTTTATTAATTTAAAACTAGCATCCTATAAATTACACATAAAATTTTTTTTATCTGCTTCTAAGCTATTTTTTTTCTATAGTTCTTGACATTATCAACAATACATCTAACATATATAAAGGAGATTATGAATATATTTGGGAAGACTACAAATCACTAAATAATACAAGCCTTAACTTGTATTAAGAATGTGATACATCACTTGAAAATTATAATGAATTACATGATAATAAACTTATGACAAGTCACATTTTTATGGATAGAAATTCAAGAGTAAGAACTAGTGTTACTAATTTATTAAATTTTACTAAACACACTGCTCTACTTAAACAAAATATCAAATTGAAATCAGATTTAAATTTAATGAAAACAAATTTAACTGAAACACTGGAAGCAATATTACAACAAACATACTGTTTCCTACTTACTAAGTGCAGATTATAAAAGCAAAATTACAAATCTAAAAAATACTACACCGATCTAACAAATGAAATCTATAAAAGAGTAATTTGAAACTGTGTCAAATAAATCTACAATAACCGATGGATCGAACAATAATTTTTGCAAAATTCTAAGGACTCTATAACGTGAAGAAATACTCTTGGAACATAAAAATGAATATTTTATTAGATTATCAACCTGTAGGAAAAACGGTAGAAGATTAAAAGAAAAACAGTTATTAGTTTCAACTTTAATATACTAAACATTGGGCTAGTTTTATGATTTATATTGTTAATTTGATTTCAGTATCAAACATAGATTTGCTTAAATTAGATATATTTATTTCTATTCAGGAATATAATTGCTCTCTTGGTTATGTTCCCAAAGAGTTAGCAATTTATGAGGCTATTTGTTTTGAAAATTATTTATTTAAACCACCATTTACAAGAAACATGATATCTGCTGAGGATCGAAAATTGGTTAATTAGTCAGAACTGTACCATGGTTTATACTGGGGGAATGGAGTTGTTGAAATTAATGAGACACATAATATTTTAAAAATGGTATAAAAGGTTTAGCAATCTCCATACAGACTTTATGCTAAAGGAAAGAAAAAGGTGAATTTTATAAAGAAATTCTTGAATGAAGAATACACTTACCACATTTTAGTCAACTAAAACCTTAATTAAGTTGACTTTAGAATATTCCAGAATGAATGAATTCATAAGAATATTAAACCATGGCATTGTGCATTAACCAATGTCAAATTATTATATTATTATAAAAACTGTTCGAAATAAAAATATAAATCAACAACTATTTATTAACTACTCATTTCTGTCTCACCCTATACCATTTAATAAAATAATTTTAATATTCTTTAATGTATTCACTCAACAACTTATTAGGAAGAGTTTGAATTGTCTTATCAGCTTGATAATATCTCTAAATTATTATTATTTGCAAGTATTATTCCGAATAGAATTTACATATATAGGATGTATTAAATACACTACTGTACATTAAGTAATATAAAGGCACTTCGCTTATCGGCTTTATTCCTTGTCAAGAAAACATTATCCATTCCTTAACCGCACTCGCTTTTACAGACTCCTTACGCTGGTCAATAGCCTCTGGACTCTTACGCCATTGGCGATCACTTCATTATCACTTTTTCGTCCCCAACGTCACCTTCTTTCTACAAAAATTTGGGACACGCCCAATCTTTGGATGATGTCGTTGGACGAGATTCTTCCTCTGTCACAGTACCTTTGTTACTTAACAATTTTCTTTAACTTTCCAGATCGGATATAGATATTTTATACACTTACAGTATAAATATTTTTGATAAAAATGGTATTCCTTATGAAGAAAATTTAATTTTTTTTGCTTTCAATTGTGCAAGGATGGGCGAGCGCCATTCTTTAGTCCCACTAACAAATATTTATTTAAATTTTTTACATGGTATAAAATATCTTTGTCACTCTTTCCATGTGTGCGCTTCTTACGCTTTTCGGAAATTACCACGACATGTGGAAGATCTAACCAGCGTTATTTATAACGATTTTAGCTCTAGTCCAAAAAGAATCGGTAAAATTTCCAAATTTCAAAAATTCTGTAGTTCATAAAATATTGCATCCAGCGCAGTCATGATTCCCACAATAGTTTCAAGAGCAGTATAACCTATGACGATTATATTTTATAGGAGCAGTCGCGAGTCATGATATTTTAGCAATTGCAAATATTATGGCAAAACTAAAATATCCTGTGACCAAATGGTTTTTTCAATTTATAGAATATATATTATCTTTCTTTAAAAATTTAAACTGAGAAATACTGTAAATGCAACCCACACTTTATGTCATCTCTTCGAGTGTTCGTATTATGTCGTAAACTACTTTTGATTCTTTCATTACAAGTGAATATTTACAAACTTCGAGTCTTGAAAGTGTCGATGTTCGAAATCCACTAAATCCCGTAGATATAGACAACGTACATATATCGCGGCGCCAACGTAAAGAAAGCGTGAAGTGAACAACTATTAACTCAACGAGGGTAACATTTTTACAAAAATTAGGATACGTAAAGTTTTATATTGAAAATAATTCACATGTGTACTCTAAGAACAACAGTTTAATAATTTTCTTTAACCTTAGAAGTCAGAATTTGTCAAAACAACTCCAGAAATCGTGATCCCGTTTTTACAATTAATCAATATATCTGAACTACAAAAATTAGGTGTTCTTTGTATGAGCATTGCACACGTGCTGCAGAGAAATTCCTGAAGCGTTATATGAGCTGTATTGAAAAAGTGATGCACGTTAGTCTTCAACCTGTAAATGGTGGGAAATACAGTCGTGTATACCGGCGTTGATAGTAAAGGTAATAGAAAGAAATCCTCGACTGTCACTTGAGGAAACACGAGGGCAAAAAACAAAACTTTTCGGACATATCATAGCTTAGCTAACAATTCTTTCATGCCAAACTCGACCGTATGCCATGAATATATCAAGTGTAACCGCTCGAGATTCTGTTGATCTTTCCTTACGCCATATTGAATCCTTCTGAATATTTAAGAAGATGCTAATTTATAGCCTTTTCCATAGCTTTCGATATTTATGGAATTGTCCATTGCTTTGTGACAGTACATATTAACAACAACACAGTTTACAGAGTATTCTTTTATTTTGTTAACTGACACGTTTTGTAGTGCTACTACTTCCTCAAATGCAATGCCTAAATTATAATGAAGTGAGTATATATAGTTTGTTGGCTATTAAAGAATATGGGTTTTTTCCTTTATTTTAATTACTGTGGGTGTGGAATTTTTGATATCGGTCTGTAAATTTAATGTTGAGATCTTTATAGTTCTTGTAAATTTCGATTGCTTCGAAACAATCTAGTTCTTTGCCCTTTTGTTCATAATGTAAAATATTTAGACTCTTTATTCCTGGAAAGTTGTGTCACATCTCTAAGAAATGGTTGACAAAATCTGAATTTTGTTTTTTAAGTCTGTATGAGGCGTAATGTTCTTTATATCTAGTGTTAAAATTTCTTCCTGTTTATCCTATATATAGGTTATTGCATTCATTACATTGTAATCTACTCCTGATTTCTTAATTTTTTTTTTTATTTTTAACATTGAAAATCATATTTGAAAATTTCTGTGAGTACTTAAAAGCAATACTATTCTTTTCATTTTTCTTTAAAATATTTGAGATTTTATTAGATATTTGCCCGAAGTATGTAAGAGTTCTGTATTTTTTGGGGGGGTAGTTTTGATCTTAGGGTATATTAGAACAGTAGTTAACGATGTGCGTTTTTTGGAGATCAGTTTGTTAATTTCAGAGACATTGTATCCCTTATTAGCAGCAATAGATCTAATGATATTGAATTTCCTCTCCAGATCCGTTTTTTGTAACGTTGATCTATAAGCCGCTAGTTTATGGGACATTGAGTGGAGGGAGTCTTTAGGTACTGTTGTATCTGTGTATGTGGGTTTTCTGTATATATCAAATAGTAAATGGTTATTAGATTTTTTTGTGTAGTGATGTTTAGGAAATTGATGCTATTGTCTTGTTCTTCTTCTAAAGTGAATTTAATTTTGAGGTGAATAGAGTCCAGTATGTTTAAGACTATTTTTAATTCTCCATTATTTTCTTTAAAACAAACCAAAATATCGTCCACATATCTGTACTAGAAAAATATATCTTTGGCTTCTTTTTTATTTAAAAATTTTTCTTCAGAATTAGTAATAAAGATTTCCGCTAAAAGTGGGCTTAGTGGAGATCCCATTGCTAGGCCATCTGTTTATTTAAAGTACTATCCATTAAATTCAACATAATTCTCATTTATACATAAGTTTAACAATAGTAAAAACTCTTGGCATGTTACTGGGTTAATTCGGCTCTTTGTAAAAATGTCACTTATAATGTTAATACATTCGGTGTTAGGAATGTTTAAAAACAAGTTTATAACATCGAAAGATGCTAAAATACTATTGTTCGGTATTGCTGTGTTTTTAAGTTTGTTAGTGAGTTCAATGGAGTTTTTAACGGTAAATTTTGGTTCAAATTTTGTTATTTCTTTAAATAATATGTTTAGTTTAACTGTGGTGTTTGTTAAGGGTGTATTCATGTAGGATACCACCGGTTTTACGGAAAAAATCCAAAATAAATTAAAAACAACTCTAAAAGGAGTCAATGCAATTTTTATCGATAAAGAGAAATTTAAGCTCATTAATAAAAATCCCTCTCCACCTAAATTATATGGACTCGTAAAATACGTAAGGAATTAAATCCAATAAGACCGGTGGTATCCTACACGAATACACCCTTAAGAAACACCGCAGTAAAACTAAATATATTATTTAAAGAAATAACAAAATTTAAACCAAAATTTACCGTTAAAAACTCCATTGAACTTAAAAACATAACACTACCGAACAATAGTATTTTAGCATCTTTCGATGTTACAAACATGTTTTCAAACATTCCAAACACCGAATGTATTAACATTATAAATGACATTTTTACAAAGAGATTAACCCAGTAACACTCCAAGAGTTTTTACTATTCTTAAACGTATGTATAAATGAGAATTATTTTGAATTTAACGGGGAGTACTTTAAACAGACGGCCTAGCAATCGGATCTCCACTAAGCGCACTCTTAGCGGAAATATTATAAGCCAGTATTGGGCATCCTTGACTGCACTATGGAAATGGTGGTATTTTTCCTTCAAATTGCGTAGTAATCCAGAGATTTTTTTTAGAAGAAATTAATCATTTAGCAAGAGATGAGTAAGCTAAAATATGACAAGATACCAGTTTGTTAAGAATTTTTTAAAAATTTAGATTATCTGCCAATGTGGAAAGAGTTTTTTGGTAAACCTGATAAAAAATTGGCAGCGTAATCAATTACTATCGAAGCGACCACCGCTTTATTGAATAATAAATAATATAAAGTGGATACTTAGGTGAGAAACACTGTTCCGAATTTCGAATAAAAAATAACTTATAACCATTAACGAGTGAGAAAACTATTGTATCTGTCGATGACGCTTAATTTTTAGTGTTTCGTATGGAACACTTATAAGATGACTTCGGTGTCTGTCTGTCTGTCTGTCTGTCCGCCTGTCTGTCTGTCACACCCGATTTTCTCCGAAACTATTTGTCATAGAAAGTTGAAATTTCGTAATAATATAGGAATTGATGACCTCATCAGAGCCGTGTAGTTTTGAAAGTTAAATTTTAACATAAGGGGTTAGTTTTGGGGGGTGAAATCGGAAGTGAAAAAAAAAATTTTTACTAGGTCATCGAGTGTGGTGTCAAATGAAAGCTTGTGAAAACACGAGTAAAAAAATATATAATGTAATACCTGTGCACACTTCTCTTCGTATTATTTTTAAAAAATCGCGGAAAATCGCTGTCTTCCCACCTTATCTCGAAACGTACTGATCAAAAAATTTTAAAAAAAACTCTGAAATAGTCTCCACGGGATGTAGATTGAACGAAAATTATCACAATTTAATAATTTTTCTGGCATATAAAAAAAAAATTCAAGGTCATCAGTTTTCAGTAAAGATTGGAAACAAACTTTGTTGAAACCACATTTGGGGTGTGTTTTGTGAAGTCACTGATTATTTTATACTACAGTAATAAAATTTTTTATTTTAAAAGTAATCAACGTACGGAACACTAATTGTGCAAGTTCAACTTGCGCTTGACTGGTTATTTATATTTATGTTATATTCCTAGTAGTACATAATTTATGGCCTCTAATTAACACTATATTTAACTACTTTCGTTTTGGATATATTTCTTAAGAATTTTAAATTTCTACGTGTGACAAATTACCACATGAAGGACTTGGAAGGAAACTGATAAACCTTGCTTAAGGGATGACGCTCATGTAACCAATAGAGAGGTACACGATAAACCAAAAGGCTGCAGTGCATATACAGGCACAATCGTCTAGCCTCCTACTATCAACCACACCCAGAAGTCAGTTGAAAAATACTAATGTTTAGACAAAACTGAATCTATTTTAAAAAAGGTTTTTAAGTAATTAAAAAATAATAATATTTTTAAGTTAGCTAAGAACTTTTTGATAAGATTATGCTTAATTTCTTTTCTGAATAATTTTTTAAATATTTGGAAGCTTTTGGAAATAGGAGTGTTTAAAAAATTAAATAATATTCTTGGAAAATGTTTCTACGTATACATAATGTCGTTAGGTTATTACATCAAATTTATATTAAACGAGCCCCTACCATGCCACTGTTAATAAAAAAAACCGGTTGGCTATTGATAAGCTAATTTGAAAAGTTTTTACGTACGGTTATTTATTTTATTATAATTAAATTAGGAAATTTTACTAAGTAATACATACCAAATATAATACTTTCAATAATTTAACAACACACTGACTATTTTAATGTAGTCCTTTTTTTTTGCTGATGTTAAGTATCATTTCACATAGACCACTCTGTGACGCCAGCCAATGAAGGGGCTCCATCGCTAGGATTCCTCATCCCATTTCAGAACCATTACTGCAACCGGAAAGCTTTCAGATAATACTCCCACCGATAGTGCGCTGGTATTCAGTGACCTGACGGAGTACTTTGTGTATAAACACACCTGTAAGTCAAGATGCCTTTGGGTTCCTACTTCAAATTATGATGCAAATACATATCCGTTATTATCAGTAACTCTCAGTAAGGAACGAGCTTTTTATTATGATGATACTTGTGAAATTTAAATTTGTTGTCAGACACTGTATGTTTGTATGTATATTTTGTTAAAGGAATCTATTTCACTAGCACGATTTCAAGTCTGTTTACCTAACATCAAATGCATCAGTAGTTGATTTGAGTTAATATCCAAGTGCAACTGAAACACCATATAACAAAAGTATGTACTAAAGCTACGTTATTGTCAAAACAGAAATTATGCTGAGCCAGCATTCAGCTTTTATTATGTCGGCATTTAGTCATTGGTCCCCTACAAGGCACATGATCCATAAGTTTGGCTTTTTAGGTAAGAAAAGATGATATAAAAGCTGCTCGATTATTTGAGTTAGGGCAGCATTATAGTATAAACTTATTATCGGGAACATACGGAAAATAATACTGTCGTTGATAGAATAATTTCAAACTTCAGCAAATCGAAAATAATGCTTAATGTTTGGAGCAACGATGCATATAATTTTGAGACGATAAACCATCAAAAGACAGTCAAAGAGCCTTTGAAGGTGTTCGGCGAGGTGTGACATAGTTGACCCGATTTGCCTCGGATTCTGGCTCATTCAACTAGAACGATGCACGATGGATTAAGGTCATTAAAAGAACCTATTTACTATAAATATCTCTTAGATGTAAAACTAAAAATGATCTTATTTGAGTACTATAAATAAACAAGGTTAAGAAGGTATATTTTAAAAAAAATAGAATAAAATTAAATTTCTGCGTAATTAAGGTCGCAATGAAAAAGTAATAAAAAACGAAGTTAAGAAATATATATGCCAAAAATCACATAAAAATATTTTTATCCTATGTATTTTAGTTTAGTATTGTAACTCTAAAGTTCTAGCTGTTACAATTTTTTATCCTCGATGGTAAAGAAGAAATTGTCAAGATACCGACGTTAATAATAATAAAATTAAAGGCATAGTAAACATAAAATACAGTACCAATAGTCCGACTCGGCACCTTTGATCTCAAGGGGTTCGAATTTGTAATGATCACATGACCTGTCGTGATATTGCTGGTATGAGTGAGTTTTTGAAATATTCACATTCAAGAAAAATCCTATTCTGTAGAATAAAAATGAATTTTGCTGACTAAAAGGAAGAAAAAACGAGAAAAGTTTTTTTAGAAATTTTTTTTATCAAGTTCTTAATAAAATAGTTATACAAAAAAAGGAAAAAGGCAAAAATACAAGGAAAGAATACATTTGTCTTCAACGCTTGTTGCACGTTATTCATTCAAATATTTCATTGTTGAATTTATATTTATTAACTATTAGAGATATTGTCCGGGGGGAAAATGTTTATTTTGAGAATATGTCTCTGCACACCTTCAGCTTCGTTCGTATTGTCAGCAATCATGCTTCTTATATTTCAGCGAATCCCAATAATCTGTAGAGATTCAAGATAATTATAATTATCATTTTAAGATGAGATCGTCGTTCTTCTGAACTTAAACATAACTGTTTTCCAAATAAAATGTATCTCTTATATGAAAACACAATTATCATAATCTTTATACAATATATTGCAAAATAAAAATAAAGAAATACAAATAAATTACCTTTTAGGATCTTTGCCATATATACTTTTATAAGCACTAGTCGCAGAAAAAAAAACTTCTTGACATCTTTTTTATAATTATTTTCAATTATAACGTCAAACGAGTCATTTACTTATTGAAAAATTATTAATAATGAATTTCAGAGTACGTTATGAAAAGATTTTCCTTCAAATTCAGATGTAAACACAACCGGCGTTCGTGCTGGCAGCCATGTCGTTGGTAAGATTCAAATACTACCGATGAACAAGGTCGTGAAGCCGAATCATTTTCAATCAGTTGTGGCTTAACTCAGCTTATTGACGAACCAACACGGATCCCTGATCGAGACGGAGAGTTTGCCAGTCTTCTTGATCTCTTTTTAACCACCAATCCGGAGATTTACACAGTCAGCGTAAATCCGCCGTTAGGTTCTTCCGACCATAAACTACTTTCGACATCGAGTATTCTACCAATCAATGACAGAGAGGCGCCTAAACCGCGCAAGATTTGGCACTACAAGTCTGCTAAATGGGAAGATCTCATGGAATATTTTCGAACTTTCCCTTGGTTGGACGTTTGTTTTCGATCCGACGACCCATCTGACTGCGCCAGGGAGGTTTCCGATGTTATTTTGGCCGGTATGGAGGCTTACATCCCTTTTTCGAAGAAATGTCCTTCCAACGGCAAGCCTTGGTTTGACCGAAAATGCAAAGAAGCTGTTGCTTCTAAACATCTTGCATACCGACAGTGGCGCGAAAACCCTAACATCATAAATCGTAACACATTTGTTCGTGCCAGGAACAGATACCTGTCCCGGCAACTCAAGGTCCTTTTGGTCGATCGCTAAGGCAGTTAGTCAAAATTTCACCAAATCCACCATACCACCACTCACACGGCCAGATAATTCTATTGCAACGACACCTGTTGAGAGGGCGAACTTGTTGGCTGAACTCTTTGCTTCACATTCTACTGTCGATTTCCAAGGAAAAACACCACCTACTATTTCCATAGTGCAGTCAAGGATGCCCGATGTTGTCTTCAGACAGCGTATTATAAAGCATATTCTGATGAAGCTAGACACCAAAAAGGCTTCTGGCGCTGACGGAATACCTGCCATAGTTCTTAAAATCTGTGCGAGGGAACTAACACCAGTTTTCTGTAGACTTTTCAACCTATCCTACAGAAAGGGAATATTTCCTTCCTGCTGGAAATGCGCTACAGTTCAACCGATACCTAAAAAAGGCAAGAAGACCTTGCCAAATAACTACCGACCAATCGCACTGCTTTCAATAATATCGAAAGTCATGGAAAAGGCTATCAATCAGCATCTTCTAAAATATCTTGAAGGATTCAACATTATTAGCGATCACCAATATGGCTTTCGTAAAAATAGATCAACAGGAGATCTTCTGACTTATGTAACACATGTTTGGAAAAATGCAATTGAACACTCGGAGAATCTCGAGCGGTTGCTCTGGACATATCCAAGGCATTCGACCGTATTTGGCAGGATGGGCTGTTGGCTAAGCTACGTTCTTATGGTATGTCGGAAAAGTTCTGTTTGTGGCTCTCATGTTTCCTCAGAGAGCGTTCTTTACGAGTGGCAGTCGACGGATTTCTTTCTAACACCTTCACTATCAACGCCGATGTACCTCAAGGCTCCATACTGTCTCCTACTCTTTTTCTCATTTACATTAACGATCTGCTGGAAAATACCGAGAATCCAATCTACAGCTTTGCAGATGACAGTACACTTATCTCTTCATTCACTTTGAATGCTCGGACATCGGCTACTCAGTCGAATATCCGCAGACAGCAGGAAGTCGTTCAACTTAACAAAGACCTGGAAGAAATTCTATCTTGGGGTGACAGTAACCAAGTGGAATTTAACGCTACAAAAACCCAGGCGGCAGTTTTTTTCTAAAAAAGTCAACGTTGTTGAACCCGACATAGTTATGTCGGGGCACTCCATTCCTCTAACATCGTCACTCAATTTGTTGGGCGTTAATTTGGGAGCAAATATGTCCTGGCATAAACATGTTGCAGGCATAGCAAGGAGAGCTTCTCAAAAGTTGGGAATATTATTTCGAACCAGAAAGCTTTACACTCCACAACAACTGTTAATCCCTTACAAAGCTCAGATTCGACCAACTATGGAATACTGCTCCCATGTTTGGAGCTCCGCTCCCAAACACACTGCATTTGTTGGATTCTATTCAGAGAAGAGCTGTTCGTCTGATTGGAGACCCGGAACTGACCGTCGGCCTTGATTCGCTGGAACATCGAAGAACGGTTGGCAACTTGAGCCTATTCTATAAGTACTTTCATGCAAAGTGTTCGAAGGATGTGGCCCGCTTAATTCCTCCCAGAGCGGTGCATGTTAGAAGTACACGTCGCGCTAATTCTTCACATCCGTATGAGGTTCAGCTTGTTACTCCCCGTACAACACTTTTCAAGCAGTCTTTTATATGGAGAACATCATCCCTTTGGAATAATTTGCCCAGGACTGTGTTTCCCACCGAGTACAATCTACAGCGATTCAAGAACAACGTGAATCGCCTTCTCCGCACACGTGTCGCTCCTGTAGCGCTTTAGGGACTTCCCTGTAGCACGTGTGCTAGAACAATAAAAAAAAAAAAAAAAAAAAAATGATAGGGACGCATGCGTGATAAATAACAGGACCTAAAACTTTTCTTGAGCGTCGCTACTGTATTTTATGGTTATTATGATAAAGACAAGAACAGGCTTAAACGTGTGGAATTTTTAATATCGGTCTGTAAATTTAATAGAATTATGTTGTGATCTTTATGGTTCTTGTAAATTTCGATTGCTGCGAAACAATCTAGTTCCTTTCCTTTTTGTTTGTAATGTAAAATATTTACACTATTTATTCCTGGAAAATTAGGTGACGTCTCTAAGAAATGGTTGGCATAATCGGAATTTTGTTTTTTAAGTCTGTATGAGGCGTAATGTTCTTTATATCTAGTGTTAAAATTTCTTCCTCTTTGTCATACATAGGCTATTGCATTCATTACATTTTAATCTATAAACTACTGATTTCTTAATTTTTTTTTAGTTTTAACATTGAAAATCCTATTTGAATGTTTCTGTGAGTACTTAAAAGCAATACTAGTGTTTTCATTTTTCTTTAAAATATTTGAGATTTTATTAGATATTTGCCCGAAGTATGTGAGAGTTGTGTATTTTTTGGGGGTAGTTTTGATCTTAGGGTATATTAGACTAGTAGTTAATGATGTGTGTTTTTTGGAGATCAATTTGTTAATTTCAGAGACATTGTATCCGTTATTAGCAGCAATAGATCTAATGATATTGAGTTCCCTCTCCAGATCCGTTTTTTCTAACAGAATAGAGATCTTAGCAATTTGGAGAAGTACAGGCCAATAAATATTCTATCCCAAATATACAACCAATTCAAGCGAATAATTACATATCGATTAGCAGCGGCGTAGCTAGGCGTGGGCGAAGCGGGCCCTCGCCCACGTCATCGCACCCTAAGGGGCCTTGCGCGAGGCCCCTTTGAGAGGACAATTTAAGGATGACTTAAGACCGACAACAAACCCACCAAGTAATTACAAACAAATTATCTTACAGTTTGGCGAAAACAATAATACTTTAAAAACATTAATAATTCTGTTTTTTCGCCATTATTTTCTTGAAAATGTAATATATATACTACTAGTTTAACTATATACTTAAATAGACGCCGTGCTACGCTCAGATCGTTGTGGCTCGAACATTTCAAACTTTACCGCGTTGCATGAAAAGTTACCTTAAAACCATTATAAAATGAATAATCACTTGAGTCTATGAACGGGGGATTCCCCGATCTTTCTTTGAATCTCTCACTTTTGTTCGATCACACGGCATCGTTTCGTTGCGTCTCGTTGTGATTGTGAATGTGATTGTTTATATTGATTGATCGTGTGTACTCAACAGTTTTTATTATAAAACAAAATACTCACTACCTATGTTAAATTCTCACTAAGTGTATAGTTTAAAAGTGAGAGAATTCTTTCTTGAAATTTTTCTATAAGTATTTATTTCATAAAATTAATCAAAAAGGAATTAAATCAGTAGGTAAGTAATAAAATTTATCTAAGCAAATTATTCCAATCGATCAGATTCCTGATCATGTAAGAACTATACTAGCGCGGACCCAGTTATTTATATACAATGATATTTTAAGGAAAGATAGGTTATATCTGCTCTCATACATACAGGTATCTATCTAAACTTAATAATATAAAGAGAAACGATTTGTTTGTGTGTTTGTTTGCAATGGATAAACTCAAAAACTACTTAACCGATTTTAACATTCATTTGTTTACATCCCTGTACATTACAAAATTGTTTGAAAAGGAAGACGAAATTAAAACCATCAATACAAAAAGTGACATCTAGTTTTCGATACTTGCGACACATTACGGAATTGTGTAAAAAAGAAGGCATAATTAAGAACATAAATAAAAAAGAGACAACTATCTATCATAATTTGCGCGTGATGCACGTGTTGCACGTTTATCATGGACTAACTAGCACTTCACTTTTGGAGCACTTTCGCAACCCATCCTTCTATAAAATATCATTGGTATTGGTTAGGAGAACGCTACTAATGATTCTCACTTCCATCTCATACTCACGATTTCATAAAGAATCTTTGAAAAATAAAATGCCATATCATTGGTACTTGAAAATCACAATATTTTTACAGATATCATGTCCGCCCCGAGCAGAGATAGAGATGCGCATCGAAAATGGGAATCTGGTGCATCGAAGCGGAAAAGAGAAGCTGAGCTGGCCGTAAATAATGAAGCTCTTATTTCTTGTATGTTGAAATTTTTGAAGCAGAACAAAATTCTTTCGACCGCTGACACTGCAGAATCAGAAATAATAACTGATTCACAAATGAATGAAGAGACGTCGTCACCAGAAGAATCCGAGAAAACTATAGGTAACACTGAGACCTGTGCTGGAACTTCCTTTGATCTTGACGAGGCCACTTTGTCAGTTAATGTTGAGGAGAACAAAGAGTCAGAATCCTGTAAACTCGAAATAAATGATCCAGGAAAATGGAGCTTTCCGATGAACGATGCATATCGTCATGATTTAGTCCAATGTGGTCCCCATCAAAAGTTAGATCTTAACAATGAATACTACCCGAAAAATGAAAATGAACGACACTTTTCTAAATTTTATTTTACAAGAAAATTGAGCAATGGTGAAAATCGGCATCCTAGGTGGTTAGTATATTTGTCTTCACAAGATAAAGAATATTGTTTCAGTTGCAAACTTTTCTCTGGTTTACAAACACAAATGGTTATAGGCTGTAATGACTGGAAACACTTAAATACTACTCTTGAACGCCACGAAAATGAGAACGAACACAGAAAAAGCATGGTTCAGTGGCTAGAATATAAAAAAGGCATTAAACATGGAAAGACTATTGATCAAGAAAACGAGAGACTGATTCAAGAAAGTCAGAAACATTGGTATAATTTATTTGAGAGATTGGTTGATATTATAAATTATTTAGCTTCACATAACCTGGCTTTTAGAGGCCATCGGGAATCTCTTGATTCAAATCACATTGAAAACAGCGGAAATTTCATCGATCTGTTTAAATTATTATCTAAGTATAATTTGACTCTTCGTGACCATTTAAATCGTATTAATGAAAAACAGCTAAATCAACATTCCTCAAATTCAAAACGAACTTATCTCGTTAATGTCACAAGCGATTGTTAAATAGATAATAGGAAAAATTAAACAAACTAAGTACTATGCCATGATGTTGGATTGTACAAGAGACGTAAGTCGGGTCGAACAAATGTCCGTTATAATTCGATTCGTGAATACCTGTACCGGTACTATAGAAGAACATTTTCTTGGTTTTTTAGCAGTATCAGAAACAACTGGAGAGTTTTTAATTGACGCAATACTCGAAGAACTAGAAAAACATCAATTAAATATCCAAAATTGTAGAGGCCAAGGCTACGATAATGGCGCCAATATGGTCGGTATCAACAAGGGAGTAAAATCAAGAATATTGACTATTAATCCAAGAGCATTCTTCACTCCTTGAGGGTGCCACAGTTGGAATCTTCTCTTAGTTGACGCCGCCAAGAGATCATTTACTGCAAAAGTGTTTTTTGGCTTTATCCAAAAAATATATGTCCTATTTTCAAAATCTAGCAAGAGTTGGGAATTAGTAAAGAATAGATTGAAAATAAACTTGAAATTGTTGTCTGATACAAGAAGAGAAAGCCGAATCGCCGCAGTGAAAGCTATATTATTTCAGTATGAAGATATTATCGATTGCTTAAATAGTCTTAAAAATCATGCGGATACTCTTTGTGATTGCGAATTGCTTACTCTAGAATTTATTATTTCGATACACGTCTGGTATGAAATATTAATCCATATTAATAATATAAGTAAAATCTGGCAAAAAGTCAATATAAATTTAAAGGTCGCTATAGACAATTTGCGCAATTTTTGTAACTGGATCCAAGAATTTCGGGAAACAGGCTTCAATGATTGTACTGCGAAAGCCTACAAGTTCATAGAAAAAAGCGTTTATGAGATTCCAACGACTTTTAAAGAGAAAAGGGTTAGCAGAAAAAAGAGAATATTTAGTTATGAAGCAGTAGATGAGCCTATTGATTCTGCTGAAAGTAGATTCAGAATTGATTTTTTTAATCCAATGGTTGATGCCGTAATACAAGACACTGACACGAGATTTACTGCACTCACTTAATATTATAACAATTTTGGATTTTTGTACGAAATAAATAATCCAAAATCCTTGACAAATAGTAACCCACTGCTATGACATAGGTACTGTTCTTCAACATGGAGAAAGCAAAGATATAGAATCCTATGAGCTGTACGAAGAACTGCGGCTTCTAGCGCCTTGTACCAGTCTCTATTAAAGACACCAATGATCTGATTGTATACATAATTAAAAATAAATTGCAAGGCATTTATCCTAATGTTTATATTGTTATTAGAATCATGCTGACTATGCCTGAAAGTACAGCTTCCGCAGAAAGAAGTTTTTCTAAGTTAAAAATCATTAAAAATTATTTGAGGGATAGTATGAAGCAAGAAGCTTTAGGAGTACTATCCATAGAAGCAGAGTTAGCTTCAAAATTCAACCACAAATCTTTATTACAAGACTTTAGCAAAGCAAAGAGCTGAAGAGCATTATTTTTGTAAAAGATTAGATCTTGTAGGTTAAAAAATATAATTTAAATTTATTTTAAATATGTATGCATTTTACTATTCCTTGCGCACTTCACTATCATGAATGTGAGCAACCATGAACCCAAAAAGGTTTGATTTTGTATTTATAAAAATATTATGAGAGGACAAATGCATTGTTCTTAGGAATAAATGCTGATAATAGGGCCTCGCTAATGCGACTTCGCCCACGTCTAGATTAGTCCCGCTACGCCGCTGTCGATTAGACAAGAAGTTTGAAAATGTCCAATCTAAAGAACTTTCAAAAAAGATTTAGCACAATCGAACATCCGCGTACGGTCAGACAGCTTATAGAAAAGGTACTAAATACAATATCACAGCCTCAATAGCACTTGTCTACTTCCGAAAGCTTTTGACACAGTAGTGTGAAATTAATAGCCAAGACACCGTCTAGTGATCAACGATATAAATATATATATATATATATATATATATATATATATATATATATATATAATACATATACATATATATATATATATATATATATATATATATATATATATATATATATATATATATATATATATATATATACAGGGTGTCCCAGTATTCCGTGTATATAGGGTTACTATGGATTTGTGGGATAAAAATATGACCATTTAACCCAACATTCGCAATTTTTGAGATACAGAGTGTCAAAGTTATACTTTTATTTCAGTTTTTCTTAAGTAGTTTTCGTAACAATTGTACTATTTGTACAAAATTTAGTACCAAGGGGTCTGCTGAGATGAGAAATCGAAATCAGCTCACAGTTTTGTTACAAATTATAGGGGGGCGCCACTTATTGCACTGTGTATACATTTAAATTGTCATAACTTTTTTATACTACTCTGTATGATATATTTAATTAAATATTCGTATTCTCCGCCTTTAGCTGTCTAAAAAAGCTCTCTTGGTAAATGTTACTCCGTGCAAAAGTTTCTGAGATAGTGGGATGTTTGTTTCCATTTTTTAATTCCATTGTCAAATTCTCAAATGCATTCCTTCACACGTTCCTTTACATTGTATAATTACTTGGCAACGCTCATAAAACACTCTGGCAATGATGTAAGATATATGTTCTATGACTTAACTGGCTTGTAGTAATACTAACAGAAAGTAATTTTTGACAGATATCAAACAAGTTTTACAAGTATTAACGAGAATTAATCCCTTCTCAAGCTCAGCACTGTTTTAAATCCAGATTATTGTGGTGTATACTTTTGGTGAGCAAACTGATATGATTTTAGTGTGTGGTTTTTATAACGGCAACGGTCGCAAAAGTGCTCGCGTATATCATGAAAGATTTCCGTATTGTTGGAATCCTAACCAACAGACTTTTGCCAATATTGAGAGGCGACTTCGAGAAATTGGACAATTTAAGTCGATCAGGAATAATGCTGAGTGGCCTTCACAAGCTTGAGCACCCGATGTTGAAGAGGAAATTCTTGAAATTGTACACGATAATCCTGGAATCAGCACTCCTTTAATTGAACGTCAAAAGGGAATATCAAAAAGTACAACTAACCCGATCATTAGACAACAAATTATTCACCCCTTTTATATACAGTCCATCCAGGAACTCTTACTTCCAGATCTTGGATCCCGTCTGCATTTTTCACCTATTATTCGAGCACGCATAGTGACTATTCCGACTTTTCACACTGCATGTTTACGCTGAAGAAAACCCACATGCTTACTGCTGTTGGCCCGTTGGGCTGTAAATTTATTATTGTTGTTAGCCTGTTTGCCTTTAAGAATGCTTCAAATTTTAAAGACTATTCTTTTGGACCTGTCCTAAACCTGGTTCTCAGAAACTGTTGCTCGAAGCAACATTAGCTGTTTTAGACAGGAAGGCGGAAAATACATAAATCTAATTAAAAATATCATATAGAGTGGTATAAAAAATTTATGACAATTTACAAGTATACACAGTGCAATAAGTGGCGTCCCCTACAATTTACAACAAAACTGTTGATTTCGATTTTTCATCTCAGAAAACCTTTATGCACCGAATCTTTTGCAAATAGTACAATTATTAAGAAAGCTCCTTATGAAAAACTAAAATAAAAGTATAACTTTGACACCCTGTATCTCAAAAATTACGAATTTTTGGACTAAGATAAGTTAGGTTAAATGGTCACATTTACATCTGAGAAATAAACACTTTATGTACACGGAATACTGGGACACTCTGTACATATATATATATATATATATATATATATATATATATATATATATATATATATATATATATATATATATATATATAGTATATATTTATCGTTGATCACTAGACAGTGTCTTGGCAATTAATTTTACACTACTGTGTCAAAAGCTTTCGGAAGTCGGCAAGTGCCATTCAGGAAGTGTATTCAGTTACCTTTTCTGTATGTACATTTATATACATAGATACATATATATATATATATATATATATATATATATATATATATATATATATATATATATATATATATATATGTATATATATATATATATATATATATATATATATATATATATATATATATATATATATATATATATATCTATGTATACTTATATATATATATATATATATATATATATATATATATCTCGAGCGGTTGCTCTTGACATATCCAAGGCATTCGACCGTGTTTGGCACGATGGACTGTTGGCTAAGTTACGCTCTTATGGTATGTCTGAAAGGTTCTGTTTGTGGCTCTCATGTTTCCTCAGAGAGCGTTCTTTACGAGTGGCGGTCGACGGATTTCTTTCTAACACCCTCACTATCAACGCCGGTGTGCCCCAGGGCTCCATACTGTCTCCTACTCTCTTTTTCATTTACATTAACGATCTGCTGGAAAAGACCGGGAATCCAATCTATAGCTTTGCAGATGACAGTACGCTTGTCTCTTCATTCGCCTTGAACGCTCGGACATCGGCTGCTCAGGCGAATATCCGCAGACAGCAGGAAGTCGTTCAACTTAACAAAGACCTGGAAGAAATTCTATTTTGGGGTGACAGTAACCAAGTGGAATTTAACGCTACAAAAACCCAAGCGGCAGTTTTTTCTAAAAAAGTTAACGTTGCTGAACCCGACATAGTTATGTCGGGGCACTCCATTCCCCTAGCACCGTCGCTCAATTTGTTGGGCGTTAGTTTGGGAGCAAATATGTCTTGGCATGAACATGTTGCAGGCATAGCAAAGAGAGCTTCTCAAAAGTTGGGCATATTATTTAGAACCAGAAAGCTTTACACCCCACAGCAGCTGTTAATTATTTACAAAGCCCAAATTCGACTAACTATGGAATACTGCTCCCACGTTTGGGGCTCCGCTCCCAAACATACACTGCATTTGTTGGATTCTGTTCAGAGAAGAGCGGTCCGTCTGATTGGGGACCCGGAATTGACCGGCGGCCTTGATTCGCTGGAACATCGAAGAACGGTTGGCGACTTGAGTCTGTTCTACAAGTATTTTCATGGAAAGTGTTCGAAGGATGTAGCCCGCTTAATTCCTCCCAAAGCGGTGCATGTTAGAAATACACGTCGCGCTGGTGCTTCGCATCCGTATGAGGTTCAGCTTGTTCCTCCGCGTACAACGCTTTTCAAGCAATCTTTTATATGGAGAACGTCATCCCTTTGGAATAATTTGCCCAGCGCTGTGTTTCCCACCGAGTACAATTTACAGCGATTCAAGAACAACGTGAATCGCTTTTTCCGCACTCGTGCCGCTCCTGGAGCGCTTTAGGGACTTCCCTGTAGCACGTGTGCTAAACCCATAAAAAAAATAAATAAAAAAATATATGTATATATGTATATATATACATATATATATATATATATATATATATATATATATATATATATATATATATATATATATATATATATATATATATATATATATATAATATATATATATATATATATATATATATATATATATATATATATATATATATATATATATATATGATTACTTATATATTGTGCTGATAATTTTTCACAGATATAGACAGCATTCGAATTCCATATCTTGTTTTGAACCGTTGTAGCCAGCCATCACTGGCTCCCAAATTTTCAGTTTCCTTCAGTTTTTCATTTAACAGTTTAGCCCTCTCTCTAACTATTTCATCGCTAATTGGGACCGCTCGATATTCTCCAAAATGTTCAATTGCGTTATTCCAGAAATGTGTGATATGTCAGAAGATCTCCTGTTGATCTGTGTTTACGAAAGCCATGTTGGTAGTCGCTAATAATGTTGAGTCCTTCAAGATATTTTAGAAGATACTGATTTTCAGCCTTTTCCATGACTTTTGATATTATTGAAAGTAATGCGACTGGTCGGTAGTTATTTGGCAAGGTCTTCTTGCCTTTTTTAGGTATCGGCTAAACTGTGGCACATTTCCAGCAGGAAGGAAATATTCCCTTTCTGTAGGATAAGTTGAAAAGTCTACAGAAAACTGGTGTTAGTTCCCTCGCATAGTTTTTGAGTACTATGGCAGGTATTCCGTCAGTGCCAGAAGCTTTTTTGGTTTCTAGCTTCATTAAGATACGTCTTACGATACTCTGTCTGAAGACAATATCGGGCATCCTTCACTGCACTGTGAGAATAGCAGGTGGTGTTTTTCCTTGGAAATTGACAGTAGAATATGAAGCAAAGAGTCCAGCCAACAAGTTCACCCTCTCAACAGGTGTTGTTGCAATAGAATTATCTAGTCGTGTGACTGGTGGTATGGTGGATTTGGTAGAATTTTGAATAACTGCCTTAGCGACTGACCAAAAGGACCTGGAATTGTTGAGACAAGTGAGAAGTTTGTTTCTAATTCGTTGATTGTGTGCCTCCTTCTTTTCGTCGATAATTTCTTTGGATCTGTTCCGGGAACGAACAAAGGTGTTACGATTTATAGCGCTAGAATTTTCATGCCATTGTCGGTAGGCAAGATATTTAGAAGCAACGGTTTGTTTGCATTTTCGGTCGAACCAAGGCTTGCCGTTGGAAGGACATTTCTTCGAAAAAGGGATGTAAGCTTCCATACCAAAATATCATCGGAATTCTCCTTGGCGCAGTCAGATGTGTCGTCGGATTGAAAACAAACGTCTAACCAAGGGAAAGTTCGAAAATATTCCATGAGTTCTTCCCATTTAGCAGATTTATAGTGCCAAATTTTGCGCGGTTTAGGCGCCTCTCTGTCACTGATTGGTAGGATCAGTAGAATTTATCGGTCATGGAGCGGCAAATAAATTTTTATACAACAAAAAACTTATAGATAAAGAATATAATTGATTTCTTACTTTCAACTTTATATCCTGCAAAGGCATAGTCAGGGAAATCGAACTAGATATAAAATTAGACAATATTAAAGACTTTTGTGCTTCTAATATGAAAATCTTAAAAGCAGTTAAACTTAATCGAAAAATATTTAAAGACAATAAAGTAAAATACATCCCTATAGGAACGGTTATTTTCACTTTCCCTATTACCTGGAAGCATTTCAATATTTAATCTAGAGAAACCAATATATATATATATATATATATATATATATATATATATATATATATATATATATATATATATATATGTATGTATGTATATATATATATATATATATATATATATATATATATATATATATATATATATATATATATTACCTGTGACCCAATGTTTCTACTGTCTAAAGTACGGACACAAACAAGAAAACAATACAAATAGATTTCGGCCAAAACAATAAATAAAACATTAACAAAGAATGCCTGTCATACAGTGCAACAGAATCAGCTTACTCAAACATAAAAAAATTCCTCAGCGATTAAATTTACACCTTCAAACCTGATAAAATAGATTATCACTTTATGTAAGGAAGATCAACAGAAAACCAAAAATCTCCTTTTGGCCCATCGATTCATATATGGACTTGGACAATATTAGTGACTCAAGCTACTAATAATAGAACCACCAAAACAAAGGCTAAAAATAGTTCAATGGAATGTCAGGAGTAATAAAGCTAATAAGATTATTATTTATGCACTAATGAAAAACCATGTCTCAGACATTATTTTATTAAATGAAACTTGGCTTAAGAAAGAACAGACTTTAAACATTAAATCATACACCACTTTACGAGCAGACAGGAGGGAAAGATATGGTAGTGTTGCTACATTAATAAAAAAAACAACTTAATTTTTACGCATATAACTAGCTTTAATAACAACTATACTAAATACATAACAATAAAGTAGCTAATATTAATATAATCAACATATGTACAAACTCAAATGCTAACATTAGTAATGAACTGATTCAAGAAATCTTTAAGAATAGGAATGAATTTCTCATAATGAGGGGTGACTTAAATTGTCATCCTAAAATGTGGGATAAATCACCTATAAATAAAGGTGGACGCATAGTAGCCCATGGAGAATGACCTAGTTGTTATGAATGATAGAACACCCACACTCTTTCAAAATATTAATGAGAGAAGTAGTGCTGTTGACTTAACTATATGTAATGAATCTTTGGAGATAAGAATTTCATGGTGTATTCTTAATGACTGCGGAAATAGCGACCAATTCTCCACTATGATTGAACTTAATTTCAAAAACTACCAACTTGGTGCTTCAAATAAAAATACATATCAAGAAATTTTCATAAGGCTAATTGGACTGATTTTAAAAGAAGCACTTATTTAGAAATTAGAAAGATTTCTTATGACCAATGGGAAAAGATCATTAATACCGCTGCTGACAAAACAATTCCGATGAGAACACATAACCAGTCTACAAATTGTAAAACGCCATGGTGGGATGATTGATACGCAAAGATTGTCGAAGGTAGGAAGATATTATTATTAAAATTCAAAAAAAAACCCGAATCTAGAAAATTTTACAGAAGCCAAAAAAGGTATAGCCAAAGCGAAAAGAAACCTAAAAAGATAAATACAAGAAAAGTTTGTGAATTTTGTGAATCTCTTTCAACGAACCCACTATTATAGATAACATCAGACCAGAGGTATTAAACGGAATGCAATCATCAACATCGGCCCATTCTTTGCTTTAAAAAAAGCAAATATGAATCCTCAAACCCTTACCTTAAATGAATTGGAAAACAGTTGGGAAGGAAAAGGAATGGTTGCTACGGGAATCGATGATATATCCTACAAAATGCTAAAATATATGCCAGATAAAGCTAAACAAATACTCCTAACAATAATGAATCAGTGCCTTTCGGGAGCCCCAATCCCCAACACATGGAAAAAATTTAACATAATCCCCATCTTAAAACCCAGTATAGACCAAACAAACCCTAATAGTTATAGATCTATAGTACTCTCATCATGTGTGGGCAAAACCTTAGAAATAATGATAAAGAACAGACTGGACTGAAAAATAAACAACTTTTCAAGTGGACACAATGTGGTTTCAGAAAAGGAGAGGGCATTAATAACTACATAGTAATATTAACATTAGCTGTAAATCTGGCCTTGCAAGAAAAACAAACAACCATTGCAATTTTCTTAGATATAAAGTCAGCATACGATACATTCAATATTTATAAACATTATAAAAACTTGTAGATAGCTTTATTTACTAATATGAAATTATTCTGTAGAACCAGAAGACTGGGATGAACATGCAACTATTTTTGACCTACATGACAAGAAACCAGAAGACTGGGGAAAACCAGAACATATCCCAGATCCAGCTGCTTCCAAACCCATGACTAGGTCGATGAAATGGACGGCAAATGGGAACCACCAATGATCGATAACTCTCTCACTATACTTTTACTCTATTAAATTTTACTATCATTTGTTCTTACTGTCTGTTGTCTAGTATTAAGATAGCTTCTTCTTAGATTCTGAAGTTTTCCTGTTATTCCAGTGTAATATAATTTATGTAATAGTTCTTGTAATTGTCTACAGTATTAAATGCGTTTGCTAAATCTAGAAAAGGGACTAGTATCGGCTTAATTTTGTATAAATCGTGTTAGTAATGTAACTGAAAGCATTTTTTGTGCGTCTATTTTTGACAAAATCAAATAGTTCATAGGCTACATTATTGTTTTTCACAAAAAAAATTTCAAATATTTTTGCAATGTTTGACATTAGTGAAATTGGCCTATATTTTTTTACTTTTTGACTATTAGAAGATTTCTGTATTGGTACTATTTCTGTTTTTTTTTTAAGTGCAGCAGTCCCATTAGCTAGTTCAATATACATAATGAAAATGTTACTTAATAGCAATATGTGTGGATATTATTTTTAAAGTTTCTGTGTTAATGATAGCCAGTTCCCCTTTTTTATTTTCATTGTATTTATTACTTTATCTACCTCTATATAATCAGTAGACTTAAGAAAAATTATATTTCGATTGGTGGCATTTTTACTTGCATATTCTCTGGTATTTCAATTTTTTCACTTAATTTTTTCCAATTTTACAGAAATATATATTTATACTATTTGATATTTCAGTACTGTTAATTCCTGCTCATTGTCATCTATTATATGACTGATATTACCGTCTTTTCTCACTTTTTATCGGGTTTTGTGCGGATAATATCCCATAACTTTCTAGTATTATTTTTATTTTTTTCAATTAGACATTTGTCATACATTTTTTTAGCCTCAACTATGACTTTACGTAAAACCTAACTGTTATTACAGTATATTTTATATCCTTAAACTAAAGAATTTATAGTATTCAAGATTCAAAGTTTTGACACACACAATGTAGAATGGTTTGATTTTTAAGCCCTCAACAAAGACTTCGAATTTAGTGAAATTACAGTTAAGACTCCTTATGTTAACATATGTATAGTATTAAGTCTTCGTTATGTTTTATTAAGAGCTTGAAGATTACAGAAAAGTTTCTTTCTATTTTGTATAGTCTCTAAAATGTCAAACTTTTCAGCCATTTCGACTACAAGTTATTTCCATTATATATAGACTATCCATATATGAAACAACTAATTTGATAATTTAGTAAGAGATAGACAGTCTAGGGAGGAAGAATAACATTTTACCTAAAAACTCGCTTAAAGTTTTCTCTTTGCTACTCTTCAAGAGATGTCCTTGAAAAGATTTATTTTAAATTAAAAGCTTATTAATAATATATATATATAATTATTATAAACTATGTTGTTGCTGTACTTTATAGGCCACCAAGGGGTAATATTTCTCATTTTTATATCCTTGTGAAAAACGATTGCCTAATTTTCAACCATTTGAATTTATCTGTGGTCGAGATATCAATTTAAATTTGTTAAATCTTGCCAATCAATACACTAACATATTTTAAGATTATGTAGAGTCAATTTGCAATAATTTTTGTTCTATACATGACTATAAAGAAAATAATTTTGAAACTATTTGATTTAGGAATTTAAAAATATTGATAAAGGCTTGCTTCATGAGTTTCTGGCAGTTACTCCCTTTGAAAATATTATATATCTTGAAACTATTAATGATAAGTTGCTACTCTAAACAATTTCTTAATAAAAATATTTAATGTACTTGCATCTATCGTCGAAGTTAAGTTAAAGAAAAAAAGGTCACCATGACTATATCTTCAACACACTATAAATACTGACAGAAAAAATTCTAAACAATTTTGGACTAAAATAAATAATCTTATTATTTACTCTAAACAAAGATCTAATAGAATACTCGATAATTTAAATATGCCTAAAAATATAAATAGTCATTTTTTACAAATGACATTTAATAATCAATTAACAAATCCTTACCTTACAACTTTACAACAATATTCGTGAATGCTTTAAAACCTTAACAGTGACAGCATTTAAATCTCTATTTAAAAGTTCTGGGGAACATACACAGTTACCTTAAACTCTTCTAGTTTTATGAGAATAAATAAATATATCTACTTCTACTTTCTGGACATGGTATGTATAAAGGTAATTTGCAAATAAAAAAAATATTTATTTTTCTTTTTTAAGGAAAACTAGAATCTTTTTAGAGTTAATATTAACTTCCTTTTTACCTTTTGTGTATCTAAAAATATTCAATTTTTATTTATGTATTCATTTTATGTATATTTCAATATTGACGAATAGAACACTATTATTATTATTATTATTATTATTTTTTCTGTTCTTTCTCACATTTGGTCAATGTGGTTCCATATTTGGCTGACGGGCCTAAGCCAAGTCAGCACAAACGCTATTACCATTGTGTATTAAGGAATGACCTGACCACATTATATGTTTTCAAAATCACTGACTTCTGAATGTTTCTGTGTATATTTGTGGTGAGTCCTAATTGTACTAAGTAAGATGTGAATATTTATTATTATTGTTTTGGTTCTTCTTTCTCACATTTGGTGAATGTGGTTCCATGTTTGGCTGACGGGCCCAAGCCAAGTCAGCACAAACGCGATTTCCATTGTATTAAGGAATGACCCGACAATGTTACATGTTTTCAAAATCGCTGACTTCTGAATGTTTCTGTGTATATTTGTGTTGAGTCCTAATTGTACTTAGTGTGGTGTGAATGTTGTTGGTGTAAGGCCTGTGGCTGATATGATGAGGGGGACAAAGATAGCTTTTTCTTGTTTCCATAGCCTTTTTATTTCTGTTGCAAAGTCCGTGTATTTGGAGATTTTTTCTGTGTATTTCGTTTGGATGTTTGTGTCGTTGGGGACAGCTATGTCAAGTAGATAGGTGACTTTTCCTTTTTTGCACTGAAAAGTGATATCGGGACTATTGGCGGAGACTGTTTTATCTGTATGGATACTGATGTCCCAGTAGAGCTTGTAATCTTTATTTTCAAGTATGGATGTTGGTGTGTATTTGTAGTAGGGATCTGTGTTTTCTGTAAGTTTGTATGTTATAGCTAGTGCTTGGTGAACTACTTTTGCCGCTGAGTCATGTCTGGTTGTGTATTCCGTTCCGGCTAATATTTTACATCCGCTTGTTTTATGCTCGGTCTTTTCTTTCTGCTGGCGACATTTCCTCCGTCTGTCTTCTGTAATAGTTGGGTGTTTGATGATATGCTTTTGGTAATTTCTGGTTAATATGATTTTATCCTGGATGTCAAGTAAGAAGCCTTCAGTTTCAGGGAATAGCTGGCCATCCTGTAACTAGGTGTATGATTGTTTTTTATTTACGTGGTCTAGTTCTATGTGGTATCTGTGCTTTCTATGGAGTGTTTTTTTCTGACCACGTTTTCATCTTTTCCTGTTATAATTGAGTGTGACTGTGTATGTCTGCTGAGTGGTCTACCCGAGATAAGATAAGAGGTGTGTAATTTTTGTCCGCT
Source organism: Pachyrhynchus sulphureomaculatus (assembly GCA_019049505.1). Classification (NCBI taxonomy): domain Eukaryota; kingdom Metazoa; phylum Arthropoda; class Insecta; order Coleoptera; family Curculionidae; genus Pachyrhynchus; species Pachyrhynchus sulphureomaculatus. The sequence goes on along the minus strand of CM032453.1, from coordinate 97,142,979 downwards.
TTCACTGTTGCTGTGTGGAGACGAGTTTGCTTGGTGTGAAAGGGTTTCCTAAGTGCTTGTATTTGTTTTATGTGTAGTGATCTTATGCCTATGATTCGTCTTACCCCTGCCTTCCTCTAGATAGTAAATCTTTCTTTTTTTTAATGGGTCTAGCAAACGTGCTGCAGGGAAGTCCCTAAAGCGCTACAGGAGCGACACGTGTGCGGAGAAAGCAATTCACGTTGTTCTTGAATCGCTGTAAATTGTACTCGGTGGGAAACACAGTCCTGGGCAAATTATTCCAAAGGGATGATGTTCTCCATATAAAAGACTGCTTGAAAAGCTGAACCTCATACGGATGTGAAGTATTAGCGCGACGTGTACTTCTAATATGCACCGCTCTGGGAGGAATTAAGCGGGCCACATCCTTCGAACACTTTCCATGAAAATACTTGTAGAATAGGCTCAAGTCGCCGGTCAGTTCCGGGTCTCCAATCAGACGCACAGCTCTCTGAATAGAATCCAACAAGTGCAGTGTATGCTTGGGAGCGGAGCCCCAGATATGGGAGCAGTATTCCATAGTTGATCGAATTTGAGCTTTGCAAAGAATTAACAGTTGTTGTGGAGTGTAAAGCTTTCTGGTTCGAAATAATATTCCCAACTTTTGAGAAGCTCTCCTTGCTATGCCTGCAACATGTTCATACCAGGACATATTTGCTCCCAAATTAACGCCCAACAAACTGAGTGACGATGTTAGAGGAATGGAGTGCCCTGACATAATAACTGTAGCGGGTATAGCAACGTTAACTTTTTTAGAAAAAACTGCCGCCTGGGTTTTTGCAGCGTTAAATTCCACTAGATTACTGTCACCCCAAGACAGAATTTCTTCCAGGTCTTTGTGAAGTTGAATGACTTCCTGCTGTCTGCGGATATTCGTCTGAGTAGCCGATGTCCAAGTGTTCAAAGTGAATGAAGAGATAAGCATATTGTCATCTGCAAAGCTGTAGATTGGATTTTCGGTCTTTTTCAGCAGATCATTAATGTAAATGAGAAAGAGCCTTAGGAGCCTTGAGGTACACCGACGTTAATAGTGAAGGTGTTAGAAGAATCCGTCGACTGCCACTCGTAAAGAACGCTCTCTGAGGAAACATGAGAGCCACCAACAGAACTTTTCAGACATACCATAAGAGCGTAGCTTAGCCAACAGCCCATCGTGCCAAACACGGTCGAATGCCTTGGATATGTCAAGAGCAACCGCTCGAGATTATCCAAAGTGTTCAATTGCGTTGTTCCAAAAGTCAGAAGCTCTCCTGTTGATCTGTTTTTACGGAAGCCATATTGGTGATCGCTAATAATGTTGAATCCTTCAAGATATTTTAGAAGATGCTGATTGATATCCTTTTCCATGACTTTCGATATTATTGAAAGCAGTGCGATTGGTCGGTAGTTATTTGGCATGGTCTTCTTGCCTTTTTTAGGTATCGACTGAACTGTGTGTGTGTGTTTCTTTGCATGCGTTCGGGTGTAATTTTCTGTATTTGGTGAATTGAGAATGTATAAGAATGTGAATGTTTTCTATGACTGTGTGTCCATTTGATAATACCAAATGAGTATGTGGTCTAGCGAACGTGTTGATGGCTTTAGTGAGATTCTTTGAGTTGAGTTTGGTTTGTAAAAGTTTCGTGAGTTTGTTTGTGAATTCGGTTCTGAGCTCTGTTTTGATGTGAGTGTGGTTGAGTTTGGTGCTTTGTTGGAAGCCTATATATTTGTGTGTTTCTTTGTCGCGCATGTTATCGAGTGTTTCATTGTTGATGGTTTCTGTCTCATGGTGGTCTTTCCATTGGCCTTTGTTGATGTGGAGCACTTTACATTTGCTTATACCAAATTCCATCTTGATATCCATGGTGAATATTTCTGTGGTTTTAAGGAGGTCTTTCAGCTGTGTTTCTGTGACAGCGTAGAGTTTTATGTTATCCATATATAGGAGGTGGTTTATTTTATGTTGGTAAACACCTTAAGATTTAGTTTTTGTTACAAATAATCTGGACAACTCAAGACAGAACAACATGACTCAGGTACCTCCGGCTCATCAATGTCCGTACTAGGAGAATCCTGTGATTCCCTTAGCCCCTGAGAGGTATATATTATATTATTATTATATTATTAATTTTTTTTGGTTATTCTTTCTCACATTTGGACAATGTGGTTTCATGTTTGACTGACGGGCCCAAGCCAAGTCAGCACAAACGCCATTACCACTGTCTATTAAGGAATGCCTTGACAATGTTACATGTTTTCAAAATCACTGACTTTGGAATGTTTCTGTGTATGTTTGTGTTGAGTCCTAATTGTACTAGGTGTGGCGTGAATGTTATTGGCGTAAGATCTGTGGTTGATATAAGGAGGGGGACAATGATGACTTTTTCTTGTTTCCATAGCCTTTTTATTTCTGTTGTAAGGTCTGTGTAATTGGAGATTTTTTCTGTGTATTTCGTTTGGATGTTTGTGTCGTTGCGGATAGCTATGCCAATTAGATAGGTGACTTTTTCTTTCTTGTACTGAAACGTAATATCGGGTCTATTAGCGGAAACTATTTTATCTGTATGGATACTGATGTCCCAGTAGAGCTTGTAATTTTTATTTTCAAGTATGGATGTTAGTATGTATTTGTAGTAGGGATCTGTGTTTTCTATGAGTTTGTATGTTGTGGCTAGTGCTTGGTGAACAACTACTTTTGCCGCTGTGTCATGTCTGACTGTGTATTCCGTTCCGGCTAATATTTTACATCCACTTGTTATGTGCTCGATCGTTTCTTTCTGCTGGTGGCATTTCCTGCAACTACCTTCTGTAATAGTTGGATCTTTGATGATATGCTTTTGGCCTTCTATTTCAGGGAATAACTGCCCATCCTGTAACTAGGTGTTTTGTTTTTTATTTACGTGGTCTTGTTCTATGTGGTATTCGTGTTTTCCGTGAAGTGTTTTTTCTGACCATGTTTTCATCTTTTTCTGTTGTAATTCAGTGTGACTGTGTATGTCTGCTGAGTGGTCTCCCCAGAAAAAGTCGAGAGGTGTGTAGTTTTTGTTTGCTTTCACTGTTGCTGTGTGGAGGCTAGTTTGGTTGGTGTGAAATAATTTCGTAAGTGGTTGTATTTGTTTTGTGTGTAGTGATCTTATGTCTATGATTCCTCTTCATCCCGCCTTTCCCTTGATTGTAAGTTTTTCTTTGCATATGTTGGGGTGTAATTTCCTGTATTTGGTGAATTGAGAAAATGTAAGGATGTGATGATACCAATATGTGAGTATAGGTATAGCGAACGTGTGAGATTCTTGGAGTTGAGTTTTGTTTGTAAAAGTTTCATGAGTCTATTTTTGAATTCTGTTCTGAGTTCTGTTTTGATGAGTTTGGTGCTTTGTTGGAAGCCAAGATATTTTAGGTATGTTTCTTTATCGAGCATGTTATCGAGTGTTTCGTTGTTGATGGTTTCTGTCTCTTGGTGGCCTTTCCATTGGCCTTTGTTAATGTGGTGCATTTTAGAATTACTTATACCAAATTCCATATTGATATCTCACGTAAATGTTTCTGTGATTTTGAGGAGTTCTTTCAGCTGTGTTTCTATGGCAGCGTAGGGTTTTATGTCATCCATATACAGGAGATGGTTTATTTTATGTTGGTTCACTTTTTGGTGTATGATATTGAAGCTATGGTCTGTTCTGTTTAGTGTATTTGAAAGTGGATTTAGACAGAGGCAAAACCATAGAGCGCTGAGCGAGTCTTTCTGAAATATGCCCTTTCGGATGTACAGCTCTTCTCTTTGGATGCGTTTGACTTGTGTCTTTAGGTGGAGTTTGGTTTTCCATGTTTTCGTAATTTACGCGAGAAATTGCCTGAGGTTTTGGTTGATTGTGTAGATTTCTAGTACTCTGATTAGCCAACTGTGGGGTATGGAGTCGAAGGCTTTTTTATAGTCTATGTAACCGGTGTGCAGATTTCTGTGTTCTTTTCTGCTATGTCCCATGATTACGCTATCTATGATCCGCTGTTCTTTACATTCTCGGCTATTTATCCTGCACCCCTTTTGCTCTTCTGTGAGAATATTGTTGTATATTAGGTGTTGTTCTATTTTCTTGGAAATTGTGGCTGTTATGATCTTGTGTAGGGTTGGAGGATAGGTGATAGGTCTGTAGTTTGACGGGATTGTGGTGTCTGAGCTTTTGGGTTTGACGTATGCTATTCCTTGTGTAAGGAAAGTAGGGAATGTGTGTGGTTGTAGGATGGCTTTGTTGATTTGGTTTGTGAGTGCTTCGTGTGGTAAACTGTCTGTACCAGAAGTTTTGTATATTGTCTATTCCAGTTGTGTGTTTGTTTGATTGTTTTTCTTCTGTAGTTAATGTGGAATTTTCTTGTTCTCTCACATGTTTATATTTGTCTTCTTCGGCTTTGATCCAGGGGGTGTTATTATTGTTTGGGTTTTGACCATATACTTTTCCAATAATCTGTGAGTTCTTGTTTGTTTGGTGGTTCAATCACTGCTGTCTGTTCGTTACACAAAGTTAGAACTGTTTTTCGCTTGTTCGGAAGAGGTTGTTGTTGTCTTTCCTCTCGTTTGACTCTTTGTATCTACGGAGTCTTGCAGCATATACGGATAGTTTTTGACAATTAATCTAGGAAAGTATTAGGTTTCGGTAATACAAATATGGGAAAACGCTGAGGAAGTAAATGATTGACGCATAATGGTGGGGATGACTCTCTCTTCCTTTCCACACAGTTGCATTTTCTAGGAAAAATACTAGATAGTCTGCTCTCTACAATTTATACTACTAGAAGAAAATTAAAAATTTACCTTAATGCGCTACGTAGTGCTTATATCAGGTAAGATTTATTACCAGATCTGATCGCAATGTAACAGAAATATCACTATTAGTAAAAATAGAAATATAAAGGCTCCGAACCACTAGAAGTCCCCTTTTATATATAAATGAATCTGTCGTAGACATAAAGTTATGCCCTTCTGCTACCAAACCTGAACTTTGAAAACTCTGTACACTAATAATTATCTGTGTCTCTCAAGTCTGATACGGCTGTTGGAAGCTGAATTCTCACGCGTGGCTATACCAGACTGTTGATTGGACGAAGATGAGGTAGTACCAAGAGAACTGACCTATACCACTCACAATAGTCCTAAAAAAATACATCCTTATATCCTTATCTTAGCCATTATAATCCTGAGAGCCGGCCGATAATTTCCACAAACCAAACCCAAAAACTTCTCTCTGACAGAACCAACCCAACGATAAAATAAAAAAAAAACTTATAAAATGGTTAT